>JASJET010000358.1:0-658575 GCA_034092305.1 Diaprepes abbreviatus | reverse complement strand
TTACAGTAATAAAAAAAATTGTTTTTATGGATATTAAGTATGCGTTAAATGGTAAACTTATCATTTAAGAGTTAAGTAGATTTCTTAAATAGGAAATATACAAGGTGTAAATTTCTCCGAATAATAATTTTGTCTAGCTGGGATCTGCAGGATTAGGCAACTTTCCGGCAAGTAATTCCAAGCAGTTAAACAGCACGTACACCCTGTATATTATCAACTTTTTAATTCACAGAGAAAATTCTTAAAAAGTAGGTGTTTTAGTTATTTTGTTGTATGGTATGATACATGCGTCTTAAAATTTTATGTGTTGGACAAAACGTTTTTACGTACATTTAAACCGCAGAAATCACTTAGATGATCATCAAACATACATATAGGCCAATCAAAAGAGATTTTTTCAAAATAAAATTACTACCACACTAAAATCTATTCATAGTAAGATTTTTGTATATTTTCCACTCTCTATTATGATCTATTAGTTAAAACCAAAAAATTCCAGTTTCCTTCTTTTTTTGCTTATAAAACCAAAACTAATGAGGCAATCGTAATAATGTTGACAGATGAATTATAGATAATAAAAATACCAATAGAATGAGCCCTGAATGAATTCAATTAGCTCATTAGTAAAGGAGAAAAACAGAAAAATTCACCGTTTTTCAAAAACTCATATCTCCATCATTTTTCAAATTTTAGCACTAGTAGTCTGGCAGCCACGGGTCTTTTTGTGGCCCTTTTGGATCGACAAGGTCAAGTAAGAGTTTTTAATGTATTTTTTCACGCTGAATCTGAATACGGACCTTTTTTTTTCGCCAAGTGGTGAGATAATTTTTTACAGCGTTTTAAATCAATAAACTATTAATAAATTATCTGACCACTTGACGAAAAACAAGTTTCATTTTCGGATTTAGCGAGAAAAAATACATCGAAAACACTTATTTGATCTTGTGGGCAAAAAGGGCCACGAAAAGCCCCAGACTGTCGGACTATGGCCCCCAGCGAAAAAATAGTACTTAACAGTAACAGTACAAAACCAGGCGCCATGGATTCATTAGCTTTTGCACAATTGCCGTTTGAAAATTTTGCCACACTATCTTACAGCTCACCCAAATGCATCATGAATGGTCCGATTTTAATTTTGTAAAAAGATTTTGATAGTAGGAGTGAAGTGCCATTCTACAAGCTTATATTTTCATTTTACATCAAAAAGTCTATAAAATACATGATAAATGCTAGAAAACATCATCGAAAACCGTCGACCGCGTAAAAGTACCGATCTGTCAATACATCAAAACTTGCTGTACCCACTATTCGAGTACTTTCACGCCCTCGGCCGTTTTCGGTCATGTCTGCTAGCATTTTTCACGTATTTCACAGACTTCTTGACGAAACTATAGAGTTATAGAATGATACTTCTACTTTCAAAATATTTATTCAAAATTTCAAATAGCAATTGTGCAGAAACTAATGGATCCACAGTCCCTGGTTTCGGCACGTATAAAATGTATCTAAATTACTATCATCTCACTAAAAGACAGCGGTACAACTTGAAAAATGACAGAGAAAGAAATCTTAGAAGAAACGATGAATTTTCTGGTTTTTTCTGTTGTTGTCTGTAAATAAAAATCCGATTGAATTGGTCCAGGGCTCGCTTTGTTGCTATTTTTATTCTCTACAATTCATTTATTCACACTCTCAAGGTTGCTTCATTGGTTTTGATTTTATAGAAAAAAAAATGGTTGGTTGTAATTGTTTGTAACAAATTAATGGCTCACAGTAAAGACTGTGACTATGTCGGTATCCTGATAGTATTTTTGTCACACAATCACATCTTCTTTACTTTATTGATTGGCCTAATAGGCCAGCCATGAGTTTTGTCCGTAATAAAAAAGTACCCAATTTAAACAATAAATTAATGAAAACCAAAAAATTTATATATTATTCATCATAACAAATATAAAAACCTATCACGATGTCTTAAAAAAGTCTTTATATACTTCTTTAGTGGGGTATTTGAATATTGCTGGAAAATTATTTTATATTATTTTTTATTACATTGAATCCAGGTTACATTAATCTTTCCTGGAGATCAGTTGTGATTTCGGTAAAAATCAATTAAAAAGTTTAGATGGAAAAAAAGTGCGTCGAAATCAAATTTGAGTAATGCGCTCGTCATGTGACAAGTATGACGTCACATCATAGTAAACAAAGCAATGCTTAACGATAGTCTGTTTGATGTCTTGAGATTTTTTTTGCCATTATAAGATGGTTTATAAATAGTGCGTAGAGTCACAATGCCCATCGACGTCCATAAACACTCCGAGAAGGTATTTCTTTCTATTCCAATGGATACTAAGAGGCAAAAACCATGGTTAGAGCTAGCTCGTAGAGACCCTAGATGGATAGCAGCCAATTATATGTTTTTTTTATATCAAGATCGCTGAAATGTGCTTTTATTTGTGTTTTTATACTACTGTAATATTATAAGGCTGAGTTGTTATAAATTTTAATCACTGATATTTATCTAAAGCTTCATCACGAATACGTAACCTATATAGACCTCAAATTGTATGCTCTAAGATTGTAATGGAACAAGTAGTAATTATTTTACGCTGTTAAATGTGAACTATATTCTATTACAATGAATAATTATCACTATCCAAGAAGGTCTAAAAGAATAATCCTACTCTGGTTATGTAAATAAAACCAGACGTGATAAGGGTAGTTTTTAACTCATTATACCGTAATATAACGTCTGACCTGTGAAAGGAATTAATACTGCGACTGTTTTTCCTGATTGCAAGAAAGAATGATTTAAATACCAGCATTATGAGTAAAAGGGCACTCAGGTTTTTTCACAGACATTATATTATCTTATTCCTTTAGTTATAGAAAGAAATAGAATAGTTTTATTACCTGTGTTTATATAAAAATTAAGATTAATCAAGCATTCATATAGCTAACGCCCTCAGTACGAAAAGTCCCAAACCTTCGAGCTTTAAGGGAATGAAATTGTCGGTTACAGGGCGTACGACCGAAAAAGCCACTAAAAAGAGGGAGAGGGGTGTAAGATTTGAGAACGCTTTTTAAAAAAATACTAAACTTCAGTTATAATTTGAAAGTCGTTAGATCGGTATTGTGAGTACCAGTGCCGTAGAATAATTACGTCACGAGTATAATCGTCGGGAATGAAGGTTTTCTTAGTTTAATTTGTTTTCCATTTAATTTGGGAAATTAAGGGAATCTCGTGTGTTATTTTGGACGAGAGTTTCTCGATTTTATTAGTGTTTGATTAAGAAATATAAATAGCTGTTTTTTCGCGTTTTATTTCTATTTCTGTTTAGTGTTTTAGTAAAGTATTTATAAGTGTTTTTTTTTCAAAATTGGGTTTTACGGTTTTGGTTAAAAGAAAGGCCAAGAAGAGCAATTATGTGAGTTTTTTTCGCAATTGTTATTAGTTTTAAGTTTCTCATTGTAAATAATTCGTTTTTTCTATTTATTTTTGTTAATAGACTAAGTGTTTTGAAAAACTTCTTTTGTTTAATTTTAATCAAAAACCTTCATGCGAATTAACTCGCGGGCGCGCTGTTGCGAGAGGTACAAAACAAGAGATGTCATCTGATCAACTAATAGGCAGCCTTGTCTAAGTCCTGAAGTTCTGAATTATGGTTGTAGTAAGCTTAAATAACCGTAATTGTTTGGTACTAAAGCTGCAAGAGAGAAGATGAACGTCCAGACTTCCAGAGTGTCTTTATTACTGTAAAAATTTAATTAGAGGTTATCAGAATAGCTACTAATTAATATGAGGTAGAAAAAAAATGGTTATAGATGAAATAGTTAACGCTATCGCAATATATCATTTGCAAGAGTCTATGATCAAATTCTGTAACAAGATAACTGCACTATTATATCCTTACGGATTAGAATCAAAGACCTATAAAATCAAAGAAACTTGTTATAATCTCATGTAAACCTATTGTTGACATAACCTATATTATGATTCTATACTCAAATATGACTCATGAGCAATTTATTTGAATAAGTAAGTTACAAGTAATACTTACATTTCCGTTTTCTTGTTTTAGAGTTCCACAGCATAAAAATCATGATTGTTTAAAAAAAATCCCAACATAAGTATATCGGCTACGGTAAGGTTACTATGATTGCCTTGCATAAAATGTATCTCCATTTTGATATTTTTAACCAAGTAACTTGAAAAAATACTAAATTATAGATTCGTGAGAAAAATCAGTAATCAATTTGAAAATCGCTCAAAAACATCGAATTGTTAAAATCGTATATCAGTCAAGTGACATTCTGTTGATTTACTTATATGTAACGTCACCAAAGTTGCAACCAGTCGTGGAGAATTTTCTATCAACTGATTAAATTTTAAAAAACTGTAGTTAATTTACGTTTTTTACAGAACGTAGCGATATTTTATTTCGAAAATAAATAAAATATGTTTTGCTACGTTGAAATCCATTAGGATAACAATATATTTTTAATAGAATCAAATAGTCTATTGTTCATGTAAGGCTCTGTAGTTGTAGATAAAAAAAAATGACTACCTGGCTTTAATTTATCGAAGACTTTCAAAACATCTTTTAAAGAAGGAAAAACTATATCACTCTATATTGGAAAGTGAACTATGATTACTTCATAAAGCTGCATTCCTGCAAAAAATTCTCCTAACTTTAATAGAAACCTGACAAAATGACGTATTTAAGAGTGAATTTGTTAAAATTTATAATTGTTAATTGTTGAGAGTAAGGGAGCATGAATTTGCGGTATGGTATTATATTTTTTATACTCTATGGAATACGGACCATAAAATATTTATATTTTTCGGTTTCCATTTTTATTATTTTATATATACATCATTTTATTATGGACTTAACTTATGTCAAGACTATGTATATTTGAAGATTCAGACTTTATTCTATTGTATTTATTTAAAAAACTTTATGTCCAATTTTGCTGATAAGTACATATGTTTAAGTGTTAAAGTTTTTTGTAAAATATGTCATTCATATAAGTTTACTAGTAAATTTGATAGAAGAAACTTTAACACTAGATACAAAAGAGTGTAAAGAAATAACTAATGATCAAAATTTAGTGGCCAAAATTGTTACGAATAATAAAAATCTACAACAACAATAAAAAGTTTCTATAAGTTTTTAGGAACACTTAATGTGTGTACTGTGATTTTTGGTAGCTGATATCTATATATAATATATGTACCATGTTAGTACTCAGATTTCGTTTGAGGCTATCTTAATGAGGTTACAGGGAGTATATTTTAAAATAGTATGTATACAGGATATCTCAAAAAAGCTAGGGGCATAATTTTTTTAACTTACATTTTTTATCGAAATTGGAGTCTGAATAGATTCTCTTCTCAACTCAAGAATTTTTTAACTTAAAATACGACTTGGCCAAGATATTAACAGCTGGATTAACTAACATAAATTAACTTTATAACCGTCCTAAAGTGACAGCAGAAGGCTTAAACTGACAAAAGCAACAATAAGTAGTGGAAACTCTAAAAATACACGCCTAAAAAATTATTTTGTTTTGTAACTGAACCGGTAGAAGTGGAAAATTTTATTTATTTTTGATATAATACTATTTCTCTTACATATTTCAAGGCTTTATCGCAAGGTTCGTATCCTTAATATCCCTATATAAGAACTTATTTTTGGACATATGCAACATAAGTTATGACAATATTATCAGCAAAATAAAACTAGTCGATTAGAAGATCTGAATTTCATGGCGACTAAAACGGGTTTAAGTATTAAATCTTCTTAGTGAACCATGCTAAAGAACGGAAAAGCTACAGGTCCGGACCAACTGTCAGCAGAAATTCTTAAACTGATAGAGGATGACCAGATTCATATTCTGGTAGAGTTAATCAACACCGTATATAAAACAGGAATAATACCAAATGAATGGTTGTTATCAACTTTTATACCCCTCCCAAAAAAGAAAAATGCCAAGCATTGCTCCGACTATCGTACAATAAGCCTGATGGTTCACACATTGAAGGTCCTGTTGAAGGTGATCCATAACAGAATATTCAGGAAACTAGATGTGGACATCAGCGATACACAATTTGGATTCCGTAAAGGCCTAGGAACAAGAGAGGCACTGGTCGCACTTAATGTCTTGTCACAAAGATGCCTAGACATGAATCAAGATCTACACGTGTGCTTTATAGACTACAATAAAGCCTTTGACAAAGTTAAACATGATCAACTCATCGAATCATTGGTAAGGAGAAGGATCGACCTCAGAGACATAAGAATAATCTCAAACCTATACTATGGCCAGAAAGCAACAATGCGAATAGAAGACATAACATCAGAGGAAATAGAAATACAGAGAGGGGTTCGTCAAGGGTGTGTACTTTCACCAATTCTTTTTAATCTGTATTCGGAAGATATAGTAAATAAGGCACTTGCTGATCAGGACATAGGCATTAAAATTAACGGCATGACAATAAATAATCTGAGATACGCCGACGATACAGTTCTTTTAGCTGGAACACATGAAGACCTACAGATGCTAATTAATAGAATGGTCACAGTAAGCGAAGAATATGGACTCTCACTGAATATAAACAAAACAAAATATATGCTAGTAACAAAAACAACTCGGGACATTCGTACGGTGTGTGTAAAGAATCAACCTATTGAAAAAGTAAGAGAATACAAGTACCTTGGCACAACCATTAATGAAGACAATGACAGCTCCCAAGAAGTACGAATCAGAATCGAACAGGCCAGAAACACATTTATAAGAATGAAGAGGCTTTTTTGCTGCCGAGATCTAAACCTTGAATTAAAAGTACGACTGCTGAGATGCTATGTGCTGTCTGTACTGTACTATGGGATGGAAGCTTGGACACTGAAAATGTCTGACATGAGAAGACTGGAGGCATTTGAGATGTGGATATACCGGAGAGTGCTGAGGATTTCATGGGTAGAGAGAATAACCAACGAGGAAGTAATGAGACGTATGCATAAGGAAAAAGAAGTGATTCTAACAATTAAAAGAAGAAAACTACTATATATGGGACATGTCATGAGAGGAGAAAAATACCAAATATTGCAGATTATTATGCAGGGAAAAATCCAAGGAAGGAGATCCATAGGAAGAAGAAGAAACTCATGGCTGAAGAACCTTAGAGAGTGGTTTGCATGCAGTAACAACGAGTTATTTAGAGCAGCGGTCTCAAAAATCAGGATTGCCTTGATGATTGCCAACCTTCGAAGCGGAGACGGCACCAAGAGAAGAAGTGAATCTAGCTGTTAATTTATAAATATCTTCTCGCTGGCACTAGTATTGCAAAATTTTAATATCTTCATAGGGTTCCTTATTTTTTCGTAAAAATTTGCAAGAATTTTTAGCTGAAATTATTTTATTTCACAAGAGTAAATTGTTTTGTTTTTCTTTTTTCAGGGTGTCCAAAATATTTAAAAATAAATATTTTAGCAATGTCGCTGTTTACGACAAAACAATTGAGGTGTAAAGAGTTACTTCTATAAAACTCTGACTTCGGAATAAACTGTAGGTTGTTAAGTTTAAGAAATAATTTAAAATTATACGCCTCGCTCTTTTAGAACGCCTTATATATGCTAAACTATTTTTAAAAGTACCCTGTGCAACTCCTGCTTCTATTAAATTTTTCATCGATTTAAGGATCTAGCTATAATCGAATACCGCTGTACTAAACGGACATACTGTATAATAACTAAAGAAAGAATTGTTTTAACAGATCTGTAAGAATAATGCGTGCATGATATATTATTAATTGCTTGAAAAGGCTAAAGATTTAATACCACTATTTACACTAAATTTGTTGTCGACTTACTTTTGTGCTTACTTATTAGGTTCCTTATTTCAATTATAAATTACAAACAGTATTGTATAAATTACATGGAAATCTTCTTGCAAACTATAAAATACTCTACATAAATATGCAAAGTTAACTGTATAATGTTAATGTATAATATTTTTCCAGTGTTTTATAGTTGACTGACATTTTTATGATATTCCTAACAAAAATCACTTGACCACTTTTTGAGATATGGTAGGTGTCATGATAATAGCTTACATCCTATGGTAAAATTTATCTAATTTTTATTAAACCTCTAGAAAAACACTTATTTAAACGTCTTTCACATTCCGTAGGATATCTTCTAATAAATAAATTTCTCTTCACAAAATTTACGCCTTATTTAAAATACAAGTGCAAAAAAAGTGTTATACAGTATAGACCAAAAATCACACTAAATTGTTGCATTAGTAATTAAAAATCATCCAAGTATTTTTGGCCTATTCTGTATATACAGCGCCTGTCAAAAATAATTTCGGTTTAGAAAAAATTATTGAAGATTTATAAATAAATATTATATTGTTAAATTAAATAGTCTATACGAACTTGAAACTCTGCTTTAGTTTATTACAACGTTGTATATTTTCAGTTTGTTGTGCCTTCGAAAAAATGAAGTCATCATTCTTAACCTATGATTTTGAACTGAATTCAAAATTGGAGTCAGAATTTGTGCATCCTAGAAAACCCAACCTCAAAGGTCCATTTTCTCTCATAACTAATCTTCCACTTTATATTTTAAGTTCATGTTTGTTTTGGTTGTCTTCTGATTGTTTATCATAATCGATATAAGGTATTTTCACCTAATAAAATACACTTTTTTAAAAAACTTTTAAGGTAGTTATCATACCGGCAAATCCACAGTCAAGTCTTTATCTAGTGGGCATTCTTGAAAAATACTGATGGAGAAAGAGGTCTCTTTGAGTGCGTTCATTGATATAGCGGGAATTTTTGGCAAAGCCTCACATGAATCCATAATCGGAGTCCTGGATGAAAAGCAAACGAAGCATTCGCTAATAAGATGGATTCAATCAATGCTAAAAAGCAGAATCATTAGGGCTCTATCGGTAATGAGGCGGCGATAATCACTATAGTCAGAGGATGTCTCCAAGGAGGAGTTTTATCACCAGCACCATGGTCCCTGGTCGTAGACAATCTGCTGAGCTAAATGAATGACTCAAAGTTCATAACGCGAGATTATGGTGATGACTTTTTGTTGCTATTGAAGGCAAGAATAAAGGAATTATTACAAGCCCTATGCAAACTGACCTAAACCAAATTAGCAGTTTGTGCACAAAAAAGGACAACACGTTAATCCGAACAAAACAGTTCAGGCACCATTTACCAGGAGACGAAAGCTACAGATCAACGCTCAACATTTAAATGAAATAACACCGAGCTTTTTCAAAAAGGTTAAATATTGTAATTGTAGTATTAGATTAGAAACTAACCTGAAACAGTCAGACTGGAAAGATTCCACAAAAAGTAGTACCGACAAGCAAGACATGTCGTAGAATCTTTGAGAAAACCTGAGATTTGGGAATGATAATGATCTTAACTATCATCGAGACTATGCTCACATATACTTTCTTAGTATGGTGGCCCAAAATACAACAAACAGCAACTCAAAAAAATTGCATAAATACAGAGGTTAGTCCGTGTAGGAGTCATTAAGGTCATGCTATCATGCTCCAAGGCAGCAATAGAGGCAATGCTGAATCTCCATCGAATGATATAACTATGATAAGGGCGGCAGTCCTCAAGTTGTTCCAAACTAAAAATCTCAAACCTTGAAATTTTATTGGACATATAAAGATTTTTAAAAAAATTCTAATAGAACCCGTATCACAACTAAGAGATATTATGTTTATTAGGCACTATTATGACATTTATTGCACAGTAGTAACTGACTGCTACCAAGCGAATGGAGAGGGATTACCTCCAATAGAGAAAGATTCAATGGTATAGTTTACTACGAATCCAAGATCAAAGAAGGGGTTGGAATGGGAGTATCAGGCCTAAGTTTTCGGCTTGTTAAATCCTCAGAAAGTACCCCTACCATCTTCCAAGCCGAAATGAATAAAAATCAAATCTGCACTGACGAATGTTCCAATGGAAATACTATGAAGACCAAAATATACATATAGTCAGTTTACCAAGTAGCGTTAAAAGCTCTCAGGTCAAACACCTACAAGTCTAAGTTAACTTGGTATTGCCCTAAAAAAAGGACAAGAAACTACAAGGTTACCTTTATGTGGCTGCCAGGACAAAAGGGAATCAAGGGAAATGAGGAAGCGGATAGAAGGAGCGAGCAAAAACTCATTTCTTTACCCCAGAGCCTTTCTGTGGGCTACCAAAAAGCCAGATAAAAGAGATGATCCGAAGTTGGGAACAAAATCAGAAAAAAGACAAGCAGAAAAATTCATCAGTCCTTCGTCATGAAACACAAAAATGTTTCACCATCTCCCAGAAAGGGATATTCAAGTAATTAAAAATATCTTCACAGTATACCAAAAAAAAACCCACATCTCAAAATTCTGACTTGATGAGCCAATTTTGGTCTTTGATTTGGATTTTACACAGAAAAATACATTGGAAGTACCTCAACTGCGCAACCACAGAACCTTCTAGACCTGTGTTTTTCATTACTAGAGACTACAGGATTCTACAAACTGCAAAGTGAACGAGAAATAGTCCATACTGGATTTTACATAGATTTCTCGGAAACCTGATATCACATGCAAATTCTGAGACCGAATTTGAATTCATAACAAAAAGACACGTCAAAAATGACACTGCTTCTTCCGAAAACAAAAACTTTTTAGGGTTGTAATTTTTTTGCTCACAGAATTTTTGACGGGCGCTGTGTATATATACGTAAATACTCTATTTTATTTCTTTAAATATTAATATAATATTTTATATTTATTTTAGTATAAGAAAATTGGTAACGTACAAACTTAACTAAAGGATAACAAATACGTTATAATCTGGGGTTTAGAATTTAAAGCTTTCAAACTAAATTATTTTTTGTTTCCTTTTTTTTTGGCGCCTTTTTAGGTGTAAATGATATATATTAACGGTATACGAATAATTCTGATACATTTCTAAAATATTAATACTTACAGGTGGTCCAAAAACGCTATTAAAACTATTTATTATTTTTAGAAAATTTTAAATTGTAGCACAAAGTTACATTCTAATTTTTTTTCTCTATACGTTGTAATGCTAAGAATGTGATCAATTAACATAATTGTTTCAATCAATAACACATCCCAAAAATTTTCTAAAAATTACATAATGTTCTCATACATAATATTAAAACTTTTTGATCTCCCTGTATATATTAAATTTAATAGGTCAATATAGTTTTCCAAATATTTAAATACGTTTACAAATTTTAATTTAAAAATTAGTTCGCATAATGTCTATAGTAAATACTTTTAAATTTATAATGCTATCTTAACAATTTTCATAATGTCTTTAATTTTTTAACATCATTTCCTTAATAATTAAACGAGATAGGGGAAACATGGATAATTCGGAACGGCAAGTATTCGAATATACCTGTGGATCGGAGTTACCGACGCTTCTCCTACTTTTATAACCTACATATTGCCTCTCAAATTTTCAGTGATTTAAATTGTTGCAGTAACACATAACAAAACGTTTATAAATAAATTGTAAAAGTCATATGGTTAATTTAGATATAAATATTTTCTTAACACATATTTGTTAGCAAAAATAACATTTACTTGTATGAAATAATTAATCTCTTTTTAAATACATATAATTTAAAATAATTTTTTACTTTCAAAGAATTGCGCCAACTTTCTAAAATCGCTAAGATAATATACATCAAACATTTTTTATTTGTGCATTAGTTTCAAGTTAAGGTACAGAGATGTATGGTTAAAATATTTCGTAACAAAAATACTAGCTTTTCCATTACGAAAAAACAATTTTGTGGAGGAATTAACTAAATAAGTTATTTAACAATTAGAATCATATAATAATTTCATATTTTTTGAGTTTCCTCAAACACAAAAATTAGGAAGAATACACAAGAGTGTTCAAGATAAGGGAAGCTAGTATGGGAATATGGGAAAGCAAAATTTTTGGACTTTAAATTCAATTTTTTCTGGGATTAATATTAAACTTAGAACAAAACGGATAAAACTATTTGACAGTAATTTTTAATGAGCTTAAAGGTGGCGTTATCGGATCTATTTTATGACGTTTCGTCTTGGAGCAATCATCATCCACTCCATTTTTTAAATATGAATCTGATTTTTCAATGTTAAATTTTAAAAGCTCGTTTTATTCTGAATTTACTTTGTTTAATTTTTTTTTCGCTACGTCTTACAAACATATAAAAATAAAAATAATGCTAGTCCAATAAGGACATTGTAGTTAATCCCGCTGGATTATTTTTTTAAGTATACTCTGTGAGCAAAAAACAAGGTGATATTTGGAATAAAATATCGCAGATCTATCGAATTTGATTCATCTTTTTATTTTTATGTTCGCAATCCTGCCTTTGACATATGAGCCAAATTTCACCTCAAAATACTCATTAGTGTTTGAAACCGTTTGGTTTTTCCGATCAAAAAAAGTGCGTTTGGCGATTTTCTTAATGTCTGAGTTTGTTGAGCCAAAAATTTGCATTAAATTTGGTTTATGGATTTAATTTCCTGTCGCAAAATTATTGAAAATATTTTTGGTGTACAGGCTATGTCGAAAAAAGTGGTATAAACGGTTTCAAGAAAACAAAGAACGAGTTGAAAACGAAGCCACGTTAAACAAATCAAAAATTTGATACTCATAACACTTCAATTAATAATTAGAAACCTTGTAGACATACCTGGAAATTCATATGGGACAATTGTAAGGGCTATGAGGGATTTATGGGAAGAAAATTCCTAATTTTTGCACTACGATAATGCACCATCTTACTCTGCATTAATTGTTCTAGACCATTTCTCCAAAAACTTGAACCAGTATCGTTTCGTAACCATCGTATTCGCCTGATTTATCACTGTGTGATTTCTGCCTCTTCCGAAAACTCAAAAGAGCGCTCCGGGAACACCATTTGAGTCGATTGAATGGCTGTACATTCTGAAGGTCACCCCAAATAAGTGACAATTCAACATACTACCACGATTGGAAATGAGCCATAACAAAAGTGTATTGTGTCGAAAAGGGATTACTTTAAAGGGGACTACGAATTAGATTTGGGAGAATAAATAAAGATTTCATGAAAAGAAATTCAGTGACACCTTATTTTTTGCTCACATTGTAAATATAAGCAAAATTTTAAAACAGAAAAGGAATTCAAAAAATTGATTCTTGAAGCATTGTGCATTCCAAATCATAACGCCAGTCATGTCAACAGTGTATTAGCATAACGGCAATCTTTTTGAATCCCTTCTGAAACCTTAATTTATTTTATTTTAGTGTACCTATTATAATTATTATTGTGAAGTTGTAGGTATATTTTGGACTTCTATTGTCTTAATTTTTTTGTCGAATATCACAACGTTTCGACTAATAGGTATTTATAACCGTTTAAAAAAAAAAGATAACATCATCTTTAAAATCAAATTCAAAATCAAAAATCATATTTTTTGATTAAATAACTGAATCACGAAAAATCTTCAGAAATTTGTGGCTTTTTTATTGTTGGTTCGTAAATTACGTAACTTTTTTTCCATTAAACCAAATCTGTATCGCTCAGACTTATCCAGATTCCCATACTGGTCTCTCTTTTCTTGAACATTCTGTATAATGTAAAACCATGTATAAAATAATACAGTGTGTTCACGGATGGGTTGCCACACTCTAGTAAACTTTAATATTTTTGATTTTCCGAGGAAGTCATTTTTATTAAAAAGTTTTGCGTGTCTTTGGATTTCGAAAACAGTGACCGAAATATTCAAAAATGTAAAATAAATTTTAAATAAAATACAATTATTGGAATTTTTTACAAATTTTATTTAATTAAGTTGTTCAGAAATAGATACAAAGCCTAAATAGGTAGTTTAATAAAAAAAAATAAAATTTTTTCAGGTAGATCATTGTAATACATTGCTATTTTTGATTGAACCAGAGAAGTAATTTGACAACGGATTCTTTTCTGTCAATGTCAACGTAATAATGTCTATTCGTGTTGTGCTAAAAAAAAGATCCTAAATAATAAATTTTAATTAAAAGATTCTTTTACAGGAACATTTTATTTTCCTATGAGACATCGGGTAGTCTCTTCAAAAATTTTTAGTTGTGTGCACAGAAAAATCTGAATTTTAAAGTTGTTACTCTCCTAATGTTTGGTACAGCGTAATGTATCACAGAATAATTGAATCTTCTTTCCTGGTACAATTAAATCAATATCCATATATGAAAATTTTAACCAATTTTTTTATGACCGAACTGGAGAATGATCCTTTAAAATTTCGAGGAAATCTTAATTTTCACCCCGACGAATATTTTGCTCATTCTACATTACGAGGTAGAAACTAATTAAACATTCCATTTCACGATAAGTGGAATAGCCGCTTTGGACCAATGTCCTGGCTTGCTCGATCACCTGATCTAATCTCATTAGAGTATTTTCCACATTGACCTACTAAAAAAATTGTGGAAGCGATTGCAACTATAAATGCAGATATAATAACAAATGTTCGCGAGGAGACTGAACCTTTGTGTGGGTCAGAATGGTCACCCAAATAATCAACATTTTGCGTCTTGGAACAAATAAATAGCAATATCTCAGCAACAAATTATCCGATTTACTATTATGAAATATCATTTTATTCAGAATGACGAGGGCTTCCCTCTAACCGCAAAAAAAGTTAATTTTGGAATTAATAATTGATATGCAATAAATAGCCAATTTTAAGGGTTTTTTAGCTTTTTCGCAATAATAACAAAACAAGCTCACTCTGTAGGTTTTTGAAATCTTAATATTTAAACTTTTTTTTTTCAAAATATGTTCCTTGGCTTGTAGTTTCAAAAAACCTGTTTTATCAAACTTTGACCCCCCTCTTAACCCCAGCTTATTTTTTGTTGTTATATTTTATGTAGGGTTTGTTGTTGCACTTCTCCCAACACCCCTGGACAGGTTTCACCTATCTCTGAATTTACGTCAAAAAAGCACTAATTTTTACCTCTAACTTAGACTATAGAACTAATTAATATTTTTATCACAAAAATTGTTTCTTTATTACAGTGTTAAATGACAGTAAAGTTAAAGGAAAAAAAAATTTTTTTATTTTTCCCTACATTTTGTAATATTTGTAACCAAATTAAACTTCATTTACACTTATGGTTTAAAAAAATAATTAAAGATTAAATTAATTTTTGAATTATTTTTAATAAATTTCAAATAACAGTATTTAATCAAAGATTAATTCTATATTTTTGAATATTTCGAACACCCTGTCCACGATATTATAAACTCTGATGGCTGTTTTTGAAATTCAAAGGCAAGAAAGCTTTTTATCTAGCATTATTTTTCCTCGAAAAATTAAAAATATTTATGTTTAATAGAGTGTGGTACCCCATCCGTAGACACAATATATTTTAAAGAGATAATTTCCAGTAAATACACCCCTTAAGTATTTTGATTTCGACAATAGCTCCTCTTCTTCAGAATGTTGGATCTCTAAATCAAAAACTTTTTGCTCTTATACCAAAAACGTTGAATCGATTACAATTTTTTTCAAGAATGATTATAATAAAAATAACAAGAACTAGTATTTCCCCAAAAGTGGGTACTGTGACAACAAACAAAAAAAAACGTTAACTTCTTAATTTAAAATTCAAAAACCTTTCAGGCCATACACATCCTAACAATTCCGCTATAAAGAAGATTTCTTAATCTAACTTCAATAAAAATTCAATTTTTAAATCCTAAAAGTGTCCCCTATTCGCTTAGTCAAGATTTCCACTCTTTAAACTTCCGCATGGAAACTTTTTTAAACCTCGAAACGGCAGTCAATATTTCACTTTCCTTTTGAAAATCCTCGTCAGAGAGCGCCTCGCCTTCCGAGTGAACCTCACGTGACTTTTTCTGACTACCAGCGGTTGAGTTGAGATCTTTATCCGAATGAACTTTGCTTCTTGTCGGTTGGTGTGGTTTCGTGGATTGCTTGGATGTCGTCGGATCGCTCAGCGCCACCTACACAGGGCCCGTGAAAGGAAATATTGTCTTTGAGTTAACATTTTTACATGCACATACGCTATCAAGAAGGTCTCTATTCATGATTAATATAACTTTTCTGTGCTGAGAAAGTTAATAATGGAATTTTAATATCTCTTGGTGAGCTTGGTTACTTTGAAAACGAATTTCTTGCTCAGCACATAATAGTCGAGGAGCCAGAACGAGATTGGTTAGCTTTTCGATGTATTTAATTGCATCGAATTATTTTGACACGCTGATTGAGAATTTCGATGGCGCATTTTCGAAAAATTGTAGCATTATCTACTTGTAACAAATTTTTATAAAGATAGTCTTAACGTGAATGGTAAAACTAGCTTTTCTCATGAGAATGAGATGTTGTAGAACTCAACATATTAACTAGAAGGTAAAATATCAGCTAGAGGTGATGCTAGGCTCACAGGTGCGGTATTTTTATAATAAATATATAATAATTTTTGTTTTAATTATTAAATTCGAAAGAAAGAGTGTACTCCGAATAGAAATATTAATCGATTTCACCTATAGCGACCGAAAATATGAAAAATTAGCAAATTTGTTTATATCAAATTTGGCGAAGGAGACCGTAAAAACTGGATAGTTGTTTCAGAATAGGTAGTAGTCATTGTGATTGCAGTTGCTCGATAAGGTTGCCTTATAAAAATTAGATCTAATGGTAGAGGGAATGCTTCACTTTCGGTAATGAATTTATATTGTCATTGATTGGTATTACAATACGATTCTGTATTCCTTTCTATTATACATGCAAACAACACAGCTACTTATCTGGTTGTGACCAGTTGCTTACAGGCTGCAGTCACTAAAATATGGGCTAAATAAAGCTTAAATTAACTGTCTGTCTGTTTGTCTGTATGGGCTAATCTTGTAATGTATATATATATATATATATATATATATATATATATATATATATATATATATATATATATATATGATATATATATATATATATATATACATTTTATCGTAGTAGTTTGTGTTTGTAGTTTGAAGAATTTTAGGTTTATTTTCTACGAGTTCCTAATTTTACCATTATTAATTTTGTCCTGAGACGTTTATGAAAGAAGATCAGGAACTTTCTAGAAAATTATATTTCCTTATTTTTAACATGGAATGTCTAGAGTTCGTCAGATTACGACTCTTTCTTATTTCCATTACACCTTGTAGTATGAAAACCCTTCTAGAAAGATTTGGAATCTTCTAGTATCCAGAAAAAGGATATATAAAAGGCCCAGAGAGAAAGAGAGAGACAGAGAGAGATATGGACTAGGAACGCATCGACTACTAGGTCTTTCAGCGTCCATTGTTGCTATGTATGTTATTTATTCTACACTAGGTTGTATAATTCAGTGTCCTTTGATAAATGTGATTACATTATTAGAGTTTTGATAGGGGAGAAGAACATCAATTTTGTTTTCCTGTAATTGGCAGAAATTATGTTGCTCATATTTTTTGCACTCGGTAAGAATATGTTTGACTGATAGGGCGGTTTGACAGGTTTCGCTGTAAAGAGCAGGGGATTTGTTCAGGAGGTGTTCATGGATTAACTTCGTGTAGTCAATTCGAAGTCTCGTCATTATAGTTAGTTTTTGTCTTGGTAGATTAGGGATGGGGATACCAGTAAAGAAAGTCTTTTTTATTGATTGAAGTTTGTTGACTGAATCTTGAAGATCCCATTCTAATTGAATAATTCATTCAAGACATAAGGTGTAGGCGTTTCGTGTACTTGATTGTGTATATTTCTATTTTAATTCACCGTCGCGCCATCACATGGCGGTTTTTACAAACTTTGTTTGCTGTCGTCTTGTTTGCTGTTTTTGATTTTAGATTCAGTTTTATAGGATGCAAAGGCGAGATGATGGTTTATACCGAATGCGGTGGCCTGACGAGTCTCATATTAGGACGAAACAGCGCTGTCGCCATCTCTCGGACCCAGAGTTTTTCCATACTTTAGAGTGCTCCGCTCTTTTTAACACGAGAATGATGTGGGTTGACAAATTTCACCTCCGCTCAGCCAAGATTTTATTCTATTTTATTTTAAATTACACGGACAAAAACTTATCTATTTATATATATATATATATATATATATATATATATATATATATATATATATATATATATATATATATGGTTTGCCATTGAAATCGAATTGAAATTGATCGAATTTATTGGCAACCTGACCTAATTAATTTTTTTGAAGCAATTTTTATCCCCAGCGACTTAAATATATGCATTGCCAATAAGTTCGATCATGATCTACAAAAGCAACTACAGATATTGAATTAGATCTTTAGGTTAAATGAAATTTTACTTAAATTTCAGTAACAATATGAATTCGGTACTGGAAATGGACACTTCACTGACATCGTTTCAAGTTTTATTAAGGTAGCATTGGCATGCAACTACAATCACAGAGAATACTATCCATTCTGAAAATATTGTTCTCTAATAAGTAAACTTCATTTTTTTACTGTCGTTTGTGAGCAAATGATACTTCAATTTTTCGAAGATGCACCACTGAAATTCGCAACCAGCATGTCAAAATACTTTTAGGTATATGAATACATTGAATACCCATTGAAACTCCTTTTGGCTTTCCTATTAATAGGGTTTATTTAGACATCTATTGGTTTTTATTCTACCAGCTACTTAAGTACTATTGCATGTTTTGTCTACATTATTATATGTAATATAATTAAACCGTTTCATAAGAGGTAAACAGTGACCATGTTTCTAGCGTAGCATTCCAATCCTATCGTACAGATCTAATATAGTTACTTTCATAGTAGTTTCGTAATAAAAGTGTCTGATTGAAATTTCAATCGGATGCAATATTTCAATATTCATCAGTTAAAAAAAGCTTTTATACGGTAAAAACGAAATCGAATTAAAATGATAAGCACGTGAGTAGTTCACTTCTTCCTTTTTTTGCTAATACTTAACCTATCATTTACGTCCATTTTGAATGTTCAACAGTCAACACATGTGGAGGTAAGCTCTTGCAAGAAGCAAGAAAAAACGTGGTTTGGTTGATCGGGAACGAATGTGGGAGTCCAGGCTGAATATACTGTATAAGGTGGCTTATTGTGAGATTGTCGTAAAGTGCTTAGGGGAAAGTTTTTTGAGCGTGCTGCATAGAGAATGAGATGTTTTTCACCACGCAAATAGTTAAAACAAAAGAATCGATCTGAATTATGTAAATGTCAGATTATACACGTAACCAACAATCCTCATTGGATGTTCCAGGCCCTCTTGGATGAGGCGTCGTTCTCGTTTTTTTTTCCTCGGAAACGATATCCCAAAGCCGACGGGTTTTCGTACAAAAAAGCACGGGGCGGGAAAAGAAAAGCTGGCTAAATTACCTCAGGCGGAGTCGTCATGGTTTATGAAAAAGATAATTGGAAAAAAATTTTAAAACTTTCTTGATTAAAATGTCATAAAGAGAAATAGGAAGGAAAATTAAATATTTTTGAACTCTTGTAGAGCAGATACAAGTTTATTTTATATATCTTTTTGTTTTAAAATAATAGGACGCATGTACTTAGCTGAAGTAATATACAGTTTTTGTCATTTTTAAAGAGAGAAGGACAGCTGTCATCTCTTTCTTTTCAATATCATTTCTTTGTTTCATCATAAGAAACTAAAATTGAAAATAATGAATCTTAATAAGTATTTTTCGATATAAACGCATTTGCTTTTAAAAAATCTCCATCCAATAATTCCGATGCGATCAGCCTTTGGCGATAGAAACAAGGTCACTGTCGTAAAGATATAAAATGTTGGAACATTTAAATGTCAAAACAGCAATTTAAAATAAATAAGCCTACCTGTACAGGTACTTTAATACTGTTGCTAGCCACGTTTCTAGCTACATTCAAACCTCTACTAATTCTATCCAAAGTAGCCAGCCTCAAACTTGAGGTTATTTTGTTTTTTCTGAGAGATGTTGGAGTTGCATTTGCCCTTTCCTAAAATGAAAAAAAGATATGAATAAGAATTTTTTAATAGATAAAATCTATACATCTATACATCTAAATAAAACTTAAATTAACTGTCTGTCTGTCTGTCTGTATGGGCTATGGGCTAATCTTGTATATATATATATATATATATATATATATATATATATATATATATATATATATATATATGTATATATGTATATATATATATACACAAGATCCGCGTCAGCTGGATCAGAGCTACGACCAAAATTGGAAGCAACCAAAAAACTCGAACAAGAGCTCATTTTAAAACTGGGAGCCTCTACTTTCAAGTGCCGAGCGCGCTTTGAAAAATCCAATATGGCGACCGGAAGCCGGAAAAAATCAACAATTTAGCAAAAAAGTTTGTAAAAATAAAAATTCGTAACTGATCGGGTCGTCCTTGGTTCAAATTGTAGCTGTAGCTGATGGACGCCCCTTAAAGCAGGTATGACAGGTTGACAAAATCCAACATGGCGGATCCAATATAACTATCAAAAATTCAATAATGTGGCCGAATTTTGAAAATCAACCTATTTGCACCAAAATTTGGTGTACAGAGGTTTTTGGGGTCGCTGATGACGAATTCGAGGTCGGATATGCAAAATTCAACATGACGGATCCAATATGGCTTACGTATTTTAGAAAATCAACTGGTTTGCACCAAATTTGCTATACGGAGGCTTTTGGTCGTTGATTACGAATCCGAGAGGGAATTGGGTTATTGAAGTTCCACTATATTGGGTCCACCATCTTGGATTCTGAAATTAGTGATTAGCGACCTCAAAGATTCCGTAACACAAATTTTCTACAAATCGGTAGATTTTCAAAAATGCCTTTCGCCATCTTGGATCCGCCATTTTTAATTTGGTAACCATGACCTCGGATTTGTGATCACCAATCTCTAAAACCCAATATGAAATTTGACGCAAATCGGTTGATTTTCAAAAAATATTTCCGCCATATTGACCTTGCGAATTTAGGAAATTTGACCTCAAATCGTAATTGGCGACCCCAAAAACCTCATATACCAAATTTGGTACAAATTGGTTAATTTTTAAAAATTCGGTCACTATAGTTGATTTTTGACAGCCATATTGGATCCGCCATGTTGCATTTTGTCAACCTACCACACAGATTTTTAGGGGCGTCCATCAGCTACAATCTGAGAAGTACTTTTCACCAAACAGATTATCACTAGATAGAATTAGCATTGCCGGAATAAGATTGAACAATTGAATAATGAACAATTGAGTTTTAAATAGCAATTGAATTTTATATACACAATTAGAGATAGTTTCTACCGATAAGACGTAAAAGATCATAACTGCATATAATTAACATCGACAAAAAAGAATTGTAAAAGATTATTTTATTAATTTTGACGATTAAATATTGTTTATAACAATTCAGTTTATTATAAACCATATCTTATTTGCACTCAAAATATTGAAAAATCTATCAATTTGATAACACAATTCCATACTAAATAAAAATCGATTACTCACTTGCAAAATAAATCTCCCAATCGTTTGCCACGACGACTGAGCGCTATACACGTTTTCATAGTCCGCCAGGGCGCGCTGCTGTATATTGTGTGCGGCTCCGCCCCACTCCAGCTCCTCGACTATGACAAAATTCATTGGGTCTTCTAGTCTACGTGCCTTAAGCAATGCTTGGGCTAAGACATCTTGCGCACAAGCATTTAAAGGTACCTGCAGGAAAATAGACGTGAAATATACTTACATAGATTGTATTCATATTATTACAATATGATCTTACCTTGAGGATGGCATAAGGAATTTCAGGAGAAACGTTGTAAATGCATACTAAAAATGTGTCATTTTCTTCCCAGGCATTACTAGGAGCTCCCTCTGACTTTCTAGCCTCTCTGGCTCTATTTGCAACACTTCTGATTGATGTTAACCTAAAGAAATTATTATAAATTAATATCAAACAAGAAGATTATCGTTTATAAACCTACCAAGCTCGACTACTTGGATCATTCCCCATCCTTTTCAGGATGAATTTTCCTTCTCCCTTCCATTGACTTTGCGCTTGTAATGGTCTCTCGTGAAGATCCAGAATTCTTTGAGTGGCTGGTAAATTGTGATCTTTTTTCTCCCAACCTGGAAATACAGAAATTAAATTATGTCCACGCTGAAGTATTCACAATTATATGTGATCATAAACGATTAAGAGGCAAGATATAATTAACTAACCTCTAGCTACTTCCTCAACCAAAATATAATCATTGACCTTTTCAATAACTATATTGGCCTTCTGTAGGCAAAGTAAAAGAACATCGTGGGTAGTTGACTCTTGAGTTATTTTAAGAATAGTTGATGGTTCATCTGGTAGAACTCCATATACCATTAGGAAGAACATTTTTCGTTTAACACAAATTGGTGTTCCAGCGGTAGCTAAAAGAAAATCGCTGTGAGTGTTATTAACACATTAAAATTACCCTGAATTTGAGCGCGATGTGATGTGTAAACTAAATACTTACCAACATAACTGTCTGATTCTTTCGAATCACTCTCAATTTGTGCCGTGTCCTCTCTATTTTCAGTATTTTCTAAGCTTTCTTCCTCTATTCTTGAATATATAAATAATGTTGACATGTTTAGATTCTTATTTTGAGAGTTCTTTAACCTAAAATTAGAATTTACTTATCAGAAAGGGTATGAAAATTAATATTTATGTACTAGGTAAGGAAATAAGGAGACACTAAGAATTACTAACCTTAAGTGTCTATATCCAGGTTTTAAGCACTTAAGGGGTATAATTCTTTGAGCCAAGAGATGATTATTGGTTGAATCCATTACGGTAAAACGCAGAAACGCCAGGTCTTGGAACATAATTCTAAAGTGAAACGTTTCGTTCCAAATTGGATTAAGGGCATTCTTATGTACCTGAAATTAAGATTAACATCAATTAACATTTTTCTACATGCACCGTTCTTAAAGACTGCAACTGCAACACCAAATTATTTTTTATTTAAAAACAATTACTTACAACTTTGGTTCTCTGCTTATTGCAATCTACTTGAATACCGATAATCTCCACCTCGACGTATACATTTAAATTGACATTATTCTGACTGACATATTGTCCCGACACTACACTGATCACAAATTGGGAGGAATGAATGCCGTCAAATTGTTTGTCCCATGGATTGAACCTGTACGGAATTTTACCAGTGATGACAGAGGAAGAAAATTTTTAAATTTAAGTAATAGCAAAAAAAACTAAAACACAATACTTTAATAAATTACCTTCTATACATGACATGACTCTTATCCCACATGACTCTTGGTTTGGTAACATAACCACACTTGCCATTTGTTTCAAAGAGGGCGTTATTTATTTGCATTGCTGTATCTTCTGTTTGAAAATTCAACGCTGACATCTGTATACCTATAAAATCAAAAAGAGTTGACAAGCGTTAAGCATAGCTTTAAAAAATTTAACACGTTTTCTCATGTGTATCATCTCAATGATTTATTCAGATTTAGAAAAACGAACAGTCAAAAATGACCGACTTTTCTTACTTACTAGATTAATAGTCGATTCTATCAATAACTTAGTCTTTACTTTTACTTTTTCGAGTCCGTATTTCTCCCTAATTTTAGTTGAGGTTCTCGACCTTGTGACGAGCCACGTTGATTGCTACATCGTTGATTAACCATAGATCGTTGAGAATGCAGGTTGAGGGATACCTAGGGCATGACAGAAGGTGTTTTATATTTTGTTGTCCTCCATTTATTGTTTGTAGGTTCCATTTCATTTTGTTCGTCTTTACTGGGCTACGCCAATTCTAATACGGTTTAAAGTCCTCTAGGTCTTCCATTCAAGACTACTACCAGAGGGTCTCTTTTCTTGGGGTGGTGGATAATTTTCTGGCGGGTCACATGTCGCACGAAGCTTTATCTGGATTTTAGCCTTGAGTGGTTGGGCTCCGTGTTGTACAAAGGGTGGCGTCCATCAAAGATTTGTTTAAACTTTTCTATTCTTTGGGTAGCGAGAAACCTGCCGCCCTGTATAGAAGGTTAAGTAGGATAGGTTTCATGCATCCGATTATTACCCTGCATGTATCATTCAGGGCTACATCAACTTGTTTTGTGCGGGCTGATCGGTTCCAAATTAGGCAGGCATATTCTACTGTACAAAAACACATTGCCCGTGTAGTTATTCTCAAAGTGTTAGGACGCGCGCCCCAACTACTTCCAGCCAGTTTTCTTAGTAAGGCGTTCCTGGTAGCGACTTTTTGTCTTGCAGTATGATAGTGATGCTTATATGTTAGAGACCTGTCCAACGTTACTCCGAGGTATTTAGGATTGTCTGTGTATTTCAGAACCTTTCCCTCCCATGTGACTTGCAGTTCCTTCCACGCCTTGCGCGGGTTCGGATGGAAAGCGTTTCCTTGTTGAGGGTTTCGGCTTTAGGTAGTTTTCCTTATAGTATTTAGACATACTGAATAGGGCATCCTCGAGCTTTTCTTCGGTATTGTGGAAGTCCCATAATTGTATCGCAATAGCCAGGTCATCGGCCTGTGTTATTGGCTAGTCATTTGTGTATATATTGAAAAGGACAGGGGCAAGTACGCTTCCTTGAGGCAGACCATTTTTTTTTTGGGTTCTCCATCTACTTTTCTTCCTATTTAGAGTAATGTAGAATCTCCTGTTTTGCAGCAAAGACTCTACGACCTTCATTAGCTTAGGGTCGTTCAGAATGTCATATATTTTACCTAGCAGCTTTTTGTGGTTCACGGTATCATAAGCAGCTGTTAGATTAACCAGTGCTACGCCAGTTATCTGTTTATCTTCAAAACCATCCTCTATGAACTCTGTTAGGCTCAATATTTGTCCGGTGCAGGATTTTTCAGGCCTAAATACCGATTGCTTGGCAATCAGTTTAGGGTCCACTGTTTTCTGGATATAATGTAAGATCATCCTTCCATATAGTTTAAATTAAGTGTCACAGCAGGAAGATTGGTTGGTAGTTGTTTGGTGTTTTAGTGGTGCGAAATAAAAAACCGCGAACAGCAAAAATCGAAAAACTTTTCTCTTGTTAATATCTATAGCTGTTCGCCAAGTAGAGTCCAGGTGATTATTATTATTATTATCGATTTTATATTGTCTTTTGACTCCTAAGCGTCATTTGTCATTCCACACTCCTTCGTCCAACCTTCCTTCCCCCATTTCCATATCCTTAACCGCTTTCCAGCTTCTCCGAAATCTTCCGTGTTTTCTTGATCTGTCAGGTTTCTATTCGAAGATCTTCTTGCGAAGTTTGTCATCTTGCTTTATTTCGATTATTTCTCGAAATCCTTAGTTAGATATTCTTTCTAATCATGATTTGCTTGTGGTTCTTCACCAAAAATCCATATCCGTTTTTTTAACTTTAGATTTATATGTTCTTGTCTCATGTGACACTGTTGAGCATTGAAATTGATCTCATTCCCTGCATATTTCTTTCTTTAATTACATCATCTAATGTACCATTGCTTGTCACCTTTATATTCAGCTAAATGAACTAATGAATAATAAGGGGTGGTGATGTCTAGGCCTCCATTGAGCCCTTTACATCCCAAAATTTTATCTCAGAAATATCTCTGTCTCAGTCCGTTGAGTGCTGGACACTCTCTGAGAACATGGTCAACAGTTTCATCCTTCTCCAAACACCATCCGCACGTCAGGTCGTCTTCGATACCGATTCTATGAAGATGGCCCCTGAGGTGACAATGTCCTGTCAACAATTCCACAACAATTCCCAAGGAGAGAAGCTCCTTAGTACGCCGTGCACTAGGCCCAGTTATATGTTACTTAGTACACCTCATTCCAAGAGATCCCCTCCACGATTCAATAAATTTACTTTTGCGTTGCAACGATTTTAATACCCTTTTGCAAATAGCAATTGGGACAGGTAATATTGGTTGGAGTTTATACGGTTCAATCACCGAACTCAACTTTGCCAGACGGTCTACTTCTTCATTCCCGTATATATTTATTACTCTATTCCTGTCTATATCCCTCTCACCGTGATTGTCACACTGCAGAATAACATAAATTCCTGCTGTGAAAATTGTCGCACATTGTCCGAGAGGGTAGTACTCTGAGTCCTATGCTCCTGCCGAATACTCTGGATTCACTTTTTCATCTTGTCGAGATCCATCAGTATAGCAACAAGATCCATTTTCGGCAGATTTTGTTCTCCCTCCCAATCCTCTTTACTTGGCAGAAATATCTCCAGAGAGAGGTTGGGCACCTTTCCAGACACCTGAGTAGCCGCCCGTTCCAATTCCAAGATATCCCTGGCAACTGAGATGATAGTCTTCAGGGCTTCGTTCTCTATGTATGAGTGAAGAGGAAGTAGGTTCACCAGGACGTCCAGAGCCCTGGTGAGAGCAGTCATCATCGCACTCAATACTAATCGCACACAAGCCATTCTCTGAACTATATCCAACTATTTTTATCTATTACAGTGTTTAATAATTTGCACATTTTCCAAGTCTAAATTTAAATTTTGTTACAGTGCTTCCATAGACAGTCGATTTTTTTTGATAACTTTCCAGCTCCATAGTTCGTATTCCGAAATTAATTCAAATAATAGGGAATTCTAAGATTTTCATCTAGAGGTATGCGCATATAACTGCATTTTCTTTTCCAGTTCTTAAGAGTTTGTTCAAGATATATTTTGAATGGGATTGTTGATATAAAGTAACCCTGTTTCGGAATTTTTGTTACCGCGAGTCCCTCTGTAAGTACTTGATGATTTGATTAAATCGTCACCATCTTCATATACAGTTATCAATCTATGGTAGGATTTTCCTCCCCGAATGTTGTATTTACCTTTTTAAATATGTCTTTTCGTAATTTTCTTCGACCTTGAGCCTGTTGTCTCCAGCTGGTACCGATTGGTCTTTTTATGCCGTCAGCCCATATTGTTTGCGGGTAACCCTGGCTTCTCTTGTTGCCGCCTGATCGCCACTCCATGATGCAGCGAATTCAGTTATTGTCCAACTTTCTAGCAAGAAGAATAGTCCAACTCCACCTCAATTTAGACTCTTGTTACTACATCGGTTTCCTTAGAGACTCAGATTTTCAATATATTTTTTTCATTGCGTATATAATCCTGTAGATTCATATGGAGGGAGTATGCATTAATCAAATGTAAGTAACGTTCCAACTCCACCTCAATTTAGACTCTTGTTACTACATCGGTTTCCTTAGAGGCTCAGATTTTCAATATATTTTTTTCATTGCGTATATAATCCTGTAGATTCATATGGAGGGAGTATGCATTAATCAAATGTAAGTAACGTGTTTGGTGCCTTCAATGTAAGGATGTTGTGCAGTTTACTAACCATGCCAATGATATTGTTTTTGTTTGGTTTGCTTTTGGATTATTATATTTTGACCCAAACATATGTATGAGCCTCGATGTCTGTCACTGTCTTTTTTAAAGATTATGGGCCTGTTCCTAGAGAAATCACAAATCTATCAGCGCCAATTAGAATTTACAAAAACAGTCAGGTGGCAGTTTTCAAACTATTTTTAGACTATCTAACTGGACTAGTTCTTGGTTATTCAGCGAGTTATTTGGCCCTGTATCTTGTTTTTGCAATGTTCACTTTAAGTTCGATCTCTTCCAATTTACTTGTTAATATTATTATCATTTATTTTCGGTCCTCTTCATTTAATGCGTTGAATCGGTGAAACATATAATTCAGGTATTCGTCATATATTTCCCTTTCGTTACTTTCCCTCTTATGTCTTCCTGTCTGCTGCCGTATCTGATGGGGATTTTGTTAGCACTCTCTCTGAGGGCTAGCTATAAGTAGTATTAATTGAAAGTAGACAAATAGAAATTGATCGACTTTTTTCGACCACTATGTGTAATCGTTCTATAAGAAGCGTTTGTTAATGATTTAGTTAAAATAAGTGGTGTGAATTGAAAGGCGTCTAGTAAAAATTGATAGGATCCTGTTGCTGATTTAGTGAAATGAGTACTGTCAAATGGGTGCTGTAAAAAGAACATGATCAGTAGAAGCTAGCAGATCTACTTTCAGTATTTACAAGCGTTCTCAAGTAGCATACTAAAATTATTTAGTCAACTTTATAGTATTAAATGAAGGAATGTTATTCATAAAAATTAATTAATGTTTGTATCAGTATTGGCAGCTATTTTTTAGCTACCTTCATGTTGATAAATGTGTCTATCCAAATATAAGGATTACATAAAGTTAACTTACCAAATGACCAAAATATCACTGGATTAAAATTACTCGAATCTATCCTCATTGGAGCAGGATAAGTTCTCATGAGTTGCGTTTGGGTATGAGCTACAAGACCCAAAGCTTGTTTTCTACAAAGTTTTTTTGCGGTATTTTCGTTTATCGATGAACACTGGTAACACGGATAATTTATGTTGGGTCTTTGTGGTTTCTTTTCCTAAAATTAATTAAAAAATAAATAAATCGTCGAACAAGTGGAGAATCTTTTAAAATCAAATTAATTATTGTTGTTGCGTTTATCGAATAAATAAAAAACAACAAAATAATTAGCGTAAAATTATATAGTCTTACCTCGTTTTCATACAAAGTACTGTCCGATTCACTACCGATACCAGACGTAGATATGTTTGAAGCCGAACTACTTCCAGTTGTAACAATAGAACTACCAGAAATTGATACGCACGTTCTTGGTCTATGTTTAACTGAACTACTTGGTGATATGGTGTTTAATCCTCGAAATTTGATAGCCTAAATTGGAGGAACAAGAAGACATCAGAACATACAAATCAACAGTAAGCAAACGTTTCATTATACTGGGTGTCCGGAAGCAACGTCGATAGATTTAATGAGGTAATTCAATGTTATATAATATTCGTACTAAAATATGTTGTGTATGAAAAAACAGATTTAAAAAGTATTATTTAATAAAATATAAAAATAACATACATTAAGTAGTGTAACTGTATGTAGTTCATTTTTTAATAGCTTTTACAAATATCTTTGAACGCAATGAAAAACACCAGATGTATTGTAATTTATTTATTATTCTAAATCATAGGTCGTCAAGGTTATTGAAAGCAGTTTTTTATACTAGCGATTTTAAAAGTTCCCAGAAAAAAAATTCTTCAGATAATCAAATAGGAAAGTGATTTTTAAGAGAGTAAAAATGCATCAAATAATATATTCTTACTTCACATCGATAAATCTTTCCATTTGGTGGCAAATTCACTTTAAAATATTGTTATTTATAGTATCAAATATCACAGTTAATCAATCTTATAAAGCCATCTTTTCTAAAATCTCTCTATTTAAATTTTGTTCAGAATTTCCTTCCAGGCTTATTAGAAGATGTTTCCTTTCAATCAATAGTGAGGTTATGGTTCATGCAAATTAGAGCACAGCTTCATTTTAATATTACCGTAAGTGCATCTCTAAACGAAATATTTTCCGAACCGTGGATAGGCAAAGACAGACCACGTTTCAGGGCACCCGATTTCCTGATCTTAGTTTGTTCGATTTTTTTCTGGGTAGCTTTCAAATCACTATTATATAAAACTGCAGTCAATAACTTTAACGACTTAAAATTGAGAGTAATAAATGTCTGTGAACGAATCTATACGGGCTAATTTTCGAAGCAGCTGAACCGAAGTAGTGAATATATGAGAAAACAAATGAGGAGGAGGAATAAAAGTATTCTGTATATACTCTTCATCCAATCCTCTTCCTTCTTTTTTCCCTCATTATACCTTTCGAATTACCTCGTATACACGTTTCATTCTCCTCCCTATCCGTTAACTTCAGTTTAATTTTAAATTTATTACCTGTCTAACCTTGAATTCAAATGCTATCTTGTTAAGAGCACTAACCTTATATTTTGCGTGGAAGTCGATACAAAATTCTACGTTTCAGTTTAGTAAATGTATAAATATGTACATGGACCAACAAAAGTTGTTAAATTAAATATGAAACAATAATAATTAAGTAATAAATAATAAACAGTAAATATTAAAAAGTAAAATAGTCATACTTAAATTTATGAAGTTTAATAAAAAACAAAAATTTCCAGATCTAGAAGAATTATTTCAGGTGTTGGACTATAACACCATTATCAACGAAAAAAAATTGAGAACTTTAGAAACTGTTTAAACTTTAATTTAAATAATTTTCAAGAAATTGAAGCTGACTCTGGTGATTCTGATATTGATAAAAATATAGAAAAAAATAGTGCTAGTGCTAATTTTTGTTTAGCGAAATATAAATATACTAATACGAAAGAATTTGTGTTTTATATTACACAAAGTTATGTAACCGTGTTTTTGGTTACAGCTAATAAGGAAAAACTCTTTGTCGCTCTTGTTATCAAATTATACAATTTTATAAAAGGGTAGGTTCTCACAAATATGTAAATATTCATACACATGGATAAAGAAAATTAAAACGCTTAGGGAAGATTTACATAGTGATATATGTTCTAGACAATTACATCAAATATTTACTTCAAAAGTTTGCTTAATTGGTGATTCTCATATAAAAAATATTGATTGTGATTGAGAAACAAACATTCCAATAGTGCCAATATCAAAAAAATAATTATAATGCTTGTTAGAAAAAAATGAGTAAAGTTACATTCCCGTGAGAACGGTTTATGTCGCAATATTACGCAACCTTGCATAAGCAATTCTCAGATTCTTAAAGCGTCTGTTCCCATGCAAGATCAGCATATTTAAACTTATAAATATACCCAGTATGCATAATGTTAGTCAGTCTTATACAGTTTGTATCCCATTCTTGCAATAAAGTTGTTTTTTAAAAAAATTACATCAACCCCGAGTTGAAAAGTGGCGCAGTCGGTAGGATTCACTAGGCGGCTCATCGAACGAAAATCGAAGAAAAGTTTTTGTCTTAACAATTAACTAGTGAATCGATCAAGAAAAACAACCTGGGAAGAAAAATAATCAACCCATTAGTAAACTGCATCGAGCAAGAGAAAGTGGCTAGTGTCAACCCCAGAATTGCAGAGTGTGTGCAAGATTGTGTGGCTCACCGACCAGGGAGAAGACGAAGTTCTATGTCCTATTGGTGCGAGAAGAGAGGAACAAGCATCGTCCTACTTCTCATAAATAGACTCCAGGGAGGAGACAAGCATCGCTCATCCTATTGGAACCTAGGCTAAGAAAACAAGGAAAGAATCAGATGAAACCAGTAATCATCACCCTCATCGGAATTACACTGTAAGTGCAATCCATTCATTCCTTCCATAAAACCCTACTGAAATATTGATAAACAAACGAATTGTTTGATTGTTATATCGAACATATTACCAATTAATAAGCTAATCAATCAAATAATTAAAATACTGTTGATTGTTATATCAAACGTATCGTAAAAGTTTAATTGTTATATTAAACACCGAAGTAATTAATCATAGACTTTAGAAATCTTTTAATTTTAGTAATATTAGTAATAGTAATATTAATAACTGTATAATGGCAAACCCAGATTACCAATTAATAAGATTTCAAGCAGACAACATCCCTCTGTTTGATGGTAATTCTAAACAAATAAACAGGTTTATCAGTGCTTGCGATAACTTTTATAAAAATCATAAAAATGAAACAAATGCTAATGCACCTATAAATATTTGTCTTTTCGATACAATACTAAGCAAACTCGTAGGCAGAGCAGCAGATCTAATTGCCTCGCGCATAGAATTAACCTCGTGGCCTTTAGTTAAAGACGCGATTATTACCACATTTGCGGATCAAAGATCGATAGATTGCGTAGTTCAGGACATAATTACCCTTAAACCAGAAAAAAATGAAACCCCTCATGATTTTGGCTTAAGATTACAAGACGCGAGAAGTCTTCTTTTTTCAAAAATAAATTCGTCGAACGACACGCGAGAAATAAAATTATTAAAAATCGCAGAATACGGCAATCTAGTTTTAAAAACATTTATAAACGGCTTAAACTACCACATGCAACTAGTAGTAAGGTTAAAAAATCCACAAACCTTAGAACAAGCCATGAATTTCACTTCCGAAGAAGAAAATTTTCTGTACTATAAAAACCGTAACAATTCTTTAAATAGAACAACTACAAATCCCAATACAACAAATAAACCAAAACCAAATAATTCGCATTATCCTGCTTATACACCCAGACCACATTATCCTGTTAATGTGCAACCCTTAAACCCTTATTATCATCAAAAATCACCCCCACCTTTTAATAACAGACCCCAATTTCTAGGATTTGGCCAGTGGCGTTACAACCCCTCAAATCAAAATAATTCTGGACAACAACCCAATTTTTATTCACGTCCAAATATTAACCCTCAAAATATTCCAAGACCCTCGACTTCGGGAATTTCACGTTTTACGTCCCATCGGAAACCTGAACCAATGGACACGTCCTCAGCGAATTCCAAAATAAATCAGAAACCACAAACTTTACAAAACCAACCGAAATGGATAGCCGAAGAACTATTCAACCAAGCAGTTGAAACCGCGAATAATAACGAAAATATCCCCCTAAATAATGACAAAATAAATCACCCTCAATACGATGAAAATACTTCCTTAGGAAACTATTATTATGACGAGGAAAACCCTTACGAAAACCAAAACTACCTTGATGACGAAAAGTCACAGGAAAATCAAAATTATCTTGATTTCGAAAATCAAAATAATTATTGTGACGGAAATTTTCCAGACAGTTTTACCCTCAACAACCCACCTTAATATATCTACATAACCATACAAACGTCGATCTACCAACTATCTATATTCCCGAATTAAATGCAAAATTTCTTATAGATACAGGTAGCGGCAAAAGCTTTATCAAACCCGACCTTGCTTACTCAAATTACCCTAACTCCATATTTCCAGAAACATTCACTGTCAAAACAGCCCATGCAATTTCAATACATAATGAAGTAGCAGATATTCCAATATTCCCCTCTTTCAAAATCGCAGAAAATCACAAATTCTATCTTTTCGACTTTTCACTTAGATTCGACGGACTTTTAGGTGTCGATTTTCTAGAAGCTACTAAAGCAGAGATAAGTTTTAAAAATCATGTTTTAAAAACGCGAAATGTTACTTTACCCATACAATACAAACTCGAGGAAACGTTACACAATTTTGAAACAATTGAATTAATAATACCACCACGTACTCGTCAAAAAGTCAAAATACCAGTCAATCAATCGAACGGTATCGGTATTTTAAAATACACAAATTTCGGAGAAGCTGAAATGCCAGAAGCCTTAGTCCAAGTCAGTGACTCATTTGCAACAACCCTCGTAACAAATACACGCGATAGTCCAATAAAAATTACCTTTAACGAACCTTTAGATATCGAAATCGTGAATGAAAACGAAATAAATTTTATCGAAAAAATGGAAACAGACACGGAAATTAACGAGTATATCGACGGCTTACAAAAACAAAATTTAAAAAACTTACGTCTAACTCACTGTAACAAAGAAGAATATCTAGCGATTAGAAAACTTTGTTATGAATATCGAGACATCTTTTACACGGAAGGTACCCCTCTCACCTTTACTAATCAGATTAAACACAAAATCAATTTAACAGACGAAACGCCGATTTTTACTAAAACATACAGGTACCCAGAAGTTCATAAACAAGAGGTAAAAACGCAAATTAACAAAATGCTTGAAAACGGTATTATTCAAAACTCAAATTCGCCATGGAGCAGCCCAATATGGGTAGTACCAAAAAAATTAGACGCGAGCGGACAGCGCAAGTGGAGAATTGTAATTGATTACAGGAAATTGAATTTAAAATCGATAGATGACAAATTTCCCTTACCCAACATATCGGATATCCTCGATAAGCTAGGGAAAGCACAATATTTCTCAACCCTAGACCTCGCGACAGGTTTTCATCAAATAGAGATGGACACTACCGATATTCCCAAAACAGCCTTCTCTACAGACACAGGTCATTACGAATTCAAAAGAATGCCCTTTGGACTAAAAAACGCCCCTTCAACCTTTCAAAGAGTCATGAATAATGTCCTCCGTGGTCTTCAAAACGAAATATGCTCAGTTTACCTTGACGATATAATTATATTTTCCACATCACTCCAAGAACATATTGACCGATTGAAAAAAGTCTTTAATCGACTAAGAGAAGCAAACTTTAAAATACAATTAGACAAGTCAGAATTTTTACACAAAGAAGTTGCCTATCTAGGACACAAAATTACAAATGAAGGTGTCAAACCAAACCCTGATAAAGTAAACGCAGTAAAAAATTTTCCTATTCCCAAAACTCAAAAAGAAATCAAATCCTTTTTAGGACTAGCCGGTTATTACCGAAGATTCATCAAAGATTTTGCAAAAATTACTAAACCCCTAACACGATGTTTGAAAAAGGGCGCAAAAGTCGAACATTCACCAATGTTCATTCAGTCTTTTAACAATTTGAAAAACCTATTAATAAACTCTCCTATTTTAAAATATCCAGATTTCGAAAAACCTTTTGTCCTTACAACCGACGCCTCAAATGTAGCCCTTGGCGCCGTTTTATCACAAGGAAACCCACCCAATGACAACCCTGTTGCATTCGCATCACGAACGCTAAACGAAACGGAACAAAAATACTCTACCATAGAAAAAGAACTTTTAGGGATAGTATGGGCATGTAAATATTTTAGACCGTACCTTTTTGGACGAAAATTTAAGATTTATACGGATCATCGACCCCTTGTTTGGCTATTTAACCTTAAAGAACCCAACTCAAAATTAATAAGATGGCGACTTAAACTTGAGGAATACGATTATGAAATAATCTACAAGAAAGGAAAACAAAACACCAATGCTGACGCACTTAGTCGAATATCATTAAACGCGTTAGAATCAGACTCAATTTTAAATAACCCTGGCGACATCAGTCAAGAAATCGATAAATTTTTAGACGAAAGCTATAGTCAATTCAATCCCGAAAATTTAGACCCAGACGACGCAAGTAGAAATATTAATCAAACCCGCGAACAACCAATCGAACCAATAAAAAATCAAAAACCCAAAATTAGAATCCTTCAAAATATTCAAATAAGACCCCCAAATAATTCTCAAGAAACTAACACAGTACACAGTACTAATGCTACAGAAAATTATTCTAACATGACTTTATTAGACGAAATAATCAATAATAAACCTCATCAATTTATAATCAAAAAATCACCCTATGATACTTATATCAAAACAGAACGCGAAAACTTTGACGGAAACCAAATTATTCACGCAACTTTACCAACGAACATGTCAACAATAAATAAATTTCTAAAAGAATTTTTAACTAATAAAACCACTCACGTTTATTTCTTTTCAAAGGAATTACGGCCTTATTTTCAACAATCAATGAGTAATCTTTTCAAAAATCTAAAATTAATAGAGTGCACAAAGCTCATTAATAATGTTAAACCAGATGAAAGAGAATTAATGATAAAATATAGACACGAAGGTAAAACAAACCATCGCGGAATTGAAGAAACTCGAAATTTTCTAAAACAAAATTACTATTGGAAATCGTTAAAATCTGACATTGTAAAATACATTAACAATTGCGAGATTTGCCAAAGAGCAAAATACAACAGAAAACCACCGGATCAACCCCTAATATTAACAGAGACACCAAGCAAACCCTTTGAAATAGTCCATGTAGACACATTCATTATCGGAAAACAAAAATTTCTTACTATTATAGATAAATTTTCAAAATATGCTCAAGCATTACCCTATGACGGAAACGCTATATCTTGTTGCGAACAACTAATAAAATATTTTTCATTTTTACGTATTCCAAAGCAAATAGTTTCTGATAACGGATCGGAATTCAAAAACGAAACGGTCAACGGATTACTAAAAGCACATAATATAAGAATACATTTCACTACACCCTATCATCACGAATCGAATTCTCCAATAGAAAGACTCCATTCTACCTTAATTGAACATATTAGAATTTTAAAAGAATCAGACCCCAACGCGGATATTATTAATCTTATGCCTTACGCAATTATTGCCTATAATAACACGATACATTCAAGTACGAATTTTGCACCTTACGAACTTGTTTTAGGACATACGGATTCCAGAGACCCTATGAATCTAATACCATCCCACGTATTCACCGAATATATAGCCAATCATAAAAATAACACTCAAATTTTATATGACAAAATCACCCAAGAGACTAAAGAAATGAAACAAAAAATTATCGATAAGATCAACGAAAATAAAAAATCGAAAGATTTAATTATAGGTTCCCAAGTTTACAAGAAATCCACCGATAGGTCGAGTAAAATAAAAAATAAATTTTCCGGACCCTTCACTTTAACAAAAATACTAGAAAACAATAAGATCGAAATCGAAAACCCGAAAACAAAAACGAAAGAAATTATCCACATAAACGAAACTAAAATAATACCCATTGTTCCAGATGGAGCTGGACCAACACAAACGCAGTAAAATTCCACAACCTGAATGATCACCCAGGAATACTACCCTATAGATTAGGAACGGTACAAATCAAGTCTAACCATTGGACTTTTATTCAAAAAATTAATCTTGCCCCTTTAATCACAAAATTTGAAACCCTAAAAAACCATGCGAAAAGCGTTACCACTAATATCCAAAATAATACCAATTACCACGAAACATATTTTAATTCACTTATCTCCTTAAAGACATTCGAACGAAGAATAGTAAATCTAATCGAACAAATAATTCCGTTTAAATATACACACAGAAATAAAAGAGGCCTATTTAACCCATTAGGAACATTTCTGAAAAGTATTACGGGAAATCTAGATCAAAACGACGCGGAACAAATCAACGCGAAAATCAAAAATCTACAAGAAAATCAAAATAAATTAAAAACAAGTATTAGCAACCAAATTACAATTCTAGATTCTACAATCGGTAAATTCGAAACAATGATAGCAAATATCACGCATAACGAATACGTGTTAAAATCGCACATTTTACAAACAGAAACAATAATAAAAAAGGTTGAACTTCAACAAGCTAAGTTTGAACAAAATTATTTAATATATAATGTAATAAACCAAATTACATTACTCTATCAATCTATTTACGATGTTCTCGAAAAAATCGAAGTTTCGATAACTTTCGCAAAAATTAACGTTCTTCATAATTCAATTATTAAACCGGAAGAACTGCTAAAGGAAATACAAAAACTAAATAACTATCTAAGCACAGATAAACTACCCTTAGACGGTACTTCTGAAAATTTATTAAATTTTGAAAAAATCTTAACAATTAAAAGTTTTCTAGAGGACTTCAATATAATCTTTATAATAGAACTTCCACTTGTCGAAGAAAAGATATATCAATATTTCAAATTGTTCCCAGTACCAGTCCCCAATAATAAATCATTCCTTGTAAACATCCCCTTTAAACCATACCTGGCACTTAGCACTGAAAAATATGCATATATGGACCAAAGTTGTTCCGAAATCCAGCCAGAAAGTTACCTCTGTAAGGAAGTCCACACGTCTCATATAGAAAACAACCCTTCCTGTGCTGTTCAACTAATCAAACACGAGAAGAACATTACGTCTTGCCACCCCTTTGAAGTTCAGCTACACGAAATTCAAGTAACAAAAATCATTGATGGGAAATGGTTAATTACAGTACCCACCAATTTAATTAGTACAGTAAATTGCCGAAAGACAGAAAATAACCAACCCTTATTTGGATCCTATCTACTAGAATCCACAGCCGAATGTAAAATTCGAATAAAATCAATAATATTCGAAACCTATAAAACAAGTCAATTGGATTTCTCCAAACTCAATCTACCAGTATTGAATTGGAGCTATATTAATCAGCAAAAATCGATAAATTACGAACCACCCACGATGGACCTCAATTTCATAAACCTCAAGGCAACCAAAGATATCAAGACCAAGTTGGAAGAAGAAAGAAGAAAATTGGAAGAAATCAATGTACCAATTTATACTGATAAGTCCAGTATTTGGACAATATTATTGTATATCATTATTGGAATTATTATTATATATTTTATCTATTATAAAATTGTAAAAGAATCTAAGAATGCTTTAAAAAACGAGATAAGTCACGAACAAGATAGTAACCAAATATTTTGAAAACATATACGAAGTATAAGTTTTCAACTTCAGCGCGGAGGAGTTACATTCCCGTGAGAACGGTTTATGTCGCAATATTACGCAACCTTGCATAAGCAATTCTCAGATTCTTAAAGCGTCTGTTCCCATGCAAGATCAGCATATTTAAACTTATAAATATACCCAGTATGCATAATGTTAGTCAGTCTTATACAGTTTGTATCCCATTCTTGCAATAAAGTTGTTTTTTAAAAAAATTACATCAACCCCGAGTTGAAAAGTGTAAGAAAATCACCAAGAGCAAAAAAAAACATAAACTAAATTTTAAAAAATGAAACCAAAGAATGTCCTGTATGTCTAGAAGATATATTGATTGGCTGATTTAATGTTTTAATCAATTTCTTATAATCACAAGTTTTGTACTCCTTGTTTAGGAAAGTCGGCTTTATTTAATGATACATATCCAATGTGTCGTGAAAAACTCCGTATAATTAAAAGCGAAAATGAGGATATTATAGTTCTAGGATATATAATTTAGAATGTTTATTTTAATATCTATTATTTTATCTCTAATGTGTCTATGAAACTTTACAGACATGAAGAGGTGATTTTTGGGGATGATATAAGCTGCTATTTTTCTATCTGTCTGTCTGTCTGAATGGGCTAATTTTTGATACGGCCAAACTGACTTCGATGCAACTTTACAAATATGAAGAATAGGTTGTCAAGGGTGGCATATTTTGTTTTTTTTTCTGTCTGTCTGTCTGTACAGGCTAATCTTTGAAACTGCTGAACCGATTTCGATTAAACTTTACAGACATGAAGAGAGGGTTGTCAGGAGTGATATGAGCTGTTGTTTTTCCTGTCTGTTTGCACGAGCCAGTCTTGGGAACGGTTAAACTGATTTCGATAAAATTTTGCAGACGTTAAGAGCAAATCTTCAGGAGTTTTATTTTAAATTGTTTATAACAATTATATTTAGGTTTTCCGCTGACGCAGTCGAGAGTAAAAGCTAGTAGTTAGAAATATATCAGGTGTTTTTCATCTCGTTCGAAAATATTTTATAGAAACTATTAAAAAAGGCGATCCGGCGACTCTGGACAATTATAGGCCAATATCCCTTCTCTCCCAGTTATACAAAACCTTCATGAAAATCATAACTAGCAGCATATCAACCTGTTGAACAAGCAGGATTCAGAAGGGGATATGGAATATGCGACCACCTGCATACACTAAAAATATTAATAGAAAAAACCAACGAGTATAATCTGCCTCTGTACATGGCCTATGTTGACTACGAAAAGGCTTTCGATAGCGTAAAACTGTGGGCTGTTGAAGAAGCTTTGGTAAATAGCAGAATAGACTCGAGATAGAAAAATCTATTGCATAATGTCTATCTAGACGCAACGATGACAGTACAACTTCATGACGAGCTAAAGACGAACCGCATCCCAATCAAAATAGGAGTAAGACAGGGAGATACAATCTCGCCCAAATTATTTACAATGGCCCTGGAAGACTTGTTCAAATCATTAAATTAGGAAAATAAAGGGCTAAACATTAATGGTAGATTCCTAAATCATCTGAGATATGCAGATGATATACTCTTGATCACATCCAACTGGGAAGAGCTGCAGTCAATGATAAACGACCTCCATGAAATATCGCTCTAACGAGGATTAAAGATGAATCTCAGAAAAACAAAAATAATGTTAAACTCAAACGAACAACAAGTTATAACAGTAAATGCAAACGAAATAGAACAGGTGAATGAATATATATATATATATATATATATATATATATATATATATATATATATATATATATATATATATATATATATATGCTTAGGCCAGGCCATAAGAGCGAGTAAGGACAACCAGACAACCGAAAAAACACGAATAACTCGATTGGGATGGACGGCGTTCGGTAAACTCTCCTATGTTTTGAAAAATCAGAAAATTCCCTTATTCTTAAGAACCAAAGTTTCTGATTGTTATATATTGCCGGTTCTAACATACGGAGCGCAGATGTGGAGCTTTACAAAATCAAATTTGGACAGAATCCGCAAAACTCAAAGAGTCATGGAACAACGCATGTTAGGAATATCACTCGGAGATAAATAACGAAATGGGTGGATAAGAAGAAAAACCAACGCAGTTGACGCTATAGAAAGAGCAGCATCACTAAAATGGAAATGGGTAAGCCATAACGAACGAATAAAAGACAACCGTTGGAATTCAGAAATTGGAAAATGGCGCCCATATGAAGGGAAAAGATCCAGAGGCAGGCTACAGATGAGATAGAAAGATGACATAGTAAGACATGCCGGCTTGATGTGGCAAGGAAGAGCCCAGAATAGAGAGATGTGGAAACAAATAGAGGAGGCTTATATCCAGTTTTGGAAGGATGAAGACTAGGCTAAAATGAATGAAATGAATTTGAAAATGCATAAAATTGAATGAAGTACAGTTTCAGAATTTAATATAAAGAATATCAGTATGTAAGTTTTTATCATGTTTTATTAAACAATAATTTCTTAAATCTGTTTATTTGAACATGAAATATTTTGTTGTCATTGGGACAAAATGGTAAGATTTATCGATGTAAAGTAATAGTATATTATATAATACAATTTTCACCATCTTTAAAATGACATCATTGTTTTAATCATATTTGTCAAAATATAATAATCATAGAAGAAATAAACTTTGATATTGGAGTAAAATGTCCTGTGGTAGCCGGTTAGGGAGACAGGTTTACCTGTAGATGAGACTGTTCATTAAACTTAGCAATTAATTAAAAATAACTAAATAAAATTTAACCTAGCCTGCAACTTGGAAACTATTGATATTTTAACATTTTTTAAAACTCACACCTTTATTTTCTTACATAGAACCACACTCTTTAACTTACTTGAGGTTGTTTCCAAACACCTTACACTAAATAAAATTACAGACATTTTTCTAGGCTAAGACGTTTAGTATTGTTAGAATTATTACTTACTTGTATATAAACAACTAAATCTGATAATTCTTTTGATATTTGACTCCCTTTTTTTCTTAACTTATCATCAGTAGGCAATGATCTTTTCGTGGAACTCGTTTTTGAAACACCATGTGCTCCGTATGGTCTTGGTGATTCATTTGGTGCCAATATAGTATGAATTGTTTTTTCTACAAAATTATATTCTAAATTAACATCAATTTCTTAATATAAGGCTGCAAACATAAAAAAAAATCTATTTACCATCGATATTATCTTCATCATCTTCATCGTCATAGTCATCGTCACTGAAATCATCATTAAAGGAACTAGAACTAGCATTGCTGATGATAGAACTAGTTCTTCCAGGAACTGAATGCCTCAAACCACTTCCTGGTCGGATTGGCGTAGACATTGTTGTAAATGGAGCAGGAATCTCAACTGTAAGTTTTTTGTTTTTGATCAGAATTCGATTTCTAAGTTGTTCAGGGGACGGAAGGCATGGTTCGTCACTGTAGTCCATTTCGAATAAAAAGTTGGTGACTAAGCGTTCACCAAATATTCTCTAAAAATATTAAAAAAGTTGTCTGTCAAACAGAACATATACAAGTCCAATTCCATTCAATATCATGCACTGAAAATAGTTAAAAAAATAAAATGCTTTCTCTGTGAAATATATTCTTCTAGAACACAATGAAACTGTACAAGTATTTTGTAATTTTGCGAAAAATATCATTTTCAAGGAACTTTTGCGTAAATATAGCTCGTATCTTTGAATACCTGAAAAATGTGTGCCATTCTAGTTTGTTGTTGCAAAGAACAATGGTTTTCTATAGAAAGTATCACAGGATAAGGTGACATCACGAAGGCGTTTTTATGTATTGTTTCCACTACTGACGTGAAAGGTATTTTTGTGGTAAAGGTGTGACCATGATATATCATTGGGTAACCATCTTCTCCATCCCAACAGTCGAGTTCTACACATCGACAACCAGACAACAAAACCTAAAATAATAATCAATTTAAGATTTAAGGAAAACGAAATTCTGGTAACAAGCTGCAAATTTATCTTCAGGTATTCCTTTACCTGACTATATAATTCTACTGAAGATTCTCCTTTTAATTGGTGACCTGTCAGATAGGTATTATGAGAAGAAGCAATGTAATACGTAGACAGTGGTCTCCTCATTTCTTCTTCGTTTGGCACTTCGCATTCAGGTACAAAGGCAAAATTATCTTTATCCATGAGGTATCTGGCAAATCCTTCAAAGGAAAGACAGTGTTGGGCCCGTAGTGAAGCATCATGTTCATGTCTCTGCAAATAAAAATCTTTTATTATATCCTTTTTTACGATAAACAAATAATGTTTAATATTTATGTTTTGAATAAACATACATTTATTAATGCTTTAACTTCATCTTCTGTTTTTGTTTCCATCTGCCTCGTTTCCAGAAACTTAGTAAACGTAGACAAAGTGATCACTTGTGAATTGTTGGTATCAATTCCTGCACAATTCGTAAAAATACTAGCCGCAGCGATTGCATCAAAAACCTTCTTTTGGGTGTTCACTACTTGTCCATCGAGTTCTTGTCTGCTGTTTCTTGTTAATAATCCTAAAAGCATTTTTAAATAAACATCAAGGTTAAAATATTGACTAAATGATCTTGAGAGCAACTGCTGTTTATGAGAAGATTTTTCAGGTAACGATCAAAAATTATACAACAATTAGGTCAGGGCGAAGAGATTTTAGGTTAAAACAGCGAATGACATACATAAAAACCCTGTCCATAATTCCTGATCTATATAAACATTAAGTATCTCACGAGTATTCTTGTAGCTATGATAACCCCCCGATGATTATATACCTTGTTGCTAAATCTGCACTATGTTTCTAAGGAAATATGAAGTCCTTAGGATTTAAGGAAATTTAATTTGTTTTAACCTTTTTTTAGTTATTTAAACAACCTAAGATATTATATAAAATAATTTCTAGAATGTAGGGGATTTTTCGAACTATAATAACTACTTTTATCTAAAAGTTTTCAGCTGTTACCTAAAATGTTTTCCTAACAAATAGAAATTGTAACATTATAACTTTTCCAGATTATCTGCACAACACGGAAATCTTGCTCAGCATCAGCAAACATCTGCAAGTTCAAACCAAGTTATTTTGAATGGAATTCCTCGATATCAGTTTAAAGAAATGACAATTGAACAATTCGGCGCGGGTGAAAATTTCTCGGGCGACAGTTTTACGTACAAGGAAATTCCCATGCCGTGCCGTGGTATCTCGAAATATTCATTCTTTAGTTACTTGTTTTCACGTAGCGCATAACATACTCATCGTGTAATCTTGTATAGCAATGATGAACTTTTTTATTATCCTTTTTTTTATCACTTTATTTTTTACACAGTGACTGGAGTTTCATAGCTATGCAACATTTTCAAACTAAATAACTCAAAAACTATGATTACAAAACTAGAGATAGAAATTTGGGTGGATGTTGACCATAGGTAATTACAGAGCTTATAATGGAAGTATAGTTACAACAATATTGTTACGGTTACTAACATAAAAGTTGATATCTATCCAGAAATATGACTCATCAGTATAATATTTCTTTCGGCACATTATAATAAAGTTATCACATTGGAATATTTGTATACGAAGGCATACCAATAAGTTTCTCCTAGTCGTTCGTAACACTGTCCTAATTCTGATCGTCCTGATCAGCTTTGATATCTCCGTGGTATGGCTTCAATCTGTTCAGATGTACTATTTTCATTTTGGTCTTTGGACTTTGCTGGATTCTATAAACAACGTCACTGATTCTTTTCAGAACAGTATGTGGTCCTTCCCATGATAGCATCAACGTAGGTAATTTGCCCTTCTTTCTCTGTGGATTCCATAACCTAACTTTATCACCTTGCTGAAATCCTCCCAAATTTGCCTTATATAAATTGACTAATGCTTTCGGTACCAGGAACGAGTACTTACAGGGTTTGTTAAAATGTTAAACTAATTCGATGTTACTTCCAAAACTCTCGTTCAATCTTACGTAAATTATTTTCTCCGTACTTGGTCTTATTCTGGTTGTTTGTTCGGTAGTGGTTCTGGGATAGAATAGATGCTTGGATGCCAAACTTTATAATGTTAAGCTTATTTTCGAATGAAAATGCATGTTGACGAATCAGGTCAATTCCTTGTATAAAATCATCTTCTATGTCAGCAACTAACACCAAGTAGTTTAATTTTAGTCTTCCAAGTTGAAGCTTCACTTGCATTTCTCCAATCACAACAGTTGCTTCCCGGTTACAGTTCTCAACATTACTTTTTTGGACAATGATAGGATTCTAAATTTATCAACAGGGATTGACTTTATCAGAAATACTACAGCACCAGTATCAACAGTTATGATAATAGGTATAGCATTGACTTTTCCTTTAAGTTGAAGTTGGTCTTTTCTCATCTAAGCTGTACTCCAGTCTGGATCAATGTCAAAAGTGACGCTTCGTATAGAAAACCCTTCTACCTGTTCTATTTTGCTGGATTGTTTGTATTTTTTGTACATGGTCTTCCCGACAAGGTGTGTCCGTTGTTATGCAGTCTTCCTGGTCAATATTTGATATTAAAATTGTACTGTTGCAGATTTTCCTGGTTCTCTTCTGTGTCCAGTTCGTCCAAATCTGTAACACTTTAAGTGCTTTTTTTTTTAATTCCACCTAACAGTTTCTTCTCGTTTGTCCGACTCGTCCACATCTGTAGCACTCCATTTAGTTTCATTCTATAACGTGAAATATTTTATTACCTCTTGTGTTAAGTTCTCCTTGGTTTCTTCTATAACATCAAGTATGGCCCCTAGTATCTGGTTTATTAAGAATTTCAGATAAGTTTGTCTACATTGTTTGGTTCGGCAAGGTCTTGTGTTTTTCTATGGTAACAGCTCTCATTTTTGGCCTTGACATATTATGAACTGCCTCTATTTCTAAACTTCTCTCTAACACTTCACTACAAGAACTTAACTTGCTTAGACGCAACATAAGTGATATTTCCTGATCTCTGATTCCGACAAGCTCTTCTAGGAATTCTTCTTTAGCTCCAGGGTAAGCCAGATGCACAAGGCGTCGGACACCAGTTTCATATTCTTGCAAACTTTTTCGATTTCTCTGGTTACTTAACTTGAGCTGTGACTTGTATAACTGGCGTCGATGTTGATCTCCAAATCTTCTTTCCAGCGTAGCACTAACGATTTCATAATCTCTCTATTGAATTATAGGTATGGTTTGCAAGAACTCTAGAACTGGTCCACGTCTACTATTTCTTTCACTTCTTGTCGCACTTCTCCTATGTCTTGTCGTACTTCTTGGCGTACTTCTCTTATCTCTTTCTTAAACTCTTGGATTTGTCCTTGTACAATTTGATCAGATTTTTGCCGACAACCTATTGTAGTTTATTTTCATTTTCAACATCAATATGACGTTTTTCTTCTTCCTGTTTCTCTTTTTGGCGACGAGTTTTTTCTTCCTGTTTTTCATTTTGACGACGTTCTTCTTCTTCTCATTTTTCTTTTAGTCGACTTTGTTCTTCTTTCTCACGACGTTTTTCTTCTTCTCCTTGTTTATCTCGACGGCATCGTTGATCTAAAAGTTTCATAGAATCAGCCAATGTTTGCCCCATTTTGGCTGTTTGCTATCTAGTATTTACCATAAAAACTTCTAAGATATTCTTGAAAACTCCATTCTAAAATTCTTTCTGGATCACCTATCCAATCATAAAGTCAGATTTTCTTTAAGTTTCCAGATAGAATTTTTTAGAATTATGTCAAAATTTCAGTTCTAGGCTTCTTTCTTAACAAAAATCCCATGGTAAACTAAGGCGCGAGTCGATGATAATTCTAAGATATTTCACTACATTGTTGCGGTGATTTTTTTGTGGTTGCTGAAATTTTTTGTGATCATCGTTGACTCGTACTTAGCGGGATTAATTGTTTACTTATGTAAGTAAGGTAGCAACATAATACCTATATGGTACTGTATACGTGCTCTCAGAAAAATAGTTTGATGTTAGCAGAACATTGTTCGCATACATATATAGGTTGGTCGTTGGATACACTGGGATAGTATCGTGTCTTGCAGTATCCCAGCAATCAAAGCACATGGGCCTTACAGCATATTTTTACTCTAACCTCAGTAATGCTGCCACTCTGGTGTAATTCCATTAACGCTACCATATGCACCGGACTATCATAGAAAGTGATGAGTTTGTACAGCAGACTCTGATACCATATAGTGTCAAATTGCATGTCTAATAATGATATCACAGTATCTTGTGTCCAAAGACTTTCACTTGTAAGTGGAAAACCGCAAGAATTTTAATTTTTTCAACTTTAATTGTTACCACTACTTCAGTGCAACGAAACTAATGCATAAAACATAAATATTTTATTCCGATACCCTCCGAAACACCTCTCAGTAAACTGTCACAGACCCTCTCCCCAATAGGATATTTTTCTCTAATTTCTCTGGTCTAAATACAAATTTTCGCATTGTAACTTATTAAAAATAAAACTTCAAAAACCTAACAAATTATTTATACCGATTATTACCCCTTTTCTTAAGGGATTAAATCCTCTTTTAAAATAATAATTAATTTTACTTGTTATTCAAGAAACAAACAAAAACAACGGCTGCAGATTAATCTTGCCCGGGTTAGCTTTTTGGTATAAATTTCCCTAATTTTTGAATAAATTTTCATAAATGAAAATAGATTTTTCATTACCGAAGGTATGAAAAGGTGAAGATGGGGTTAATTATTGAAAAATTCTAATCAGTGTATTGTTTTGAATTTGCTCGTAGTGGTCGACCCATTTTTGTTTTGCGTAGCTGCCAAGTCACCTGATGATATTTAAATTAAGAATAGACTTACAGAGTTTTGTAAATGAAAATGCCAAACTTACTAATAATGTAGCATAGGCTAAATTTCACAAAAATTTTATGGTCACACAGTACCGAGACTGACCCAGTATTTTACAACCATGTTGCAGAGGAAATATTATTTAATTTATTAAATTGTGCACTGATAAACTTCTGGTCATCTCTACTGTAAAGATACAAATAACTGCTCTAAATAAAAGCGAATTTGTTTCAGTAAAAGATATTACGACGTATTTGCTCGAATTAAGCAAAACGCAGCTGTATCTTCAAATGACTTTTAATTTACCACAATGTCTGTTGGACTGGACCCATAAATATAAAATTATTTGCGGATGGCGTTGGCTCTCGTCTAGAAAGAGTCAGAGCGAAATAGAATAGTAATACTTCTCTTTCTTGTAGCAATAAGGCGAGAGGTATACAGAAAGAGAGGTACTACTGTGCTATTTCGCTCTGTCTCTTGTTAAGCGAGAGCCAACGCATTTCTCTAGCATCCGCAGTTTATCTACTTATATGTCTATGGCTGGACCTGTAGAGATGAGCAGTGATACCAACTTCAATAGAACTTACATCATTAAGATTTGACTAAAAGGTAAGATTTAATCTAACTTTAGGCCAGCCAAGGAAGTAGTGGATATAGGGGAGTAAATTTAACCCTCCCCTCCACCACTTTTCTGATTAATCAGCCAAGGATGGCTCTCTTTCTGATTGGCTGCCTAAGTTCGCTCCGTATAACAATTGGTTATGTATACTCCGCCTCTTTTTAACTCACCACTTTCTATCCACCTCACCAGTTGAAAAAGAGCTGGTTTCTCTAACGAGCGAATCTGAGTAAGCTGCATTCATTTAAAATATGTAATGTCGAGTACCAAACTATCTAAGGAAGACGTAATTGAGCGTATAGGTGAAGTTATATATTTAAATCAAAATAATTCAGAAAGTTTGTGAGATTTTAAAGAAAAGGATATGACGTTCTTTATTGATGGCGGTAGATAATCTATATGATTGAGATTTATTATTTCAAAGGTAGATCGTTCAGATTCACTCGTTTAAGAAACCAGCTTCCTTCCAACTAGTAAGTTGAGCAGAAAAGACGTAAGAGGTGGAGCAACAAGGGGCTAAATTGGCTAGCCAATCAAAAAGAAAGTCATTCTTGGCCGATAAATCAGAAAAGTGGTGTGTTGGGGGGGGGGGAGGTAAATTTAAGCCCGCTATATCTACTACTCACGAAACCTCATCTAGTTTACAGATGGGTTCAAAACTGACCATGGTACTGGAGCCACAATTAACATTAAATGACACATGTCTAACATTTTGTAAGACAACGGTCAGCTATTACATTTATTGGACCATAAACCTGTTCACATATAAAAAATACATCAAGCAATACGATAAATATTCAGACTGCAGCGTAAGAACCTCTTAACCTCAGCTTATTACATCATTTAACCAATCTGCATTTGACCAACTTAAAAACTTACCAAATTTTGTTGGTTTTTTAGGATGTTGATCCGACGATTTCGATTTAACTCCGTTAAGTTTAGTAGTATTCACAGCCATACTTCTATACGATATTGCTAGTTGCTCGAATAAGTCTCTGAGATCTTTCCGAATAAGTAAACTAAAACAAAAAAGTAATATGATAAGTATAGAACAATATTTTTGATCGCGCAGGATCTATCATCGTGTCGGTTTCCTTTGGACACTTTTTCTATGATTTGAAAAGTTTCCACACTACCCCATAGATGACGTTGGTATCAGAAAACATATGGTATTGCTGGAATGTTATATTCTCCTTATAAATTCATGAACACACAGCTGCATGAAACAGACGTGTTTTGATTTATTTTAAATGGAACAATTGCAAATTCAGGCAGTGATAAAATATAATAATGAAATTCATACCGATATGGTAGATTTATTAGGGAATGATGCTGCTTCACGAGCAATAATATTTAATGGGCTTGCTAAGTTTAAACGGGATGGGACAAACATGAGTGATGAGGCATGTAGTAGACATCCAAAAACTGTCGTAAGTTAAGCAGTTGATGCTACACGTGATTTGTTTTTGGATAACAAACGAATGATTAGCGATAAAATTGATGAGGCTGTGGGCATCTCAAATAAATTGTTGTGTCATATTTTGAAGAATGAATTAGGGTTATATATAATTATTAGGCAAGGTGAGTACTGCATTCGTTAATTTTGAATCCAAACGCACTTGGGTTTACTACCACCATGATTCTGAACTACAAGAAAAATCCACAGAGTGGTCTGAACCTAGCTGTTCTGTTCCAAAACAGGCAAAGGGATCAAAATTGTTAAAAATTTATGGCATCAATATTTTGGGATGCAAAAGAAAGCTTGTTCATTGATTAACATGTAAAGCAGTGAAACAGTAACAGTAGAATGTTATAGCAACCTCCTAAATCAGCTGAATGTAAACATTTGGGAGAAAAGACTTGGTTTACAGAAAAAAAAATCATCTTTCATCAGGACAATGTACCTGCTCGCAAAAGCATTTTGACGATGGTGATAGTTACGGAAATTCAGTTCGACCTGCTTGAACATCCACTTTATTCAACAGATATAGCACCTTCTAGCTTCCACTTGATCCCACAACTCAAAAGATTTCTGCGTGGAAATCGTTACCTAACTAATGAAAAAGTCACAAGGCTACAAAAGCCTTGATGATCTGTGGAAGCTTTGCGGGAAAAAGATGGGGTATAAACCCAAAAATCCTCCACTATACATATGGAGCGGTGACCTGGAGCAAAAGAACCAGTCTGGCTAATATGAGAGCTAACCTCTCGAAAGTTCAAAGACTGGCCTGTGCATGTATTGCCGGGGCAATGAAAACGTGCCCAACGACCGCCATGGAAGTAATTCTAAACCTCACATCTCTACATATGTTTCTAGAGAATATGGCGAAGAGGGCGATTTATAGAATGATGAGAGATGAGGTCATAAAACGAAGGCCCAATCTCTCATACAGAAATCAACAAATCTGGAACATGCACCAAGATGAAATGAAAAAGGTATTTAATTTTGTGAAAAACTTCAGCACAACGTTGAGTCGCAAGAGCGAATGGGACAGAAACATCATTGACAAACTCAGTAAGAAATGCGCTTTATGGTATACAGATGGCTCCAGAACAACGGAGGGAAGTGGAGTATGAGTATACGGACACGGCACCAGATACTACGAAAACTTCGGTAAGTCACCAAGCATTTTTCAGTCAGAAACACATGCCATTAGGATGTGTATTCAATTTAATAAGGAGAAAAACTATCACGGCCAAGAGATTATCATCATAACCGATAGTCAATCAGTGAGCTGAGCTCACGATTTATCTGTTCTAAGATGGTCTGGGAATGCTTAGAGGAACTGAGTGATTTGAGTAAGAATAATAAAGTCACCCTCATGTGGGCACCGGGACATTCCCGGATAGAGGGGAATGAAATAGTAGACAAAGTCTCGATGAAAGGGACCATTTGTGGGGCCAGAGCCTTTCTGTGAAATTAGAAGGGGCGTAATGCTGAAAGAACTAGAAGAAGAAAGCAGAAGATCCAATTATTAGACGTAGTTGCAAGGATTGAGACAAGCGTAGATACTTTTGGGGAACTACGATCAGAAGAGATTCAAAGAATGCATAAGCTTGAATAAAAACCAACTCACTAACCTGAACTAAACTGAAGGGACACCTCAAGAAACTCGGAGTGGTAGAATGAGAAAAATGCAGATTCCGTGAGGAGGAGGAAGAAACTTCTATTCATATCCTTGCAGAGTGCAGCGCTCTAGATAACCTGAGGATGCGGATCTTTGGACCACACCAAGTCGAAGAAGGAGAGATACTCACCTTAAAGTCGTTTAACATTCTAAGATTCCTGAGGGAAAACTGGAGGACCTGCTCTAGTCGATAGGATAACTCTTACAACTGGGCAGCAGTAGGGGGCACAATAAATCTAACAGGTCGCAGTGCACAGACCCCTCAACTCTACGCATATACATACATACATACATACAATGAAAAAGTCATTGCCGACGTCGAGGGGTATTTTAAACGCCTTCCAGAAAATCACTTCAGAGATGAGATACGTGAATTGAAGAAATGCTGGTAAAAGTGTATTGACCTCAAGGGTGATTATGCTGATGAAAGAACTTATTTTCAATCATAAACTAATGGTCTTTCATTTGTAGTCTAGAAGCTTTTCAAATCACCTATATATCAGGGTAGACAATATTCAATATCATTTTAGAGATAAATTTTCGCCTTATCTATTGCTAATTTGGAAAACCTTGACTTTCTCGATGAACCACTTACATATATTTTGAATGATATTGTCATTTATATATATATATATATATATATATATATATATATATATATATATATATATATATATATATATATATATATATATGTGTGTGTTGTAGATGTTTTTAATACCAATGCTCAAAAAAACTTATAGTAAATTAATTTGTTTTAATTTTATTTTCACAAAAATAAAACAATTAAAGCATTGAGCAAACAAGTACAATTATAACATAAAATAACTGCGCTCGTAATTAAGATGTGAACTTCTGCATCCACACCTGCAATAAACGGGGTAATAAAACATTTATGTGCTCCACAGTGTCTATTTACACTTGTGCACGTGTGCGAAAAATAAATTTATTGCCAAAACGTTAAAGATAAAATTGAACCAGATTTTCATGATCAAAATCCAGATTATGTTTATACGTCTTACATGTTTTTATGCATGTACACAGCCGTATGCAGATGCAAGTCATAAAGAAATACGCTCTGCATGATTGCCAAATGTAAGCAGTAGCTAAATTTTATTTTTTATCCGCTTTTCCAGCCCTTTTATTTGCTTTGGTATTATTTGGTTCAAAATATTGTCAAGATGACCCAATAATGTAACAAAGTCTAATAGCACTATTATTATAAAAACAAGAAAAAAATATTTCATATAAAAATTGTAGAAAGATAAGAGGTCTATATTTCAAGAATATTTTTGATTATACAGGGTGAGATGGAAAAATAAGAACATTTTTTAAAATTAATTATCTCTGGTCTGTTGGAAATCGGCCCTGACACTATTCTTGCTGATTCTTATGACACATAACCTCCTGAATCCAAATATGACACCCGCTTTCCCCCATCACCCACCGTGTTTAGGTGGAGCCACCACCTCTTTTTTTTTATCAATTTTCAATTTTAATTTTATGGACATGAATTTGATTTAATAGCGCTTTCTTTACCTCAAGCGAACAGGTTTGCTCAGGACTTGTCCGGCTCTGACAAGTTAAAACTTGCATTACTCTCGTCACTATAGTCCTGCACTGTTTCCTTATCTTCCGTCAGTACATTTGTCATGATCGTAGAGTCCACATCGGTGTTCTAAAGGATTATGTTATTTCAGGTTATGTAAATCGTGTATTACAGTCGAAATTTTTTCATGTAAAGTACAGTACGTGAGTGTGAGTTGAAAAAAATATCGAGCATCATTACCAATTTGGCGATCAGGACAAGGTTGGGACTCCGATAGTTTGCGGCACTACATATTAGAGTAGCTTGTTCAGATTGCTCAAAGGTATCCGTAAATCAATGCCATTTGTTGTGCCCATGGTTTGGCGCGAATCCCGCTGCCATTTCACACATTGTTATTTTTGTTTAGCTTGCATCATCGTGTTCTCTAGCAAAGGTAAGCCTACAATTCACTATCCTAATATCTCTTCAGTTCCAAGACCAGTTTTTCAAAATGAATCTTTGCCAATCCCAGTGCCCCCGAAGACCTATACTCTACAGCCAGAAATAGATTTAGAAAACTTTGAGCGACAGCTTGGATCATCAAATGATATGTCCACTGATGAAAAAGAGTTTTCAGCTAATTCATCTCATTGACAACGTCACCTCGTTATTCAGGCGGAATTGAATGATCTCGTTCGGGATTTGAAGTTCTTCTTCAAGTGCCTTCTCCATTGCGGAGGTTGGAAATCATAATAGCTATTTCAATTTTTGAGGCAGTTGCTCTAAATAGTTGTTTTGAACTGCATCCAAACCATTCCCTTAGGTTTTTTAGCCATGAAATTCGTCGTCGTCCCACGTCTCTTCTGCCACTTATTTTTTTTTTACTTTCTCCTCGCATAATGTGTCCGAAATATTGCAGTTTTCTCTGTTTTACTGTTATCTCGACTTCCTTTTCTTTCCCCATTCTTCTCAACACTTCGGCGTTCGTAACTCGATCCACCCAAGAAATCCTCTGAATTCTTCTATAGGTCCACATCTTGAAGTTACCTAAGAGTAAATCTCAGCTTTTTGGATCTCCTTATAGGTTCAGTCAACCCTAAAGTTACTTTCTCAGAAGATGAAGGTTTAATATTCTACCCTAATTCAAATACATTGATGATAGAACTGAACACACCATATCATGACTCAAATAAATGGAGACGATTTATAGAGTTATCAAAAAAAAGCATGAAAGTTGTTCTATTGGCCAATGGAAATAAGTTACCATCAGTCCCGGTTACATAATCTGTAGAAACGTTCGAAAACATCAGCTGAATCCTTGATAAAATCCGTTATTCTGATTATAATTGGGAACTTTGTGTTAACTTAAAAGTTGTTGCTATACTCACGAGTCTGTAATCAGGCTTCACAAAATACTGCTGTGTGAATGGAACAGTTGAGCCCGAGACAAAAATTACATCGTACGGAACTGGTCTCTGGGAGAAAATCTTACTCCTGGTCAGAAAGTATTTACTTACTGCCTATACTCATCAAATTTATGAAAGCAACGGACAAGACAAATGATGGATTTAAATTTTTTAAAATAATATTTCCTCGTCTTAGTAAAGTTAAAATTAGGGAAGGAATGTTCGGGGGCCACCTGATAAGACATTTTTTCCAAGAACCAACATTTATTAAACATCTCAATAGAAAAGAAAAACGAGCTCGGCTTGCATTCCAAAACCTATGTAACAACTTTTTGGGTAACAAAGAAAGCGATAATTGTGTGCTCATGTGGAGGAATTATTGTCAGCGTACAAGACCATGGGGTCTAACATGCCTCTTAAGGTGCATTTTATGCACTCACACCTGGATTTCTTCCCTGAAAATTTAGAAGCAGTTTCGGATCAATATAGGGAATGGTCCCAACAAGATATTACTACATTCGAGTGGAGATTTTCAGAAAAGCGGAATGTGAGCACGTAGGCAGACCACTTCTGGGGATTGGCACGAGGAACTTCCACTTCCAGGTACAAAACGAAAGTAAGCACCAAATAAGGGTATTTTTCGTATTTTTATTTTTAAATTAAACAGCTTAAATTATCCTTTTCAGCCTCCCATATCAAATTCGTGACCATAAAATTGTTATCGAAAGGTGATAAAATGGGGACAGGTGCTCCTCCGAAAACGGTTGGTAATAGAGGAAACGGGTATTATATTCAGATTCAGGAGATTATTTTACAAAACAGTCAATAGGAATGTTGTTAGAGCTTTTTTTTTGCCGACCAGCGTTATCATATATTTTGGTTTCCCCAAAATCCTCTATAAAATTCTGAGATTAAAAAAAAACACAGCGTTACAAAATTTGTAATATTTTCCAATTAGAGCAACAACACCTACAGATGTTTTAGCTAAATGCTCAAGAAATTGTCTAAATCCATAAAATAAATGATAGTTTGTACAGGTTATTATTGAAAACAGACGAACTCATTTACCGCGTTTTTTCAAGTGAGACGCTGTATATATAGAGATAATTTGATTATTTTTCATTTTTGTTTAGTCACCCTTATGCCTATCTTAGCAGATTCTTACGATACTTTTTTTTTTATTGAAAACGTAGTTACATAAATTCAATTGTTTTTACTAAGCTGTGACATGATAAACAAAAAGCTGGTATTTTTAACTTCTCAAATGATTTACTTGGACATTTTTAAAAAAGAAACGTGTTTAAAACTCTTTTTTTTTATTACAATAACAGCCAATAATTTTAAATTAGCTTTTTGAAAATTAAATATGTTGAATTTTGTTTGATAATAGATAAAAAAAATCCTAGACGAAAGAGAACCTGGTTTTTTAAGGAGTCAACTTACCTAAAAGAACGAAATAACGTTACAAAATCTACAAAATCTAGCTGAGTATCATACAAAATGGAGCCTACTCTAGGATGTCTGCCATGCCACAGATGTTCAGTTGAACCATGTCGATCTCTAAAACAAACATTAAAGTATCAGTTTCAATAGCAATATCAGGTATATAATCAGTTACCATATCATTTGCCGTATTAAATATATATTAGTGTCAACAATACCTATCAAATTTTGGTTGACTAGAAGATGTATACGCCAACTGACCCAGACTGTGATGCCTAGCGACATCTGGTTGATATTCGGCTCCGAAAGTGGTGGGGGTAGATTGCCTATGATGCGTTGGATTCCGCCAGTAGCTGCTCTCCATGCACATCGTTGCCGGTTCGACGAAAGAAGATTTTAAACTTTTATCCTAAAATGGAAAGTAAACAACAGAATATATATTATTTTATGGACACGCCAATTTTGAATTTTTTGTAATATTATCAAAAACTGCTTATTTTTAAAAATAAATTAAGAAAAGAAAAGTTACGGATTTTTCCAGTATATATATATATAAAAAAAATTGATTTGATAATACCAGTTATCGTGATTATAATGAAAGTCATATTGTCAGATTTGTGACGCTTTCAGTAGTAGAAAAAAATAATTAGTACAATTACAAATATATTTGCAAAATTAAATTTTAAATAAAAATATTATTAAAGAAAAAATTAAGAAAATCTGATTGACCTGACTTAAATATAATCTGAACTAACCAGAGAAGAACTGAATTAACCTGTTTAAATTGGAACTAACCAGAACAAAACGAACCGAAAAAAAAAACAGAAGAACGGGAACTAATCAGAATAGACTGGTACTTCTGGAAGCAACATTCAGTGCTCTGAGTATTGCGCCTAGTAGTATATGCCCGAGGAACTAACCAAAACAAAACAAGCCAGAACTACCTTGAATCAACCTAACCTGAAATAACCTTTCAAGTATGTATTATTAGAGGCAACATTGAGTGCACTACGTTGGCTTATTTCAACGATATAACTAATATTGCGTTCCAAAATCTGCATAATTAAGAGACAAAAAAAAGTAAAACTGGCAATTCTGCAACTTTCTGAAATAATACATTTTTGTTGACATATGACATTTCACTTCTAAAAAATTTTTATCATGGCGATGAAAATAAATACAAATTAATGTTTTTAGGCATTTTTTGAAAATTTAAAAAGTTTTTACGTAAAAACTTACTATTTCTCGTAATAATATTTAATTAGAAAAGTAAAAATTATAGTTTGAGACGTACTCAATGAGAAATATATTATTTAGTGCGTCTTTATGGTGATATAACTAAAAATTTATTATTTCAAAAAAAAACTCAAATTATATTTTCAGCTTTACAATTATGCATGAAACATCCTGTAAAAGAAAGAGGAAGTATTAAAGATGAAACAAGAAAAATAGGTACAAAAGGTACCACATTGTTAAATTTAAGGCTCTTACCTCCTTAGAAAAAAGTGTATGCTTGGGTCTTTGATTTAACTTATGCTACACTTAGTTTCTCAATCTTAAACTAGACTTATCAAAATAAAGTGCAACTAACACTATAAGTGCATATACATTATTTTACGGAACAAACTAAATAAAACATAGATAACAAAATAATATATTTGATTTTTTTGGTACTTACTTTACTTACCTTAAAAGCTTGATTACTTAAAATCTGCTTTTTCTTGATCTTCATTGAAACTTCCCTTCTTAAACCGGACGTTTCACCCGTTTGGTTGCTACCAGGTTTTGTCCCGGCTAAGGACCAGTCTCTACCACCAAAGGACTGTAAATAAATCAATATGACAGTTAATATTCATCCTGAATGTAGTCATTATCAAGAATAATACACCGATGATTTTTTTCTTACCCTTATGGCGTCCGCAGCCAATGGTCCGCAACAGTACCCATCCTCATGGTACAGTTGTAAATATTGTTCCCTTAACCATAGCAATCGTTTATCACAGAGAGAGTTAAGCCTAGATATGCCACGGATTAACCAGTAAAGTCCGCTGTACCAAACCCTAAAACAAATTAAATGATAGGTAAAAGCAAAATTAAGAAAATGTATAAAATAAATGTGACGAATAGACATCTTCCTCTTCTTCTTCTTCTTTCTCAGCCCATTGATGTCCACTCCTGAACATAAGCCTCTCCGATGGTACTCCACTGGGATCTGTCTCTCGCCTTCTGGAGCCAGTCTTTTCCAGAAAACTGTCTTATATCATCTACCCATCTGCGTTGTGGCCTGCCACGATTTCGATTCGTTTCTCGCGGTCGCCATTTCAGTAATTTACTCGTCCACCTATCGGGCTGTTGTCTAGCTATGTGCCCCGCCCATTGCCACTTTAGTCGTGATATACTTTTAATGACGTCAACTACTTTGGTTCTTGATCTTATTACTTGATTTCGTATTTTATCCCGTAACGAGATTCTTAACAATTGTCTCTCCATGGAGCGTTGAGTGACTCGGAGCCTATTTGCGTTTTGTTTGGTTAGTGTTATCGTTTCCATGCTGTAAGTAGCAACACACGTGTTATACACTTTCCGTTTAAGGTTGATTGGTGTGTTTCTATCTCTTAATACGTACTGCAACTTTCCAAAGGCAGCCCATGCCAGCCCTATTCTCCTTGTTATTTCCGCCGTTTGATTTTCTTTGCCCAGTTTCATGACGTGGCCTAACTATATGCACTCCTGGATATTCTCTATGATTTCATTTTGAATCTCTATTTGTACATTTGCGTCAGGGTTCATTAACTTAGTTTTCCCCAAGTTCATCTTAAGTCCCACTTTTCTCGCCTCTTCATTGAAATCTTGAAGCATTTGTTTTAGCTCTTCTGTGTTGTTAGACATGACAACATCGTCGGAGAAACGAAGATGGCTAAGATAAAAACCGTCGACTCTCAAACCTTTCTCATACACATACAAACAAAAATATAATTTTAACATATTTCTGAATAGCTGTATATATATTTTCAATTTTTAATTTACTAATTATCAAATTTAATTAAAAAGGAGTTTTTCAAAGAGAGGTTTTCTGTATACCAATTTGAAGTTTGGAACTATTTTCACAACCAAAAGTTCCCAAACTAAAGAAATATCTTTCGTGATTTTACTTACTAAACTTTGACAAAACTTAGTTTTAACTCAAAAGTTGAAAAGTTTCGGTTTTGAGGATTAAGCTGTAAGTTCTTCATTTAAATTAGCTTTGGCAAAAAGGCCAGACTAAAAAATGAGAAATAAAAGTTTTTAGTTCAACGTTTGTTAAGTTGGAAAACAGTTTAAAACTAAAGGAAATTTAGGAATATTCAAAAGTTTAATACAGGAGTATTGAATAACATTTAAGTCAAGTAAGGGGCACTACAGTAATAGAATGCAGTCGATTTTTTGATTAATTCGTTTAGGGATAAATGTTGATTTCTCTAAATCTTTATAGTTCGAAATAACTAAATAGTCCCAGCGCTGTGTTAGGGTTGAGGTCCAGAGAGTAACTTGATGTTCTATAATGTATTTTGAGATGATGATTCGATTTTTCCCGGTTACCAAGCATGAAAATGGACATTTACCAGTTAGAGCCGGTTTTATCGAAAACAAAGTGTCTTGCACATATTTCACTTTATCTTCTTCTTCAAGTGCATTCTCCATTGCGGAGGTTGGCAATCATAATAGCTATTTTAATTTTTGAGGCAGTTGCTCTAAGTAGTTGTTTTGAACTGCATCCAAACCATTCCCTTAGGTTTTTTAGCCATGAAATTCGTCGTCGTCCTACGCCTCTTCTGCCACTTATTTTGCCTTGGATTATGAGCCGTAAGATGCTGTACTTTTCTCCCCGCAAATTGTGTCCGAAATATTACAGTTTACTCTGTTTTACTGTTATCTCGACTTCCTTTTATTTCCCCATTCTTTTCAACACTTCGGCGTTCGTAACTCGATCCACCCACGAAATCCTCTGAAGTCTTCTATAGGTCCACATTTCAAAAGAGTTAAGTCTTCTCATTGCCTCTCGATTCAGTGTCCATGCGTCTATTCCATAATATAGAACATTCTATACGTAACATTTAGTCAGTCGTATTTTCAGGGCTAACGTTAGATCTTTGCTGCAGATAACCTTTTTCATTCTAATAAAGTTGGCACGTGCTTTCTCGATTCTGTTTTTTTTTCGACGGTATAGTCATTATTTTCTGTTATTAGGGTTCCCAAGTAAGTGTACTTCTTAACTCTTTCTATGTGCTGGCCTCCTACCATTAGGGTTTCATTATTATTGATGTTGTTTTTACTAATTATCATGAACTTAGTCTTTTTCGTGTTAAGAGAGAGTTCATATTCTTCACTAACTCTTAATGTTTTATTCATTATTTTTTCTAGGTCTTTCAAACTATCAGCTATTATTACGGTGTCATCTGCATACCTAATATTGTTGATTAAAACTCCGTTTACTTTTATCCCTGCTGTTTCAGATTCAAGACTTTCCAATATGACCTCTTCAGAATAAGCGTTAAATAGTAAAGGTGACAATATACACCCTTGTCTGACTCCCCTTTGTATTTCCACATCTCCAGATATTTCCTGTCCAATTTTTACTGCCGTTCGCTGATTGTAATACAGATTTGATATCAACCAATTCACTTTATAATATATAAAATATCAAATATAGTTGATTTTTTAAAAATAAAATTAATGTTTATGTTCCTTAAATTACTGCTATTAATTAGTCTTTTTGATACGTAGCCTGCTACTTCAGCAGTCTGCTGCCTATGTAAAAGTTAATCAGTAGAGAAGAAAATGATTCATAGTGATTTTTTTCTTATGTTTTTCACTCTTTACTATAATGAATTAATTTGTTATAAATAACGGAAACCAAAAAATTGCGTTCTTTTTTTGTTTTTTGATTATAAAATCAAAACTAATGAAGCAATCTGGAAGGTGTGAACAGATTAATTGTAGAGAATAAAAGTACTAACAAAGTGAGCTCTGGATCCACTCAGTCCCGTCATTAGTAATGGAGAAAACAGGATAAACAGGAAAATTCAGTGTTTTTTCAAAAATTTCATCATTTTTCAAGTTGCAATGCTGGTCCTCCGCCAAGTGTAATTTTTATGTACGGGGTGTCCCATTTTCGACACTTTCAGAGGGTATTGGAGTTATTATCAAAGATAGAATGTTGCGGATTGCACTTTAGTTTCCTACTTTTTAACAAAACGAAAGATTTCGGTGTCAAATTTGTTATGACTCTCTTAGTGTGCGTTAATTTATCAAAAAGGTAAAAACTGGTTTCTATAGAGTTTTTTACGTAAAGTTCAGTGGTGTAGTAAATTTTTTTCTAAAAAGTTTAGTTTTTGAGATATTAACCAAATTTATGATTTTTTAAATAGAACACCCTGTATATTATTTTAGATATTGATTAAGTATAATTTAGGTTTTTTAAAAATATATGTGTTTGTTTCATTTTGAAAACCAAGGTCAGAATTCGATGTTTTCCATAATTTATTTTATTTGTACAGTAGGCCATGACCAATTTATAAGAAGCAAATGCAAAATTTTGACAATAATAATCATACCAAAGATTAGACAATTTAATACTTAATTTTAATATTTTTCCATATTTTCAATTATAATATACGAGGGTGGTTCGATATGTTTTCGGCCTGAAACAGAGAGGGCGTTAGTAGGATCAAATAACTATAATATTTTGTAAGCATTAATCTTGAGATGACGCCCTGAAAACTTTTAGATGTTTGCGTGCAGTTGCTTGTTTGTGGTGATCGAGTGAACACATAAGGTTCGATATTTTAAGAAAGATTTATAAAATTGAAAGTCGAGCGGTTATAAAGTACTTTGTTTTAAAGGGCTTAACTCCTACGGACATTAAAAATGAGTTAGATTCTATTTTAAAGGATTATTTTCCTTCGTTTTCGACAGTAAAGAAATGGGCTGCTGAATTTAATCGTGATCGTACATCAATTCAAGATGATGACCGCTCGGGGCGCCCAAAAACCGATACAACTGACGAAATTGTCACAAAAATTCACAATGTCATACTTCATGACGGCCGACTGAAAGTGCGAGAGCTTGCTGGTATAGTAAACATCTCGTTGGATCGTGTCCACTACATTTTATATGATGTTCTTGGTATGAAAAAGCTTTCTGTGCGATGGGTGCCGCGTTTGTTAACAGTCGACCAAAATCGCCTTGGAGCGAACACTTCACAAGAGTGTTTAGACTTATTCAGATGCCATCCTGCTGAGTTTCTTCAACGTTTTATAACTGCAGCTGAAACATGGATTCACCATTACACGCCAGAGACAAATCAGCAGTCTAAACCGTGAGTGGAGGCAGATGAAAGTACGCCAAAAAAAAACAAAAAGGTTCCGTCTGCAGGAAAAGTCACAGCTACAGTTTTTTTGGGATTCACATGGTGTGGTGCTTATAGACTATTTAGAACAAGACAAGACCATCACCGGGGAGTATTAGGCACCGTATGTTATTAAAGCTAAACGTCCACATCTTGCCAAAAAGAAGTGCTCTTTTATCAGGATAACGCGCCTGCAAACAAATCTATGGTTGTTGCTGCAAAACTCCATGACTTACGTTCAAAGTGCTTCCACATCCACCATATTCACCGGATCTGACTCCCAGCGTTTACTTTCTCTCCCCAAACTTGAAAAAATGGCCCTCTGGATGAAAATTCCCTTCGAAAAACGAGGTCGGAGCAGTGACAACCGTTTATTTTGCAGAGTTGGACAAATCGCATTATACTACGATATTAAAATGTTAGAACATCGTTGGCCTAAATGTATTGAAGTACAAGGTGACTATGTTGAAAAATAAATAAAAACATTTTCAAAATTCTTTGTTTTCTTTATTAGGCCGAGAACTTATCGAACCATCCTCGTAAGTCTCTTGGCGCGAGAACTTATCTTGTACGAACTTCCCAATCGATATGAGTTTCGACGATGCACAATCGACTGAAATCTTTCACTTGTATTGTATTTGTATTATACATGCATCATAAAATGGTAAAATGTCAAAAAAGAACTGTATCGTTGCATTTAAAAGGTGAGAATATAACGTCTACTTCAAGTGAACGGTGATATAGTGAGATACAAGAGGGACTAAAGAAAATAAAACTGCATGAACTTTTTTACTCCCATATGATAATCGCAATATCGAAGTTTTTTAAAAAATTCGGAAGGCTGTGAGGTCTATAAGAAATCTTATTCTGAAAGGTTTATTAACAAATTTAAAAGTTTATCGGAACAAATACCGAACAATAAATTACCGAATTTCAAAACATCTCAGTTAATTTAAAATGCGTCACAAAAAATATCCCGAATGAAAAAGGAAGTAAATTTACTCATAAAATAATGGAAATGCGAAAGAAAGCAGTTTCAATTTACAAAAATTTTTTTCTTAGGAGCTAATTTTGAACAATGTGTTATTCAAAGATGTTGGTACATTAAAAAAGAAGATAATAAAAGTAATCTAGTCAAGAACTTGAAAACATCTGGAGATACCTACTGGTCAAAACGTCGTGATATTCAACAAAAAAATAAAGACAATAGGAACGTCTTCATGAATGCAAGGATCATATTTAAACTTCTACAAAATCTTACCTGCATTCCGCAGGAGGGCAAACAACATACAGCAATCTGTTATCACTGAGGCCATTTCCGTGCAAAATAGTAAAAGCGCATTCATTTCCTGGTTCATGAATGAGTCCGTAGCGTCGAGCCACTGCTGCCAATTCAGCATCTTTTTCTTGGTCTCTTCCTCCCAGATGAACTTCTTTGATTGACATCAGATCTAGAAATCTAAACAAAAAAAAAATTAGTATAATAATCCAAAAACCTGGAAATTTTTTAAATTTTGACTACCGTAGATATTCAATGAAAGTTCGCAAGAATTATTTTTTTTTGTTTCAGGTGATTCAAGACTCTTGAAATTTTGGTACTCAAATAATATTCTAATTAACTGATCAGTAAATTTTACTCACCCATCATCCAATGTTGTCATGGTACTTTGCTCTCCAGAACTTTGCAATGCCAGCTTACTCAATAGTCCAGGAGCCAGTGTGTCTTCTGGATTGAAACTTAAATTAAAATCCTGAGAAAACGGGTCACTCTCATTTGTGTTCCCCGCTTTTAGTGCTGACCAGCTGGGGCGTACCCAAGTGAGTACTGTGGAGGAACGATCTAAACGGAGATAGAGAAAGGTACCCTTGATTGTAGATGGCGTTTGGTTCTCTTGGCCTTCCCAGAGGACAACGGTACTACCATGATGAAGAATCTGGAAGGAAGAAACACAGTAAATCAATTTTATTAGACTTTTTTAACATTTTTGTGCTGTGATCCATCTCTATGTATTTAACGATCTTACAATTATTTTTCAATTTTTTTTGATGAAAATCTGCAGTTATACGGTAGATTATATTCCATCAGGGGCGGATCCAGCCTCTCTCTTTGGGGGGGGGGGGGGGCGGTGACATCACAATAGTACATTATGGCAAGCGAAAGCAACTTGTCGACGGTGGGGGGGGGAACCGGAGACATTCCCATTTCTAGTGTAAATGGCAGGGTCGTGCCTATTTTTCTGAATTTGAAGCTCTTGGAGAGGAAGGGATGCCAGCAACACACATTCCTAGTATAACAGACAGAATCGGGTCTATTTTCCTGAACTCAAAGCTATTGGGGAGCGGCTATCGCAAGAAAAACACGTTGTCAACGGTGAGGGAGTGTCAGCAGCATACATATTCCTAATTTAAAAGGCAGAATCGGTTCTATTTTCCTGAACTCAGAGCCATTGGGAGCAGGGGGGGGGGCGATCGCAAGCATACACAGTCCTATACTCTATTCAAGAACTAGAGAGAGTAATAAACCTGTTACCGAAATCCGCAACGTACTTGCCCCAGTACCGCAGGTAACGGAGGACTGCCGTAAATCTAATTTTATTTAAATATTATAGCTTTTATAAATTTACTGCAATAATAAAATTTCTGATAGTTCATTTTTATTTCTGTCAGTGAGGAAAGTACACCTTACAATGTGTCCTTAGTGATTTATCTTGTTTGTGCTTGTTTTTATATATTATTTGAGATTAGTAAGATACCGAAAAAATATGGCCTCCACTTCTATATTTATTCCAAAATCGTTAAACCAAGGCATTTTTCCTCAATGAAAAACTTATTACGATGAATGCTTATGATGCCCTAAGATATCAATATCTAGATAATAATGTTAAAAGCTCTGTTGAGATGTATTCCAACATGACAGGAAACTCTACTATGTACCAAATATTGAAGTAGAAAAAACGACTGGAATGTTTCGTACTCCCCCATTCAATCACAGGCAGATAAAAAACCTCGTTGGAAGAAGAGATGAAAACTGCAATAAAAGGAGTTGTACATACATTTTATTATGAGAAGCAGATCCCAACCGTCAACAAAATTCTTACTAAAATCAATGAAGATCGGGATTTACCTTAAATTAAAAGAACTGAGCTCTAGAAATTGCTCAGAGAACTTAATTTTTGATGGAAAAAACCAGATAGGAAATCTATTCTTATAGATCGTCCGGAAACTGTCCGTTGGAGAAGGAAATATCTCTTTCAAGTAAAAGGCAGAGTTACTAGAAATAATACAATGTACAAAATTAGTAATTTAACTCAATTTTTGAAAGATTTTTTTAAACAAAGTTACTGCGGAAAATTGGAAAAAATCCATATAATAAAAGAATAAAACAAAATGTGGAAACTCAATTAATTGAGCGATGATAGCTTTACTGAATTTGATTACGAATTAGATACGTAATGTTTACCAGTGTAAACACAATTTGTTTTTGTTGCATTTTATTGTTTAATGTTGTTTATATATTTTTTTTATATATTTTTATTTTAGTGTGTTCCGTTCTTTAATTTTTTATTTTTATATTTGTGTCTTTTTCTTAAGCGTGTAGAATTAACACGTTTATTTTATTTTTTTTAAGCCAATCGGATATTTCATATAATAAAGGAAATTAAATTAAGATGCCAGTGCAATAGAAATAAAAATAAGTCGATCTAATTTTAACTGTAACATATAAAAATTAATTACATTTGAATCCATTTTTAGTGTTTAATTTAAGAAATAAATAAACTGAAACGTCAAATTTCCTAAAAATGTTTATAATTAAGAATAAAATGACCGAAAACCTCCAAAAAAAACTTTTTAAAATTATATGGACGAATTTATTTTTTTATATATGTTTAACTTCTTTTCTTTTTGACAATGAGTATTTTGTAAGTATTTAAATTGTAACTTCGAATTTTTTGAAAGAATAAGGCTACGTTTTAGTCTGAATGTGCCTAAAACGGTTTTTATGCCAAAATTAAAAATAATAAAAATACAGTTGTGATTTGTGTTAAATATGTCAAAATTATCTGTATTTTGTACTGTATGTGAATTATTAAGAAATCATAAGAAATAAAATAATAACATAAAAACTTTTTATTTTAAATTTATTACCGAAATAATATTCTATGCCATAAATACTTAGTGATAAAATAAACCTCTTTCCGACGCCTATGACAAGGATTAAAATCCTTTTTAACACTTCCAAATGTCTATTGTTATCCAATCTAAATAGTCCATTATTATAGACCGGTATTTTTGATTATAAAATTTCTAACCCATTCCTAGGAAAAATATATATATCTAACAGATTGTGCCAAAGACGCCGAACTAAAGAACACAGGTAGTTTGTGAAGGAAAAAAGGTAAAAAATAATTTATTACTCTCTCTAGTCCTTGAATTAACTATAGTATAAGAGGTAAAATCGGGTATATTTTCCTGAATTCAAAGCTCTTGGGGGGGGGGGGGCGATCGCCCCCCCCCCCCCGCCCCCCCCTTTGGATCCGCGCCTGTATTCCATTATATTAAAAAATTGTTTGGTCAGTGAAGAAGCGGCTTTTTTGATGTTTGACAGACACAAATGTTTTTATTTGATTTTGTTTTCAGTTTTTTGGCTTGTCGTGATCCCTTTGAGTATTATTATGTGTTAAAAATTAATACAAATGCGAATGTATCAAGAAAAATTTTAAAAGAGATAAGAACCAGTAACGCTAATCCACTAACATTGTTCATTAATAAATTCTTTGAAATTGGAGGTTTTCCATAAAATTTAAAATTTGCTCCTATCAAACCTGACTTTAAGAATCACAAATTTTAGGCCAAATATTGTCCACATTTTCAAAAAAATACAGGATTATTAACGAATCTCAAAATGGTTTTACTAAGAAGGTGGCTTGCCCTTTCAAAAATGTTCCCTGGTATATCATGTTATCTATTATATAAGAGTTTCTTAATAATTCGTTAATACATATGCAAACAACACAACTATCACTGCCAGTTAAAGACAAAAACATGGTTCAACAACAAACCTATATGTCGTTGCCCTTTATTGAAAATTTAACTCCCAGACTCAAACAAGTTTTCCAAAATGAAATTTCTATTAAAATTGCTATTCTTCTTCTGGTGCCATGTGCAAAGCCGCACGTCGGCGATCAAATGTCCATTCCTCTTCTAAAGTTATAAGACGGCCAGGACACCCTCTTCGGCCTGTCTAAATATAGTTGCGGCGTCCGATATTCCACACCAGTCTCTTATATTTCGCAGCCAAGAATGTTGTTTTCTGCCTGGTCCGCGCTTTCCCTCTATTTTTCCTTGCAAAATCAACTTTGGTATGGAGTATCTGGATCCTCTCAACATATGTCCCAAGTAAGACACTTTACGCTGCTTTACCGTGTCCAGCAGTTGTCTTTCTACGCCACTCCTTCTTAAAACTTCTTCATTGGTGAGATGAGCAGTCCAGGGAATACGTAGCAGTCGACGAAGTGTCCACAGTTCGAAGGCTTCGATCCTATTCAGTGTTCTAACTTTAAGTGACCATGTTTCAACGCCATACAATACCATAGGCCATACATAACATTTCAAAACACGTATTCTGGTATTTAGTGGTAAATGCCTGCAAGGAAAAAAATTCTTGATTTTAAAAAATGCTGTTTTTGCTCGGCCTATTCGTCCTTTCACTTCTTCATCACAGTCCCACTTTTCATTCAAGGTAGCTCCGAGATATGTAAACTTCGCGACGCGTTCAATTATGTTCCCGTTGATACTGAGGGGAGTATTGCGTTGATGCCTACTAATCACCATCATTTTTGTCTTGGCAATATTAATTCGTAGCCCAAACTGTTCACCGGATTCGTTAATTTTATTCAATATTGCCTGAAGGTCTTCGATGTTATTGGCTAGAATTGTGGTATCGTCTGCGTAACGAATATTATTCATTGGTATGCCGTTAATTTTGATACCTCGTGTCTCTTCTTCCAAAGCTAGTTGAAAGATTTTCTCAACATAAATATTGAACAAAATTGCTATTAAACAAATTAAAACAATTGCACTGTTTTACTCAAAAATTAAAACACCGGTTTCACTGAAGGAAAATTGTCTTAATTGTGACCAAGTGTATATAGGTCAAACCTCCAGAAACCTTTAGGGTAGAATTAGTTCCCATAAGAGCGATTGTAACAGAGGAGAACTTTCTTGTGCTCTCGCCGAGCATGTTTTAAATAAAGGTCATATTATGAACTTAAGGAGACCGAAAATTTTAGCAAACAACTTTCACAAAGGAGTTTTCCTAGAAATGGTTCGCATAAACAACGAGCCACTTTTTATGAATAAAAAAGGGGACATAGAAAATCTCAGTATAATATACAATTACTTGGTACAACTAGAGAATAATGAAGGTTGGTCCCTCACAGTTCAATCTTTTCAGTTAGATACCGTTTAGTCATTGTATTTATTGTTATTCTTAAATTTGTCCAGCCGGGTGCAGAGTGTACCTTTTTTGATCACCCAATTACGTTACACCTCAGCAATTATAATAATCTTAATTCGTGATGTGTATCTTTTGTCTACATTCGATAAAATAACATAATTTTTGTTGCTACAGTTACCTCCGCTCCCGGAGTGGCTTCTAACATTTTAGCTTTCAGTGCCTACTGCCATTGGCCACTTTCATTCATTCTGAAATGGCGGTTCAATAATATCCACGTGATAGCAGTTAAGTTCTCAAATAAATTAATTCCTTGATTTTTAAAATATTTATTTTTATCATGATATGTAATTCTAGTGTAAACTTCAAAATATCTGTTTATGTTTAACAAAATCTGTCTTTTTATACATAATCATTTTATTTTTATTTTAAGATAAACAGTTTTAATGAAGGATATTTTCTGTTCTTTTTTTGAAGTCCTGATGAAGAGAATAAAATTTCTCGAAAGCTAGACTAAAAAAAATTTCTTTTTTGGCCAACTATCCTTTTGACTGCAGTTCCACAAAAGTGCCTGGTTTAATTTGCTTTCTCTTAACTCTTCCCGAGATTACCTTCTCTTTATATATATATAGGTTTTCGGGTATCCCGAGTATGTGCTGAGTCCCTCTCAAAACTGTAAGGCGGCTGAGATTTCGGTGATATCTCATTTACTGCGGTCGGTTCCATATGTACATGGGGCGCGTTTGTTCGCCCGATGGCCAATCAGGATGCAAGACCTGCTGCGTGTCATCGGCCCTGTTGCCAATGTTTGGGGTTTTTGTTGCCTAGTTGTAATCTGTTTCTGTATTACCTACTACTGCTGATGTTTCGAAAGCAGATTTTTCCAAGTATTAGGCCATCGTTGGCTATCATCCCTGCTATTTAAATTGTTGAGCCCTCTTTGTAATTTCGATGGCTTCCCTTATAACTCTTGTGGACAGGTTTTCACATCTCGATAGCATTTTTGTTTCTGAGGAATTTATCTTATGTGTTTAACAAATATTGGGCCAGTGCAGAAGAAGTTGTTTTTTGCTTGACAGCGTTTATATGTTCGTCTCTTCTGACGCTGATTTAACGGTTGGTTTGGCCTACGTAAGATGAGTTGCATTCTCCGCATGGAAATTCGTACACTCCCTGGTTTTCTAGAGGGATTTTTTCTTTAGGTGTTGGCAAGAGATCTTTTACTTTACGATTTGTGGTGGAAATGATTTCAATAATATGTGTCTTGGAAATTTTTACGATTTTGTCTGTGGTGCCTCTGACATAAAGAACAAAAACTTTGGAGCTATTCTCTTGGTTTTCGCGATTTTTCAGGGCTGAGCGTTGGTTTTTTAGAGCGTTTTCTATATGTTCTTTTTTATAACCGTTTTTTGTTAGGCCGTCTTGCAGTATGTTCATCTCTTTGTGGTAATTTTCCTGTTCAGTAAGTGACTGCGATCGAAACGCAAGTGATTTCACTACTGCAAATAATTGGACGGGGTGGTGATGTGAATTGGCGTTGAGGTATCTGTTGGTATGAGTAGATTTTCTACAGTGTTCGAAAGCAAACCATCCTCTTTTCTTTTCAGTAGGATATCTAAAAAAGGTCCTTTTCTTTCCTGTTCTCTCTCCACGGTGTATGTGTATACTGTTTCCGTGATTTAGAAAATTTTTGAGATATTCTTCTCGATGTTGCCAGATAACGAATGTGTCATTTACGTAACGCAGCCACAGTTGAGATTTGTGCACTACTCCGGTGATTGTATAGATGTCGTTTGCCTGGCGATATTTTTCATTCTGGCATCGACGTTGACATTAATATCCTACCAATATACGTGGGAATTGAGTTGATTTATTAACATTGAACAACTATTTTGTAGCTCAATCTCATTTTGGCTCTAGCTAAGGATTTTGGAGATTTACATGGGTCTGGTCCGCTGGAATTAATTTTTTTTTGTAGGGTATGTTATTGTATCTTGTTTTTCCTGTAAGATACGCCACTGAGTTTTCAGAATATGTGGCAGTTGGTAATAATTTGACATGCATGTTGCGACAATCTTTTTCTTTTCTAATCTAAGATTTATCAACATTTTTCCAAATTCACACGACGGGCCCTAGTTCTGACAGTAAGTTAATTCCATAGGTGAATTATTTTGTACGTTGTTTAGCTATTTTATTTCAAACGCCCTTAGTGTGAATATTTAGAAAGTTATTGAAAATAAGCATAGAACATATTCTTTGAAAAATGTCTAAAATTTATTGTAGAATCTAGAAATATAATGATATACAAGATATAACTAAACAAATTTCAGTTGATCCACGTAGTACTTAATAACTCACCTGTATAATATTTTCCTTTCTAACAAAGCATTTAATAAAAAAATAAAATTGGTCGATCTGAGCGATTTTTTTTCAAACAAACGATTCTCTATATAAAAGGCTAATCTGTTTATCACAACGTCCTATTCCATTTTTTATTAAGTGGTATCGTTAACCAAACATGAGCTTTAAATGTAGCTGGAAATGTGTTTCCCCCTATCATTTTTCAATGGTTGGTTTAATCTGGGACTAAATTACGTTCGCTAATAAATGCGATACAAAAGAAATTGTTTAAAAGTTAATCTCCAGTGGTTCAATACACGTCCTAATAAAAATTCCATTAGATATATTTTTACGGGCAAATACTACCGATTTAACTAAAACAAACCTGAAACGAAACTGCAAAAAAACTAACAACATTAATACCTCCTTTAAAGTCCTAACGTAATGCCTGTCTTATATGCAGTTCATTTTTTTTCCTATGGTATGACGTTTATAAATGGGTTGTGTAGTAAATATTAACATATATTTAGTGTTCATTAATAGAATTAGCAACTCCATCAAACCAAAAAGTTATGTTTTGTACAGAAGGAAAAACTGATTTAAAGAAATTCTATGAAGTTTTTTTAATCATTCAAGTTGTATTTCAAGAAAACTCATATATGACTTTATAGTACGACAAACTTATTACTTAAGATCAACTCACACCTGCACGGTGTTTTTCCTTGTTCCGTAACTAATAAAAATATTTTAATTCTTGTTGAAGCTCCCTTATTTGTCAATAAATTTTACAACTCTACTATAAAAATCTCATAAAATCTTTCATATATTTTAAATGAAAATATAGAAAAACAATGGAAAAATCTAGGTCAATACTGAAAACACTGGTCCGAACGTGATATACGAATAATGGATACTTGACGCTCGACCTAACCTCAAAAAAGTGGGTCAAGGTCATTTGCTATGGTGCGGAAAATGGGCTTTTTTTAGTGCCTGTAGCATATACCTTTTTTCCTGGATTTTCCGGATCACCTCAGGGCATTGTTAAGGAATTTTTAAATTAAACTCAGTTTTACTGACAGAAATTATGAATAAAATTTATTTACGAGAGTAAATTATAATTTTGAAGGTTTTTCCTTCGGCTTGTTATATTTTTTAAACAACTTTTAGATTATATAAATTGGTACCAATATTAAAACTTTACTAGATATGTGTTTTATTTCCACTAAAATCTAATAAAAAAATTATAAAATTAAAATGGTGAAAAAAGTTTTTATCAAAAAAATTTTGCATTTTAAACCTAGTTCTAAAAAAGGAAATTATCAATTCGATTTATATACGGGGGGTTACAAAATTATTCGGACACTTCGAAATCTTTTGAAAAATACTTAACCCAAAGATATTTTATACTTGAAGACGTTTCGATTCCTTGGAATCTTTTTCAACTGAGTGGATCGGAGGATTCATGAAGAACGGAGATTTCTGTTTTAAGAACACAACAAATATAGTAACGTACTCTATTATATTTGTATATTAACTTTTAAAAAGTCCAACTGAGAAAGTGGACACTCCATTTTTAACCATATAACTGCATTGAATGACTGCACTAATGTGTATATATATATATATATATATATATATATATATATATATATATATATATATATATATATATGTTTATGCTGCTTTTACGGATACCTCCGTATAAGATGCAATATCAGTGGATATATCCACATTATGCCGTTGCAGTGCTGAAATCACATTCAGCAAACGTACAACTATATGCAGCTCCGTATATGAATGAAGCAAAATGCGAACAGTAAATGCAAACTTCTCTCTATCATATCCTTTCTGTGTTAGACGTTGCACATTTAGAATAAATTGTTATAAAACGCAATTTATCCTATTCCACCACAGTCGAGATGATGGCCTACCTGTACCACCGAACCGAGAAGAAAGTCAAAACTTACCCTCCCCGCCACAGTGATACGACAGAGGTACATGTTTCGTCTCTATTAGACTCATCAGGGTACCAACATGCATCTGGCTGTGCAAAGGATAGATCGGAAGGAAGCATGCAAATAGTGAACGCGGCTTCGCCGACCTCCCGCCGGATGGCGTATATATATTTATGCGGCTTTCACCGATACCTCCGTGTGAGATGCAATAGCAGTGGATATATCCACATTATGCCATTGTAGTGCTGAAATCACATTCCTCAAACGTACAACTATATGCAGCTCCGTATATGAATGAAGTAAAATGCTAACAGTAAATGCAAACTTCTCTCCATCTCCATGTCGGTATCCTGATAAGTCTAATAGAGACGAAACATGTACCTCTGCCATATCACTGTTCGCATTTTACTTCATATATATATATATATATATATATATATATATATATATATATATATATATATATATATATATATATTCTCATATTAAAAATATGATTACATTAAATTTTTACTTAAATTCTCTGTTCATTTGTTAATTAAAGCTTTGATAATAAATTAAAATTTTTCTATTTTAATACCTCTTTTCTGATGTGTCTCAATATTTTTCTGAAACACTGTATATTTTCTTTAATGTTTGTTCACGTACAACTTTTGATGGAAGCGAGATATTTTGGGGAGGTTTTATTTAGAGGTTGCTGAATAATATTTTTCATAAGTGCATCTGACTCTTTATTAAGAAGATGTCAAACTTTTGCTTACCTGCATAACGTGTTGATCGATCTTTGTATGGGGCGACGATAAACAGACAAAACTAACTCCATGATCATGTACCAAAGGTTGAACGGGATGATAATCATCAACATCAATTTCATACTCACTGTCTAATTCGAAACTTTGGGGAGGGGATACGGCAAGTACTCGAGGTTCACTTATTGTAGAAGATCTAAATGAAAAGAAAAAAACAATTTTATATCTTTGGAATAAAATTTTATTTTAACATAGAGACATTTTGCAAATATATACAGGTTTTCTGGAAACAAGGCTAGAAAAATTAAGGAGATGATTCTATCAGGTCAGTAAAAAAGTAATTTTGGTTTTGAAATCAAACCCATTTTTTCATAGAAAGAATAAACTCTAGTCAGTTATATATTTTCCATTTTGTTCAATGACTTTTACCATCTTTGTTGCAGCTTCAACTCAACACTTAAGCGTGCTATGCTCAGTTCGTCATTTGGAATTGTGATATGGAGCAGACCGGACATAAAAAGTATGCAAAAGAATGTCAGAACACTCCTGACAAAGGCACGCAAATGTCATCCTCGTAGTGCTGCTGAACTGACAATGCTACCAAGTTATCACGGACATTAACAAACAGTATTCTACAGGCAAACAGAGTATTCTGTTCTACACCAAACAATATGCGATGCAGACGATTTGGTTCACCGTTGCGATTGAGGGGCTATAACTGATTTCTCATCACTAATTAGTCCAAGAGAAGCCTTAGGTCTGGCTAGAGAAGCCTCTGTATGAACATAACCCGGGAAAATGTGGACAAATTAGCGTTGAACCACTGGTTGTCATGAAGGCAAATATTTCCTGAAATTTAAGACGTCCTACCAGCTATTGAAGATTGGGTTATCTCAACGAGAAATTACCTTAAACAGATAATCAGAGACCGCTCAATACAGAATGACCAATATCGCTATGGATGTCTAACATCAGAGACAATCTAGTACATAGAAGGAGGATGCCACACATTTGCCGCATTGGAATACAAGGAGAGAGACACGATTCAGTCGCCAAAATCATCCAAGAAGAACTGGCAGAGAAATTCAAACTATTGCAGGTTGAAAAAGGGCCATACTATGAGTACAGCCCGGAGCTTACACTGACAAACAACGAGTTGAAGCTATACTGGGATTAAACTGTACTTATGAGTCATACAGTTGCACATAACAGACTAAACCTTATTTTAGTAGATAAAACGAGCAAAACTAATAGAAGTCGCCATCCTCAACAATAACAGTCTAAAGGATAGTCAAGAAGATCACCAAATACAGAGACCTGGAGGTATAATTACGCAAACAATGGAGAATGAATAGCATTTAGATGATCCCTATAAGTATATTTAATACGTTTATGGTAAATGCAGAGGATCATAACATTATTTAGGGCCCGACAACATAGAAAGGGCCACCACAGAGTTCCATCTTTTTGATATTATGATATATCGGGAGTGAGTGACTGTTTTCCTGAAGGGAGTAAGAAAGCCATTTAGCTAGGTCTCTGAGAAATTATCAGTTTGAAATTTATGTAAAGTATTACAAATATAGGCGCAAACCTCATCTCCATCGTGAGAAAGCTTGAACTTTTTGGACACGAAATAAATAAAAAGGCTTTCATGCCGATGCGGTAGATTTTTCTACTCCATTTGTAACTGCAATACCTGGATTTTATTTCAAGGTGTGTAAAATTTTTTCTTCTATCTGAACTGTTCAAATATGTCTAGGTTTTCCTATATTTGTGAGTGGGAATATATTTGATGCATTTTCTAAGACCTATAAAAATGACCATCAAATAGATTTTTTTCTAAAGACTTTTAAAATCACTAAAGCACAAAACTCCAATCACTGACCTTGACAATTTACTATTTAGGACACCCTGTATATAGATACTCTTTGGAGTACCAATAGATATTAAATTATGCATTACTTACTTTAAATATTCAATAAGACTAACTGTAGGGCTAAGACGATTTCTAGTATGATAGTGTTGATGACACAATGAAATATGGTCCATAACGGCCTGTGTACGATAGATTTTTTCCAGGTTAATTAAACCACCTGGTCCAATTTTTGTAAAATGATGGTCCTCTCCGTTATAATCTGATATGAACTGAAAAAAAGAGAAAGAGATTAAAACTTCACATAAAGAGTAAAAGTTAACAATTTATTTCTATCTGGATATTTGTTACTTAAGTATATATTATCTAATAGGCTTTATAAAAAAGTTAAAAAAATATATATTTTCACGATTTAATTTCACTTTTACAACTTAGCTTTAGCTATTAGGTAAAACTTGTACCATTTCGTTTTCGAACCCATGAGTATTTTTTGTTTAATGATGTCACTAGTACCATCTAGTAAGCGATTTGTGAGTCAAGTGATATTCAGCGTCAGAAAATCTTAATTTTTTTTGAGCTACTATACTCTATTTAATGGGGTGCCTAATCGACCAAGTAGTGACTCTTAAGGGCTCCTTCTTTACTGACTAATGTACAAAGGTCTCGGGTAGTTGTACTGAATTTTGTTTAATTGTACAAAAATAAATTTAAATTGGATAGAATAATTTCTTGGGTTTCCTTCTACAGTAAGATAATGGTATTTATATTAGTTTTCGGGAGTTGTAATGATCAACTTGTCATTTTCTGTTTAATTAAGTTACCTTGATAGGTCCAATTGCACTCATATATTAGACTAAGTACAATTGTGGCCAATTTAGTCATTAACGCTGCTTTTTTTGAAATTTAATTTTTAACTTTGGGAGAAAAGACATTTTTCTCGGTCCATTTGGTCTGAATAAAGCTGTAAAGTAAGAAGTAATTTTTTTCCGATATATTTGGGTCCACTGGATTGGATTTTCGGCCTATTGTCTATAAGTTGCTTATTTTGGTTTCTTTGATTTTTTTATTACCTTACCGTTTATCTTTGCCGTGATTATTTTATTGCAACTTTTTATCTGAAGGATTTATTTCACAAGTAAGTACACACGTAGTGCAGATTTTTTTTGTTCTTAGTTCATCATTTAAATTTATTTGCCCCGTTGCGTATTTTGGGATTCATTGAAAAATATATTATGGCATGAGGTTCATCAAAAATCTCTTTTTACCAGTACTCTTAAGTTTCCCGAACAACTTGTGAATCTTAAGGAAATATCTCATGTCGTTATGTAAAGCATTTTACCAATGTGTGTTACCGGTTATGACCTACCGTGCCGAAACTTTGACATTGACAACAACAACTTCTAAAACGCTGCAAATAGCTCAGAGAAAGATGGAAAGGTCAATGCTAGGTATATCGCTGCGTGACCGAGTTAAAAATGAAGACTTGAGACGAAAGACAGGAGTTACCGACGTAATTTCTCGAATTGCCACACTCAAATATAACTGGGCCGGACATGTCACCCGAATCAGTGATGGAAGGTGGACGAAGAGATTACTCGAGTGGCGGCCGAGATTAAACAAAAGAAATAGAGGAAGACTCTCTACTCGTTGGACTGACGATCTCAAGAGAATTCCAACAAATTGGATGCAAATCGCCCAAGGTAGAGCACAATTGAGAAGAACGAGGGAGGCCTATGTCCAGCAGTGGACGCAAAGGGCTGGATGAAGAAGAAGAAGAAGAGGAACTTTTTTAATTCTTTATTTTTCTCTCTGGAGTACTGTTAAATATATATGATTATGTCTGGAATTAGTATATCATGAGTAACTGAATTAATAATTTAAATTTATTTAGTGACTTTGTTAAATTTTATATTTAGTTAAAATTGTCCGTCTCTTATAAAGAAGTAATGTTAATTTATTTGTGAATAGTGATATTTTTAATCACTGGCTTCATATTGTGAGTCTAAAATAATATAAAATTATTTGAAATTAAACTACGTAGTTTTATGTTTATATTACATGCAAATCTCACAGTATGTGATATGATGCCTATTTGGTACTATAAATTTGTTATTTCTAATTGGATTAATCAGTTTATAGATTTATCTTTTTTTATGTAAGTTTTTTTAATCTAATAATACTTTTAGTTACAAATTATGTAATTAATAAGCAATTTTTGTCGAGGAATATTCATAATCTTACCTTGTCTTTTTATTTATGACATTTACTGAGCACTTAATTGGTATATTTGCGCTAGTTTTACATTATTTTACATTTTGGGCGACAATTTACTGTAATTTCTATAATGTTACATGAGAGAACTTGATTGATATTTTAATATTCTAATTTATTAATTAATATTCAAGAATTTGAATTTAGTCCAAAATAGCTTTTAACTTTAGAGCAAACTAGAAACCCTGTTAGATGTTTTATTTTTATTTTAGTGTTCTTTTTTCATGGGTTCTTTCATTCTTCCCCTTCCTTTTGACGGTTATTTTCTTTTCTTACTGGAAATTACTTTCTGGATTTACCTATTATTGAATTATTTTGGCATAAGTTTATGGATCCCCGTCTCTGATTACTAAGGTGGTGATTTGAGCCTCCTTATAATTCATGGAAGTCCTGTTTCCACGAACCAGAATTATATCGAGGGATTAGTTTTTTTTTATTTTGAGAAACTTTTCAGCTGTTGGTCATTAAGTAACTTTTAATATTTATTTGGTTTACCAGTCCCTTGAGACATCATTAATGGCTTGTATTCACAGAAATGGAAATTTATTATCATTGAATTGTGTTTAATGGTTTCTAGTTCGAAATTTATGATCTAAATTTTTTTTTAAATTTTAATAGGGTAGACTTGCAACAAAGCCTGATCACGATCTGGCAAATGTCTGCGGTATGGGTTATCAGAAAATGAGACTTTGCAATTGCTTATTTAAATTAATTAATATTTTTTTTTATTTTATGACACGTAGCTATAACATTATGTTAGTTTGTTCAGTATAAATTACGTTGCCTTTTTAGGAACTTCTATGAACTCTTTCTGCTAACTACTTAGTTTGCTTTAATTTATATTATTTTTATTAAATATTGAGAGCAACTGGGTCTCCTCATCTTCTAAAACTCTGTGTGGTTATCGTCAAGATGGACTCCAAACTTGAGTTATCACTAATTACATTACTAATTTAATTTTATCCTAAATTTTATTTTAAGTAAAGTTAATAGATGTTAGAACATATATCCAGTTTTTTTTTTTAAATTTGAATCATTTTAAGTTATTTATTGTTTAAGTAGTTACTGTAGAGAAAGTAGCAAGGCCATCAATGGTAGTTTGTATTTTAAGTGGTATGGAGTTGTGCATGAACATATTTTTCTACACGGCCATTTTTAGTTGGCTCTATTTGTGAAATTTACAGACTTTATTAACTTTAAATATAATTTTACATCCTCTGATTTCAAACAGAGGAAGAATGTAGCAATATTTTGTCAAAAAATACTCCATGTAAAATTACATAGAAGCTGGTAAATTTAAAATGAAAATTGTAATTTAGCTTCAACTACTTTCAGCACACTACACTATTTCCTTCTTTGAAGGTTTAAAACATTTTATGTACATTCTAGAAAACTAATATCAGGTAGTAAAGCGAAATTTGGAGCGAATAAAACTAGTTTTATTTTTTCTGGAATTTAATGTATTTGGAATTCTTTATATAAAAAGGCAATTTTTCACATTTTTAAACTTTGTATCCTAATTCTTTATTTGATCATTCTCTTTTGTAGAAATACACTTAGAAATAGGATAGACTCCCCAGCTATCAAAATGACTTCGGAGAGAAAAAGTTGGTCCAAAAGGTTGCAAACACATGCAAGGCCAAAAATTTACAATAAATAATTTCATGATCAAACATTTTCCGCTTTACTGAGTTCAGAGATTATCATTTTTTATGCAGGGTAGCCGGAAAATACGTGTACGGCATTTGATTATAGACTCTTGACGTCAAAATAGGTTGATTTAAGCCAACTTAGTTGTATCGGATATTATTTCGTTTAGGGGGTTAGAGTTTTAAGAGAATATTCATTTTTCCCAGATTTCTTGAAAACGTGTTAATTGAATTTAATGATTTTTGATGTCTGTTCTAACACTATAATATGATGTTTTCTAGTGGTGTAGAAACCGACTATAAAGTAGTATAAGTGGTATAGAAGTGATGTAACTTGTAAACATCGTTTCTGATTTTTTATGTCGTCAACGTTATGGCAACCTAGATATTTCTAGCGAATAATCGCATGTATCGGATATTACTAAGTTGGCTTAAATTGACCTATTTTGACGTCAAGAGTCTCTCATTAAACGCTGTACACGTATTTTCCAAACACCCTCTATATATAGTTTTTAGCCGATTTAAAAAACAAAAATTTACTGTGGTGGTCCTATTTCACCTGGGTTGAAATTAGTTCATCAAAATAAATGACAATTAATTTCGATTTCCGTCAAAATTCCTTTAGGAGAGTTTTTGAGGTCATAACCTATCAACATAAAACTTTTTTTTTTAATTATGTTTTCTTCTTCTTCTTCGGATACATATCCATTAATGGATGTTTGCGATCACATGCTCCATTGCTTCTCTATCTCGGGCGGTGTGGATCAGTGTTTGTACATCACGTTACCCTGTCCATTGTCTTATGTTCCTAAGCCGACATTTCCTTCCTCCCCATTCCCCTTCTGCCCTCAATTTTGCCCTCAATCATCAACTGTAAGAACCCATATTTTTTGTTTCTCATGATATGTCCCAGATATGCTGTTTTTCTTTTCTTGACTACTTCGAATAGTTCATGCTTTCTTCCTACACGCCCCAGAACTTCCTCATTTGTCTTCTTCCGGTCCATGAGATTTTAAGAATTCTGCGATACAGCCACATCTCGAAGGCTTCCAGTTTATTGATATTACTCGTTTTTAGGGTCCAACCCTCCACGCCATAAAGAAGCACACTATACGTAGCATTTCATAAACCTCACCCTCAAGTCAATATCGAATTCTGAGCAGGTAAGCACATTTTTAAGCTTCAGGAAAGCCTGTCGGGCTTGCTCAACACGGCTTTTTATTTCTCTGTCCGATGACCAATCATCACAAAGCCATATTCCCAGGTATTTGAACTTGTCCACTACTTTGTTTTCCTAGTATTGATGTTCAGACCCACAGATGCACTGTGTTGTCCAACCATATTTACTATTTGTTGTAGATCATCTATATTTTCGGCTATCAGGACCGTGTCATCGGCATAACGAATGTTGTTGATCCATACACCATTCACTCTAATGCCCTTTTTTACATCTTCTAAGGCCTCTCGAAAAATTGTCTCCGAATATAGATTAAATAGGAGCGGAGATAGTACGCACCCCTGTCTCAATCCCCTCTCAATTTGTACAGTATTGGACATACCATTTTCAATTTTTACCTGTGCATTCTGGTTCCAATACAAATTTTGGATGCATCGGATATCATTTTGAGCGATGTCGAGCCTCTTGAGGAGTTGAATTAACTTTTGATGTTGAACACGGCCGAAAGCCTTCTCATAATCTATGAAACATAGGCACACATCTTTTCTTTGATCATAGCAATTTTGTACCTAATCCCTGTCTAAATCCAAACTGGAAGTCGATCATGTCTCTTTCACATTTCTTGTATATTCTTTGGTGTATGATTTTTAAGAAAAGCTTTAATGTATGACACATTAGACTAATAAGTCTGTGATCTTCGTATCTTTTTGCATTGCGTTTCTTTGGTAACGGGATAAAAGTAGAACATAGCCATTGTTTGGGGTAGAGACCCGTATTGTAGATGATGTTAAAAACTTTATGCAATGCCGCAACACCTCTTTCACCTGGGAGTTTGAGTATTTCTGACGGGCTTCTGTCTGGTCCAGCTGCTTTGTTGTATTTTAAGTTATGGATAGCTTTTCCAATCTCTTTTTTTGTAATTGATGGGCCAGTCAAACTATCACTTAAATCAGTCTCTCTTGGTGGTATGTTGTCTTGAAAAAGTTCTCCGATGTATTCCTCCCAGATGTCAATTTTTTCTTTGCTTTCGAGGACGATCTTGTTGTTCTGGTCTACTATTAAACTTGGTTTCCATCCTCTATATAATCCAGCAGTTTCTTTCAGCTTTTTGTGCAAATGTAAATGATCGTGCCTATTTTGCAGTTATTCTATTTCAGTGCATTCTTATTTTTGTTTTTATTAATTTATGGATGTTTCTATAGATGTTTTGGTCTGCGTCGTTCTTGTATCTCCGTCGTTCGTCCATTAATAGCAGAATTTCATCGGTCATCCATTTCTGCTTTTTGTTTCTTGATTTGTATCCCAGTCTTGTCTGTAGAGTATTCATTACGGTATCTGTTATCTTCGCCCAAGACTGGGTTACTTCTACTCCAATGTTTGATGTTATCGCTTGAAGTCCTGTGTTTATTTCATTACTGATTTCTGTCCTTATCCCAGAATCCTTTAACTTATCCAGTGCCAACCTTACTTGTGTTGTTGGTTTTTTATGCTTGATAGTGCGATCTTTACAACGGACATCAGCAGAACATGGTCAGAGGGTAAGTCTGCTCCAGGATATGTGCAACTTCTTTTGACAGTTGAACCAAATCTTTTGTTTATAATAATAAAATCTATTTGATTTCACATAATACTCTGTGTTGAGTCTGCTGGAGATTTCCAGGTATAAAGACGGCGAGGATGAATTATATTTTATGTACTCAGAATTTATCCAAAATTAATTTTATAGTTTATTTTTTCGGGCCATGGAATATGAATGTAAAGGTTTATTTTATTTCATGTAACTTTTAGAGTCTGTATTATTTTTATTTATTTAGTAGAGTATAAACGAAAATAAAATTGATGTTTTCAAATTTAAACCATGTAACTTTGAAATACTGGGTATTCGGCAAGTCTACGTCAAATTTCCAGCAGTTTATAGGAGGAGCAGAATATCCCTACTCATAGTATCATTTTTCTTGCTAAAGTGTCCAGTAACAGAAAAAATAGTACCACTGAACTTTTAGGCAATAATTTCTGAGCAAACCTGTATATTTTAATAAAGTTTTGACGTGTTATACAGGGTGTCTCAAAACAAAGTACACATTTGTTTTGCTTATTGCGTGAACGCAACTATTCCGAGCGGCGCGGGGGTATGTCAGTCAGTAGCCTGGCTCTTGGGAATTTAGTCGCTATGGAGCGTTTCTCGGGAGCGGACCGTGCTTTGTGCGTACGTGAGTTTTACAAAAACGGTAATTCGGCGACTGTAGCGCGTAGAAAATTCTGCAATTTTCGACATATTCGTCACTTAAATGATGCGCCAAGCGCTCGGCTTATTGGAAAATGGGTCCAGAAGTTTGAGGAGATCGGTTCAATACTAGATAAACCAAAATCCGGGCGTCCGAGGTCTTCGAGAACGGTCGAAAACGTAGAGAGTGTTACTCAGTCTGTTCGTGACGACCCAAACGTTTCGATTCGTAAGCGTGTTGATGCTTTAAATGTGCGTAGGTCATCATTATTCCGCATTTCACACAAAGATTTAAAGCTGAACCCCTATAAAATTCAGTTGGTGTAAGAATTGAAGCCTCAGGATGCTGGTCAGAGACTTGACTTCGTAAACCAGATGACTGAACGCTTTTCAACGTTTACCAACATCTTCTTTTGAGATGAAGCCCATTTTCATCTTAATGGTCATGTAAACAAGCAAAATTGCCGCTATTGGAGTGCAAACAATCCAAAACACAAACATCAGAAACCTCTACATTCGCCGAAAGTGACTGTATGGGCTGCGATGTCGGCGCGACGAATTATCGGCCCGTACTTTTTTGAAGATGAAAGGGAACGCACAGTAACAGTGACTTCAGAGCGGTATGTGGAGATGTTAGACGACTTCTTCGTGCCTGAACTGCAAAATTTTCCTGGCTATAACCAAAGAACATGGTTCCAGCAAGACAGAGCAACTTCACACACGTCCAACATGTCTCTGCCACGAGTGCATGAAATTTTTCCTGGCAAATTGATCTCAAAGAAAGTTGACATAAGTTGGCCTCCACGCAGTCCTGATTTATCACCTATGGACTTTTTCCTATGGGGTTATGTCAAATCAAAAGTTTACGCCAACAAACCGACTTCCCTGGCACAATTAAAAGAAAATATCCGCAACGAAATGGCAGACATCACGGAGAATACCTGCCGAGCCGTCATGGGCAATTTTAGTACTCGATTAAATGAATGCCGTGAGCGCAACGGATTACATTTGGACGATATAATTTTTAAAAAATAAATTCCCAAACAATGTATTTTAATATGTAATAAACATTTTTTCAATAAAGTCCTGACTTTTTTTAAATCGATTTTTTAAATGTGAACTTTCTTTTGAGACACCCTGTATAATCGGTACGGACTCGTCACCTAACTCAAAATTTTTTACAGATTTTAGAGCTAAACCCTGATTTATCAGATACTTTGGACAATTGCTCCAAAAGAAAAGGTATTTATACTTTTTTCTGAAAAAAATCTATCTGCGCCTTGAATTGAAATAAATTGGTATACTACAATAAAACCATCAGACGTTGTTTCTTTTACTATGGTAATCATTAATATGGCAGCCATAATAGAACCCTATTCCTAAGCAGAATATGCTAACATGCATTTAATTTGTAGATAGGCACTTTAAAATTTTCTGGAGGTACGAAAAATTTATAATGAGAAATTTCCAAATCAAAATTTATCGAATCGAAGAACAATTAAAAGAGTTAATTGAAACATCAGCGTAATAGGCAAATAATAAATTATAATGGACACACGCTTAAATTAATCTTTATAGATCTAATTTAGGAAATTTTTACCTCGTCGTCGTGGCGAAGGAGATTACTGACAATTCTAACAGCGTAAGAAAGCTCACTGCCTAAATAAGTAAAAAAAATAAGTTGTCTTTGAAACTTTCTAAGAATAATTGCTTAATTTTTTCCATGTTCAAAAGGTACACGCAATATTTCCACACGCCAAACTACTTTTAGAGAAAATTCACATTTTACTAGAATTATTTATTGGGCAGACAAGGGACGACGTTATAAATAAAAACTTTACACATTTGGCATGAAGAAAATCCCCCATCTAGCAATACAGACACCAAAAAAGTTTTATGGTTAACGTTTAGGCGGTGATCATTGAGAATTATTTTATTGGGCCTTTCGTCTTGGGAGAAAAATAATTGGTGCATTCTATTTACAATATTTGCACCAAAATTTAAATAATATTTTGGAAAGTATGCTGTTGCAAGTTAAAGGTGCGATATGACTCATTCACGATGGTACATTATGACATTTTAACAATTTCGTGAATCGAAATTTTACAGATAATTTTGATTTTGAAGTAGTTGCTGATTTGTTTCATAGCTACCAAAATCTCCTTCACATTACTTTTTTTTTTGGGGAAATCTTGTTTATTCAATGGCAGTAAAGAGCAGAAAAAAATTGCTGGACAAAAAAATACATTACTTTTTCGAAATGATCCCATTTTGTTTTTACAGCAAGTATGTAATAAATTGAATTTTGGCTCTGAAAACCAACCTTTATCAAAATTTTTGGACCACACGTATGGTATCTAGTCCATTCCTGACTTCTTTGATAATATGTATATATATATATATATATATATATATATATATATATATATATATATATATATATATATATATATATATATATTTGTATTCTTGGGGTTAGGTTTATACTTGGATGTTAAAAAACAAAGTGTTATGACGTTTCGCGTTTTGTTTAAAGCATTTTCAGAAAGTTTTTTGTATATTATTTTCTTTAGTTCAATAATAACGATTACATTTTCCTTGGCCAAATAACCCAAAATTGAAAATACACAAGTTATGCTTAAAATCTTACACATTAACAGAAAAAGTTAAAAGACAATTCAAAAAAAAAATTTTAACTTATTTTACAATTAAAAACTTTATATTATTTTAAAAATATTCAAATTTTCACAAAAATATGTAGATATGCACCATGAGCCTGCTATTTCTATTTCGATACTGAAAGATGCAATGTACTGATTGTGGTATTGGAAAAACAATTATTTTTTTATTACATTATTTTTGAAATCATTCCTTAAGGAGTCTTTGTTTTTTATTAAAACTGATAACATATCAATGTTCTAAGAGGATATTCCCATCTATTGACTTTTAAGGGGATATATTAGTTTTTAATTAGATTTGTGTAAATGTGGCTTAGGTTACTTATATCAGTTCTGTCGTTAACTACGTTTTTTTTTCTTTTTTTATTTCCATTATCCCCTTTACACTCAATTTGTTATCATTATGGTCACGTTCAAGCATTGTTGTAGTTGAAAGAATGGCCTGTTGCTCATACATGTTTATTTAATGCAGTCGTAGCATCTCTTGTAAATGTGTGCGCATTTAATCTATTTTTAAGTAATTGGGTGGTCCTTCCTATATATTTTTCTGGACAATTGGTGCAAGGAATTACAGTTATTCATTTTAGGTGTTTTACTTTTCAGTTTTGTAAAAAAAGAGTTTAACTCATTTTGAGCTTTGCGGCAGACAACGATATTATGTTGGTTCAGAATATATTTAATTTTTTCTGAAAGACCGTTTGTATACGGTAAGGTAATAAATTTCGATGTATCATTATTGTTGGGAGGATTTTTAAAATTATAAAATTTGTGTATTCGCTCTTTTATTATTTTATCAATGTCCCTGTGTTTAAAGTTGTTCTTTAATAAACATAACTTGTGTAATTTAAATTGTAAGTTATTTGACCAAAGAAAATGTTATTGTTATTATTGAATTAAAGAAGATAAAATAAAAAAAAACTTTTTGAAAATGCCTTAGACAAAACACGTTGTTTTTTAACATCCACTTATGTACCTAACTGCAAGAATGCAAAAAAAAAATATTTATATATATATATATATATATATATATATATATATATATATATATATATATATATATATATATATATATATATATACAGTTCAGTTTTATTAGATAATCAGTATCTTTAGCAGTAGCGAACAAACTCGTTTGTTACATTAACAGTTTCGGAAAACTACGATTTCTTAGAACTGCCACGTATCATTTTACGTTAACAAGTCGATTTATAATTCAACTTTGTTTTTTCTTCAGTCCTTTCAAAATCTTGAGTGACCCAAAGCGTAAATTCATTCAATTGACTCATTCGATTTACTCAAGTGGGCTTTTTTTTGTGAAGTGTGCAACTCAAAAGGAATACAAAGTCAAGTAGGGTCGAATTAAATTAAATTTTAGATAGAAAGGTGCTAATTCAGGTAGCTTTTTATTGAAGGACCAAATGCGGAGCTAAAGGGAAAGGTTTGGATGGGAAATAATTAAAAAATAAGCACTATATTAGGCGGCAGTGGGACAATTTTTGCTCTGGTACATCGCATGGAACATTTTTATATTTCTGAGAAGTATTTGTATTCATTTTACAAGTAATGAATTTGTTTTGCTGTGGTTTGTTGTCTTTCATCAAGTCTATTCTGTCGCGAAAGTGAATGCTACATTGTTGCGTCGTCCTGTCGATTGAAAAACGAGGTTTGTAGAATGCAAATAAAGTGTGGTGAATGTCGTAAATTCGGGGAGGGGAGTCGTAAATTTGGTGAAAAAGGGGTATTTTTTGCAGCATACTGATAGAAGAATCAGGCGGCACAACGAAATTATTTATGTTCATCATTCTAAATAGTCGTGGAAGTGTTCTTCGCTTCGATTAAACCATATTTCTACGTCTATTCCTCCTGGCCCTTTCAATGTTATAATTATAGGCCCAACTAGAGGGATCTACGAAATCTTTTAAATAATTCACAGTTAAATGTCGAAAGATTTTGTCTGCTAAGCAGACACGATCGTAGTTACCTGACGTACCCATCTTCGAATGATACTCGGAAGACCCTGTGTTAATCGTTCTGCAATGGGAATGAGAAAAGCCTGTTCGTTCTCTTCTCTGTCCCTACGAAAATCCACTGACAGTCAATTATACTACTTCTATTGTATTTTATCTCGCACAGAGTTCGTATCGACGTATCCTGAAAATATTCTGGACTGAACACATCACCAACGTGGAGATAGTTCGCCGTATACGGAAAGAAAAGGAAATTATACCGACGATCAAGAGGAGGAAGCTAGAATATCTTGGTCATGTAATGAGGCATAACAAATACCGTCTCCTTCAGCTAATACTCCAAGGAAAGATAGATAGCAAACGCGGTCCCGGAAGAAGAAGACACTCATGGCTCCGAAACTTACGTCAATGGTTTGGACTAACAACCGCCGAACTGTTCAGGAGCGTCGCAAACAAAATCAAGATTGCCATGATAATAGCCAACGTTCGCAACGGACAGGGCACATGAAGAAGACAGAGTTCATTTATTTATTTCAATAATTTTTCAAAATTTTCTATTGGTGTTACTAGGTAAACTTTCCAGAAGTTTTCCCAATTAACGATTCTAGTTTATTTATTAGCCACTCCTGAAAACCCTTAATATTTGGAGGGAAAGCCGTATCTAAAGTCTCAATAGTTGTGTACTGATTGTGTTATATTTATATTATCATTTTCAATTCTATTTAGTCATAATTAAAAATGAATGTTTGTTATTTTGAGCCTATGCGGAAGAATTGGTAATAACTAACATATATTTAGTAATAATTCTATATATCTGTACCTTTTTTTAAGTGGGCAAATAAAAACCATTTATTATTATCATTATAGCCATAGACTTAAATAAATGGCTCTCGCGTTCCCTCTGGGGAAGCATTCGCTTATACCATATGCATTCGGATATCAAAAGGATGGAACTTTGTAAGGCCCTGTTCTACGTTGTCGAGCCCTAGGTGATGTTACAGTCCTGTACATTTCCCATAAATTTTCGGACACTTCGAGCGTTCCCAAGTAACAATGCCTTTTGCGTAGCTTTATACAGATATTTCCTAAGACTCTTCGGTACTGCAACGGTTGTTGATAGAATTATGAGGATCGTCCAGACTCTATTCACTCTCCACTGTCTGCGTATTTCTAACTCCAGGTTTCTGTACTTGACGATCTTGTCATTATGCTTGTTGTTAGGGATGGCGAATTTTAGTAGGGTTGCTCGTTTGGATGTTTTATATACTAAAATGAGGTCTAGTCTGTTATGTGCAGTTGTATAATCCGTAAGCACAGTTTGGTCTCAGTATAGCTTGAACTCGTTGTTCTTCTGTATAGACTCCGGCCTATATGACACTTTCTTTACCTGCAACAGTTCTTGTACTCTGTTGCGGAAAATGCTTGGCATCCTCCTGCTAGGTGCTAGATTTTCTCTAAAATTCTACATCCGTATCAATATTAGTTGTTCTGGATCGAGGAATCCCTGATTATATGTTTTAGATAGTTTCTCGTAATCTTGGATAGCTAGTAGCAACTCTTGAGTTTCAGGACACATTTGCCCTGACGGAAACCAATAGTTCGGCGCTTATTTTTCGATATTTTTCTGGTTGACCTCCTTCGGATCTCGTCCATGACGGAGCTTCTGTAGCCAGGCTTGAAGCTTCTCTCTTCTTCCTCCGTAGTAACTTGGAGGCATTATCCCCTTAGTAGCACTACGAGGATGATGTTTATGTCTTTTTCAGAAGTGTTCTGACTTTCATCTGCAGATTTTCTATGTCCGTCCTGTTCCATTTCACAATATCAAAAACGTAACTGAGCACACAGCAAGCATAGGTATTGAGTGCCTTAAATAGATTTATACTGTTTGGGTTGACTCTCAGTTCTTTATGTTTATTTCATATCCAAATATTTATAGGTCTCTTCTGCTTCTATTTCCAAAATAGTTTGACCATTCTGCATCTCAAATCCTCCCGGTTATATATTTCCTCTCGTTATTTTTAAAATGCGGCCCTTATCAAGATCGAACAGTATTTATATATCTCTGGAAATCTCCTCCACAATTTTGAGCATTCTTTCCAGCTGATTTCTGGCAGCAGCCATCAATTTAAGATCATCCATATACAGCTTTAACATCTCGGTTGTTCTTAATACTGAAGCCGTATCTGGTGAAATTTAAGCGGTGAGATAGTGAGTTCATGGCAAAGCAGAACCGCAACTAGCTCAATGAACCTCCCTGAAATATTCGTCTTTATATTGGGATTGTGTATATACCGATGCTAATTTCCCAAGTTGACATGAGGTGTTCTAAAAAGGAGACAATACGTATATCCACCTATATATTCTCAGTATAGCTAGTCATGTGATACAGAGTCGAAGAATTTTTGGTAGTCTACGTAGGTAGCGAATAGTGTCTTTCATTTGGTATAGGCCTGATCGCAGATAAACGAATCGATAATAAGTTACTCGTGGCAACCCATTCAGCCTCAAGGACATAATCTAAATTACAATGATGTTTTTTGCTCACAGTTTACATGAATATACTGTGTCAAGCAGGGTTTGGTCACCTTGCATAACTGGGGAAGTCAGGTGATGGGTCAATATTTCTTCTCTATTTTGCTGTTTCTTTGGCAAGTAATACGCAACTCCTTCTATAAGAAAGAATGACATTTTGTATGGATTAAGCAATATTTACTAAAACAGACAGTTGTTGGTCCATAGTCCAATACTTTTTAGGCTAGTTGTTTTAGATATGATCAGGACCCGAGCTTTCCAATTATGTAGTTCTTTGACGATGTTAATGATTTCCTCGGTGTTAAAACGTTCATATATATATATATATATATATATATATATATATATATATATATATATATATATACTTCACAGAAATCATATTTATTTTTTTATGGCAACAGCGCAAATTATCTTCCTTTTGAAACAGATCTTAGCCGCCATTTTATTTTAAAATATTTTTAGTCCTTTTCCCTATTTAAAAAGTGCAGATTTAGGAAATTTCACTTAATATAGCAGCTTTTATAAGCGTGACATCTATGAACGTAGCAAAATTTTAACGATTTAGTGGCTAAAATTAATTCTAAAGTGAAAAGTGGTTTTCTGTGTTTCCCAGAAAAACTAAAGAAAACTTGTGGAAAAACGAGAACAAAATCATGTTCTACTACCTCGAAAAAAAGGAAGTGTGAAAAACAATTTTCAAATAAAGAAACGTAGTTTTCCTAGATTTCACTAAATCCAAATATTTACTAATTTATTTTAGGGTTTTCTCGTTTATCAAATTTTAGGTTTTCTTACTTATCCCTTTTCATGCCCCGTTGGGTTCGGCTGATTAGCTGAGGGGACGTTTTGATAGTCTTCATTAGGATGAGCATGTTTTATGGCAACTCCAAAATTCAGCAAGTTTGAGAAAAGCAACAGCCCGGAATCGAGGCCTGTATAACCTATCTTTTTTTAATAACAAAACAAAGATAACTTAAAATTACATATCTTTCCCTGCCTCAGATTTTTTATAACAAAAATTAACATTATTTATAGATATGATGGTATCTCTCTCGACTTTGGTCATTGGTCTACAGAATCTTATACTTCACTAAAACTATATGGTAGGGTTTTCGCAGAATTAAGCAGATTTCAGAAATAATAGATTGGCCGTCTTTAACGCTGGCCGTTCCCACAGTGCGATAGAAAAAGAAGAATGAAAACAGGAATCTCCTTTATGGCGGAGCATAGAACCAGACAGACAGTATTATTTGCGTTTGGGGTTACTGGGTTCTTTGTGTCACCAATTAGAAATAAATGAGATTACTGCTTTTACGCTTCTTTCTCTCCCGCACTGTGGGCTCGGTAGGCATTGGGAACGTACAATTCAGTATTTTCTAAAATCTATGGTTTCATGCGTATAAAAAATGAAGTGGTGCTCTTGTTAAAATAGGGGAGTTTGAACAGGTTAGAGTAGAACTTCGATCCTTTTAGCATATGCAAGAATGAGCTGCCCTACGTTCTTTACTCTTTAATGGCCACTTCAGCTGTTAAACGGGTTACACTCTATAATTTATATGTATCAAAAATTTGTTATTCATATCAAATTCAATAATTTGACTGTACTAGTTCTTTTCGCAACAACGACTTTAAAGAGCTTTTAAAAGGATAAAACTTTCAAACAAAATAAGAAAACTTTTACCGCTCTTCTGTACCGGACATGAAAATTCTGTAAATCCTGATAATTCCAGATATTGGAAAATATATTTGAGTGGCTAAAAGATATTCGAAAAGTTGAGACAAAGTTATAAAAATGTAAAACGATGTGGCAAAAAGCAGTGGATTTGCTTTTTAGTCATTTAAAATATTGGATTTAAAGTGAACAAAGAGCATTAAGAAAAATAATAGACCGTGGCTGATCTGTAAAAATCCCTTATGGTTTGGATGTTGAGAGGGATCAAGCTAATTTTTACTCTAAACCTTTTAAATAATGCTCATAACAATAATTGAGATATGCTCCTTTTTATTAAATACCGCTACATTTATTTATTTAACAAACAATTAAAAAAAAAAGTAAAAAAGTAGTTTTTACATGATTTTTTCGACCACTTACATTTCTAAGGACCTTTATAAATGAACAAATAAAACTTCATGTTATAAGGCTTTTGCTAAACGATAACACTGTCCCGCTTGATAATGAAGCAAAATACCTAGGGATGACTTTGGACGCAAAATTATTATGGAACAAACATATTAACAAGAAAAAAACAGAACTCAAACTCAAATACAGGCAATATTATTGGCTAATAGGAAGAAGCTAAAAATTATCAATACAGAATAAACTCCTGATCTACAACCAAGTTATCAAATCAATCTGGACCTATGGAGCTCAACTCTGGGGATGTGCCAGCAAGTCAAATATCAAACACATACAAAAGTTTCAAAATAAAGGATTGAGAAATATGATCAATGCTCCATGGTATATTAGAGCCAAAGACATTCATAGAGATCTAAAAGTCCCACTCGTTATAGACGTAATCAAGGAAAAGGCTATTAAACATGAAGAGAAACTTCACTGCCACCCAAATGCAGAAGCCCTTCAGCTGCTGGACAACCAGAATCTCGTCCGAAGACTGAAGATAACCAAGCCGTTTGAACTAGTGTAGTGCTGTGTGAAAGCAGAGCATGTGTCTGGTTTAGGTTAGCTTAAGACAACAAAACAAACTAAGGGACATCATTGGATAACTTTAGAAGTTAAGAAATTAGATTGTATTCGGAAAAAATTAATGGTTGGTCACTTGTGACCAGTTTTAGTTGGAAACGTGTAATTAGGCATATACGTAAATAAAAAAAAATGTTATAATGAAATAACATTGCTGAATTTCGTTAAAATTGGTTTTTGTTTAATAATACTGCAATTTAATGTTTACAAAAAAATGAAAATTTTTCAAATTTGATTAATTCTTAAATCAAGTCACATAATTGAAATTTTTTTTCACATATACTTGAGATCACAAACGTTTTTTTAAAATTGCAATAAATTTGTAATGGAATAAACACTAACTATTTTATACTGTTTAACGTGAAGTAGATTCTAATCACTCTGCCGATCGATTTTATCCGTGGGAACGAGATAGTATATAGATTTTTTAGTACTACCCAAGAAAGTCTAAAGGAAAATTAAATCAATTATCGTATTTAAGCTTAATCTCAACTTGATTACATTTGAGTTATTTAAATGTTTTAAAAATATTTAAACTCAACACAATTTATGATGAGAAACTATTAAGACCCTCTTTTATTATGTATTAAAATATTGAACGACTTTCCCATTATTAGGAAACAAAAGAATAATCCAATAAACTCACTATTATATACTATAGTGTTTGACAAAATGTAAAAACAATTACTTTTTCTATTCACAATAAATAACGAGTAAGATATTTACTTTCAAAATAGCTAAGAATAGTTTTTTCAACAGGAGTTATCGATTATTTTTAATTATAGAAAGACATAAAATAGTTATATTAACCTTTTTGTAAAAAAAAAGATTAAGATGCTCCAATATAGATCAATTCGGAAATTAAGTATTTGGTATAGAATGCCTAACGCCTTGTACATTTCATGTCTTAAATTGGCGTTTCCAGGATTCCATGGGGTGATATGGTTTCCAGCAGGAACCCGCAGGGTGCCGAGGGAATGCAAGTTTCGACTTTTAAGAAATAATAAACTTCAGTTACAATCTGGAATTCGTTAACTGCATTACGACGTTGGGAGTAGGTCATAGAAAATTGCGTGTCGTGTACATTCGGCGGTAATGAAGGTTCTATGTGTTTTTGTTTTTTCTTATTTCTTTTGGGGAATTTAAGGGAATATCCTGTTTATATTTTACTGGGTAAAAGGGCGACTTTCGTACTTTTTATTTAAACAATTTTAAATGGCTTATTTTTTCGTGTTTTTATCCTTTTCTCAATTTATATTTTTAAAAGATAATTATGCGTTTTATCTTCTAAATTGGAGTATTATTCATTACTAATCTTAAGTTTTTCATTGTAAATAATTCCGTTTCCTATTTATTTTTGATAATAGACTTAAGAGTTTTGAGAAACTTGTTGTGTTTAATTTACTAAACACCTTCACGCGATTTGACTCGCCGACGCAGTGCTGTGAAAGCTTCAAAACAAAAGGCGGGATCTGACCAGCTAGATAGCAGCCTTCCCGAGTCCGGAAGTCCTGAGTTATGGTACTGGTAAGCCTAAATAGCCTGTAGTTGTTTGGAACTAAAACTGCAAAAGCAAAGATGAATGACCAGACTTCCAGAGTGTCTTTGTTACTGTAATATTTATTTATATTTATTTAGAGTAGCTATTAATATAGGACAGCAGTATGATTGTAGACGGAACGGCAAGCGCTCCCCAAAATATTCCATTTGCAGGACTCTATGGTCAAATGCTGTCACAATTTTACTAAAACACCAATACAATTTAAAATATCTGGCCTCTATAGGCAAGGCAGGTACACCTCTCAATATACCTACATATTTAATTTTTTAAAATACTTTTTAATGTTTTATCGCTCCCTGTATATAAAGCGACGCAAATATGGTATGCCATCTTGCATAAAAGCAAATAAATTGGCCAAACCTGCAAAAAGTTCGCTTTTCTATAATTTTTAAGATAAGAACAAAATATATTTTTAATGCATTTATCAGAAGTAGGTACGTAATTTATTGATGCAATAATTTACTAAATTTACAAATTATAAGTTCTTTTACCAAAAGCAAATTAAAAATAGATACGAATATTAAAACAGATAAATATATTTAATTTAAATCATTTTCGAAAAGTTATTGTCACATCATTCCACAAAGTTACATCAGGACTAAAAGTTAATATTTTTTTCATAATATTCAATGAATAAAATTTTTTTTTTTCGGTAAAACAAAAATAAATTTATATTAATAATATTCTCACCTACCACTTGTCTTTGCTGCGCTTGCTCCGCTCTGCTACTTTTAGGAGGTTTCCCCCCTGGGTTAGGTATTCCTTGTTCGGGAGTACTGCTAGCCAATATCTCCCTAAGTTCCCGAAGAAACGCTCCGAAAAAGGGCACAACAGGACACTCGGCCATTGCCAATGCCCTGCTGAGAGCTCTTTCATATTCGGCCGACAATAAGGCTGCTGATAAGAAATTGAGGATAGGCAAAGTGTCTTTTTCGGTAATTGAGAGCCAGAATGGTTTGAGTTTGTTGGATCTGAAAAAAAGTTATTTATATAAAAATTTGTTCAGGAAAGTTAATTGGAAAACAAATTTTTATTAACATTATCTTTCTTAAGTTATATGTATTATAAAGAATTTCTGGACGTCGGCCAAATCCAGCATATCTATCAGGATATATCCTGAGTAACATGTAGCTTTTTAAAGTTTTTTAGACTATAAAACTCATTTTATATTTTCATGTAATAAGTGAATTGTACATAGTATATATATATATGTATATATATATATATATATATATATATATATATATATATATATATATATATATATATATATATATATATATATCAGTAAATTTATATTAATTATGAGTTGTTTTCTGGGAGAGTTATAGTGAACAGTATCACAAACAAGACTATTAAACTGTTATATATAAATTATACACTTATGGTGAGGGACTTACCTTTAGACGAACAAAAATTATTAAAATTGAGAATTAACAATAAAATCAGCAATATTTGTCAATATCATAAAATTAAATATTTAAACAAGTGCAACGACATATTTGGAAGAAAATGTTCCAATGAATCCAATGAACGTTCAAAAAAAGTCAATTAAAAATGGATTGAGAAAAATTCTTCTCAGTCACGTTTCCAAGAGAAAAAATTTTGAAGTTCGAATTTGCCGAGAATGATTGTATTACGGTGGCTAATTTCTTCGAAACAAACAGTTATTTGTGCTATGCTGAATTTCGAAATGCGAAGGCCTCCATGTAAGTAATATACCAAGAATGGTTATGTATGCAACTGATAATGAATACATAATAGTAATTAAAGGTATTTATAAGCTGAAAACATTTAACTGAATAATTAAAAAATAATATGACTTAAAGTTATGTATAAAACATTGTTACCCAACCGTGATTACTTTATTTCTAACCTCCAAGTTCTTTGAAAACTTGGAAAATAATAACATTTAATATAAGAAAAATAAACAAATAATGAAACTTACACCAAAATGATCTTTATACATATACATTTTAGGTTGTGTAGGCACAAGTGCCCAATCCTTGCGGGTTTTTAAAATTATTTTCCGAACGTAGTACGTCAATTAACAACTTTTCTGGTGTATTAATCGTAGTGCTTGTACAGTAGGGCATCGCAGAACATTTATAAAACTTAGAACTCATCTTTTATTACAAAAATTACAAAAGAACGTTATATAACCTTATCAGTTTACCAATGTTTGGGAACATGTGTCATCACAGTGGTCACGTGACAAATATCGGCTGATTTAAAAATTAATAGTACTATTAAAAAAATATATTATATATTTTGAGGTATATTAGATACATATGCATGGTTTTATACACTTCCCCAAGAATAGTCAACATTCCTACTATTGTATTTCATTTCGAGTTTTAACTGTCAATAAATCGAAAAAAGTTACATTTAGATATAGGACATGTCATAGAAAAATTCGGGTTTAAAACAGTCTCCGACGTCTTCTGATTCCCTATTGCCATTGATTCTTATCATTCCATAAGTTTTCCTCCAGTTCCATTTCTCTGATCTCCTTATCAATGCCCTTTCTTCAACTTTTCCTAGGCCCCTTCTTCCCGTTCGAATCCAGGTGAATATTAGTTCAGGAATTAGCTGCTCTTTTATTCTTTAGACTTGTCCAAACCACCACAAATATTTTGTTCTTATTTTATCCCTTATTATGATGCTCTTTTTCGTTGCGTTATAGCAAATTGTTTTATTTGGAGCTTTTATCATTCTCTATCTGAAGAATGCGGAAGAAATATATATACCAAATATAAACAACCTGAAGAATAAAAATATCGATAAAATAGATAAGATATTGACCAACACGCTATTAAAATCCGGGAAAGAAATAGCACAAGTATTATCGAAAAAAGACAACTCTATCTCTCAATACACAAAGGAATTAATGAATAAAATAAGGACTCTGCTAAAGGAAGATAAAATAAACACAGCGTAATATACAGAGACCAACAAAACAATTAGAAAAAATATCAAGAAAAATAAAAGAAGGAAACAAGAAACCAAGATAGAAAGAGTAATTTAACAAAACAAGAACATGAAATGCCTGAAACCACAACTAGGAAAAATACAGATAAATAGTATAAAGGGCAACGAAGAGATAGTAACAAGCAACATGGAACAAATTATAGAGATAAGAATAAGAATATAAGAATATTACACAAATCTTTATGATACAAAGGAAAAACCACAACAAGAAATCCTTCATCGATTAAACACTAAAATAAAAAACATCAACTCTGACATTCAACCCGAAATTAATAAAAATAAGATTAAAAAGGCCCTGAAAGAAACGAAAAAATAACAAATCGCCAGATAAAGATGGAATCACAACAGAAATGGTGAAGAGTGGTGGAAAAACAACAAGAAACATTTTGTACATCCTTCTGAACAAGATACTTCGTACAAAAGAGATACCAACCACTTGGAACGAAGCAATGACCCTTTTACCATTTAAAAAGAGATCGAAAGAATTTGAAAAATTACAGACCAATAACGCTGCTTAATATCATGTATAAACTGCTAACTAAAATACTAACAAATAAACTGACCCCCAAATTAGATGGCTACCAAACACGAGAACAGGTTGGATTTAGGAAAGACTTCAGCACATCTGACCCCCTTACAGACAATAAAAATTCTAATTGGATCTATATAGTATTCATAGATTTTGAAAAGGCGTTTGACAGCGTTGAACATTTGGCAGTTAAAAACTCGTCACCAAATAGCAGGATCGACCATAGATACACAGATTTAATAACAACATATATAAAAATGCAAATATCACTATCAAAATAACGGAAGAACACAGCACTAAACCAATAAAAATAGGACGAGGGGTCAGGCAATGAGATACAGTGTCATCTAAACTATTCAACCAAGATCTAGAGAATGTCTTTAAAAAATTACAGTGAAACAATTATGGGATCAATATAAACGAAGAGCTATTGAATCACCTAAGATACGTGGATGATATAGCTTTGATAACAGATAAGAAAGATGAATTGCAAAAAATGATTGAAGAACTGTAGAACGAAGCGTCAACAATAGGATTAGAAATGAACTATGACAAGACGAAAGTAATGACAAATCGAACTGAAGAAATGGATGTAATGGTCTCACGAAGGAAATTGGATGAAGTGTCAGAGTATATATATCTAGGTCAAATAACAAAACTAAAAATAAAGACAATCAAAATAAAAAGAAAAGTCAATCTATCCTGATATCATTTAGTAAACTCTCATATATCCTAAAAAACAGGAAATATCCACAGTATCTAAGAACTAGAGTGTTCAATCAATGCATACTACCTGCCATAACATATGGATCCCAAACATGGACATTTACCAAAAAGAATATAGATAGAATTGCCAAAACATAAAGAGAAATGGAGAGACAAATGGTAGGTATCAGACTTATAGATAAATAGATACGAGACAAAACAAAAGTCAGCGATGTCTCGACACAAGTAGCCAAGCTTACATGGAAACTGGCAATACAAATGAAGAAGAGGAAGACCGCAAATGAGATGGACAGACGGCTTAAAAAGGCAAGATAGGTACAAACCGCTCAAGATAGAGAACAATAGAGAAAAGAAGGGGAGATGGATAATTGAGGCTCATTAGATAGATAGATAGATATCTGCAGCTCTTCTCCATAAGATTATTTCCGTCGCCTTCACCATTCTGATGGTCTTTTTCTTCAGTTGTCAAACTTCGCAACTGTACGTGAGTATACTTTTTATAATCGTATTATATATCAATATTTTTTAAGCCTATCTTGGGTGTTTCTGTGTTTAGTAGCACAGTCTAATGTTCCACTGTGTGATATAATCATTACCAGGTATTTGTAAGTGTGGCAGTATTTGATAGCCTGTTCATCTTCTAGAAGTAAATTTTGCTATATAGAAAACTTAAATCAAGGACTTAACTAATGAGGATTAATCAGAACCGTTTTTTTTTAAATACCGCCGCCCTTACATTTTCATGAAATATTTATTACAGTCTACTAACCATTAAGAGTGTTATAAGTTTTAAAGTTCTTACATTAAACATGAAACTTTTTACAAAAAATTGCGGAGATAGGAAAGTGCTTGATATTTTACATCATCTTTCCGTATGTTGTGCACATAAAAGTTAAAGGTCACTTCATTATAAAGTTTTGTGTGGGTATAGTTTTATGAATTTGAAAAATTTGTGCCCACACATAGGTTATAAAACTAGAAAATTGTTATTATGCTTGAACATAAAAATTCATATTAGAAAAACGCATTATTAAATGTCCTGCCTACGTTTTATAATATAAAAAGAAATTGTGGGAATATTAATTTACAAGCCGCCATTCTCAACATATGAGTGTTAATAATATTTTCCTATAAGTGAAAACATGTGATTTTATGTGTAAGTATACTGGGTGTCTCTAAAAGATCTGTACAAAAAGCTATCCGAAATTTATGAGGTTACAATATAAAGATTTAGGTCAATTTATCGAAGTCCAAAAGTTGATACTTTCCGAAATACAAAGTATAGAGTATACAAATTTATAATTGTTTAATATTAGGTTTCTGAGATAATCGGATTGAAATGTTTTATTGCGAGTCACACTTTATCCAGTCCTAGGACTCGTCCAAGAAGTTTGGAGCATATTTAAGTGCCAACAGGTCAACAATAATACAAAATTTGACTAAAATGCGATTGTCGGAATTGCATTGTCCTTATTTTTGTTTATTTTTACGCCGTTGTATCTCTAATCGTTATCAAGTATAAACTGAATGTTTTGCCTTAAGGCTATAAGCTCATATAGGGACTGTTTCGCTTCACTGTACACATCTCAATGATTTGATATTATAAGGTAATGGTTGCCAAAATTAGGTATCTCAATACTGGGTTTACTACAGATTCCATTGTCATTTTTAATGTAAGCTGCTTCTATAAATTTTCTTTTATTCATGTTGGGTTTCATATATATTGCCGCAGCTTTTTCCCCCTTTTTGTGTACAAGTTTTATGTTCCTTAGTTCTAACTTTTACTGTTCACTTGGTTTCTCCAATATACATTTAACCACACTCACATGAAACTTTGTAAACATATTTTTTCTTATTAGTAGTTTTTGGTTTTATTAAATGAGCTCTAAGATCATTTGCCTCTTTTTCCATGGTAAACTTAATTGTAAGTCGAAGGGTGTTCAGATGTTTCAAAAAATCATTAAATTTTTGATCATAGCTCTTCCATACGATGAAAGTATCATCGACATACCTCAACCAGACTTTCAGTTTCACTGTGGTTGTTTCTATAGCATGAGGTTCGAACCATTCTATATATATATATATATATATATATATATATATATATATATATATATATGTAAAATGCTAACAGTAAATGCAAACTTCGTTCCAACCATATCCTTTCCGTGTTAGAGGTTGTACAGTTAGAACAAATTGCTAAGGAATACAATTTATCCTATTCCACCACCATCGAGATGATGGCCTACCTGTATGACCATACCGAGAAAAAAGTCAAAACTTACCCTCCCCGCCACCCGGGGACGTGAGTATTTCGGCTTGGAGAAACAGTAGTCCTAAATATATTCAATTAGGTATCATTATTTCTAGAGAGAATCATGTTACCCTTTTGAACTAATGAAGATACTTATCATTGTTATTTCGACACCAACTACATATAACTTTTTTGGATAAAATATGACAATGCATAAAAATTTTTAATTAAGAATTTAATATACCGAAGCACAAAAAAATTATGAAGCTTTAGAGGTAGTCAAAGATCTTGATTTCTCATCCTAAAAAAAGCCCCAAAGTACCAATTTCAGTGTAAATAAACCTCTGATTAAGATAAATATTTACAAAAGGTTAAAAAAGCATAACGTTGGCACCTTGTATTTCGGAACATTGCAACTTTTAGACATAAGTAAATTTTAGTCTCAGAAATTTACGCAACTTTTTTTTATAGACATTTTAGTGACACCCTGTATATGTACTTGTTTTATCAATTAGCTATTTCCAAAGTTCTTAAAGTTTTAGGTTAATTTTCTATCAGTCCAGCGCAGGAAGTTTCTTGTTTACTAAATATTATTGATGTAAAATTTAAATGTGATGTGACTTTTCCACTTCTGAATTTTGGGATAGATGTGTTCAGCTTCTTCCTTCATTCTGGTCTGGTGTTCTTCTTTTGAAGATATTCTGTCAAAAAGCAAGTAGTTTCCGCCGGCCTACAACTTCATAACTGCTGGAGGCCGAAAGAAACCCCTGCCTTTCTAACAGCCTGATCACTCTGTCGTAGAATTCCAATATACGTAGTCAATAATTCTAATATGAACCTCAAGATTATTCCCAAACAGTGTTTTAAAGAAAGTCAAGTGTCAATGTGACTCGAGCACCGAGAGTTCCGTATCATCAAGCATTATGGGTTTTAAAGAAACATTAGGCTATTTAGAAAATGTTAATGATTTCGATTAATGTTGCATTTAATGTAAATGTTTATTAAATGCGTTTAATGTAATGTATTAAATTTAATAATTTACATTAATCTAAATTAATTTATTCCATTAAATTTAATATAGTGATACAATAAATTTAAAGTTTGATCATTACTTTTTAAGGTGATTATGTACATTAAATATACAGTCAGTGTTTATTTAATTTGAGATATATTATGTACATATTTAATGCACCAACATTAATATCAGTTCAAAAAATTTTGAAACTACTAGGAAAGGGTGGACATTCTTCCCATAGGTAGTGTCCGCCATCTAGACCGGTTTCGAATTTATTGGTTCCCGTCAGCACGGGGCAGGCATGTACACCTCACCATAAGAAAATTGAGTCCTTTAAGCAACTAATGTCATGCTAAACAAGAAGTTTAATACAAGTTGCGCCATCTTCAGGAATCTCATGCAATGTATATTGAACAATAATGTAAATTCCTTTATTATTAGGGTACTAGCGACCCGCCCCGGCTTCGCACGGGTGCAATGCTGATACTAAATACACTACAGAAAAACTGTGACTATTTATTTTATTTTTACAACAATTATTACATCGGCCTCCGACGCACTATTTATAGGCACGCTGCCGCCGCCCCGGTCGGCCAGTACCGCCGCAAGCGCTACTTCCCGCAATTTTAAATCTGTAATATCTTCGAAAATATTCATTTAAATCTTGTGCTGTAAAGGACCATATAGATCTATATTAAATCAACAATGTATTTAAGCTATTTAATTATATAAGGATTAATGCTGTATTGGTTAAAATCGCTTCAAAATTTGCCATTATTTGTCGTAAAAAGTAAATGACAAAAAAATGTTATTGTGGGATATCCATGAGAGATAGACATATACCATCGAGGAGTTTTCTGTAGACCTTTTCAATGTGTACAAATAATTAGTACATTATTTTGATAAATCTCGTAGGGTTCAGCCTGCGTTTGCAATGTAAGCGGAAAAAAATATGATAATTAACGACATCACATTAGAAACCTCAAAAATAACAGTATTTCTCCACTATTTAATGGATGTTATTATACATATAAACCTTCCTCTTGAATCACTCTATCTATTGAAAAAAACCGCATCAAAATCCGGTGCGTAGTTTTAAAGATTTAAGCATACAAAGGGACATAGGGACAGAGAAAGCGACTTTGTTTTATACTATGTAGTGATATATAAATTAATTTTAATATATAGAAATTGAAATATCTTTTCAGTTATTTTATTGAAATTTAAGAAAACATTTAATCAAATATAATGTACCATGAACTGATATTCGAATAAATTGCTTGAATTTCAAAGTAAATGTAAGTTATTCACGATTTTTGGTACAAAATCATTAAATTTAATGTAGAATGGACATTCAACTTGCATTAAATTTAAGGTTATTTTTAACAGTGTGCTAAAAGTTTCCGTTTCCTTTAAATAAAATTTAAGATATTCGTTTCTGTTTCTATTACAGGTCATCCGTTACACTCAATATGAATAGATTAATTTAAGTCAATGGATTATTATGATATAAGTTTTAATAATTAAATATAATTTATTAAAAAGTTGATGCTGGTAGCCGTTACTATGTGGTAGTTCATCATCTTCGGGAAATGTTTAAAAAGGAACTACTATATTTTATACCACAAAATTTGTTTAGAAAACCGTGACTGCAGTTTCAACTCACGGAGTCATTTTCAAACTGAATTACAAAGGTAGACTAAGTATTCAATACAGAAACATGAGAAAATTTAATAAGAAATAAAAACTACTTGAGAAATTACATTATCATAAAGGGGAGGTACTAAATTTTGGGAATTAATTATTATTTGGCAACAACAAATAACGGGGAAAACCCAAGTTCTGTCTGGTCATTAAGCAAATTTACATTTTTATTTTTACTATGTTTATGTATTTCTAAAGATTCAAAAATATTTAACTTTTGGCCCTTTGTTCAATAATGTAATATGTCAGTGTTGCTTAAATTAGGAAAACTGTGGCTGTGTTCTAAGCAATGGTTGGCAAAGCTCGAGTCTGTTTTTTGTAATATATATGATCGGTGGTGTTCTGAAAAGCAATTTTTAAAGCTTCTACCACTTTGTCCAATATACAAGCTCTCACACTCTGAACATTTTAACTTATAAACTCCTGATTTATCAAATTTATTAATTTTATCTTTAGCATTGTAAAGGATAGTAGAAAGGTAGTGTTGAAATTTAAAGGTTACTTTTATGTTATGTTTGGAAAGAGTACTAGCTATGTTTTCTTATAGGGTACCACAGTGTGACAAAGATATATAAGATGAACTATCTTTATCATTTTTTATTTTGGGATATATTGAATTAAAGGCTAGTTGTTTTTGTTTTTTAGTTATTAATTTCTTTATAGTTTGTTGGGAGAAATGTTTGATATTGCAATCTTTTCAATGATATTTAGTTGCTCTTGAAGATCTTCTTCAGAGAATGCTCTATGTATCATTGAATTGTATACAGCCATTTTGTGTTGTAAGGGGTGAAAAGAGTCATTAGATATAGTATTACCTGTAAACGTTGGTTTTCTAAAAATTTTAAAATTACACTGATTATTGAGGTGAGATATGGTGAGATTTAGAAAATTTATTTTATGGTTATTTTCAGTTTCCAGAGTAAATTGAATTTTTGGATGGCAATTATTGATGTATTGTAATAATTTTTGGAGCTGTCTAGTAGTGCCTTTAAAACATACTAGAACAACATCCATCAAAATTGAACATGGTTTTTGCTTAAAGAGGAATTAAGAATTTTGTTTTCTGTTTGACATGAAAATGTCTGCTAGAAGAGGGCTAAGAGGAGAACCCATTGGTAGACCTGAATTTTGTAAATAAAATTTGTTATTGAATTGGAAATAGGTTTGTGATCGTCAAGAGGAATTAAATATCATTGAAAGGATTACAATATCAAACAATTTCTTCCATCAAACTATAAAGAAATTAATAACTAAAAAACAAAAACAACTAGCCTTTAATTCAATATATCCCAAAATAAAAAATGATAAAGATAGTTCATCTTATATATCTTAGTCATACTGTGGTACTCTATCAGAAAACATAGCTAATACTCTTTCCAAACATAACATAAAAGTAGCTTTTAAATCTCAACACAATCTGTCCACTATCCTTTACAATGCTAAAGATGAAATTAATAAATTTGATAAATCAGAAGTTTATAAGTTTAAATGTTCAGAGTGCGTTAGCTTGTACATTGGACAAAGTGATAAAAGCTTTAAGACTCACTTTTCAGAACACCACCGATCATATAGACTACAAAAAACAGACTCGAGATTTGCCAACCATTGTTTACAACATAACCACAGTTTTCTTAATTTAAGCCACACTGACATATAACATTATTCAACAAAGGGCCAAAAGTTAAATATTCTTGAATCTTTAGAAATATATAAACATATTAAAAATAAAAATGTAAATTTGCTTAATGACCAGACAGAACTTGGGTTTTCCCCGTTATTTGTTGTGGCCAAATAATAATTAGTTCCCAAAATTTAGTACCTCCCTTTTGTAATAATGTAATTTCTCAGGTAGTTTTTATTTATTGTTAAATTTTCTCATATTTCTGTACTGAGTACTTAGTCTACCTTTGTAATTCAGTTTGAAAAGTACTGTGTGAGTTGAAACTGCAGTCACAGTTTTCTAAATAAATTTAGTGGTATAAAACATAGTAGTTCCTTTTTAAACATTTCCCGAATATAGTTTATTACTTAAATAATGTTTTATTTTCCGGCTCTTATTTACTTTTGACCTGATCGATTGCGCTTTAACTGCTAAATTTTTGTTCAGCAAATTCGTCAAATTTTGACTAATTTAGGATAGTCAGCAAAAAATCCCAAATCGTATTTTAGTTAAATATTCAGTGATAAAAACGTCCCATGAAAAACAGAATTTCAAAGCCGAAAAGCATTTGTATTTAATATGTAACATGCTTATTAAGAGTAAACAAAAAAAGTCCTGAAACGGCAGATTTTAGATTTTTATATCAATCATCAATTTAAAAAAAAAAGGCGAATTTGTTAAACCCTGGCGAAACTTAATACAAAAACCGTGTCGAGTTTTCAGGTCTGAAGCTTTTCATGAATTTTGCATGATTTCTGTTTTTCCTTTCGAGCGAAAATGCCGAAAAACGAAACAACAAATAAAATTTAAAGTGTAACTTGGTTTTTATCAGGTTGGCGTTTTTATTGTGTCCTTTTCGTATTTCGAGATAGATAAGATCTTGAGGTTAGTCGTATATTGGGTGTTTTTGGTGAGAATTTTTAAATCTTGTTAAAACTTTAATTGGTATATAGGTTTTGCTTTTTATTGAGTACGAGGGATTTAAAGTCTTAACATATTTCGGATGTACAGAATGTCTGCGAAAATGTGATATAAGGATATGAAAAAAAAAAGTCAAAGGGATACTACAAGTTCATATAAACTTTTTTCGTATATACATTCTCTTAGGAGATATGAGCTCCCAAAGAGCTGCAATGAAATCAAGTTTTTTACATATAATTATTGAACCACTAGGTATATTTCATTTTTTTAATATGATGTATAGCAGATAATACCCTTCAAATTACTATCCAAGAAAGTGTCGTAAATTACTGACAGCTGCAGGAATGGACAAGCTGTGATACTCATGCCGCCCTATATGATAAGACCTTTGGACAGCCTTTTTTACATACCTTAAACTACTGACTAAAAATTAAGTAATTCATTCATGTCGCAAATCCTAACCGTTTTCGAAAAAACGTCATTTTATTTACACTATTAGTCACCTAAATTCTGTCGAGTTGAATATGAAAAAAAAAAAGAATTTTCCCTGTCATCACAGTTTCAATAAAAAGAGAAACTTCATAAAAGAGTTCAACATGGGCTTCTTAAAGTATAATACACTCGCAGGCATGACGAATTGAAGACTGCTGTACCAGCCACATGGACCCGAGTGGACTACACCAAGGTTTTGAGGCGTCCCCACAGGTAAAAATATAACAGCGTTAGGTCAAGAGATCGAGGAGGCCAATAAGTCCTCCTATCTAGGTTTCTTCGGTTGGTACAGGCTTGGTTACATATGACGAAGTCAATAATCAATTGTTCCTTGCATCCCATTGCTCTCCTCGTGCATCCTTTCTGTTGAGTTGCAATGATGTTATTTTGTTCACATTGTGCACAGATGCGTTGGGTCAAGCAGAAGGTGACCCAACGGTTTGGATAGACGTTATTCAGGTGCCCCAACACAGCAACGCTTAAATGAGGTGGTAACCCATCGTGCATATAGTATATGTTTCGGCGGGTTTCAAGTGGTAAATACACTACTAAATAGTGAAAAGCCTTGTGGAGGAACTCTAAATATAGTTCTCCATTCACTAGTACCGGCAATACGAATGATCCAATCAAAAAATGGCCAATGATTCCTGCTCAGACATTAATTGATGTGAACTGATGTTGATGATGTGAAACAATAGTTCTATGAGGATTTTCATCAGTCCGTACATCTGAATTGTGTAAATTTATGATACCATTTTTGGTAAAGCCTGCTTCATCCGTGAAGAGAATAGTGCTAATGAAGTTTATATTATTTCGTTGCTGATCCAATAGCCAGTTTTGCAAACTGCATTCTACAGGGAAAATCTTCAGAAATGAGTTCATGCATTTTTTTCAAATGATATGGATATAACAGCTGTTCTCAAAGAACTTTATGTACTATTGTTTTCAACGTGTAAAAGTGCGCTGATAAATTTCAAGTACTCGTTGAAGGAGTGTCATCTACAATATTTAAAATATTTCCTCTAATTGCACCTTACGTACTGTTCTTCCCCGACCAGCATCAGTAATTCTTTTCCTAAAATTTCCTAAAATTATGAAGAAATTTAATAATACCTTATTAAATCGAATCGCCTACCATTCTCCCTTAGACGTTGGTCAACTCGTTGACATATTTTCTGATTTGGAAGAGTACTGTTAGGATATCTGTCGTGATATAACCTCCTGACTTCAAAAGCATTATAAGATACAAGACCATACATCAGACGCATATTTGCATACTCAATAAACGTATATTCCATATTTCGAATTATTTCACAATTAATTTTAAAACGAAATCCAAAAATCACTAAATTAATATCCAAGTAAAGAATTCATGTGTCATCGATGTGAAAGTTGGTAAGTTTCAAAATGCAGGATATTTATTTCTTTCTTACCTAGCTAGCAATGTTTGCAACAACAATACTTTGTTTTTGGTGCCGATACAATAAAACGCACATTGTTTGCGAACCTAGGTCGAACTGCAACTCTCAAAATCTTTTATCGAAATACGCCAAATACATGATGTAAATTAAATGACGTTTTTTCGAAAACGATTAGGATTAGTGACATGAATGAAGGGCACTTTATTTTTAGTCAATAGTTAAATGTAAAAAATGTTTTCCCATTGAGTAATTCACAACATTTTCTTGGATAATAATTTGAAGGGTCTTATCTGGTATACGTTATATTAAAAAAACTAAAATATACGTGATGGTTCAATAATTATGTGTAAAAAAACTTGATTCCGTTACTGCTCTTTAGGAGGCCATATCTCCGAAAAGGAGACCTATACGAAAAAAGTTTATATGAACTTGTAGTATTTCTTTCACGTTTTTTTTTTCATATCCGGGAGATTTCATACATTTTTCCGTACACCGTGTATATATATGAAGAAGTTGCCTTTTCCCCTTAAGACCGTTAAGAGAAGGGACAGAGAGTGTTCTCTGTAAATTCCAATCTAATTATCACTTCATACTAGTTTCGATTACTTAATTGTCTCGTCAGTGGAGTTATAACGAACCAAGAGTAAAATTCATCGAAAGCAATTGGTCATGTAAAAATCCCCCTGTTTGACAAATTTGAATTCAAAACCTACAAGATCGAAATTTTGGACATATTTCAGAAACCTAGCATAACTTAACAAAATATGACAAACAGTTTATTAAATCCCAATTCCTGAAAATTCTACGTAATCATAAATAATTTTTTAATGCCACATATCAATCTAAAAATGATGAACTTTTTGTTTACATTAACAAGATATTGTAAGAGCGTTATGAAATATATTTACATTCTTAAAAAGATATTTTAAGTATCCATACAGATCTCTGTGTACTCATAAAGAAGATAGATGGTTAAAAAATTCTATCATAATAATGAAAAGCCGTTTTAATCATATCAAAATTATAATTAATATGTGGGAAGTAATCCATTAGATATATTAATATTTTTAAAATATTTATTATAGTTCCAAGCTAGTAAAATAATAAACAATTAATTTTAAGATATTAAAATTTAATGAGCAAACTGAATATATACATAGATAAACAGGATTGATCATGAATAGTGAATGATGTGTGTTTAAATAACGAAAATTTTAACAATAGCCACCTGTTCAATATATAAAATAATATGTAAATTAATAAAGAATTAGTGGCGAATTACGATTTTTAAAGCTCTAAGCTTTGATGAGTTGTGGAGCCCTGTAACTTGTTGCATTCCCCGCCCATGTTTTGTTGCTCTGGCGACACCTCAGTGGCATTATCATTAAAAAATCTTGTGTAGAAGTTGCAATAAGTATAATAGTTTATGTTAATTTGTTGTAAAAACATGCAACTGACGGTTAACTAAAGTCTAAGGATATTTTAAGGTTAAAGATAACAAAAAATAATCCAACGGACATTTATCGTCAGACGTCTTACACGTATGCAAAGATATTATACTCGTATGAGATTGTAAAAAAATGTATAACTCAAAACAATTGACTGGCATCTGACGTGAATGAAAATTCTTTTAAATTACACAGGCCGACATCCTAAATCCGAGTCAGAGTTGACCTGTTTTTTTCGAGTTTTCGCAATATTCTAAACTAAAATTGTGAAAAATCACGGTTTTTCGTCATTTTTGAGGTTATGTAACAAGACAAGTTTAAAGTTTATCGCTAAACCATATATGATGGATAAAATCATTCGTATTCTCCTTCAAAACTTACTTGGTCCTATATAAATATTTTTTCATCTCAAAAATATCGCCAGTTGAATTTTATTAGTTTGGCATAATGACTTGTCAACTGCCAACCGTCCAATCTTGGAAAGATTAATTTCCTTTTTAAGAAAGTTGACTATTTTAAAAAGTGCTCTTTTGATTGGTGGTATTAGTTTTTCCGTAGAACCCGTGGAAAATTCAATCTGGGGTCTCAAAATGACAGTTCTGATCAGATTTTTAAACCCATGCAAAAACAGCATCCTCAAAATTAGATTGAAATTTTAGTCGAGGACTTTCGAGGTAAATGAAAATGAAAATATAATCAGAATTTTAAAACTGCCACTTCCAAGATGGCAGATTGAATATGGTAAACTAAAATTTTTGAAAAACCCGAATTTACAACTGGGACTTTCTATTCAGGGGATTTTTTAATGTGGCGTATTCACTTTCATTCATAAGATAAACAATTTTACTAACGTATAGCAGCGGAGAAACACTACACAAAATCAAAAATAAAGACTTTCTAAACAATACCGGTTATACGTGAAAAACGTAACCTTCCCCAACAGATTTTATAAAGTACAGCCTCTAACGACTTTTAAACCGTAACTGACCATTTTCGTTAGTACCTATCTCGCCCTGATTCGAAAATGTTTTAAACAAAAGAGTTAATAAAACTATTCTGTAACTAAAAGAAAACGATAATATTTGAAAAAAAAACTATTAACTTTTTTAACCATTTTGGGGATAATAAAACTTTTCTTTCTTTTTGAATATATAAAACAATCATTATGTGGATCCTTGGTACATGTAATCAAACGAATATAATGCATTTTAGTGATTTTATTTGAATATTTTTTGTTTCCTTATGATGAAAAAATTGTTCTATTTAAAAACATTCTAGATGATTTAGGTCATATGGTGCTAAATCCATCCTTAACTTAATCTTTAATGGTTTTCATGTTGGGCAGGGGTACAATTTCTTCGACAAATTTTTAAATATTTATATGACCTCCACGGTTAGTGAACGCCTATAAAATGTTTAAGTTTATGGTTCCAGAAAAATAGATAAGCAATCCAAGGAAAATAAAACTTGCTAAGTTTGATAATTGATTTATTTTTTCCTTTATACATAACGGGTAACATAAGATATACTTTTTCTGAGTCTTCATGGTTAAAATTCACGTACAAAGTGGAATATACTTTAATCATAATATTTGTTCTATTAGACTAGTACTTTCAACTACCAAATATAATTTAGTGATAAAAATTAAACTTTCTGTGTTACATAACCTCAAAAGTAGCGACAAACAGTGATTTTTGCATTTTTAAGTTAGAATATTGCGAAAACCAGAAACTGCATGTCAAATCTGACTTTAGTTTCATATTTAGTGCATTGAAAACCTTCGAAAAAGCATAATCTGATTTCTGGATCTGAAATTAGTCGACCTGTGTTATCAATATTTTCACGATATAAAGTTCGATTATTGATTTTAATTTTTACGAAATTCGTAGATTTTACGATAGTCAGACTATTTGAAGGTATGCAAGACTTTTCAAATTAATTAAAACATTGCAAAAACCTGAGTAAATTGGAATGATTCGCTATCATCTGACAATATTTTTATTATCCAGGTTACGGTGCGAAATTTTTTATTGGTCACCCTATTTAAACTTGTGTAAGATTTTATAAACGAAAACAAACACTGTAAAAAAATATAAGTATATTGAAGTGATTCGCTATCTTCTGACAATGCTGTTATTATTAAAATAACGTTACTATTGGCAGGTGGTTTGAATATGTGCCGTACTTTTAAAGAGATTAATCAAAAAAGAAAAATAATTTTGCATAGAAAATATTTCATTTTTATTTTGTATTGTTTATTTTGGTTAGAAAACGGTTGCTTACTATATACAACAACTATCATTATTAATAATTCAGAAAATTCCATTTACAATATTTATTGTAGATTAATATATAATTATCGAACCATTACAAACATTTCTCTTTCAATGTTCAAAATAATTAGGTCGATTCTATATTTCTCTGTGATTCGAAAAAAAAATGTGATTGGTCATATACTATATCGATGTAGATGTTGAGAGCAAAATAATATTATATGGGACTGGCAATAACGTTATCGTCTAAATTCAAATAACTATTAAAAACCCAGACAGTAATGAATCATAACGCTATCTGGAAAAAATCTGCAACTTCAATATTATATATTGACGCTACCACCCTTGCAAATCATCTGATTTTTTTTTTTATTAAAATATTAATACACTAAAGAATTCTCTTTCATGTAGACGGTGGTCGATCGTTCTGAAAAATACGTTTTTTTTTGCAATCTTGAATGAGTGGATAAGATATTTGCACACGAGAAATATGTTTGACAAAAAGCGTCTGCTGGATAATTTTTTTGTTACTTTTTACCTTAAATAATCTACAGAAGGTAATTATCCTATTTGCATTTTTGCAACACATTAATATTGACTATTATACTGTTATTTTGATTGGGAAATTACTTTCTTCTTCATTCATCATTGTATGCGTAGATATTGTTAAACATTCAACACTCGTGAAAATCATGGTTCTTGCGTTTAGACCGTGTCAAATTGGACCTATTATCTGATGTTTTGCCTACGATTGCACGAGGCATCTTCAGGAATATTTACTCCATGAGATTAGAACACTGAATGACTATCGAGGAGCACCAGCCCGGTATTTATACCCGATTGGTGCTCGGCGAACCGTAATCCAGCATTATAATCGATTTTTATGTTTGATGTAGATTGTAACCTTTATCTCTATTAATATTATTTGGATATTTACAAATTTCGATTGATTCTCAGCAGAAAACTGGAAAGAATACATGCAGAGCCTGTACAATAACCAGGAGTATAATAATGAGGACATCCAAATAGATTTAGATAAGGTAAAACTGATGATGGAAGACGAGAACATAAAAATAGAAAATGTACACGAAATGCTGACCAAACTGAAAAATATAAAAGCTCCGGGAACAGACGATATTTCCAATGAAATACTTAAATATGGGGGCCTTGAACTAGAAAAAGCACTAACAATACTATTCAACAAAATTTTATCAACCTGCAGTATTCCAGAACAGTGGAGGAATAGCCTGACTATATCCATCTTCAAAAAGGGAAATAAGAATGACTCCAACAATTATAGAATAATAACACTACTAAACAGTACAAGCAAATTATTAACAAAAATCATGACTTCAAAACTAACGAGTAAAATTACAATAAGTGAAGAAGAACACGGGTTTAGACAGAACAGATCGACAGTTGATGCGATTTTCATTATCCGACAGACTATTGAAAAATCGATAGAATACAATAAACCTCTTTTCATCTGCCCAGTGGATCTTAAAAAAGAGTTTGATAAAGTTCGACTTAAAGACGTCTTGCAAATATTTCAGGAAAATGGCGTTAACCACAACTATATTAGGGTAATTGAAGAGCTAAATAAAAACAATAAGACACGCATAAAGACACAACAAGGAGTAACAGAGGAAAAACCTATCATAACGGGAATACGACAAGGCGACAGTCTGAGTCCATTTCTCTGTTAGCAGAAAATGAAGACGATCTGCAACGACTACTATACCGATTCCAGACCACATCAAAAAATTTAAATATGAAAATATCTACAGAAAAGACCGAAACGATGGTAATTTCAAAAGATCCTGTCAAATGCAAATTGGTGGTGAAGAACCATCCTATCAGACAAAACATGTCTTGCAGATACTTGGGAGTATCAAGCAATACAAATCTATACCAGGAAGTCAGAGCACAGGCTAACAAGGCCTCAAGGATATCAGGATGCCTGAGGGACATAATCTGGAAAAATAAGTATATGTCCATAGAGAGCAAAGTACGCATCTACAAAACGGTGATAAGACCAGTACTAACTTATGCATCGGAAACTCAAGCCGAAACATCTAAAACAAAAAGTATGCTACGAACTGCTGAAATAAAAACGTTAAGAACAATCAAAGGAGTAACCCTAAGAGATCAAATAAGAAGTTGCAAAATAAGGGAAGAGCTCAAGGTGCCTGATGTGGTACGGTTCATAAGGTCAAGGCGCAGATATTGGAGGGACCATGTGGACAAAATAGGCGAGGATCGATGGGCATAATGGGCTAAGAACGAGATACCAAACATTAGAAGACCCACTGGTCGACCTCCAAAACGATGGCACAAATGTTGGACATCAACATCACAGGCGGCTTAATATAGCAGAAAAACAAGACGTCGTCTTAAATTAAAGAGGAAGAAGAAGAAGATTGATTCTCTAATTTTACGTTTAAAGAAACCACACACTGATGCTAGCATTTTAGTTTCTTTTACATTAAAAGTGTGACCTAAGCAATCCTGGTGTTCAGTTACTGCAGATTGAACAATTTGTTTCTTTTTTATACATCTTTAATGTTCCTTATGCCTAGTGGATATAGACCATCCTGTTTTACCTATATACATTTTACCACAAGAGCAAGGTATCTTGTAAACAGCTTCTGTTTGAAATGGAATTGCGTCCTTTGGAGACTTCTAACATTTTCCAACCTTTTTACATGTGTTGAAAATTGTCCGTATGTTTGATTTTCGGAGCAATCTGGCAATCTTGTCAGTGGTTCCGTGTATGCAAGGTAAGACAACACTATCCATAGGAGGTTCATTTACCATATTTTGTTTAGGAGTTAGGTTTTTATATTTATTAATAGAACGTCTTATATCTTCAGCGCAATATCCGTTGGCTCTCAGAGCATTATTCAGTTTTTCTATTTCTCATTTCAGTAATTGTTCGTCACATATTGAAAGTGCTCTATGTACCAAATAGTTTACGACGGATTGTTTTTGAGAAGGATAATGGTGTGACCTTGCATTGAGATATCGATTTGTATGTGTTGATTTCCTATACACAGAATGTCCTAAACCATTCGGATATAAATAGGCGTAGGGGAAACGTCGGAAAATAATTCCAATTTGACACAATCGGAACACAAGAATCATGATTTTCAAGTTGACTAAAGCAGTGAAAGCTTTCGTTCTTTATTCAACACTCATTTTTCAAAATTGCTCACCAACTTCATGTAATTATGGGCACTATAGGAAACGTACATATTAAAAATATATATATTTTTTAAATATTTGCTTATTTTAAAATTTTATCATAATTAGTGTTTAACTTCTTAATAAGATTTTCTTTCCTAGTTGTCAAATAAAGAAAATTACCGCATTGAAGGACTTTAGCTGACCTGCTTTTTACTACAAACACGCTTTGTGTGAGATATTTTTCCTCACACCTTATATCAAAAACTTCTTAACGAAAAACATATTTCTGCACCTAAGAACTCATGAAAAATTATTACCATTATTTTTTCTTTTTTACTGGACTTCTCAGATAGCCGCAGATATTTTTCAGGGATGAATAATGAATACCCTTTAGAGAAAATATGTTCTTTATTTCTTAATTTGGAGCCTTACAATAATTTCAAAAAATATTTTGGTTTAAAAGAATTATTATTATTAAAGCTGCAGAACCTTCCACGAGCAAGGTGGTAAAATAATATGTAGTGACAAAATACAATTTTTCCATAAAACAAAATTATTTTGCTTTGCATATTGAATATTTTGATTTAAGACAGAATATTGTGCCACTGCAAAGTAAATTTGGTACCTTTTTCCTAAATATATGCCAAGACATGGAGATTGTCGTCTATTAAATGTTTTCTAAAAACTAATTATGCTATCATTTAAAAGAAAATTCGTAAATCAAAATGTCTTCCAGTTACCAATTTTTTTTTATTATTTTTTAAACAATGTTTAAAAATGGATAAAACGTGCTTCTATTGAATTTCTTTTTTCAGAATGGAAACTAATGAAGCAATCATACTCAAATGAGAAAAGCTGAAAAAAAAACTCTAAAACGAAATACTATGTAAGTAAATCGATGCATTTTTAACCGATATAAAACCAACGAATAGGTTTTTCTAAAATGCATAACTTCGTCAAATTTTAATTTGTAGCATATATCTTTTGCCAAATGATAGCTAATAATTTATGATTGTTTTTAATTATTATACTTATTTATCTCTGCTAACGAAACGACTACTGGTTTCAACTACTTCTCCGCTGCTGGTGTAGTACCCACTCCACTGGGCTTCTATCCTTCACTCGCATATATCTATCTTTTAGGTGAATTTGATTCATTATAACGGGATTGATTACCATAATATGAATTGAAGATTTGAAGCAACTACACGCTATACGAGAGAGCGTCATTCGTAGGGGTGAATTTTTTTACTAGTTTTCTTTCTATTTCTCACTCTGTTTTTGATTTCTACTCTTCTTAGCCTAATTTTTTCATGTTCCCTTGCCTCCTCTTATTTCTTTTGTCGTCCGGTTGCCATTCAAGGGCCTGTCTCACTGTATTATAGTACTTTGGTCTTGCTTTCATCCGTGTAGCTAATCCATTTTCCTTTATTCTCCCTTATTGTGATTGTTATTTCTTCTTGTTTTATTTTTCTTCACAGTTCTGTATTAGTTATTTTATGTGGCCAGGATATTTTCAAAATATTTTTTAGAGATTTGCAATTTCCTTGTAGTTATCCCGTGTTTTTACATCATATAGTAGTATGCTCTTAACACATCTGATGAAAATTCTAATTTTGATCATTTTGAATAAGTTGAATGTTTGCTGTATCTTTGTATTCTTGTTTGGATATCTGTTTTACTCCCTCCTTTCTTTTCCAAAAGTAACACTAAGAATGTAAATTTATCGGTAATTATACAGACTTATACGCATTATTCGTCAGATTTCATGCTACAGATTGTAACACATGTTTCTTTCAAAATGGAAGAAAAATGAGCAATCAACCAGCTGGCAATTTTTCTGAGCAGTTCTTGAAAATTCACATTTTTTGCAGTTTTTTAATATTAATTTGGCTAAAAGAAACGTTTAAATGTTATGTTGGGAATTTTTGTTTTTCTAGAAATGTCCAAATTTAAAGATGGACATTGTAGAATATGACTTAGATGTGTGAAAGTGAAAAATCCGCTAAAATAATTTTCGGGTTCATTATTTACAACCCAAAAATAGGAGGTACATAAAAAATCGTCAAAAAATTTAGTCTTTACAGTAATCCGAAAAATCACCAATTTCTCTACTATCTTTAATTATGTTTATTTTATCGTTTTGCTAATCCTTTTGTTCATTGCTTCTTAGAATTTTTGGGTTCTTTATATTTTTTTTTAAAACCTACCTTATCAGAATAATAAGTTAACATAGCACAATCTATTGCATACTCTAGTCCTCTAATTGGCCATACAGATTACATCTAATTCCTGTTTTTTTTTTATCGGTGGTCTTCTTCATAACTAAATCTACCATGATTAAGTAAAATGATAATAGAACGCAACGTTGTTTTCTCTGGAGTGCTCTAGTCTGACTTTGCATTTTTTATGAAATAATTTAATAAAATTAATACATTTGATTGATAGGTCATATAATCTTAGTATCCTTCACAATCCTTCTGTGTTTGTGCGATCGAAATTTTTTCCAAAATCAGTGAAGCTCAATAATACATTTTTGCTATTCATATTTTATAAAATAATTTCCAAGGTACAAATGTGAGCGATGAGAACATTTATTGATTACTTCTCAAGTTCTGATATTAATCTGTCTAATATGATTTTAGTCATTACCACCATAGTGCACAAGAGTGTCGCCAGTTCTCATAATTGCTCAAAACTAATTTTTTCGCTATTTTTAATATTATTCGCTCTTTCAACTCATCTGTCTTTGTCGTTTCATATTTGATTAACTAATGTGTCTATCATTTCCTTCGATTAATTGATATTGGCCTTCAATAGATCTTCTTCAGTCTCCTGTGGGTACCGAGACACACCGTAATAGAGGAAAATAAAATAGTAGATAAGCTAGTGGGAAATGGAATCAGTAGCAGTGTGGTACTGGAAGAACTGAAAAGAGAAAAGGAGAGCCGGAGATCCAATTACTGGACAGATCTACAAGGAATGAGACAAGCAAAAATACTTCTTAGGAATTACGATAAGAAGGGATTCAAGAAATGCATAAGTCTAAGCAAAAACCAATCCAGAGTTCTGACGGGAATTTGGATGGAGTATTACCACCGTAAGGGAAACCTCAAGAAACTCGGATTGGCAGAGAAAAAAGAGTGCAAATTTTACGAGGAGGACGATCTTCATCCTTTCAGAGTACAACGCTTTAGAGAACCCTAGAATGCAGTTCTTGAAAGCACACCAAATAGAAGGAAGGGCGCTGCCCACTTTAAGGCCGTCCAATGTCCTCAGATTCTTGAAGGAAACAGGCCTAAAAGACCTGCTCTAGTCGGCAAGGTATCTCTAACGACTTGGCAGCAGAAAGGGAACATTACATCTTAGCGCATCGATTCCCATTTCTACATACATTACAATAGATCTTCTTCTTCTTTCTTCTTTTGCGTATGTATTTGTCTGCCTTTTCTTCATCTTATTGCCTGGGTTTATTCATTTCGCAGATTGTCACTCCATCTTTTGCTTGGTCTCCTGATGCCTCTTTGTGCTAATGGTGACTATCTCTCCTAAATTTTACAATTCTTTGTTCTAACATGTGATTAATATGTGCGTTCCATTCCTTCGTTCTTTTGAGTACCCAGATGTTATCTATCTTACAAGATCATCTGATACCTTTATTTTTTTCTCTATTCAACAGCATTCTCTAACTATTCTGCGCACTATTTCATCTCTGTTGTTTCTAATCTTATTTTTGTTTTTGTGGTATTTGATGTAGTTTCTGCCTTGTACGTTAATATAAGTAGATAACAGGTATTATTAATAAATTGTTTCGTTTAGGCATGCTACCACCCTTGCTGCTTTTATAGCTTGACCTCTTACTTTTTCTTCGATATCTCTATGTCCAAATGTATCTATTCCAAACGTCATGACCTGTTCTACAATTTTGTCATCGATAGCCAGCTTACACTTAATCAGTGTTTTTGCCGTCGTTATATATTTTGTTTTTGCTGCTGATATATTTATATTAATATTTTTAACTATTTCATTGAAATACTGCAATAATCTTTGCAGCTCGTCCTCGTTCTCCGCAATCAGTACTAACTGCATCATCGACATAGACCAGGATTTTTATTTCTTTGACCCCATTTTATATCCTTTCATTTTGTGGACTTGCTTCATTATCTCATCCATTCACCTTCTTTTGTTTTTTATTCATGGCTTACTAGGATTTTTAATGGAAAAAAATATACATAAATATAATTAGAGACTCTACCCTATCATCTAAAAATATATAGGGTGTTCCATTTAAATTAACAAAATTGGGATGAACAACCCCATAAAACATTGAATTTGGGATAACCTGTACATTTTGACCTACAAGACTTCTTTTATTCGTGGCATATTTGATTTACGACTAAAATTAAGGACAAGAAATTCCCTTTCCTTTTCTGTATATACCGGTGCATGTCTCGAATCGTAATTTTTTATTTGATAATAAAAATATATTTTACAATATGACCTTTTAAGCAAACAACTGAGCATTAAAAAGGTGTGATTTCCAATTTAAAATGGAAAATAAAAGCAACATTTATGTGAATTGTAGTCATTAAATAAGAGTTTTAGAGTCGAAAGTTCCCGTTTAAAGTTGCCATAAGGACTGCAATTTCCATCAGTTTTTCCCACTTCATAAAAACTGATAAAACCGTTTCGCATTTTCATCGATTTCCCATTACAAAAAAGGGATTTTTCACGCGGTTTGGCGTGACGAAGAAAATTCCAAAGTTAAACTTTACTTGTCAAGAAAATTGCTTTTTAAGCCAAGTTGTTTTATCTGTAACAGTATAAGGCGATGTCTAGATTAAGTAATAAAGAAAACGTTTTCTGGAAAAACGTACACATTATTAACTTTGAAAAATGGCTGCTACTGTCAGCAAGGCTTATTACTGGAAGAGAAAAAGAATGGGTAATATTTTTGAGGCCCGGCTGATTGTGTTTCTCATTAACGTTTCTCCAAATGTTCGTTCCGCGTATTATGATTATCTTCAGGTACTAATTTGAAAAAAAAAAAACTTTTTACGAAAAAAAGGTTTTAATCTTTTTTTAGAGCGTAATTTTTTCAAGCATCTTATCACGGTTCAATTTTGCCCTTAAGTTCATTATTGCTAATTTATTTAATTTAACCTTGTCTTGCAAATACTGTGATTATGGGCAACAGTGTCATTTTCTTTAAGTATTTTCCAGGGATTCTTTAAAGGAAAGCATTTCATTAAGTACAGTTTCGATTAATTTTATTTACCATTATTTTGTCCCACTTTAGTATTTTACTACACTAGGCTTAGGTATTTCTTTATTAGTATCAAACTTATTGCTACTTTTTTTTTGTATTCAGATAGATCTTGTTTTTTTTTCCGGTCATTTATAATTAAATTTGATGGGATTGTATGTCTATTGGGTTGGAGATATCAGGAGATTTATATTTCCTGAATTTATAGGTAACTACTGGGATACTTATTAGATTTATTTTTCCTGGTTTGATTCGGCCGAAGAAGCTGCAGACTTCCATCTTAATTTTAAGTTTCCAAATTTTTGAGATTCTGAGATGGAAAGTCGAAGGATTATCCCGGTAATTTTGTTGGATTTTAGTGTACCGTATCTTTTGCCAGGTTTGCAGTTATGTTTTATTTATCGGGATAAACCTGGAGACAGGGATTTTGGGCAATTTGCACGGGTCAACGAAGGAATCAGTCTGACCCCAGAAGACCAGGTAAAGAACTTTAAAATAATTACTGTCAAAACAATCCTGCATAGTTTTTTTTTTTATTTATTAAAAGATTTCAGCTCAAAATTGATTTTTACCTAGTAAAATTGAAGCATAATTTAAAACCAGCCCTTATGTTATTCTAAGTCTCATTTAGACCTTAAATTAACCACGTGGAATATTATTAAGATGTATTTTGGGGTTTTAGGGCCGATTGTATTTTTTTATAAAATTTAGATAAGCAATTTTTTTATAGTTTTTCGATTTTTTTCTTAAGTAAAGTTAAAGATGACAAAATCCAAAACGTAAGGCAATTATTAAATAAAGAACTAACCATACAACTAATAAACCCAGAATGGAGCCCAAAGAAAACATACAAACAAGATTTTGAAATATTACTACTGTCAAATAAATTTGTCCAAAAATTATGGACATCGTGATACGTCCAGGAGGCAAAAATAAATCAAAATATAGTGCAAATTACAAATGATAAAAATACTCTCAAAATCAACTCTTACTAATAAAAATCTTCCACATAGTTTATGACTCCTAAAATGACGGAATTATTAGATATTTGCCCAAAAATGATCTTAAGAATTCTAATTTTGCAAAATTTGTCATATTACATTAATTTTTCCCCCAATAGTAGCCATGCAAATCTTACTAAATCTCCCACCCCTTGATGTAATAATCAATGCTGAGGCAACGATGGATTATATAGGCTGAAACTAAACAAGTTCTGCAGGACTGAATCTGCCTTTGGACACACCAGCATCGAAGGCGTGATAACGAATTTGTCGTTGGAAATAGAACTTGTAACTTTGACAGTCCTTACATCGTCCAGACTGACTGTAACGTAAGTTCTGATCGATTAATTAGTCAGTCAGGAAGCCACGTTTAATACACGACGGGTCCAAAACTGATCCTGCTACAGGTTCCGGAATACACAAGGACAAAACCACATTTAATATAAATGAAGCACTGGGGTAACATACTACGGTATTCCAGGCAGAAATACGTACTCCTATGCCTGTCTTCGAGAGAATCTGAAGAGGAGTTACAGGCGCAGGACCGTTCTAAGTTTCTGCGACAGTCAGGTAGCACTGAAAGTTTTCACATGTTATCAAATAATATCAAAGTAGGTTTAAAACTATGTTCAAAATCTTATTCCCTGTAAAAACACAACGAGATTAATCTTGCGTAGATGCCAAGACTCAGGAGCGTTCTGGGCAATGAAAAAGCTGATCACCTTGCAAGACAAGAATCTGCTACCATATTTATTGGACCGCAATCAGTATATAGAATTACTAAGGCTGCTACTCGTGCGTGGTTATCTTGGTGGATAATTCGTCTACATCAAACCCACGGGAACAGCATCCACCATCCGCGAAACCTTGCTTCAAATCGACAATCCATCAGGCTGGTGGTAGGATTAATAACTGGTCTCTGCAGCTTAAAAATGCTTTTGGCATCTTTAATGAAGAACGAGTATGAAGACTATGTGATAAAGAGAACGAAGCCACCACGAATGACAAGCTTTACCGTACTGGCGACACCTTCAGGAATCAATTGATCCGGAAGGCTTACACGCAGAGGACAAGCTAGTGAACAGACTGCTAAATCAGATCAAAGCAACCTACTTGTTTAAACAGAATAGAAAATAATAGATGACAAAATGAGTCTCAATGCTGCAGTGTAAGAGCTTCTCAACTCTAGCTTGCTAAGTCACTCAATCAATCCATCAATACAATAGTTAAGCAGGCAACAGTTTTGGCTGATAACTGATTAATAAACGGCTCCTACAGTTCAACAAAACATCTCCACACAATGAGCATCTAAAATAACAAACCACCATGTAGACTATATGACGAACAGGACGAAAAAGCTTCACGCATCATCTTCGAATGTGAAGCACTGATCAATTCTGCAAGCTTATACCAAGAGGACAAATTCAATAGGCTGCAAAAATTAATTAATATAACCAACCTGTTCACATAGAATAGATATAAGAGATGTCAGATAAGTCACTAAGCTGCAGTATAAGGGATTTTCCACCATTACCTGCTGTTTCATTTAATCAATCAATTAACATTTTATTTAAGTGCAATTATTCCTGGACACACACTTGAATCGCATATTATCGAAAAATTAGTACTTTCAAAATAACAGTAAATTCTTAAGATCGAATCTAACATTCCAATCCATACTTTTGGGTCTCTAATTTTGTCTACCTACTCCATAATTTATTACACCTCATTCAGTAGCCATGTTTCCTATTTATTTCTTCTTGTCTTAGTTTTTAACTTTGCAAACTTCAATTAATTTTTTTAATATATTTCCTTCTTAGTTTTTACACTGTTAAACCCTCCCATCATCTTTCTTACTGTAATATAACATTAATAAAAAGCAACTAAACAAGGATGGGTACACGTGAGGCTTTGTTCAGCATGCAGGTGAAGAGATGTTAAGATGTTTCTGCATATGTGTTCACGTGTTTTATAGACAACGAGAAGGCTTTTGATACCGTCCAACACGGAAAACTTATTGAAATATTAAGAAAACAGAATCTGGATGACCGAGATATAAGAATAATAATTAATCTCCACTGGCACCAGAAAGCCTAAATAACAGTGGACGGAGAGATATCAGATGAGATACGAATAATGCGTGGAGTCCGACAGCTGTCTTATTTAACCTGTATTCTCAAAAAATCTTTAAAGAGGCGCTATTTGAGAGACACCAAGGCATTATTATTAGCGGTATAGTTATAAATAATCTTGGATAGGCAGACGATAGTGTACTTCTCGCGAATACATTGGAAGACCTTTTAAACTGCGTGGCAGAGAAGAGTGGAGAGATGGGGCTTAAGTTGAACAAAAAGAGAAAGTGGCTGGTAGTATGTAAACAAACAGATGTGTTCTGTCGTCTAGAATATGACGGAAAACCCATAGAACGTATTCAACAGTACAAGTATTTGGGATGCACACTCAATGAAAACGGGAACAACACAAGAGAGATACGGTCCCGAATAGAACAGGTTCTATGCGCCTTAATAAAAATAAAGACCATACTATGCAGCCGTGTATTAGTCTACCCTTAACGATACGTATTCTTAGATGATATACAAAATTTCAGATGCTTGAACTTATTATGCAAGGCAAAATTGATGGCAAAAGAAGTCCAAGCCGTCGCAGAACATCTTGGCTCAGGAACTTACAGCAATGGAATGGAACCAGCACAACAACGCTTTTTAGAAAAGCGGTGGACAAAGTTTAAATAGCGCTGATGATTGCCAACTTTCGAAAAGACAAGGCACATTAAGGAGAAGAAGAACCAAATATCCCGATTCCTGATAAACTTAGTATAAACCGTGAAAAGAAACAATTATCAATATTTAATTAGGAGTTTCAGGTCATAACAAGTTCCTGAGGATCGCAAAAAGGCGATAATCTTATTAATACACAAAAAAAGAAGCAAAGCTGAAAAACTATTTAAACAAGCCTTTGACAGTGTTGAATACAGAGCTGTCAAACACTTTTTACAAAATGCAAATAGAAATGCCTTAGGGATAATGTGAATAATTTATTAAGGCTCAGAACTTAACCCAAACTTTCTAAATACTAAGCTGACGCAGTATAAATTTTAGCTTATAATTCTCTTTGCCTCTGGCCTCACAAACGAGCTTATTAGCCATACTACATAAATTTTAAAATCCCCAAGAGGAACACTACACGTTTCATTTCGATAAACAACCAACAGACTTAAACAGGAATCGAACCCATCACCTTTGTGATGCAGTGTCAATATCAGGACCATCACACCACTCGGGCGGTCCCTTAAAGTTTGATATGGTATTTATCAAAATAGAATTACTAGAACACATAGTTCACTAAACATTAAACGGTCCTCGTTACTCTGGTTTCTTGTGCCAAGATTTGGATGAGCGAAGAAATATATGATTGTAAAATGGTGTGTCCAAGTATTAACCTCGTGAAGTTGTTAGGTTATGTACAAGATTAGATATATACAACGAAGTCTGGAATTAATTATTTAAAGAACGCAGGATTTTTTCAAAAATCATTCAAGCTCGATCGACCTTGTTTTTCGGTACGAATTTTTTCTAATGTATTAAAACATACAGAGTAACTCGAAAGAAGCCGTGCTATAATCAACTTTGATTTCTTAAATAGTATCTCCCAATTTTTTGTATACTTTTAGACCCCCTGTAAATTTCTGAAATTTTTTTCTAATACATGTTCTCTATCTCAATGTAACTATTTTCGAGTTATCGACAGTTAAAACTCGAAATAAAGTAGTAACAATAATAAATTTATCATTTTACTAAATTAAAAATGCCTACCATTGACATAAGGAATTTAAAAATTCATTCTAAACATTTCTGACTACTTTGGTGATAATTAACCGTATTTTTTAAATAATCTGATTCTTTGTGTCTTCTGTGTCAACTAGCTTAGTTTGGAAAACTTCACCTTAAAACCCCACAAAAAAAGTCATGAGGGTTTAAGTCTGGAGAACTCGGCGGCCACTATAGGTTCCCAGTTTCAATTTCACATGTATGCGAAAACATCATTAGGAAAAAGGCGAACTTCTGCTACATAATATGGTGGGACACCGTCTTGAAATCTGATGGGTTAAATTTGGATTCCCCTCATCAAAAAATAGCGCCGAGAGAACAAGAATAAGATCTTCTTGTAGAAATTGTAAGTATATTTCACTAGTTAAATCCAGCCCTAACACTTACTTTTTGTTTATACTGACTGTATCCCTTACTCATCCTATTTGGGTATATATCTGGCGACTACAGATAAAAATGTGTATTGATATCACAATTTTAGCAGATTCTTCCGAGTCAATGTATAAAATTTAAGACATTAGGAAATATTTTTATCAAAAAAACAAATTCGACGTGTCAGAACGATTTTTCAAAAAACTTTTTAAATAATAAATTTTTTTCAAACGTGATGTCATTGTATTAATTCACCCACTATAAAAGAAGATATGCTAAACAAGATCCATGAAGTTTGCAGAACAATAACACCGATGATGATATCTAAAGTAAAGAAAAAGAGAAGAAGAAGAAAGAATATGTGCAATGAACAAAAGAAGATTGCTGAGAAGAACTAATTAGTCATATTTGCTGAGATGATATAAATGATCGGTATTAATTAGCTTTTCTCTATAAAGAAATCGATTTTTTTAAATGAATTAAAAGAAAATTGTAAGGAACGCAAGTGTTTTTTTCCATTAAAAGGTTTACTATTTCATCAGTACATTTAATAAAGTTTAACCCATTTCTGATTTGATTTCTTGTTTTTCATGGCTACTGCGAATTTAACTAAAATTTTCACAATGTCAATAAATAAATCAAATATAAAAACATGCCATTAAAAAATATATATATTTTAATTTTAATATTAGGAAATTTATGACTAGGAAATACAACAATATACTTTTATTATATGGATTGATAATCTACATTATATATTTACTTAGTTTAACTTATCTGCTATTACAGCAATATAACGTTGACATAATGACTTACTTGAGTCCTGCAATAATTTCCATGGCTCCATTAAAATTACCAATGTTCCACGAGGAGAGAGCCACTCGCAAAACGCAGGAGACGACTGCTCTTCTTGCATCGTGAGTGGGTTGGGAGATTATTAGTTGAGTTACCCAGGCACTAACCTGAAACAAGGAAAAAATGATTTAAAAGCGTTTTTTATTAGTTTTTATTGTTTATAATAAAATATATTATTTTCCAGTGTCTGTTTTCGATTAGACAATTGAATACCCATATTTCATATTAAAATTATATTTTTTACTTTATTTATACGATCAAGTTCAACAATTTATTGTAAACTGTTTGAATAAAAATATTTGTAAATATTTTCTCTAAAAAGATATTATTTCAAAACAGAGCTACAAGCTAATTTCCAGAAAAATTTCTGGAAGAACTAAACTTGAAAAATTTCGGTATCGCTATTATTTCGTCAGTTTTTTATCTTTTACAATGACATCTTTCATGTATGTACATATCTTTAATTAATCCAAATAAAGACGTGGGACAAACATTGAGAAAAGAAAACTGGTTTATCTTCATCTATGAAATAAGTTGAGGTTTTCAAAATGCAATTAAATATGTCTTATTTCGTTGTTTCTTTGCCGAAATGTAAATCTCCAAGATTGCTTACAATTGGAGGATGCAGAAACGAAATGGTCTATTGAGGATTTCTTGCTCCTAGCAATTTTAATATTTATTTTAAATTATTTATATTAATGTTGGAGAAATTCCGTGTAACCACCTTTATTTTATTGTTGCGCCTATTTTATTTAAATTTGGAATTTCGCGAGAGATCGTAAACCTTTTGCCATCTACCGACATCGGTTTTAAATGGAGTCGTGGTTTTGCCAGATTTTTATATTGGTATCCTCTATCGTCTATCTGTTTTTATTGCAGCACAACCTTTCATTTAAGTACAACTTACGTTACAAATTCAGAGCGGTTTAAAGAATTGATTAAAATGATTAACAAAATCGTTCGATACTTGGTGAAAATCAATTTAAACATAAAACAGGAGAAAAACAGTTTGTTTAAATTTTCACCTATTTTATTTTACAACAGACATATTTCGTTGTACAACAACTAACCTGAACTAACCTATTTAAATAGGTTAGCATGAACTTAAAACTGTTAACATTGGTAGAGCTGTAAATCAAAATAAAATAAGTGAAAATTAAGTGTTTTTCTCCAGGTTTATGATTAAAATGAGTACTTTTTTGTGATATTGTGAATATTAGACTACATATCTCGATTATATACCGATACCGAGGTTAATAAAATTTAAATCATGAATTAATGATATTAATTAATCGAATAAATATTTATCTGCAATTGAAACTTGTGAATTTGGCCACAAGTTCAAAAATTTCAGTTAATATAATATTATTTCTATCGCTTATTTTGAAGGAGGGCAATTATTTTTTTTTTTCGCTTTCTACGGGCTAGTAGAATAATAAATAGCAACCTAAGTCCCTGGCTTAGTCTAAACATAACTTTTGAAATAAAAAAGTCTTATTTACTATCGAAAAATCATAAAATTGTAAATTACGATAAAAGAAATGAGCAATAATCGATAAATATCTTAATAATCTAAAATTTTCGGCTTATACACTCTCTCTCTTTTAATTTTCACGAATAAATCAGGGTTATTAGTGGTCGGATTTGCCAACCGACAATTTATTTTGCAATTTCGAGTGTAAATTTCGGAGGGATATTACCCCTGTTAGGGGCGCTGTTTTACTTTTAGACTTCGAGTTTCGCTCTGGGCCAACCATTTATTAGACTTGGGCATTTCGGGGGCAAAATCCGACAATTTAAATGTATTGGAAAGCTCCGCTGGAATCCGATTGTAGAATTTAAAAAAAGGATGACTAAGCGGGGTTATTTTGTGATTCATGATGAGGTTTAATGCGAAATGGATTGTTAACGCTTGGCAAATATAAAGGGTATTTCGTTTTATTTTATATTTAAAATAGTGCCAATAATTGCTTTTCTTAAATAATTTTGACAAAAAGAAAGAGAAAGAAAAATTATTTTAAAAATGTGGAAATCTCCCGGATATAAAAGAAAAACGTCAAAGGAATATTCCGAGTTCATAACAATTTTTTTCGTGTAGACCTTCTTTCGGAGATATGGACTCCCAAGGTCGGGTTGAATATGCAAAAGAGGAATTTTCCCCTGTCACCACAGTTTCAATAAAAAATTAAACTAACTGCTTCGTAAGAGGGTTCAACATGGGCTCCGTGAAATCTGATATACTTGCGGGCATGACTAATTGAGGACTGCTGTACCCGCCACATTAACTCAGCATTGTTCTATATTCGATCAAAATGAGAAGTGGTTCTCCGAAGAAATTCCTTCCTATTGTAGATTGGAGTGGAATACATCAGAGATTTGAAGTGTTCTTATAGGTAAAAATCCAACAACGTTAGGCCGGGAGACCGAGGATGTCAGGCAATAGGTCCTCCAATGGTTTGGATAGACATGAGGTGGTGCCCCATCGTGCATGTAGTACATGTTTCGGCGAGTTTCAAGTGGTAAGTGCTCTACCAAATCGTGAAAAGCATTCTGGAGAAACTCCAAATAAAGTTCTTCATTCAGTCGTGCCGATAATACGAATGGTCTAATCAAAAAATGGCCTATGATTCCTGCTCAGACATTAATTAATTGGAACTGATGTTGATGATGCGAAACAATAGTTCCATGAGGATTTTTATCAATCCGTACATCTGAATTGTGTAAATTGATGATATAATTTTTGATAAAGCCTGCTTTATCCGTGAAGAGAATAGTTCTAATGAAGTTTACATTATTCGTTGCTGATCCAATAGCCAGTTTTGCAAACTGCATTCTGTAGGGAAAATCGTCAGGAATCAGTTCACGCACTTTTTTTTAAATGATATGGATATAACAGCCGTTCTTGAAGAACTTCATTTACTATTGTTTTCGACGTATTAAACTGCGTGGATAATTTTCGAGTGCTCAGTGAAGGAGGGTCATCTGCAGCATTCAAAATATTTTCCTCTCATTGCGACGTAAATACTGTTCGTCCCCGACCGACATCAGTAATTATTTTCTCAAAATTTCCTAAAATTATGAAGAAATTTAATAAGGTAATAACCTTATTACATAGAATTGCCTACCATTCTACCTTAGACATTGGTCAACTCGGTGAAATGTTTTCTGATTTGGAAGAGTACGACTAGGATATCTGTCGTGATATAATCTCCTGGCTTCCAAAGCATTGCAAGTTGCAAGACCATAGATAAGATGCATATTTGCATACTCAATAAACGTGTATTCCATATTTCGAATTATTTCACAATTAATTTCACCACGAAATCCAAAAATCAGTAAATTGATATCCAAGTAAAGAATCAATGTGTCAGCGATGTGAAAGTTGACAAGTTTTAAAATGCAGAATATTTATTTCTTCTATATTTAGCAACTTTTGCAACAACAATACTTTGTTTTTGGTACCAATAAAATAAGACGCGCAGTTTTGGCGAACCTAGGTCGAACTGCAATTCACAGAATTTGACGTCTTTAACTAAAGAGGTCCACCGGGTCCAGATAGGCTTACATCGGAACTTCTCAAGCTTGTGGAAGGTGAATCAGTGAATATTATTGTCGACCTTTTTAACTGCATTTACAAAACAGGAGAAATACCAAAAGAGTGGCTCCTGTCAACTTTTGCCACCATACTAAAAAAGGCAAACACAAAACAGTGCACTGACCATCGCACAATAAGCCTAATGGGACACACATTAAAAGTATTCCTCAAAGTGATTCACACAAGAATTCACAGAAAACTAGATGTGGATATTGGTGATACCCAATTTGGATTTCGGAACGGGCTTGGAACAAGAGAGGCACTATTTGCACTTAACGTCATGTGCCAAAGATATGAATCAAGATATGTATATGTGCCTCATTGACTACAATAAAGCGTTCGATAAAGTACGTCACGATCATCTAATGAGACTGCTGGTAGAAAAAAACTTGGATAAAAGAGACATCAGGATTATTTCCAAAATTTACTATAACCAGAAAGCGAATATTCGAATAGAGCAAGAGACAACGGAGGAACTCGAGATTAAGAAAGGTGTAAGACAGGGATGTATACTTTCACCAATCTTATTCAACCTCAGAAGACATCGTAAACAGAGCACTTTCAGAGCAAAATATAGGTATTAAAATAAATGGCATCCCAATAAACAACTTGAGATATGCCGATGACACGGTTGTAATTGCAGAAACTTCCGAGGATCTTCAGATACTAATTAACAGAATACTAGAATTCAGTGAAGAATATAGATTATCACTTAACATCAGTAAAACAAAAATAATGGTGGTATCTAAATCACCATAAAACTTCCCTGACATAACCGTACATGATCAAAGAATTGAACGTGTGAGAAAATATAATTACCTGGCAACTGTTATCAACGAAAATAACGATAGCTCTGAAGAAATCAGAATCAGAGTGGAAAAAGTTAGAGCTACGTTTATTAAAATGAAGAAGATGTCCTGCGGACGAGATTTAAGCATTAAACTTAAAATTCGCCTTGTGAGATTTTACGTGCTGTCAGTTGTTTACTACGGAATGGAAGCGTGGACATTGAAAAAGATTGATACCAAGAGGATGGAAGCATTTGAGATGTGGATGTACCGTAGAATATTAAGAATATCGTCGACAGAGAGAGTAACAAATGTAGAGAGAAAGAATTAGTAAGTACTATAACTATTAACGAACGCAAACTGCAATACTTGGGACACGTTATGAGGGGAGATAAATACCAGTTGCTGCAATTAATTATCCAGGGAAAAATAATAGGCAAAAAATCCATAGGAAGAAGAAGACATTCATGGTTAAAGAACTTAAGAGAATGGTACAATTGCAATAACTGCCAACTGCTTAGATCTGCAGTGTCAAAGATACGCATAGCTTTGATGATAGCCAAACTTCGGAACGAGGACGGCATCTAAAGAAGAAGAAGAACTAAAGAGGTAAACTCTAATTTTGAATCGATTTTTTTTTTATCATAAAGTTGAAACTTGAACATTTGATAGGAGCAAAGATGTATCTTTCATCGAAATACGCCATATACATGATGTAAATAAAATTACGTTTTTTCGAATACGGTTAGAATTAGCGACATGGATGAAAAATACTTTATTTTTAGTCAATAGTTAAAAGTATGTAAAAAACATTGTCCAGGTTTTTATCATACAGGGCGTAAAAAAAATGTGATCATGAGTGTCACAGCTGGTCTATTCCCGAGATCAACTGTGTGTGATGTTGGATAATAAATTCGAGAAGTCCAACGAAGGTTTTGCATCACTGGTGGGGAGAGCCCACTCGAAGAAGCTCGTTGTTAGGACGCCCGACATCATTCAAAAGAATCACGAGCTGATTTTTAAGAATTCAAGACAGTCGATCCGAAAACACTCAGTTGTTAGTGTGAGCGAGAAAACTATGCGTCGAATCGTTGAAATATATTTTTGCTAAAAGTTTTACACAATTAAAGTAAGACAAATGCTCTGGTTATCTGGCAGATATTTTGGTAGAAAGAATTATGGCCTTCCAACAGCCCTAATTTGAATACTTTGGACATCTATGTATAGAGCGTAGTTGAAAGGGTCTTGAACAAGTCCAAATATGGTATAGTACTTTCTGTTGTGTTATGAGCGTATGAAACGTTTTTGAATGTTGCAATAATCAATAATAGTGATTATTGAGTGAGATTTGGCAATAGCGTATACATTTCGTATAGTCAATTTTTTATTGCAAGTTTCTGTAAAAGTTTTAAATTTTGCAGGTAACATGTGTCACTATCAGTGATACGTAGCTGATTAAACTTCCGCGCTCTATGTCGACGATCCGACGGAAAGGCAATTTTGTGAAATAAAATATTTGAGAAATGATGTTAAAGAGATCCTAAATTGAAAAAATATACTTTTTGTATAAAGCAGTGTTGTCAATTGTTCATTCCACTATTGCAAAATATAAAAATTGTATCAAAAAAATGCCATTTGTCATTATTTTTAGAGTTGTGTTTCTCGCGATAAAAATATTTCAAAATTGAAGAGTATTTTTCTTATTCCAAATAGTCATATTTTGATAATTTATGGCTTTCATAACAAAATAGTTTAATCATTTAACATCCCTAAATAAACTGTTAATAAATGTTACTCAACGTCACACAAACTAGGCTTTTGCAACAGCGCTGTCAGACATGCCGCGTTGCATGTCGGTGTATGAACTAATTACAAAATTTACCCTTTCATATGCTTTCAAATTAATTAAAAACATAAATTCATATTATTCAATAAAATAAATACCCTCTAAATCCAAAATAAACATATTAGTTCAATAAAATTCTTTTTATTTGTTTTGTTTATCATTGTATTCGTTCGTAACCTCTTAAAAGCCGCTTGTGGCTTCCCACTAATTCAAGTAGGATTATTTATTTATCTCTAACCTGTACCCTTTTTAACCATTAAACTGCTCGCTGAATAACAGCCTAAATCAATTAACCCAACTGTAGGTATCGTTTTTCAAACCAAAAATTAAATTTTAACCCTGAGAAAGCCAACGTTTGGACTGTTTGCTAACGAAACAAAATTTTCTTAACAGCATTTTGGTATTTATACCGATTGTCAAAAAAAAGGGTCTATTTATAAACTGCCTTTACTAGCTTTTTCAATAAGATTATTTTTCAAGTATTAATGATGTTAACGGGTTATGTCTTAGTCTTCAACAAGAGAGATAACCTGAAATTTTAGAAATTTTAATGGAATCAACCTAGTAAAGGGTGTTTTTTATAGAGGTATAGAACTTTTAAATGGAATAAAACAAAGATGAATTTTTTAAATTGACATGAAACTTTATTCGAAAGATAACCTTCTGGCATTATAATTTAAATATGACTTCTGGCATATGACCGCCACGGCTGGCTCGGATGTAGTCTAATCTGGAGGTCCAATTTTCAATGACTTTTTCCAACATTTGTGGCCGCATATCGGCAATAACGCGGCGAATGTTGTCCTCCAAGTGATCAATCGTTTCGGGCTTATCGGCGTAGACTAGCGACTTCACATATCCCCACAGAAAATAGTCAAGCGGCGTTAAGTCGCACGATCTTGGAGGCCAGTTCACGGGTCCGAAACGTGAAACTATGCAGTTACAAAACGTTTCCTTCAATAAATCAATTGTGGCACGAGCTGTGTGACATGTTGCGCCGTCTTATTGAAATCACAGCTCCTGCACATCATGGTTGTTCAATTGATGAACGAAAAAGTCAGTAATCATGGCTCTATAGCGGTCACCATTAACTGTAACGTTCTGACCAGCATCGTTTTTAAAGAAGTGCGGACCAATGATTCCACCAGCCCATAAAGCACACCAAACAGTCAGTTTTTCTGGATGTAACGGTGTCTCAACATACACTTGATGATTATCGTCACTCCAAATACGGCAGTTTTGTTTATTGACGTATCCATTCAAACAAAAGTGAGCTTTTTCGCTAAAAAAAATTCGTTTATGAAAATCGGGATCAACGGCAATCTTTCCGCAAAATTTTCTATAAAGTGAATGGACACATACCCAATTCCTGTGCATGATGGCGGATAGACTGATTCGGGTCTTCCTCTACGCTACGCTCTACAGCAGCAATGACTTTTTCTGTACGCACTGTACGACATCTCTGTGGATGCGTATTATCATTTAGAGTAAACGTGGTGCGAAAACGTTCCATAGTTAATCGAATTAATTGCTCTGATGGACGATTATGTTGACCGTAAAATGGACGTAGTGCGCGATACGTATTTCGAAGAGAACCATGATTTTCAAAATAAATTTGCACAATTTGGAAGCATTGTTCAGGCGTCAGTCCATTCATGTTGAAATGCCAAACCAAACTAAACATAAATCACTTGACAGCTGACAAAATGGCCGCCAGTTAAAAAAGTGTTGCCAACTTAAAGTTTTATACCTCTATAAAAAATACCCTTTATAAATAATATCCTAACTTGTTAATAGTGATATACAAGTGAAAGAATTTTCAAGTAACGATATTACAATTTAATGCAGTTGTTTCTAAATTCATTTATATTATCCAGAAATGCCAAACATCTAACTTTTCGAATATATATCGTTATATTATTAATAAAAGCAAATTTATGCAGAAGCTAACAAATTATATTACCACATTTGGGCACAAACTACGAGTCCTCCCTTTATACAAATATAAAGACCTTCATTTTATACAAATTAATTTGTAGGCGAAGGGATAACCTAAACTAACAAAATTCCGTTAGTTTTGATAGTGCAGTCTGTTGGAATTCTTAATGACATACTGAAAAACAAAATTTGGGTTTATATGTTTATTGGGTTAACAGTAAACACAAATTTCTAGACCTGTTCCGCAAATATTACTTTTATTTACATTATATTAAAATAATTTATATATATATATATATATATATATATATATATATATATATATATATATATATGTAGAAAGGTAGGAACACTAAAAGAAATAAAATTTCCTACATTCCATATTGAAAATTATAACATCTAAAATTGTCCAAATGTTTTGATTCGAAGTAATAAAATTTAATGCTTCTGTATCTAATGTGTGGTTTCAAGCATAGAAGTAATTAACAGGGCAACAAAAGCCTTGATGGTATGTAGAAATTTCGTAGAAAAACTTGTGGTACTAACCTTTCTATCCTGCTTTGCAGTGTATGTACACTGCAATAGTGAGAACAGCCATAAATCAAGAATCTATAAGGTAGCTAATCTCTAGAGAGGTCAAAGGTCAGCCGGTGCATTTATAACTAGAGCAATGAAATCCTGCTCAGTAGCTGCTATGGAATTAATTCTAAACCTCACTCCTCTACATATATTGGTGGCACGATGAAGAATATAGCATAAAGAATGATGAAGAATATAGTTACTAAATGAAGGCCTTAGTTCTTATTTAAAAATCAGTAAACTTGAGACATACCCCAAGATAAAATGAAAATGATGTGTAGAAGTGAATGAGATATACATTTCATTATATATTATACAGATGGTTCTAAAATAACGGAAGAAACTAGAATAAATGTATATAGATCCAGAATCAAACAATTAGAAAGCTTGGGTAAATTGCCAAGTATTAACTTTACACCATCAAAAATCCGTTTAATAGAGAGAAAACTATCGCAGAGAAGAGATCATCATCAAGTGGTATAGTCAAGCAGCTATCAGTGTGCTGAGTTTTCATGTAATTGGCTTAGAAATATTCTGAAAAGGGAAAATATAGTTACTCTCCTATGGGTGCAGGGATACACCGGAGAAGGAAATGAAATGGTCGATAATCTGGCAAAAAGGGGATTGAAACACCATTGCTGGAATCTTTTTGATAAATCCATTTCTTCTTCTTCTTTGGGTCCCATGTGCTATGCCACACGTCGGCTATCATTTGTCAATCTCATGGTCACATTATAACTAGAGTGCTCTTCTCAGCCAGTCTAAATATGGTTGCGGCGTCTGATCTACCACACCAGTTTCTTATATTTCAGAGCCAAGAGTGTTGTTTTCGATCTGGCCCCCATTTGATTTCAATTTTTCCCTGGAGTTTTATCCTTGGCATGGAGTAGCGAGGTCCTCTTAGTATAAGCCCTAAATATGACACTTTTCGTTGTTTTACAGTGTCCATTAGTTGTCTTTCTACGCCAACTTCTCCTAGCATTTCATCATTCGTTATGTGAGCAGTCCAGAGGATACGCAGTAGTCGGCGGAGTGTCCAGAATTCAAAAGCTTCGATCCAATTCAGCGTCTCAGCCTTAAGTGACCAAGTTTCAGCACCACATAGTAGAATAGGCCATACATAATGTTGAACCACACATATTCGGATGTGTAGTGGCATATGAAGAAGTTTAAAGAAAGTTGTATTTGCACGGCTAATTCTTCCCTTCACTTCTTCGTCACATTCCCACTTTTTATTCAGAGTAGCGACATGATACGTGAATCGTGCGACATGTTCAATATTTTCCCCGTTTATGTTAAGAGGAGTGATGTACTGATGCCTACTATTCACCATCATTTTTGTTTTGGCAGTATTAATATGCAGCTCGAACTGTTCACCGCACTCGTTGAGTTTTTTTTTAATATTGATTGGAGATCTTCAAAGTTGTTAGCTAAGACTGCAGTATCATCTACAGAGCGAATATTGTTTATTGAGATGCCATTGACTTTGATACCTCGCGTTTCATTTTTTAATGCTAACTAAAATATTTTCTCAACGTAAATATTAAACAGAACAGGCGACAGTACACATCCCTACCGGACTCCCTTCGGTATATTAAAGATCTCTGTTGACAGATCGCCATCAGTACGGATCTCAGCTAACTGTTGCCAATAAAGTTTTCTTATTATTCTAATATCTTTATCGTCGATACCGATCTCCTGTAATCTTTCCAACAGCCGCTCGTGCTTTGCGTTGTCAAAAGCTTTCTGATAGTCAATAAAGCAAATTAAAACATCTTGCCTTTACTCATAGCACTTTTGCACAAGTAATTTCATTGAGAAGAGAGCTTCTCTAGTGCCAAGAACCTTGATATCATCATATCCTCACACTTTCTGTATATTTGTGAATGGACTACTCGAAGGAACGAATCCATTTAGGACATATTTCTAAAGAAATAGGTAACTGAAGATACTATAACCAGAATAAATTCTAGTAAAAATCAACTGAGGACTCTAGCAGGAATCGTAACAGGACACCTGAGGGGCTACTTTTCGAAACTTGGATTAACAGAAAAAAAGAAGAAGAAGATGAAACCTGAGTCCGCGATTTTTCAGAATGCATCGCTTTGCCAAACCCTATGATAAGTTACCTGGGAGCATATCCAATAGAAGAGGAAAATCTACCCAATCTGATGCAGTTCCACATTCCGAATTTCCTAATAAAAATAAAATTGGAGGACCTGCTTTAGCAGGTTAGGCATCCTTAAAGACTTAGCAGCATTTCTTTCTTTTGTTTTTCTTTGAAATGTATCTGCTTCACAAATCAGAGTTCAGGAGTTTCTATTTTATTCTTTGTATGACTTCTAATTCTCCCAATCCGTTCTTTTAATTAAAGCTACAAATTATTTAAAAGAATACACCTGATTTACTGGGACGTTACCTCTTAAAATATTTGAAATTTTACCAGAGGAATTGCCCCTTGTACTTTCTGGGGCAATAAACTAATCTTTTAACTTAGATCGGTTTCCTTTTAGCTTAAGAGCGGAGTTAATTGTTCCCTAGTTTAAAAGAAGAGACCCTCAAAACCCAGCCTATTTTCGACTAATTTCTTTACTTACAAAGTTATCAGAAATTATGAAGAAGCTTGTTAAGAACAGAATGATCAGTTTTTTGTCCAGTCACAAACTGTTTCGAAGTCCTCATTTGCCATAATCCTGGTAGAATATTTTTTGCATGAATACTAGGGCGAATGCATTCTGTGTCAAAATCATCTGCCCAAAGTTAAGAAGGAATTACGTTACATCACCATTACTTCCCTTTTACTGGCTTTTGATTCTGGTAGGTTCTGAGAGTCGATTGTTAAATTTTCCAAAGTTTAGTTCTAGCAATGGCGTCATGAGCTTTTTCTAGATTTATACATCTCTTCACTGAGAAAAAGCTTATCTTTGGAGAAGTAATGTCATTTTTCCTTCTGTGAAATGTATTTTGGGAGTTTTTGGGGAGTGTAAGTTTATATCTAGCTACTTTCGTAGTAAAATTTTTAATCTACGTGTGTTAGTAAACAAATCCTTACCACAGACTAGTAGCTTACTATTAAACAAATGACTTTTTAATTTTCTTTGATACGTGACATTGACACAGTGTAGAAATATACTATAAACATTTTTTTATGTTAACCTTAAGAATGCGGTACACCGCGTATTCTGGGCATAAAGTTATAATTTTTTAAAAGTCGAAAACATAAAACTTTACTTTATGAGGAAATATATTTTTGGCCCCATTTGGCTTTAAAATAGACGAAGCTCAAAACAAAATCAAGGGATCAACGAAACATATTTATGTTTTCAAAACTATGCCAAACAACGAACTTCTTTCTTGCCATTACATTCTATCATAAATCACTGATAACCTCGTCTAGTCATCCTTTTTTTTTTAATGGCTACAATCAGCATTCCAGCAACGCTTGCCAATACATTTAAATGGTCGGATTTTACTCTCAATATGCCCAAGTCTAACAAATGGCTGGCCCAGAGAGGAACTCAAGGGCTAAAAGTAAAGCAGCCCGCCTAACGGGAGAAAATGTCCCTGGGAAATTTACAGTGGAAATTGGAAAATAGATTGTCTGTTGCCAAATCCGACCGCTAATAACCTTGATTTATTTGCGGAAATTTAAAGGGAAGATGAAATATTGGCTTATTTGGAGATTTGGCGTTTATTGGTTGCTAATTGTCAGCATATATTATTTTATGATATGCCGATATTAAGTTTATTGAATTTCTAAAATACAGGATAACTCTAAAAATCTGTACAAAATACCAGCGCAAATTTTTAAGACTAAAATATGAGGATCCAATCCAGTTTACTTTGGTCCCAAAGATGATAGTTTTAGAAATACAGGGTGTAAAAATTATATTTTTTGTAAATATTTATCTTAATAATAGCATGATTTGCACTAAATTTAGTACTTTGGTTTTTTTCAGGGTAAGAAACAAAGATTTGATTGCAATTTTGATATACACTGTAGAGGGCGCGACCAGCAGCATTGCGCCTACATCATAAGCTTTATAACTTTATTGTGCCTTAATATATTAAATTTCTAATTAAAAATTCTTATTCTTTGACATATTTTGTCCAAAAGATTTATAAGTAGGTGTCGCTTCGAGCATCCGTTTCTGAGATAATCAAATTTAAATGTTTTATTGCCTACTGATACTCGTCGTAACCCCTATTTACACTTTTCCAGGTTTAAAATTGGTTCTTCATATTGCGAGCGTGTTTAGGGGCCAACAGATCAACAACAATAAAAATTTACTTAACAACAAGCTAAGAATGATAATAATGTAAGAATGAATTGGCAAAGAGCAATAAGCATAACACATCAATTCAATAAAAAACCAAAACAGACAATTTCTGTCATGTCTGGAAAAGCGCGGAGGAGAGGTGTTCATCAGTCTCCATGCGAACAAACTACATGACGCCACTTTTAAAACTCAACCTCTCCCTGGAGATATTTCTGCCAAGTAGAGAGGATTGGGAGGGAGAACAAAATCTTCCGACAAATGAATCCTGGTGGTATACTGATGGATCTCGACAAGATGAAAGAGCTGGAGTCGGAATATTCAGCAGGAGCAAAGAAGTCAGAGAGTACTAGGCTCTCGGACAATGTACGACAATTTTCACAGAAGAAATTTATGCTATTCTGTAGTGTGCCCATCTCTGTGAGAGGGGCATAGACAGGAATAGAGTAATTAATATATGCTCAGACAGTAAGGCTGCGATATTGGCAGTGAAGTCCAGTGTCGTGATGTCGCAACTGGTGTCTGAGTGCAAGGATGTACGACAAGGAAAGGCTGCACAGTCAAATTCGTATGGGTCCTGGGTCACTCGGGCGTACGCGGGAATGAGGAAGCAGACCGTCTGGCAAAGTTGGGTTCGGCGACTGAACCGTATGGACCCCAACCAATATTACCTGTCCCAATTGATATTGGCAAAAGGGAATTAAAATCGTTGCTGGAAAGCAAATTTATTGAATTGAGGAGGGGAGCTCCTGAAATGAGATGTGCTAAGGAACATATAACTGGGCCTATTACACGGCATACTAAGGAGCTTCTCTCCTTGGGAAGGAAGGAGCTGCGAATTGTGATGGGATTATTAATAGGATATTGTCACCTCAGGGGCCATCTTCATAGAATCGGTTTCGAAGGCGACCCGACATGCAGATGGTGTTTGGAAGATGAAACTGTTGACCATGTTCTCAGAGAATGCCCAGAACTCAACGGACTTAGACAGATGTATTTCAGAGATACAATTTTGTTACCGGAAGCAGTTAGGCAAGTTCAACTAACGAGGCTGCTTGGATTCGCAAAGGCGATCGGCCTCGAATAACCTGCAGATATTGTGGGATGTAAAGGGAGCAATGGAGACATAGGCATCGATGATCTAGTATCACCACCCCTTTTTCATTCATTCATTCATTCATTCAATGGTATGTTACTAAATATTGTTAGTAGAATACCATGATTTCCGAATATTCATTTTTTTTTTGTAATTCTAGATGTGCTTCCAATCAATGAACAAAAGTACTTAAATCTCATAAAGTTGAAAGAATTTTGCGAAAATGCAGATGCTGCTTTATTCTATGGAGAGCTTCTCCACGATTTAAAGAAAAAATAAATAAATTAGAAGAAAAATAGAGGTAATTGATAAAATTTCACTACTAATGACCTGGTTATAATGAAATTTTTTTAATCTGTAAAAACGCCGGGTGTGGGAGGACAATCTTTGTTTTATGCCTCTAATCTAGAACGTGTGCGGATATTTTCATTTAATTTAGCAAAAACTAAGTATATTTTATCTCTGCATTTGTTCATTTCAATTAATAAATATTTTTCCGAACTCGATATGAAAAATAATTATTTTTTCCAATCTATTGCAAGGTTTTTATAATGAAATGAATATTAAAAAGTTGAATTTATCTAAATGTTGTTTCAGTGACATTCCCTGTTTTATTCCTATACCCTTCAATTATTGGCTCACCAAAATCCCCGAAAATGCAATGTGTGGGCTGGAATTATTGCCACTAGTTTAATAGAGCCAGACTAGGGCAACGTACAAAAGATCTTGTACCCTGTTAAAAGTTTAATGCAAATTTAATATACATTCTACATTAAATTTAGTGATTTTGCACCTAAAATCGTGAATAATTTATATTTACTTTAAATCTAAAGAAATTCATTCAAATATCAATTCGTTGTACATTAAATGTGATTAAATGGTATCTTAAATTTCATTAAAGTAACTGAAAAGATATTTTAACTTTCTGTACATTAGAATTAATTCACATGTACCTTAACATTAAAGGAATATACATCGCCGGAGATTCCGGGAGATGGCGCCATTTGTATTGAACTTTTCATTTAGTATGACATAAGTTGCTTAAATTTTACTACTTTATGATAAGGTGTACATGTGTGCTGATACTGACGGAAACCAATGAGTTCGAAACTGGTCTACAGATGACGGTACACTACCTATGGGAAAAATTGCCATCTTTTCTTGGCAGCAGAACTCTTTGACCTCATATTAATGTTGGTGCATTAAATATGTGATAAAATATCTTATTTTCAATGAACCCTGGTTGTATATTTAATATACATAGTCACCTTAAAAAGTAATGATCAAAACTTTAAATTTAATTTATGATTACATTAGATTTAATGGAATAAATTAATTTAGATTATTATAAATTATTAAATTTAATGCATTACATTAAAAGCCTTAATTGAACGTTTATGAAATATGCTTTCAGCACATTAACCTTAAATTTAATGAATTTCCTTTTTACAGTGTAGATAAAGTGTTTTACTTTTATTACCAACATAGCTTGGAATCCCTAAATACGCACTTATGTGCACTTTTTCGAACTCCCAAAACATTTGAACCCTCGTAGCGAGCACATTTAACCACCCGAATAGCGTGGCTCGTAAATTTTAAATCTATTCTATTTTCGCAACTGAAAATGCCGGTTAGAATTTGACCGGATGAAAATTTTATTTAGTCCAAATTTAGGGAGGTTTCAGGGTCGAAAATTACAAATTAATTTTAGATATTTTTAACAACAAATGGTCGATCAAATGTTTTGGGATTTAAAAATGCATGCGATTTAATCCAAAATTAGTATTCAGAAACATTTGTGGTAATAAATTACTAATTTATAATAATATTTTAAGGATTCAATAGGGCAGATCCAGTATGGCGTGATAAATATTTTATTGTGCTTGATTCCGACTGAAATTGGTGATTATGGGTCTTCGGGGTCGTAGACTATAAATCTGTTAATCGTTTCTTTAGTGCAGGACTGTCCAATTTCGACCTTAAGCAATATTTTGCCGTTTTGAGAGTAGTAAATTGTATTATATCTATATTTTAACAATGAAGGGGATGAAAAGTATTATCACTGGACGCAGGACTTTATCGAACGGAAAGTAAAAAGAAATTTTGAATTTTTTTTTTCGCAATCAAGCAGCAAGCAAATCTGTATATGGAGGTGTAGGACAATATAATCTGAAAATCTTCCACCCCCATGCATTGACCTAGCAGTTTGTTAGTAAATTTCTGTTACAGTTTACATACATATATATGATACTTCCGATTTCGAACAAGAGGCACTGCAAAAGACACTTTTAAAACCAAAATTTTGGAAACGCTATGTGGATGATATTTTTATAATATGGCAACATGGAAAAGAACACTTGGACGATGTCCTCATATACCTGAACAATATCAACCATAGAATCCAATTCACCCTAGAAATCGAGCAAGAAAAGAAACTTCCTTTTTTGGACCTGTTATTAATTAGGAAACCCAACAACATCGTGGGTTTTAGCGTATATCGGAAACCCACATTTACTGGCCGATATCTAAATGCAGAATCATATCACCATCCCTCTCAAAAACAGGCAGTAGTCAACAAACTAGTATCAAGATTTCTCCACCTAACAGAACTCGACACAAAATGAGACGAAACAAGACACATTTCAACAGCTCTAGAACGGAATGGTTTCTCACAATCAGATATTAAGAAAGCCATAAAAAAAAAAAGAGAAAACCATGACAAAAACCAAAGACCAAGATCAAACAAAAAACAATCCATAATCGTATACATAAAAGGAATAACGGACAGAATCGGAAGAATCTTAAGAAAACATAACATACAGCCCATATTTAAATCATAGAAAACAATAGCCAACATCCTTGGAAATCCCCAAGATAAGACCAACCTTGAAAATCATAGCGTTTATAGCATTCCATGTTTAGATTGCCTGCAAACATACATAGGGCAAACAAACAGGCGCATATCACCAAAAATTCAAGAACATAAAAATAGCCTCAAAAATAAACAGACAACCTCAGCTCTATTTCAATATCACCAAACAACCAGACATACCATCGATTTCGAAAAAGCAAAAGAAATAGTACCAGTACGGAACTACAAGGTACGCGTCATAAGAGAGGCCCTAAAAATCGAAATGCGAGACAGCTGAATAAAAGGGACGATGCTTTACATATTCCAACTACATCGAGAACATTAATAAAAAATCAAGATCCAAAACAACAAAAATCAACCAATACACGAGAGAACTGCATACAAGAATCAAATATATCGCGCTCGGCAGAGGGGAGGAGCCTACGAAGTCGCTCGTCCAATCAGAAAGCTAACCAGCTAAACAAATCTCGAATTTCAACAGAGGCCACCATAGGGATGCGCGATACTCTTAAAAGTATCGATATTCGGTATGATCCGTATCGCAAGAAGTGGTATCGATACAGGAAAATATCGTTTTAAAAAAAAATCGATACCTAGAATATCTATATCTACGATACAGGTCTTTGCACAAAAATCTTAGAAATCACGTGCAAATTTAGAGAACTACTATTACAATGAAAAAATACCGAGTTCCTAGATCAAATACAGATGAAATACAAACAGAATTAAACAATAATTGTTTAAGATAAAGTAGCATAGTAATATTACTATCTATCGACATGGATCTTAGGATAGGATTTTTTCTAAAATACGCCCTCTGCTATCTAAGCTCAAACTGTGATACAATTCAACGGTATTTTGGGTAGATCGGGTAAATGAAGTGAAAATCGATAGATCTACAGAAAAATCGGTAGAGGTGGTAACACAGATTTGAAAGTTCTGACAATTTCAGGGTTCCTAGTGAATCGAGATTCTCCGCCGCCCCCTTAGCACACGAACACGTTAAAATACAGGGACCTAACCTGCCAGTTGAGTTACAGAAACCTGTAAACTTATGTAGGCAGTTTGTCCTAGTAAAAATTAGATGCCGTCATTTTTCAAACCCAGATCGCATATTTCGATACCAAACCCAATGTATCGATACCAATAATGTATCACAAAATAAATATCGATACAAAATATCGGGTATCGAGAGCAAAAGTATCGATACTCTAAAATATCGTATCGCCCATCCCTAGGCCACCATCAGTCCTCAGAAAGAACCGCACTTGAAAATGCCAAATAAGGAACGGATTGGAATAACCAAACCATTCATATATATATATATATATATATATATATATATATATATATATATATATATATATATATATATATATATATATATAAATATATATAAAATAAAATAGAATAAAATATTGGCGAAGCGGACGTGAAAATTTGTCAAGTTACATGATTCTCGTGTTAAAAAGTGCGGAGCACTGCAAAATATGGAAAAACTCCGGGTCCGACAGATGGCGACAGCGCTGTTTCGTCCTAATATGGGACTCGTCAGGCCACCGCAGTCGGTACAAACCATCATCTCGCTTTTGCATCGTATAAAGCTGAATTTATAATCAAAACACAGCAAATAAGGCGACAAAGGCGACATCTCGATGGTCCACTTGATAATACAAGAACCACACAGATTAACAAAGTTTGTAAAAGAACCGTCATATGGTGGCGCGACGGTGAATTAAAACAGAAATATGTAAAATCGAGTACACGAAACGCGCTGCCCAAAGGATAGGGGTCGTATTTTTCGATACTGGCAAGCAAGCCTACCGCTTATTTTAGCAGCCAAAGCCACGTGCAGCACCAAACGATCCCACCATGAGAGCATCGTTTAGTGTGTTTCAAAGCCAAACAAGTAAATAAATAAGTAGATAAGTTTTTGTCCGTGTAATTTAAAATAAAATAGAATAAAATATTGGCGAAGCGGACGTGAAAATTTGTCAATCTACATGATTCTCGTGTTAAAAAGTGCGGAGCTTTGGCTACTAAAATAAGCGGTAGGCTTGCTTGCCAGTACCGAAAAATGCGACCCCTATCATTTGGGCAGCGCGTTTCGTGTACTCGATTTTACATATTTCTGTTTTAATTCACCGTCGCGCCACCATATGACGGTTCTTTTACAAACTTTGTTAATCTGTGTGGTTCTTGTATTATCAAGTGGACCATCGAGATGTCGCCTTTGTCGTCTTATTTGCTGTGTTTTGATTATAAATTCAGCTTTATACGATGCAAAAGCGAGATGATGGTTTGTACCGACTGCGGTGGCCTGACGAGTCCTATATTAGGACGAAACAGCGCTGTCGCCATCTGTCGGACCCGTAGTTTTTCCATATTTTGGAGTGCTCCGCACTCCGTTATAAGTCGCCTCTTTATTTTAGTTACTTCACGACAAATTTGACTAGCACAATATAATTTTTCGCATTAATTAGTTATTACGTTTAACAATTAATTGAAGTTTGCTAGTCTTCAGTTATATAGTTAATTCTGGTCTTATAATATAGACGGCATAAGGAGAGAAGGACTTATGTGTAAAATAACCATACTAATGACGAGACTCGAGTGTATTATTTGCACCAATAAATGTCGACAGGCGTAGATATAACTGGAAATAGATACTTTAAAATACGCGTGGCGCCAGTAAAAGCTCCCACTATTTACATTTATTATTTTAAGATAACAATAAGTCTTCCACAATTATGTCTTGACTAAATATAATTACTCAAATATGTAACTTGGGAATATTCCATGTTAGAGTCCTAATAAGGACGAAATTATGCAGAAGTAAACACACAATGTCAACACATTAAAGCTCAAATACGTGTTTCTAACCAACTTCCAGACATAAATAGAGTATTTAAGAAAATTGAGTAAATAACGAGACAAACTTGAAACTAGAGAAAATTGCTCTGAGAGAGAAACAATACAATTAGTGTACTATGATTATTTCTCGTATTTCCTTATCAACCTAGATATAGATAAATAAATAAATATATATATAAATTTGAATCGCTTCAATAATGGGAATTATGTCGATTAAAGACAGCATTTTTTGTAAATTTAGCTTCAACTATCCAAATGATATTTTCTAGAAATAAATTGTTTTCTTTCATCCAAGTTATCAGTTTCTTTTAGATGCTGGATCATGAAAAATATGTATGGATAAAATTTATGTTTGCGTAATATTTTATGAACTGCTGATTTAGATAATCCTAACTCTAAAGCAGCTTGTCTGACAGATATTGTTGGATATACAGCGGAATGTCCTAAAAATAGCAATTTCAATATTCTCATATATAGCAACAGGTTTATTTCTTTGCATTATTGCCTTCTGTTTTTGCAGATATCGAACACCAAATATGTCACATATTCTTGATATAACTTTATCATATTCTACATAAATAATAAATAAGTTAAAATAATTTTCATTCGTATAATTCAAGCGCCCCGGCATGATTATTAATATCTTTCAAATGATGGCAGCTTCATAGATATTACAACCAAGATTATAATTTAACTAAAAATCCGCAACAACATCGTCATATAAAAATATTAAATTGGCAATATTTCGCTTTTCAACAAGTAATTCCGTCCAAATTATATAAAAAAGGGCTTCCTTGTAGAAAAAATTAATAATTAGGTGTTTCATTTAAAATTGATCGTTTGGACCACTCCATCTTACTTAAGAAATTGTCATCATTGGATTTTCAGATTCACTAATAACATTATTTAAATCATATCTCCATAATCGTATCCAGTATGTTAAAATTCGCGGTTCTCGCTCAGTGAAATATATTTCAAGTTCTGGTGGGCCGCAAAGACCAGTACTGGGACCTTTATTTTTTAATATTTTTATTAATGACATTGTTTCTGTTGTTGACACGGATATTTTATTATATGCCAATGATATTAAGCTATATAAGAGGATAAATTGCTTACAGGATTGTATACAGCTTCAATCGAACCTGGAACATGTTAGCCATTGGTGTTCCGAAAATTATCTGCAGCTCAACGTGGAGAAGTGCAATGTTATGATTTTCACTTCGAAATTTTCTTCATTTCGATATGAATATTCATTGAATACCGTGCTACTCTCGCGGGCAGATCCTTTAAAAGATCTCGGAGTCACTTACGATCTCAAGCTTTCATTTTCTTTTCATATGAATAATATCATTTCTGAAGGATTTTTGGGTTTATCTTGCATTGTACTCGCGATTTTAATAACAGTGACGTCATAAAATTACTGTATTTCTCATATATGCGGTCTAAACTAGAATACGCATCAGTTGTGTGGTCCCCAGGCTACAATACCCACATCAATACTTTGGAGAGGGTCCAAAGAAGGTTTTTGAAATACCTTAATCTTAAGAGTTTTGGGGTTTATCCTAAGCAAGGTTTTTCACATGAACTATTGTTTCAAAAATTCAACTTTTCATCTTTAAAAGTACGGCGGGAATTTTTCTTACTAACAATTCTTTATAAGGTACTTAATAATTTTATTGACTGTCCTAATATTTTAGCTAGGATAAACTTAAGTATCCCTCAAATAAATTGCCGAAATTTTAACGTATTTTATCTCAGAACTCCCAGAACTAACGTGCTCAAATTTTCGCTTCTATATTCCATGTGCGACACTTACAACAAGAGTAATAGCTTTGAGATATTCAACTCATCTCTAGGAACTGTCTGCCGGATTTTGGCACATTGACCTTGGCATTTCTTTCTTTTTTCTCTTTCTCATCCTTAATTGATTTGTATGTTCACCTTTGTATATGTAGATAGCATAGCATAGTATTATACATTAAATGTTAGAATGAATTATTTTAGTTAATTTTTTATTTGTATATAAATTGATATATATTTTTATCATTTGATGCTAATTTAAAATTGTTCGTTTACGTATTATTTGTGTAATCACTGCCTTGTAGTTGGGTCTCAAGACCTGTAGGGCAGTTATTGTAAATAAATAAATAAATAAATAAAATAAGAAAGTTATCATCTACCTCCGGTATATCCGGAAGTGCCAACATCTTGAAAATATTTTAGCCAGGTTTCCCCTATCGATATTAGTATACTGTCAAATTTTTAAGCTTCCTATTTATAGTTTTCCATGTATAGAACGAATTGCTTCCTAGTGGGACACACTGTATATTAAAGTGCTAGAATCCAAATTTGAAAAACTCTAATTTATTTTTCTTTTAAATTCTACTAAATAAATAAAAACAATACAAAAATACAAAACCCAAATTTTGTTTCGAATGAAAAATAAATATTGACATAACAGAAAACTTTGAAGGTTTTAAGAATAGAAGTTCATCATATTAATTTTTTTGGATTCGTGTTTGTATTTTATTTTTGTTTGATTGAATAGATAATCAGGGTTATTTAAACTTATTTGCTAAATGTGTACTTAAAAAAGCAAGTAAAAAAAATTCATTCCTACCCTCTAAAAGTCATATTTTATAGAGTGATATTTATTTTTAACCTTAATGGTTGATTCATACTTCCAAAAATTATCAACTACGACTAAGAATTTCCATTAAAGTAACACTTCCACTACGAAATAAAAATGCGTGTTTGTTTGAAGGTCATAGACAATGATGTTTCTTGCGAAGTAGTAGATATCTGTTGGACTTCCATTGTCTTTATTTTTGTTGAATATCAAGACGTTTCGGCTAGTAGTCATCTCTAGCAGTTTTCAAGTGAAACTAAATAAATCTCTTAGCTACATGACTACTTATACTAACAGTAAATGCAGTTGAGTGTGACTGAGATGAGTGCAGTCATCTCAATTTTATGCTGCATTTAGTTTTAGTTTACAATTACTAAGAAGTGGTTTCCACACTTCTCTAAAGATGGTTTACTAAAACAACTCGGGTTCTGATGTATAACCGCGGCTTCTTTAAATTTCCGTTTCCTCCAATGTTGTTCTCGGTGTAGTATTTTAGCTTCAGATCGTTTTATGTGGTGTCCATGAGTCCAGGCATAGTTGGAGGCACCAGATTTTTCTGTTTCTCCTCGAGATGTGCATTTTTGGTGTTCTTTGATCATTACGTCAAGAGGTCTCTTTGTTTCGCCAATGTAGGAATTACCACATTCACATGATATCTGATATACACAGTTCTTCATGTCTCTTTGAGTTGTTGGTTTGACCCTAGTGAGCCGACTTCTCAGAGAGTTATTTGAATTGAAAACAACGTTGATTTTATATCGTTTTTCTATCCTTCTAACTTTTTCTGAAATGCCTTTAACACAGGGGATGTTCAATACTGGTTTTCGTTCTTCATTCGTTATCGATATTGTCCTATTTCTGCATTGTTCTGGAAATTTATCCACTAGATATACTGGGTATCCTTTGGCTGTCAGATAATTTGTAATGTAATCTATCTCTTTCATCAAGTTCTCGTTGGAGTTGCAGAGAGTTAAGACTCTATTTACGAAATTTCTAATAATTCCTTGATTAGAAAAATAACTAAGGTATTGTCCTGTGTGAGTGGCTTTTCTGTAAAACGAAGTTCGAATTTGTCTGCCATTTCTTTCAACCAAGACATCTAAATGGTAATTTATTTTATACTTCTATCTCCATGGTGAGTTTAATAGTTGGGCTGATATTGTTGAGATGAAAAAAGAAGTTTCGAAGTTATGGTTCAGATACGTAGACGATACTTTTATTATTTGGAGTGGAAACGAAGAAGAACTTCGAAACTTCCTTTTCCATCTCAACACTATCAGCCCAATTATTAAACTCACCATGGAGAAAGAAGTAGAAAATAAAATATCATTCTTAGATGTCTTGGTTGAAAGAAATGGCAGACACATTCGAACTTCGGTTTACAGAAAAGCCACGCACGCAGGATAATACCTTAATTATTCATCTAATCACTCCAACAACACCAAACAAGAAATTATAAGAAATCTCGTAGATAGAGCCTTAACTCTCTGCAACTCCAACGAGAACTTGATGAAAGAGATAGATTACATTAAAAATGATCTGACAGCCAACGGATACCCAGTATACCTAGTGGATAAATTTCTAGAACAACGCAGACAATATCGACAACGAATGAAGAACGAAAACCAGTATTGAACATCCCCTATGTTAAAGGCATTTCAGAAAAAGTTAGAAGGATAGGAAAACGAAATAAAATCAACGTTGTTTTCAATTCAAATAACTCTCTGAGAAGTCGGCTTACTAGGGTCGAACCAACAACTCAAAGAGACATAAAGAACTGTGTATATCAAATACCATGTGAATGTGGCAATCAAAATGCCCACAAATATTTTAATCAAAAGGTAAAATGAAAATTTTTTGCTGTCTAATTGTGGTTGTTTACCTAATTTTATTTTAAACTTTTATTTGTTTTTAATGTTATTTTTTATATTTTTATGAATGTGTCAAACTTTCCGATGGCCGATAACCTTCAAAAGCAGACACGAATTATGTCAGCTTTTTAAAAGTTTAAAGTTGATCAACTTCTTAGTTAATAATTGATAGTTGTTAATTTTTATTTGGAACTATGAACAGATGAAAGTAAAGTGTATCATTGAAGTTGCAAGTGAAAGTTGATAATGGAAATTCTTAGTTGATAATTTTTGGAAGTGTGAGTGAGCTAAATTTCTCAATATTTGGACAATAATTAACTCGTAAAAATCTACTAAAGTCCAGTATTTGTTATGAAAAGGAAAATCCATCGCAAATTTCTGCTATTCACAATTCTTAAAGAATAAAAACCAAATTAATTTTTTGAATAGCATACATATATATTTCTAAAAGAGTACGTCTATGCTCCGACTCTTTTCTAAGTGTTAGGATGATCGATTTTATAGAATATGTATTTTTAACGAAAAAAAGGCAATAATAATGGGCTACAGTTGGACATCATTTATAATACATATCGTAAATGTGACAGGTTTATGTCAACAAAATTTCTGATATAGGTAAGGTTACAAGAAAAGGTGTTTTTCTCTGCCTAATACAAAAAAATCGTTAAAGATTGAGTATTATAGGGTATTGTAATGTTACATTATAGAAGAATATGTAAGATATAAATAACTAAAAAATAAATGGTCATGGTCATCGGTTGATGATAGTAATAAAATAGGTTTATTAGGAAAATAGTCCTTGAACGTTAACTTGAGAAGTCAGTAATATCTCTTTTAATATATTTCATTTTCTAATAAAACATTCTTACTCATTCACTTATGGGAGACTTTAACGCTAACGTTGGACAGAAGGTAACACATAACATCACCGGAAACTTTGGCTTGGGAGAGAGAAATCAAAGAGGTGAACGTCTAATCGAATTCTGCCAGGAAGCTGACTTTGTCATTGCAAATACCTGGTTTCAACTTCCAGAAAGACGCCTGTACACGTGGAAATCCCATCAAGATGGACAACAAGGCAGAATAGTATGGAACCAGGTAGACTACATTCTAATAAACCATCGATTTCGTAATAATATTAAGGATGTAAAAACTTACCCCAGTGCTGATATAAACTCAAACCATAATTTTCTCTCCTCCAAAATAAAAATTAAATTAAAGAAATTAACAAAGCCATCTAAATAAAACAGGATACGCCTCGACCCCCTCAGCAATCCTCAAACACGTGAACACATATCGCAGCAAATAAATAACGAAATACACAAAATATCGAAAATACCAAACGAAAACAGAACCATTAACGAATGTTGGTACGATACACAAAACTCGATTTTAAAAGAAGTGAAAGAGTTTCTGAAAACACCTAAAAGAAAGGCAAAAAATGAGTGGATAACACAGGAAATTCTTGACCTGATGGAGGTACGGCGGAAATATAAAAATGGATATACTAACAAATACAGTAAAGTCAATAAACTATTAAAAAAAAAAATTTAGCAAGCCAAAGAAATTTGGCTCGAAAATTCCTGTAAAGAAATAGAGAACCTCCAAAAAAAAACACGACAATTTCAATCTCCACCGGAAACCTAAATATACCTCCGGAATTAGAAAACCAAAAAATGCTCATTTACTCAAAGACGCCGACGGAAAGATCTGTAATCACGAACAACAGTGCAGAGAATGGGTGACCTTTTTGACGATGCTACTCGAGAAAACGCTGCACATACGCATACTATATGCGGCTGCGAGATAGACAGGGGCCCCAGTATATTGAAATCAAAAGTCAGAAAAGCAATACAGCAAGCCAAAAATAATAAGGCACCTGGACCAGATCAAATCCCTGCTGAGCTGCTTAAACTTCTGGATGTGGAAAATATTTCCTACTTGACCACTTTCTTTAATAAAATTTACAACGAAGGAATAATACCAGATGATTGGTTAGAATCGCTGTTTATCACACTACCAAAGAAAAGTAAACCCACCAAATGCAGCGTCTTTAGACTGATTAGTTTAATGAGCCACACACTTAAGATACTTCTACGAATTCTACAGAACCGAATATTCCTTCTATACGAAAGTAGAGTGAGTGATGAGCAATTTGGATTTAGAAATGGTCTAGGAACCAGAGAGACATTATTTTGTATATGCGTTTTCCTACAAAAAAGTTGTGAATTCCGAAAGAACATCTACGTCTGTTTCATCGACTTTGAAAAGGCATTCGACCGAGTACCACACGATACACTTTTCGAATGTCTACAAGCAGCAGGTCTAGACCACTACGATATAAGACTGCTAAAACATCTGTAATACAATCAAGTAGCCTCTATCCAAATTGAAAACAGTCGTACTCAAAGCCTACCCATCAAACGTGGAGTAAGACAGGATTGCGTTTTGTCACCCTGTCTTTTTAATGTATACTCTGAAGAAATTTTTAGGGAGACTTTGGATGACAGAAAAGAGGGAGTAAGACTGGGTGGAGAAGTAATCTACAATATTAGATTTGCTGATTATACGGCCATTTTTGCAGAGAGCATCGAGGATCTCCAAACATTAGTAAATCTAGTCAATGAGGCGAGCTGCCGAAGAGGCCTTAAAATCAACATCTCAAAAACAAAGTGGATGCTTGTTGGAAGGATTAATGTAGATAAATGTCAACTTTGGCTCGATGAAGAGAGGATAGAGCGTGTAAACCATTTCAGATACCTTGGCAGTTGGTTGAATGTGAATGGGGACTCAGATGAAGAGATAATAGCTAGGATCGAAATATCGCGTAAGGCCTTTATGGCATGAAAACCAGTTCTATGCAACAGGAACCTGTCAATGCATATTCATAAGAGGGTCCTGAGATGCTATGTATGGTCTAATCTGTTATACGGTTGCGAGACATGGACACTAAAAACCACAACGCTAAACAAACAGGAAGCTTTCGAATTGTGGTGCTATCGTGGAATCCTAAAGATATCATGGGTTTCGCACACTTCCAATGAGGATGTTCTCAGTGATGGATACAGATCGACTGCTCTTGAACATTATAAAGAGGCGGAAAACAGAATACTTCGGCCACATAATTAGAGGACCTAAATACCATCTACTTCTCCTTATAATACAAGGAAAAGTGGAAGGAAAAAGATGGATAGGCCGAAAGAAGCTTTCATGGCTACGTAGCATCAGGCAGTGGTGTGATTGCACGGTGGAGGAACTATTTCACGCTGCAGCCGATAGAGAAAGATTTCAGGAAATTGTAAACATGATGACCACCAACATCTGAATACGGACATGGCACCTAAAGAAGAAGAAGACTCATTCACTTACAGGCATTGAATTCAAAACTCAACTTCTTTAGTTTGGCTACCATTGTATTATGCACATTGAAAATGGGATACTTTGGCCTTGTAAAGACAAATTTAATACAGAAAAATATCGCCCAAGTATGTAAATTTTTTCAGCCAAAAAATATCAGATACACAACAAATGAAATGGATGGTCAAGAAAAAATGCTTGAACTTCAGACTTCAATTAAAACATGCGGGTCAAAACTTTATCATGAGAAAGTCATCTAACATCTGTATGAAGAAATAAAGATTGAGACTTCCAAAGTCCTCACCTAGCGTATATGATAGTCCAGAGTTTGTAGCTCGAGATTTTATAAAATTTTTAATCTGGACAGCTTCGCTTAAAGTACTGGATAACTCTGCAGGAATGCGCTTACATGCCGGTTCACTAGTCTCCTTGATCTTCTTTACACGCATTATAAGACCAGAAACTGTTCCGGTCATTAATTTTTGCACCATCAGTGCATACAGCTATCCAAAAAGATCAAATTACTTCATTTTTTTCAAAACAGTTATTGATCATATCGAAAATTGCTGCACCTGTTGTATAAGTGGACTTGCAAATAACATATTTTTTTGAATCGAATTCTTAAAAATATATCTAACATGAACAAGCAATACTGCAGCATTTGCTACATCTTTCGATTCGTCAAGCTAAATAGCGAAATAATTGAATTTTATTCTTTTTAAAATTTCATTTTCCACATCATTTGGAAATCAATAATTTTCCTCTCTCTCAAACTGTGTTGTTTGATAAGGAACAAGGTTTTCTTCGCGGCTTTTTCTCCAAGCATACAGTTTATGATATCTTTAGCACACAGTCCAATGAAATTTTCTACCACTCCATGTGCTTATCGAGATCTTGCAATTCTGTAACTAACTCGAAATGATAACTTGCGAGCTATTTTACTATCTTCGTTTAAATCTGTTAGAAAAGAAGAAACACAAAAATTTTTATTACCTGCAAATTTTCTTTTAAAATACTCAACAGGTTTATCCTTGTGATCCGGATGTCTTGTTTTAAATTGTGTACGAAGAAGAAACTGTCTTAAACTGCTATTGGTCAGAATTTCATTACCGATTACACAAAGCTGTTTAGGTTTTGATTGCTCCTTGGTGACATCAGGCGCGGATTCAAGGGGGGGGCGGTGGGGGCAATCGCTCCCCCCTCAACAGTTTTGATTTCAGAAAAATAGACCCGATTCTGCTTCTTACACTAGGAATGTGTTTGCTGCTGGCATCTCCCCTCCCACCCGTCGACAACTTGTTTTTTCTTGCGATCACCCCCCTCAAGAGCTTCGAATTCAGAAAAATAGACCCGACCCTGACTGATATGACATAAAAACTCATCTATAAATAGTCACTGTCATCACTGACTAAATAAGCATAAGACTTTCAGCGTTTATGGACGCCTTGGCAACTATTCTTGCTATTTTTGGCAAGAGCACAAGATGAGAAATTTCCAAGTATTAAATCCAACTCATTCAATAAATTTTGTTATAGTAAATAGTACTAAAAAAGCAAGACATGAGAAGATGCAGTGTTGCCGTGTTGGATATTAAGTCTAAAATACGGGTTGGTTTAAGTTTTTAATTCCTTCATTGATAATTCGTTTAAATTTACAAAACAAATATTGTCATGAATCAAACGATTATTTTATATTTGTATTGATGAGTTTTTAGATTTAACAGGTGATATACTTGAGTTTTTGGAAACGTAAAATATGAAAAGGAGTTTCTAAATATATATATATATATATATATATATATATATATATATATATATATATATATATATATATATATATATATAATTTATGTGGGCCGATTACTCCGGAACAGGAATTTTTTTGCGTTATGTTAAGGAAGTTTCTGCAATAATCCCACATCATTTTGGTCAAAATTGGTTCAGTGAAATCCAAGCTGGTGCACATAAAATTTAATTTTGTACAATTTTCTCCAGAACTGATATGAGGGAGTTTTCGAGCTCGTACATACCGAATTATTATTTTTTAAATTCAAAATGGGGGACTAAATTTGTCATATTTCATAATTTTGTCCAAATGTGGTACTGGGTGATTTGTGAGGGTATAAAGGACGAATATAAAATTATTTTTGAAAAATTTAATATGGCGGACTAAACATTTAACATCCCTCGATTTTGAGCAAAATTGGTACTGTGTGTAGACGTAAATTAAGAATCAAAAATTAATCTCTTAAAATTCAATACACAGGATTTAAGAAAACCTAAGTTTTTATTTTGTCTAATTTTATTTAAGGCTGGTATTTGAAGAACTCTATGTATCGAAGAATTTTTTTATTTCTGGATCTATAAAATCTTCATTATTTAGATGATAGAAACTTACCACATGTTTCTTATTCAGAGACCCTGGAGACAATTCCTTCGCTAGGAGGTGGCAACCGTGCGGTAACAAGGAGGAGTTTATCCTCTTTAGTCGATAAGAAGGAATATGCAACATTGCCACGTTTTGAATGGAAATCCACCAATTTAGATTCTTTAATACTTGTTACAAAAACATGTATATAACATTTTATTACTGATATTCAATCATTTGCAACATTGTAATGATAAATAATTTGTGTCCTATAATTGTGTCCATTTTATGAGCGTCAAAATTAGAGCATTGGAGTAACACTCTTGTGTTTATTTTGTCAATGCTGTCATTTTCTCGTTCGAGATTCTTAAACTCATCTTACGATTTGGTTCGACTCTACTCTTTCCTACATGTTACGGTGTTTTTATATCGGCAGACGGTCTCGTTCTTGCGTGCACATTCGAGAATAGTCTTAGTTCGCCAAAATAGAAGTTGCCGACTCGTTCGAAAATGTACTCGCATCGCCAGCATCGTAACGACTCGTTACGTTGCCCATTGTTGCCTGTTCCATTGCTTAAAATTCCACAATTACAATATTTTTTTCGCAAAGTCTTTTTTGGAGCTCGTGTAACCCTGGGGGCTCGTGAACCATCACTTGGGAAACGCTACTCTTCAACATACTAAAAATCGCTTAAAAATATCTCGCTCCTGTTCGTGAACAAATATGAAGAAAAAAAAAATACACATCGAATTGAGAACCGACTTCGTTTTTTGAAGCTGGTTTTAAATAACAGACATTTTAAAGGTCTGTTACGTCGTTTTTTTTTTAGCAAAAACGACCTTAATTAAACCGAAGAAAAAATCTTCTTCCAAATTTTTTGTTGGTGTGTTCGACGGCATGTCTGGATATTTAAATTAAAAAAAAATGTCTGAATAGGTTGCCCTTGATTTATGAAAAGGTTTTATAACAGATCGTTTATAAATATTTTTGCGTGGTTCAGGTTTCAGCAAAATATATAAATTGCGTGATACGCAGTTAAATTTTCATGAAAAATCTATATTGTGTGTAATATAATAACAAAGGGGAAAGGTAACTTAAATTTAATCTGTATTACGAGGGGATATATCCTTGTTTTTTTTTTTAAATTCATTATGGATTTTGTTCCTTTTGTTTCTATAGATAATCTCTTGTTAATATTTAGGACAAGGTAACTTTTAAAGATGAGAAAAGTAACGTAAATAAAGCACATTTAATTAAAGTTATTTTCGATAAACAAAATAGAATTTTTTTTGTACAAGCTATTCTCTGAACTTTATCAACTTGAAGAATGTGTTTGCGCTTTGTTGTACTACGCCACCATATAATAGCGGCGTACGTTATCATGGGGCGGATCACCATGGTGTATATCCAAAACAGCACTTTAGGTGTCAGTCCCTATGTACACCCAAAAGCTCGTTTACAAGCCCAGAAAGCACATGGTTTTCTTGGTTCAAGCCTCAATATGATCATTTCAACTCAGTCGTGAGTCCAGGATTACTCCTAGGTTTAACTGTCCCCTAAAGTTGAAGAATTCTTCCCACCAATGTAACTGGTCTTGCAACATATTTACCAAAAGGTATTATAATGTTGTTTCTGAAGATAAATGCCCAAATGTTTAATTTTTGAGGATGTTTTTTATGGTGTCCCATCATCCAATGAGGATTGTGATTAGACCTCTCGAAAGTTAAAAGATAGACCTGTGCACCAGGGCAATGAAAACCTGCCCAACGGCCGCCATGGAAGGAATCCTAAACCTCAGACCCCTACATATATTTCTAGAGAACATGACGACCAGGACGATTTATAGTATGATGAAAGATGAGGTCATAAGACGAAGGCCCAATCTCTTATCCAGAAATCAACAGATCTGGGACATATTCCAAGATGAAATCAAAAGAAACGCAACTTTGTGGATCTCCTACAATGAAATGTGCCAAGGGACATATAATTTAACCTAAAGCGTGACTTACTAGGTCTTTTCTTTTTGCAGAGGAAAGACCTCTGCATACTAAAATGATTAGTGATAGGACATTGTCACTGATAAGACTATTATCATAAGATTAGTACCAATGATGACCCGGTATGTAGATAGTGTATAGAGGGGGATGGATTTGTTGGATTCTCAGAGAGCGCCCAAAGCTTAATAGACTAAGGCAAAGAGGTTATGAAGATTCAGGCAAGTTTAGTTAATGAGGCTACGTGGATTCGCAAAACGATTGACCTCGAATGGTAGGATGTCCCAACAAGACCTCAGCATCGAAGATCAAATATCCTCACTCTTACTCATTTATTCATACTGAAACAGAGAGTATTTTTCACTTTGATACAGTACAACAAGAAGGATATTGTCACTTACAAAGCTATTATCATAAGATATGCATCACTGAAGACGCGGTATGCAGATAGTGTATAGAGGAGGATGAAATTGTTGAGCATATTCTCTGAGAGCACCCAGAACTTAACAGATTGAGGCAAAGAGATTATGAGGATTCATGCAAGTTTAGTTAACGGAGCTACTTGGATTCTCAAGATGATTGACCTCGAATGATAGGATGTCTCAACAAGACCTAAGCATCGAAGATCAAGTATCTCACGCTTACTAATTCATTTGTACTGAAAGAGAGAGTAATTTTCTTTGACGCAGTACAGCAAGCAGATGTTATGGGTTAGATGATCGTACATTACATATCGATATTAAAATCATTTTGTTACTGTGTCTATAGGGAAAAATGAAGTTTCGTTTCTGTAGTTTTACCGAATAAACTTGATTTTACTATAAAAATATTAAGGCAAAATAAACTTTTTGTATGTCGATAATTATGTACATTTAAAAAAACATAACTGATATCATGGACTTTATAAATTTAGGTTAATTGGGGCCGAATTGATTAGAAAACTTGTTTATTTCTGACCACAATTTTAGCATTATATTTTATTGTATAATGTGCTTTTTTAACAGTACAACACCACATAATACTCAATCTTTAATATTTCTTGTTGTACTAAGTATAGAAAAACAGCTTTTCTTGTTACGTTACCCATATCACAGATTTTGTTGAAATAACCTCACCGAACCTGTCATGTTTACGATATGTATTATAAACGATGTCCTACTTAACATTAGACCGTTATTGCCTTTTTTCTTTAAAAAGAGAGTTTTTATAAAATCAATCATTTTTATACGTAAAAAACCGGTCAAGTGCGTTTCTAACGCGTATTATTTTAGGATTCCGTAGCAGTTGTTTTTAATTTCGTCATTATTTTTCCTTTATAATCTTATTATTGTACCCAAAATTAAGAAATTTCGGAGATTATAACTGAACTAAAAATCCGTAGCAAAACCGCCATTAAAAATATTAAATTGTCAATATTTCGAAAATTAAAAATTTTGGGCATAGATAACCTTACCCATACTTACCCTTATTTTTAATACTAAATAAGATAAAATTAGAAAGTTTGGGATTTCCGTTCGAAAAAATTGATTTTTAAAGATTCTTCAATTTAATTTTTAATCTTATTTTTTGAATACCCTGTATTATTGGTTTTCAAAATATTATAAAAATCCAATAAAGTAGGCTCTTTTCAACAAGAAATCTAACCCAAATTGAATAAAAACGGAATATAAAAAAACTGATAATTATTTAGGATCTGAAAAGGTCATTTTTGACATAAAAACCTAAATATGTCAAAAAGCTTGGACTTAGGTTTAGGATATGATACATAAATTGTGCCTAAAATCTTAAGCAGAATCTAAAAATGCAATAATACATAGGGCATTATATTTAAAATAAGGAAATTAAGACAAACTTCTAGCATAACCGAAAGTACCACCATCTTGAAAAGATTTTAGCCAGATTTCTTCCATCGACATTAGTATAGTGTTAAATTATCAAAATTTTTCTCTGTATAGTTTTCCATATATAGATCGAATTGTTTCCCAGTGGGATATCCTTTATAAAAAGGCAATTTTCCACAACTATTGTAAGTGTTTAAACTTTTCATTCTGATTTTTTATTTTATTCTTCACATACAATGTCAAAATAAGATGCAAATACAATTTCTAACAAAGAAACTAAAAATCCCATACATACTGTAGAGAAAGTTAATGACATGAATATTTTTAATATATTTTCAACCGACTTTATTCTTACTTTTGAAATCAAAAATATATATATATATATATATATATATATATATATATATATATATATATATATATATATATATATATATATATATATATATATATATATATATATATACGAGGTTTGCCCCAAAAATATCGAGCCTACCTTCATATCTCCGTATTAGTGTTATTCTTTATCATCTGGTGAGTGACATCCTTCAAAGTAGTACCCATTTAATTGAATAACACGTTCACAACGGAGTTTCCTGAAGCAGTCCTGGAAGCCAGTTTTCGGAATTGCCTTCAGTGCATTCGTCACATTAGTTTCAACCGTCTCTTAGTCATCGAACCGGTGTCCTTTGAGCGGCATTTTTAATCTGAGAAAGAGTCAAAATTCGCAGGGAGCTACGTCGGGACTGTAGGGAGTCTGACGAAGCTGTACAACTTAGTGCTTTGTTAAATATTGCTGCACAAGGTTAGATGAATGCTCTGGTGCATTGTCGTGGTGAAACAGTCAATCACCGCTTGTCCGCTGTAGCCGTTTTCTTCTGACTGCGTCACGCAATCTTTTCAATCCTTCAGCATAGTATATTTAGTGAGCATGTGACCTCTCGGAGCATATTGGTGGTGCACAACACCCTCCTAATCAAAGAAAACAGTCAACATTGTCTTCACTTTGTTCCGACTATGACGTGCTTTTTTTGGTCTTGGCGATTCAGAATGCTTCCACTGTGAAGACTGTCGCTTTGTTTCTCTAAATGCCTTATTCATCCTATTAATTGTTTCCGAGCAAGTTTTTCCAAGATTAAAGCAAAACTTGATGCAAATTCGTTAATCTAATTCTTCCGTCATTTTTTACAATAACAAAATTTAACGAACGAAAAAAAGACACTGTAAACAAACGCACACCGGTCACGAAATAACACGTCCAGTCGGAAACTGCGCACACCAACGAGTTTGTGAAGAGACTGGTGACGCCCATGCCCCACAGAAGTCGCTCGGATGTTTTAACACGGAGATATGAATACAGGCTCGAAAGTTTTGGGACACACCTCGTATTATACGTGTATTCATTTGTCTTTTAATGCACAATTAAAATGTTCTGTTTTGGTATCAATATATTAGATTAGTAGAACGAAAAAAAAAATAAATACCACGTTTTCAAATTCAAACGTGACTTGTTAAAATATGTCACATTCACATAAAATATATCATTTGATAAAATAATAATAACTTAATTCGGAAATAGCTGTTTTGAAATACACCAAATTATTTTAGAGACAGGAAGAACTTTCCAATTCAATTTGATCTTAAATGAGAGTGTCTTAGTTAGAAACTAACTTTTTTTTTCAGCTTCATGGCCAACAAATCGATTAATTGTCAGTATCTGGAGCAGAAAAAATTTATTGAGATTTTTTGGTTTAAAATTGATATAAAAAAAAACTTGATCAAAGTAATAAATCTTATTTTTTATCGGAAAGTGTCAGTTTCTTAAATCAGGAAAAACATGACCTAGATAAAAACCAAGATTGTCTTTTAGTTTAGCTCTAAAAAATACCCATAAAAAGCCTGCAAATCTAAAACAGGGAAATGTAATATAAATTTTACAGGCTTGTATAATTAACTTTATGTACAAAATACACAAAAGCTTGGAAAAAATATCTCTGTTATATCTAGATTAATAAAGCTGGTATAAACCTAAAAACATGCTTATAGATCGTAAATATAAATTAATTAATAAATGTACAATTCGGTGGGTTTAAAGTAAAACACTAAAAGCATGTAATTTTCAAAATGTCACTGGATAGAATTATGTTCCAACACTTTTCGATCGTTCTGGCATTTGCTCGAAGTTCCATTTTAGTTACTACATTATTGAGGCAAAAAATTTGAAAACATAGACGACTCGTTACGATGGTATTTATGTTATTGCAAATATTATCTGAAAAGGAAAATGCCTTGTGGAAACTTTTGTGCGTATTTCGCAAAAAAAATATACTAAACCAAATTTTCTATAATGAAAGTTATTTAGAAGAGATATGTTCGAAGGCATGAATAAAACGTCGAATTTCGCCGAATATAAATAAATTTGTATGACAATTCAATGCTAAAAATGAAGATTTATAAAAACCTCTTACTTCGATTTGAAAGTACTATACTTTCGTTATAAAATTTTTGATAATACAGCCATATTTTTAATAGGTTATAAAAGTATTTTATGGTTGCCGTAAAAGAGAGAAATTTTAATATTGAAAACGTGTCCACCTAAAAATAAATTTTATAAAGTGATGTTGATATTGCATACTGCATAAATATTTTTCATACATTATTGCTTACAACCATAAATGAGTAAAATATAGTCAAGTCACATTATAAGTCCGCTCGCTATAATCTGTCACGTTCATTTTATTGTAAAGATCTTTCTCGACCAATGGCTTCCAAAATAAGGAAGTTGGTATGAGACAGTAATTAAGACATGAATTTTATGACGAGATAAGGGCATAGATTTAAAATATTATCGAATACATTACAAATTACCTGACAGATTCACTCGATTTAGTTGCCATGGTAAGTAGACCTTTTAAATGATCCGTCATTTTTAATTATTATTATAACTTGTAATTATTGGCTCGGAACTTTAATAAATTCTATAAAAAAAATAATAGTTTTCTGAAAAAATTCTTAAAGCATGTGAACTTTCATTTATGATTTCTCATATTTCTAGAGTATTTATGAATTCGAGCGTGCATATAGGAGGTGAAATTGCCCTCAACTTTTTTTTTCATATAGAAAGGTATGCCCTTAAAAAGACCGTAAAAATAGATTCTAACGTACTATATACTTCTGCAATTTTGATCCTTTGATAAGCCAAAATAAAATAAAAAAATGAAATTAAGTTTTTAATATAAAAGTTGCAGGAAGAGTTTCCCATTTTCTTAGCAGAACTCCAATCTGTAATAATTTGCCCTATTTTATATGTCATTCTTTGCCGAAGATCCTTGATATTTTCGGGTTTTTCTACAATAACTCTTGTCTTAAAGTAACTTCATAAAATGATCTAAGGAATTTAGATCTGGGGATTTTGCTGAGCCTTCTACAGATCCACTGATTAGGAAAAATGATTTCCAGATATTGCTGTTGTATTATCAAGTTAAAATAATATTCGAATGTTATGCAAATCTGGATCCATCTTATTTGAAAATAAGATAGTCCAAGCGGGAATAAAATATTGGTCCTATGACTTGATTGCTGATTACTCGTGCCCAAACATTAACTTTTATGGTCTTCGGACATGAGTATCCTGCATCGAATATCAGTTTAGTAAAAATATATACGAAAACCTAAAAAGAGGACAAATTATATAAAAAGTATATATTATTTATCCTCCTCCTCCTCCTCGTAGGTTCTCTCATACATTCACTACTGGTTTTTTTTCCGAGCAGTATCGACAGTTTTGTCCATTAACGTAACCATTTAAGGTAAAAGTACGTTCATCTAAGACAAAAAGAAAAATAAATTCACCATGTTTTCACAAAATTTAAGATAGCAATCTGAATGATCTTTCACGAGATCTTGGAGAAGGAGAATTTTACGGACAAATTTTGACCAAATTGATTACTTTTACTGTGACCGTATGGCTGATATCATAATCTCGTACTAATTGCATAACAGGTGTAATATGATTTTCCTGAAGATTACTCGTAAGTAACACATCTAGTTCTGTCTCCTTATCTACAGTGAGTTGTCGCTCTCTTGGTACCTCTTGAAACAAACGACCTATTCCCGTTCGAGTTCCTGTGATCTATCACCGTAACCGATCTTTATAAAGATTTTAATTTTGATAGATTTACACTATTAAACATATATTTATTTTCGAAATATTTAATATTTGATAATACTAACAAATTTATTAGAGCAATTTTCCAAAACTAACTGAACGATAGAGTAGAAAAAATTGCATTTAGTGAAAACACTTTTTTATTTTTTTTTTGTATAACCGACATTAAACTTATTTACATTAGAGTAATAAAAAATGCAAGACTAAATGGTGCGTTACATTTTTCTTTTTAAGTTCTTTTTAACGAGATACTGAAAGACCTACCTTTCCTGTCACAGTTTAAATTTCAGCATAAGTTCACTATAGCTAATTTCTTAAATTTTATCTTATTTTTGGAAATATCCTAGTTTTGAGCAGCAGAATATTATATTCTTTTAGTATTCCCAATAAATTCATTGCATTTCTGATTTTACTATATTGTGAACCCTCTCGGTTCAATTTGCTTATTAATTTCTTTCCCGACTCGGTTAATTTTACCCTACATTCTTACACCACGAAAGATGATTTAAGTTACATTTCATTATAAGCTGATTATTATTTTTGTCGTGTGTTTGGTATTTTACTACACTGTGCATGGTTAATTTTTTATGGATGCAGAATTTACTTTTACCTTTTTTTAAGATAGATCTCGGTTTTCCCGCCTACTACTATTTGTCAGGTGGTTGTTCACAACTTATTCATTGTACTGTTTGTTGAGTTTAAGGAAATGTATTCCTTCATTTTTCTTTAATTTAAAAATAACTATTAGGATACCTTTCAGTTGTGAGTGTAAAATGCTAATGATTAATGAATTGGCCTATTCACCAAATTAATTTCAACAGACTGTTGTTGCACAGGGTCATTCTTTTTGAGCTGTCATTTCTTTCAAACGTGTCAACTGAACGCGCCTATTGGAAACAGCATAGTGCGCAAGCGAGGATCTTGTTGGAAATGGAGGCCATCTTGATTTAACTTTCATTTTTTTCTGTTGTTTCGGCTCAGGAAAACTGAAGACTTCCATCCCGCTTTATTTGGATTATTCTGTAGGCTGAAAGTCGTTTGAATTATCCCGGTAATTGTGTTGTGTAGTGGAGTTGCAATATCTTTTTGGCAGTTTGGTATTTTGGGCTATTTTACCGGGATAAACTTGAAAACAGGGATTTTGGCAGTTTTACACGTTTCAACAAGGAATTCTGTTAGATTCCACCAACATTGTGGGCCTCCCTACTGTTTTTTTTTTACATACGAGTCCTCCTTACTGGTTATTATCATTGGAATCCTCCACACTATTTTTTCTTTACCTAAGGATTTTACACTATTAGTACCTATTCTGTTCATATTTTAGTCTGCTCTGTTGAAGTTACACTGGTTCCTTCGCGGTCAAACTGATGGTCTACCAAGTTAGCAATCACTCTATTAAACAGGCAAACTTTTATTAAATTTTATGTTTTAGTCTAAACTTATAAATTTTGAAAATTAAATGAATTTCCCCCTATTTATTTGTGTAGGGCGTTGCGCAATATACAAGCATTCTATGATCTTGGAATAAACAGGGTATGCGTTGTTTTACCACCTTTAGGTAATAGTGTGCGTTGTTGATAAGTTTTGTTAGACCCCTTTCGTTAATTGTGCAATTATTTGGTACCGAACTTTCATTGAAGCATATCTAGCCTTAAGCTGTTCAAACAACCCAGTGTGCCTATTGCGTAAAAACGATGACAGCTTTAGACTTTGCGTGGACTTGCAAAAAGTCAATGAAGTTACGGAAAAGGACGCCTATCCCGTCCCGTACATCTAAGCTATTTTAGATCGTCTTAGAGATGCCAAATATCTGAATGTCAATGACATCAAATCTGCCTTTTGGACAGTTCCCTTAAACCAGGTTCCCAAAATTTTTTCGGGTGTTATGTAACGTTAGCTGACCTTCCAGTCTTGAGTCGAAAGCGTGCTTTGCACCTCTGTTGCCAGCATCGACGAACTTCGCTACACCTAATGCCTCCATAGAGGTCGTTGAATTACTTGCGGCAATAAGACCAAAAATATAAATTTTCTTTGGAGGGTTTGGTTATGATGTGACCTTACCTTGATCGGCTGACTCTGTTAATATGATTGATTTTACCCTTATTTAATAACTACTTTACCTTACTAGGTTTGTTATCTTTAACCTTACTTAATAATAGATCATCCTATAGTTTTACTCAGCGTATTGAATTTATCACAGTCGATTAATTTTTGTTTGAGAAAGTTACCCTCATTGTGAAGGAAGGTTCAAATTTTAGCTTAAGGTCACTATGACCAATTTTACCCTATTTTTTCAAATACTCTCGTCGTGGGCAGCATAATATTATTTTCCTTTACCATTTCTCATAAATTCTTTTGAAAAAGCATTTCATTCGTTGCATTTCTGGTTTTACTATATTACAAACCTTCGTATTTCTATTTTCTGACTAAATACTTAGAGGTGGGTTTAACCCTAACATATAAGATAAAATTCATAAAAATACTCTTAAGATGTGATAAATTAAAAATAAAGTTTTACGTATTTTTCAATTTTTACAGAAAAATAATGGGTTTTCTTCATTCCCTATATATCAACAAATCTTTATATAGGAAACTTGAGATAACACCTTGTAATCGGTAAGAAGAGTTATTGTTGCTATTGTTAATTTAAACCCTTTCTTGTTAGCTTAGATTAATTTTATAGTTAGACCATGTTAGCGAATTAAGGGTACATTTCGGGGACCTCTCTAACAAATATTGTAGTGTTAACCTAGTGGTTAGTATATTTAAATAAAAGATGATGTGTCCAAACACCATTATATAGTTTGATTTTAAGAATCAATAAATGTAAGTTTATTATTTATGTTATTTTATGATAAATAAAATAATAGCAGTATTTCAATAGGAAGAAATAAACAGCTCAGTTAAATTTTATAGCAAATTTAATTTTAGTAGTTTGCACAATATATGTATATATATATATATATATATATATATATATATATATATATATATATATATATATATGAATAGTTTGGTTATTCCGGGTTTCCATCCGTTCGTTTAAAAAATCGTTTTCAAGTGCGGTTCCTCTCGTTACTCGCTGAGAACTGATGGTGGCCTCTGATGACTTTCGAGTTTTGTTTAGCTGGCTTGCTTCCTGATTGGATGAGCGATTTCGCAGGTTCCTCTTCTCTGCGGAGTGCGATATATTTTGTTCTTGTATGCTGGTCTCTCGTGTACTAGTTGATTTTTGTTGTTTTCTTTCTCGATTCTTTATTAATGTTTTCCATGTAGTTGGAACATTTATAGCATCGTCTCGTTTATTTAGTTGTCCTGCTTTTTCGATTTCTAGGGCCTCTCTTATGACGCGTACCTTGTAGTTCTGTACTGGTGCTATTTCTTTTGTTTTTTCGAAGTCGATGGTATGTCCGGTTGTTTGGTGATGTTGAAATAGGGCTGAGGTTGTCTGTTTGTTTTTGAGGCTATTTTTATGTTCTTGGATTCTTGCTGATATGCGTCTGTTTGTTTGTCCTATATAAGTTTGATGGCAATCTGCATATGGAATGCTGTAAATGCCATGATTTTCAAGGTTGGTCTTGTCTTTGGGATTTCCCAGGATGTTGGCTATTGTTTTTTGTTGTTTAAATATGGGCTGTATGTTGTGTTTTCTCAAGATTCTTCCGATTCTGTCTGTTATTCCTTTTATGTATGGTATTATGGCTTTGGTCCTTGTTTGATCTTGGTCTTTGGTCTTTGTTGTAGTCTTCGCTTGTCTTTTTATGGCTTTCTTTATATCTGATTGTTAGAAACCATTCCATTCTAGAGCTGTTGAAATGTGTCTTATTTCGTCTTGTTTTGTGTCAAGTTCTGTTAGGCGGAGAGATCTTGATACTAGTGTGTTGACCACTGCCTGCTTTTGAGAGGGATGATGGTGTGACGCTGCATTGAGATATTGGTCAGTATGCGTGGGTTTCCGATATACGCCAAAGCCCAGGGTGTTGTTGAGTTTTCTAGTTAATAGCAGGTCCAAAAAAGGAAGTTTCTTTTCTTGTTCGATTTCCAGCGTGAATTGGATTCTGTGGTGGATATTGTTCAGGTATATGAGGAAATCGTCTAGGTGTTATTTTCCATGTGGCCATATTTTAAAAATATCTTCTACTTAGCGTTTCCAATATTTTTGGTTTTAAAGGTGCTTTTTGCAGTGCCTCTTGTTCGAAGTATATCATGAAAAGGTTGGCTATGACTGGTGAAAGTGAGGATCCCATTGGTGCGCCATCTGTTTATTTGTATATTTGGTTATTGAACATGAAGTATGTGTTCTTTAGGCAGTGTTCTGCAAGTTCAATTGTATAGGCTCGAAAATCTTCGTTCATGGCGATTTTGTCCAAAGTCTCATCCAGTGGTATGCTTGGATATAGCGATTTTATGTCGAAGCTTGCTAAGATATTATTTTCCTCGAGGTGAATGTTTTTGACCATTTTAGTCAGATGTTCGGAGTTTTTCACGAAGGAATCAGCCAGTTCGACTCATGGTTGCATGATACTTGCTAGATATTTTTCCAGTTTTTGTGTAGGAGATACCACGGCGCTCACTATTGGTCTGAGTGGTGCATTTGTTTTGTGTATTTTTGGTAAGCCATACAGTTTTGAACATCTTTTTGATTTTTCTCGTGGTATTATAGATTTTTCAGTTTCTGGGTCTAGTTTTGAGGCTTTAATCTTGGCTTTCGTAGTTTTTTCTAGGTAAGTCGTTGGATCTCTGTTGGTTTGTTTGTAAGAGGCATCTTTGAGAATTTCTGACATTTTTTGCATGTATTCGTTGATGTTCATTACAACCGTTACATTTCCCTTATCTGCTGGTAATATTGTTATATCGAAAAAGTATATAAATAAGAAATAGAATACCTACTAACTTAAGCATAAGAGACAATCAATAAAAAATCTATGATGCTTATGTTTATGTTGGATTAGATTTATCTTAGTACAACTCGTTTTTGCATAGACTTAAATAGTGGACTTACAACCCGACGATATAAATGTAAACAGTGCGGGAAATATACACATGGATTGTGCAGACACTGCGGTAAATTGTGTAATGACGATTCTCACAATTTTAAGTCCACACATCCCTAGATGCAGGTTCATAATGCGGCTCTACTGTATCAAAGATTTTTGCAAGACATGTCAATCTCCGATTGAGTTAAAATAATCAAATCGATTCAAAGAACAGTAAGCTTACTTATACAATTGTAGCCAATTTTTTTATAAACAATCAGTACATAAAATCATATTTAGTTGTTTATCCTTAATTTCTGTGGTATTTATCATACGTATAAACAATGAACGCCATAAGATTTTCTAACGTACCCTAGATAATAACGAACCGTAACTCCCAGCAACCGCCCGTGACAAAATCTCCCAAAAATAGATTATTACAGAATCGTCAAATTTATACAAATATTAAGTCCCTTATTGTTATATCAAATATTACTTCTCCCAACCTTGTTTTCGCAAACGCAAAACAAACAGGCCTTATTTTGAATACGCCCGCAGAAATTTAGTTAGATTTAGATAAACGAATTAGGAACAATAAGAGTAATTAACCGATTGAAGGTTTGTAGGTTATGTGAGGTTTAATTGTTAAAGATAAAAAATGTTATTGACACTATTACTTGGGGGTGTTACGATAATTTTACTTATCTTATTAGTGTATTTTTTTTATGTCGATGGACGTGTAGATTCGTCGAGCTGGCGGTTGAGTGTTGTGACGCGTTTTCGTAGACGGGGAGCGGGGGATCAGGTCGTGCTCTTCGGCTCTTCTTCGTTCACGGCAGCGGAACATCGGTCAGTGGATATTTCTCGTGCAGACAGTCATCGGTCAAATGCTCAGCGCAGGGGTATCGGGTCAGCGGCATCTACGTATATTCGGGATATCCCTGCTCTCTCAACTGATCAACGGTTTGACTGCCTGAATGTCAAAACATCCACTCGGTGGTCGGTTCTCGGGCTCCACCCTCGGGATTTAATGTGGTCGAGGGCTTACTTTATGCACCGGGCAGCTTGTTACAGTGGAGAAACGGCAAGCCAGGGGTCAATTGTGCGTATTAGTGCTGGCTGCCGGCTGCCAATTGTAACATGTAATGGTAAAAATGGGACTAGGTAAGAAAACAAACGGTTATAAAACATCCTGTATCCTCTATTCCATTCTTTTATACAAAGACATGGCCTAAAACTAACTTACAATCTAAGATGGACAATAATGTAAACAAATAAAACGGTCTGGAGGGCAAGAGTATGTTTTAGAGCTGTTTACGGTAACTCATACTGGTCGGTTGCGCTTAAGACAGTAACCCGGCGGAATCATTCACGACGCTATTCACGTATCTCGTACTACACGGTTGCGAAGCTATTCACGACGGCTCGTACGCAAATTACCGCGTTATGTATCTAAAATCCGCGTTCACGGTTCACGGCGCTTCGTATTAAGATTCGACCGACGGCGGTATACGCGGTATGTAACAATAACACGGCATCGATCGGCGACGGTCTTTACACGCGGCGATAGGCGTCGAGGCGACAGTTGTTTAGCGCCATTGTCAACGGACATCGGCGGGCACCTGGCGGTAAAACACATTCCTGGTCATTACGGAAACAATAACAAACTTACGGCATCAGTGCGTGTGTGTATCGGTGACGGTAGGAAGGAAAGAAAGGAACTGACGCTGCCCGTTCTTATAAGGGTCCTCGACAGCGTCAGCAGGATGGAACGACATTGCCCGTTCTTATAAGGGTCCTCGACAATGCCGACCAATAGCGGTAGGAAATTAGGAAAGGAACCGTCACTGCCCGTTCTTATAAGGGTCCTCGACAGTGACGGTAGGATGACACAACTTTGCCTGTTCTTATAAGGGTCCTCGGCAATGCTGGCCATTAGAGGGGTAGGACGTAAGGAAGGAAGTGTATGGTAAACACCATATACACATAAGCCTAGCCTCACCCACATTACTAGACCAGGAAGGCGCGGCCCAGCAGACGACCCAGTCCAGTCCGTTTGGACTGTTAACCCAGGTGGAGAAGGTGTAGTTCTCAGCGAAATAATGGTCTGCTCGGACTTAAATAGACGGCCCGAGCTCCCACTATGTTGACGTGTGACGGTGTGCGGTGATCGCGCATACGATACTGCTGTATGCGGCGCGCGATTGCTATGGTCGGACGCTCTGAAAATCTCGGAAAATTATATTTCCCGGCATAGCGCGGTGAATCTAATTATATTCCGGTAATATTTAAACTTTAAGGAATCTTTTCCCGTAAAAATCAGATTTTTCGGATGTAAAATAAATAAATTAATCCCCGCGAACATACACTTGCCCAAAAATTTAGTAACTTCGTTACCGTGTAGTGAAATATTACACAGCTTACAGCTGAATCAAAATTAAGGTTTGGTCTAATTTGAAAAGGATAAATTCATTCTGCCAAAAACCCAAGTTGTAATGCTAATATAGAGGAGTTTATCTTTATGAACCATGACCTAATAAAAAGCAATCAAGCAATATATAAAGAAGTAGAAGTGATTAAAAAGAAAAAGACAGTAAAATCTACTTACGAAAATATGAAAACAGCAAAAAAATGTTGGTTGAAGACGAAGATAGTCTAAAAAAACCAAATACATACAGACATGATAGAAGAGTAAATGCTTTCCTGAAAAATCTATTGTACCACCTCCAACTGTTAATTCGTTGGTGATGCCTAGTTGACTAAAATAGATATTCCAAATCTATATCTCTTAGGAAACTCTAAATGTGGGATGGCATTAGATGAGATAGATTTTGCAAGGCGATGCATTCTGAATGAATGTTTTCACGGCTACTTCCAATTTTTTAATAAATGAGGCGAGGATTTTGCCTCCGTAAAAGAAATTATTCAAATGATTTTTTTTTGCATAATTCTCTTCCGGAGAATCAAAAGATTGCCGAGCGGTAACTTGGCCCCAATTTGTTAAAAAAGTTTTTTAAGTAGTAAAAGTGGCTTTTCGACGTGAAAAATTATTATATCTAGATTCTGAATATAAAAGGTCATAAGTAATTTTTTCGTAGGATGCGTTGATTTCGAGTAAAAATTCCCAAAAATTGTCATTATGAAGCCTCAAAAACTCTTTTAAAAATTATAATTTTTTTAGTTTACCTAGAACCAAAATTGAAGATTAAGTATCCCGCTTCAAGATTCTGAAGAGTAATTATTCTATAAAAGAAAATCAACTCGTAAAATTATGGTAAATATGTAATGGAAAAAACACGAATCGTTTTATCCCCATTAAGGTAAGTATATTTTACTAAAAGAAGGAATTAAACAATCACTCTGTACATGGATTTTAACCATGGGCACTGAGGGAGTGTATATTTTATATTACCATCTTAAGATTTAAATCAATTAACAAACTTAGCCATTTTATTACTTTTGGGTCCTCTGTCTTTCAATAAATATTTAAAAATGTGTCGAGATAATTTTACCCTCTTCAGAATTAAAAAACTGTTAAAGATTAAGTCAACGATAAATTTATGACCATAGAGCCTAAACTGCCTAAAATGTTTTAAATATTGAATGATTATTCCATTATTAGGAAACAAAAGAATAATCAAATAAACTCACTATAATGTAATATATTGTGTGACTATATGTACAAGGAATTCGTATAATGACTGTTTTTTGTTCACAAGAAAGAAAAAGTTAAGTACTTCCAGACCACCAAAAGAATGAATAGTTCTTTTATACGGTCATTAATATCGTTTCCTTCTATTTATAGAAAGACATAGAATAGTTTTAATAACTCTTTTATTTAAAAAAAATAATATTAAGACGCCCAGAGGCCAATTCAGGAATTAAGTATCCGGCATAGAATGGCTAACATCCTCAATGAACGAGAGGACTCAAGCTTTCGAACTTTCGGAAATGGAATTGACAGTTACAAGGTTACACGGGGGAATGCAAGTTTGGATTTTAAAAAGTAATAAATTTTAGTTAAGTTTGAGAATCATTAAAGGCGGTACGACGGTTTTAAAGTCTGGTAGAGAAAAGGTACGCTACGCGTAAATACCGGAGTTTTCAAAGATTTTTAATTTTGCTTTTCTTATTTAACTTCGGCAAAGTTAACGGGAAAGTCTGTCTTTATTTCACTTGTCGAAAGAACGACATTAATACCGTATTTTAAGCAATTTAAATAGCCATTTTTCGTGTTTTTATTCTCTTCTTAAGACCTATCTTAGAAAGCTATTTATACGCATAAACTTCAAAACTATGTTGTTTCATTTTTCTTTAATAATAGAGAGGCCAACAGGAGCAATTTTTTATTTTTATTAATAGATTTAAGTGTTTTGAGAAACTTCTTTTGTTTAATTTTATGAAAACTTTCACGCGATTAAACCCGCGGGCGCGCTGAGGAAGAGTTTCAATACAACAGGCAAGATCTGACCAGCTAATTAGCAGCCCTACTTAAGTCCTGAAGTCTTGAGTTTGGTAATGGTAAGCCCTAAATAACCTGTAGTTGCTTAGTACTAAAACTGCAAGAGACAAGAGGAACGACCAGACTTCCAGAGTGGCTTTGTCACTGTAATATTTATTTATAGGATCTTAGGATAGTTAGTAATATGAGACAGCAGTAAATTGTAAGCGGAACGGCTTTACGCTACCAAAATACGAATATACCTTTCGCAGAAGTGCACAATCAAATACTATCACAACTACTGAATCATCTACGATATACTAAATCTTAGAGAATCAGAATAGTGAAGTAGGAGATAATTTTAAAAAATCCTTTACTGAGTAAAAGTACATCCATAAATGGTAATATAAATAAAATAGAGGCAGCAACCGTTAACTCTCGGAAAACAGTACAAAACGAAACAAGTTTTTCTTGAAAATAGATCAATCAATTGTACCATTAATAAATAGTGAATATCTCTAAGTTGGTAACTAGATTTGATAAGCTGGAAGGTAGAACCTCTTTAGTCTTAAAGAAAACTACTCCAGTCAATACAGATCCACAATTATCCTTGATTTACTGTAGTGGTGTAGTAGCTAACAAAATTTATTTGCAAAACTTAGGTTTTGACGAGTATAAGTATAGATTCATAAAAGCTAGTAACACATTGAACATTGCAGTAGATCTTGTGGACTACAGAACTTTTGAGCTTAATAATAGTGCTGTCAAAATAGCTTTTGAGTAAGATTGCAATCTATTTGAGAGACTATTTCCAGTGAGTACAATTAGAAATTGATTACCAACTGTGGGATTCCTTGACAACGTGGTTCGAGAAATTGACCATTTTAGAGGAGAATTAATGACAGTGAAGGAAGGCATTAATTATAATAGAAAAATTGAGCTTTTTGTAATTCAGGGCAAAATTCTGATAGATCGTTGATACTATATTGACATTATACAATCCCATGTATTTGCTATACTCACCATTAGGGTAAAGAATTAATTTTTCTGCTGGATAAGGTTCGAAGAATACCTGACTTAAATCTCACAGAACACCTGTGCGATGAGTTCAGGGCATAGCAGGGAATAGCAAAGCAGTTATCCCCTTTTTCACAATAATGCTTTTAGGAAGATTGCATTTAAATCAACATTTATTCTAGATAATAAAAAATAAACATCAGAGAAAAACGTGACATTTTCACATAAATGTGAAGCAAAATAAATAAAAGAAGACGAATAAAAATATCAAAGTAATGAACACGTTTTAACATCTTGACAAAAACCATAAACAAATATTTATCCAAACTTGTCCAACATTTATGTCAAGTGATGGTTTTACTACTTCATTACACCTAAATTATACCTAAAATAAGCAACTTGATTTCTAGGGGTATTCAATGGCCCCTAGTAGAGCGCTGCTTTTCTTCACCTTTTTTTTTTAAATTGCTCTCCTCCAATATTACTTAACTTAAAACCAGTTGTTATTTTTTTACTCCTCATCAGGCATGTTAAAGTTTTTGTGTTGTTTATGCTTTAATTACAATGTTCTCCCCACTCTTTAGACTTCACTCATTTTTTAGCAGTTGTTGACACACAATTTTAACAAGTAGACTGCAAAAAAACAAATTGCCAGAATTTAATTTTGGACGAATTCGGGAACAACCCAAGGGACCATATAACAAATAGGTGAACCGTAAAAACAACAGAAAGAAAACTGGCAAAAATAAAATTTCACATTTTTCGCCTTTTTCCTTCTGGATACTTTGTTTACACCTCAAATAGTAAACGCTCTCGGGCTGTACCAGACGACGAAATTTTGTTTATCTTTTTTCGCGATGAAAAAGGCTGCTTATTTTAAATTTTATGTTTTCAGTTACATTTAGAGATATTTACAAAACATTTTTGGACTTTTAAATTTCGGTTTATGCGCTCTTTAAATGTAAAATAAAAAGTTTCCTGCATCCAGGTTTTCGGTTCCGTTTATTGACATTTACCATCCCAAATTTACTGCAAAAAAAAAAGATTTTCCTACGTTTAACAAATATATTGGTACTTGCATAATTTGTAAAAGCAGGGTGTCCAATTTCATAGAAAATATAGAAAACGTGCAATGATTTATTTATTTATTTACACTGCCCTACAGGACCAGAGTCTATATTATTAGAGAGAAAAAGAAGAGTGTTACTTAAATTATAATATTACCTACATAACGCTGACACTGCAATAAGTGTCACATATTCTATAAATCAATCACAGAAAATCATATCACATCGATTTGAAAACAGAGTAACTACAGTTAAATATATCAAATTTGTCTTTCAGGCGATGATAAAGGGAACAAATAGAATATAATTGGGAGAATACATTACTTTTTGATTTCGGTAAATAGAAACATACTATAGATCTCGTTATCCCTGAAAATCTTGTTATTAATCAGTTTATACAAAAAGAATGGTGAAATAAATCTTACCAATAAGCTTTCGAGGGATATAGTAGCCTGTATATAAAACCAATCCGATTTAAAGCTTTAGAATTTTAAGAAACGATATTGAATTGTCTCCAATTTTTCAAAGTGTACATGGTAATACAGATACAAGATAACTGAGGCATATTCCAATTTGCTTCGTACAAGAGAATAGTATAATGTGCTTACGACCTAGAGCTATCCAAATTCTCAACTAGATCTCACCAGAAAGCCAAGCGTTCGGTAAGGTCTCGATACTATATCATTAATATGATGAACAAATTAAGTCTGCAGTCAAACGTGACTCCTAAGTTCTTAATGTAGTTAACCCGCCTTAGAAAAACACCGTTGATTCCATAATCATGCCGCATATGTGTTTTACTTCTTAAGAACGACATAACATTACATTTGTCTATGTTTAGAAGCAGTTTGTTTTTTAGACACCAAGCATTTAATTTCATGCGATTTAGTTCAAAGCTCAACCAATTGATAGGGCTTGGTAAGTCACGGATAATCCTTAAATCATCTGCATAAAGTTGGCAGCTGTTATTTAACCCTTATATGATATCTTTAATGGAAACGTTAAAATGCAAGGGACCTAAAACAGACTCTTGAGGAACACTCAACATCACTACAAAATTATTAGATCTATTACCACGGTATTCATTGTTGTCATTAAAACCAAAATGCGACAATTTAGAAAGTAACACCCTGATCAACATCGACCTGAATGACAAAATCAATACGCTCTGAGACATACTGTGCAATAGTACAAAGACTGGTCACGGTTGACTTTCCAGAAGCAAAAACCATGCTGCTGATCTATAACAAAAGGCGTTATGTAAAAGGATATTTGTTTCTGAAGGACTCGCTAAAACACTTTTGCAAAATTGCCCATTATCGCGATGGGACAATAATTTTCAGCCCTGGTTCTGTCATCCTTTTTAAACACCGGACAGATTTTTGATTTCTTTCATAGATCAGGAAAAATACATTTCTGAATGCATAAATTAAAAATTATAAAGGTTTAGCAAACTCCCAAACACAATCCCTTACGACAAATTAAGGAATGAAATTAGGACGCACCGTGAATTTTTTAAAGGCTTTCTCTAAGTCTTTAGGCAATATTTTAGATACTGAGATAGGATAAGAAATGAAACCATAGGTACATAAGAAGTAGAAGCAGTAGAAAACGACATTTACGATGTCAGTGGGATTAGTTCTTTCCTGATTTTGAAAAGCCATGTAGGACCAGAACTATTGGGGGTTCCTTTAAATTTTGCATCAACATTTGCAAAATAGGTACTATAGAACGTACTGATAAGAATTTCCGAAAAATTATTTTAAGTGTTTATCTAATCTAAATCTAAACCCTTCAAGCCCTCTAGTAGTAATTTTGGATGAAATCCGGAAATTTAAAATTTCTAGACTTATATTACACTATTTTCATCCTTCGATTAAACCAAATCGAAAAATGTAAAATTTTTAGTTCGCTATCTTGGAATTGCTATATTGAATCCTGAGAAAATACTTTTAAATTCATAATTTTTACCCTCAAGAACCCCTATATCAGTTTGGGAGAAAATCGAAAAATGTAAAATTTTTAGGCACCATATTGAATCTGCCAGATTGAGTTTTTCAAAAAATATTTTATATTCATAATTAATACTAACAAAAATACCCCAATACTGATTGGAAGATGTAGCCATCTTAGATCTGCCATATTGAATTTTTAACAATAATTTCAGATTCGTTATGTGCGACCCCGAAAACTCCCCCGCACCAATTTGGAAGAAAATCGGACAAAATTGATTTTTTTGTTCGCCATATTGGATCCACAATATTGAATTTTTTAAAAATATTTTGGATCCATTCTGTACGACCCCGAAAACTGCCCCACACCAATTTTAGAGAAAATCAGACAAAATTAAATTTATTTGTCCGCCATATTGGATCCGCCATATTAAATTTTTTTAAAATAATTTTAGATTCGTTGTGTACGACCCCAAAAGTTCCCCCAAACCAATTTTGGAGAAAATCAGACAAAATTAATTTTTTTGATCGCCATATTGTCAGCGCCATCTTGGATATTACTGCTCCAATTTCATCCAAAAAAAAAATATGGGACTACCGCAGCAACTTCCTGAACATAACGTAAAAAATTTCATTCAAATCGGTGACGCCGTTCCAGAGTAATTGATGTACATACATAAAAAAATCATATATACTCGACGAATTGAGAATCTCCTTCTTTTAGAAGTGGGTTAAAAAGTGACCAAATATCCTGAAAAATAAAATAGACGTTTATACAAGTGAATCAAAATTGTCTTCTTCTAGAGATAGTAAGCATATTATTTTTTATAACATTATTCCTTTTTAATTCCCCCTATAGTCGGATTGCCCCCCATGACTTGAGGTAAAGGTCATGTGTATTCTAATAACCGCTTACCTCTATATTAACATTTATTTGCTTATTGTTAGGCTTTACGTTTTAGTAACTTGTATTATTGGTATGTATATATAATGGTGTGTATGTGTGTGGAATTGCGGATTAGTAGACTGTGATCTAATAGATCTATTGTGTTCCTCTTCTGCTGTCGTTAGGGAAACCTAGCCGGGCAGATCTTATCTTACTTCTCTTAGGAACTTTAGAATGTTCGCCAGCTTTAAAATGTAATTTCACTTCTTCTATTAGATGTGTTTCCAAGAACTGCATTCTAAGTTTTTCTAAAGCGCTGCACTCTGAAAGAATGTGAATTGAGGTTTCGTCTTCTTCCTTGCAAAATCTGCACTCTGCTCTTTCTGCCAATCCGAGTTTCTTGAGATGTGGTAATCCCCGTCAGGATTTCTGTCAGAATTTGAAGTTGGGTTTTACTTCAGGTTAAGCTTATTCATTCCTTGAATCTCTATTTTGGTGGTAGTTCCCAAAAAGTATCTTCACTTGTCTCATTTCTTGTAGATCCGTCTCGTAATTAGATCTCCTACCCTCCCTCTCTTTTTAGTTCTTCTATTACACTACTACGGATTTCATAGAAAGGTTCGGGCCCCAGAAATGGCATCTAAAACTATTTTCTCGCAAACTGGTCTACAATTTCAGTCCCATCTACCCCGGTGTGTCCCGATACCCGCAGGAGAGGTCACCCTGCATAAGAATAATAAGATCATTATTATTCTTTTACCTCTTTTTCAGTTTTCATGTCTACTGAATCTCATACACAATCTACACTTTTTTATTCCGACACATAACATCCGAGGTAACTGCAGGAATCGACTCGGACCACGATGATGAGAAACCAATCACTTGGCCACTACGCCAGTGCTGCGCCCTCCAGTCTGCAGTAAATCCTGCTAAATTACATAGCTCTTTGTCAGTGTACAACGTGGTAGTATGGAAAACATCAACAGTACGTTGTTACGTTGACATTTTTCGTACTATTCCAGACTCAACTCGTTGTGCATTCGATCACGAGACTAAAGCTTCAGCTGTCAAAAATGCGTTCAAATGAATAACATTGTAAAAATTCAATATTAAGGATACTGGCTCCTGGTCCACGAGACAAAAAGTTTGTGAACTTAATTATAATCAAAGCGCAACTTCAAATAATGAATATTGTAAATGTCCACGTCATTGGTAAGGTCCTTGCGTGTACCGATTCCCTATGGCTATTATCATAAATACCTTAATTTATACGAAAACAATAAATTAAATGTTTTATGAACATTATTTTTGTATTGGTTGCAAGTAGTCCAAACTTCCAACTGATTAACATTTTATAAATTATTGATCTAGTTATTTTAAGCAGGGTTATTAACTTATTTTAGGTCGACTTCATTTAATTTTAAGTACTTTTCGCAAACAAATAGCTCAAATTTTCAATAATCGTTAATATACAGGGGAAAATCAACAAGTTATACATGTGATACAATTAACTTACTCCGTAAAAACTGTAAGCAACAAAATATGACAGTACACTCCAGACAAATACTTTACATGTGTTTCGATATTTCTAAAAATTACTAAAGAACAGCCAAAGATATAGTAATTATTATAATAATTAAGCGTCTTTATTAGAAGTCGATCAGCTGTTCTCGTAAAACCATGCTAAATGCGAAATAATCTCACATAAGAAAAAATGTTTCTAGAAGGCCTAAAATTAACTTTTGAAGAGTAGACCATTGTCAACAATTCTATTAATCATTGCATTACGTCGTCTTTTTCCAATGTATCCAAAGTAACAAGATTCTACAGAAATTTAAACTTAATAAAACAATTCAAAACATGTTTACACCTTTCCAAGCCTCATAATATAAGAGTTATAATATGTAACCCACCCTACATAATTGTATTCTAAAATACTACTTACTAGGCTGTTGTATAAGGTCTTTATTGCTTTGTTATCATTAACGTTCTTTAATCGTTGAAATAAACAGAAAAATCCTTCTTAATCAAGTAATAATCCTCGACTCTCTCAACACGAGCGAAGAACTTAAGAAAATTTACATAAAGAAAGCAGTAACAGTTCTTGAACGTAGAAATAGTATCGTCTACAAACGACAAGAACAACACAGGAAACATCCGAAGTCCCTCTGATATGTCTGAAGTTAAAAATATCCGTCTTCACCCGCTAAACTTGGCTATTCAGGTATAATTCAATCCAACTAAGGTAGGAATCACACACTTTCAGCCCTTCAGCTTTAAAAGCAACAGATCATCAGACACCTTGTCAAACGTAGTTCTCAGATATCGTCAGTTTGACAGCTGTTCTCTATATTTTCATTAAGATAATTATGAAATTCAGCTATATTAATAATATTTGATCTGCTCCTGTAAAAATCAAGCAGCTTAAGACTGATATGTTATTTGAAAGTACTAAATATTTCAAACATGCGAAAATCCACTGCTTGAATAAGACACTACGAAGACATTTCTACCTTCAAAGTAGAGCGAGATGTTCCCCAAGATGATGTAATCTCTCCTAAATTCTTCGCTGCAGATTTAAGCATATTTAAGCAAGTCAACATTGAGCATTTGGGAGCTAAAATTAGTGGTGAATAGCTGAGTCATCTTCATTTTGCCGATGGCGATAATACCGGATTGCTTTAGTGAACAAGATCTTACGTGAATTCAGGTAAAGCCAAATTCATGACCAATTTAGTTTTGAGGAAAATCTAGTGGTTATTAACTTGAGTATAAAACTAGTGTATACGTATATAGACTTGGAATATAAAATTTGTTTAAGAAGAGACTATCAAGCCCACGAGATAAGTGGAGAACTGGAAAAGTAGGGCAGCTTTTAGAAAGCTACTCAACATCCTACGGTCTGATATTTCTATTTTTCTGAAGAAGGAGATCTTTTAACAGTGCGTTTTCCACTATTGACGTTTGGAACCAAAACAGTGGTACTTAACAGACATACGGCCAATAAAATCCAAATTGTTCAAAAAGCCATGGAGGAGATAAAGCGGTGGGACAGATACCATCGTGAGGATAGCTAATATTCAGTAAAATTTAATTGACCACCCATCTAGGACAACAGACGATAGTTGGATGAAAACAAAAAGAAAATACTGAAGTGGAAACCACGCAAAGATGAATTTTACAGGAGGGGTTGTCTGCCCACTTACTTGATGAATATAGTGCAAAACTGAAATTGATAAGAGACTTACGTCCAACAGTGAATAATCATATAGCTTTTGATGATTATTATGAAATAATTCATTTGTTGTTTATAATAGATTGAAGCATTTTAAAAATGATATGCTTCGATAACTAATAACTTCAATCAAACATTTTTTACAACGGTAGAAAGAAGTGATTGCTTACAAATAGCTGGGCACAAAGATTTATCAAAGGACTTCTACTGGATAATTTGGAAAGGTTTAGCCAATTCCAACTCACTATCTTAAGGATAAAAAGAGTTAAGGCATAAGAACCAGGTTCCTTATTAATATCCAATCCATTCAATTTATTTAATATTTGTTTTGTTGTGAAATCAACATAGCTGAAGAACTTTCTTTTATGCTAGTATTGATTATAGGAGTGTTTACCTACGTTAAAAACAAAAATCATATATATAAAATACAAAATATAATTTAAAATATATCTGCCTTAATAAGTGAGAACTTGTAAATAAATATAGAAATATCAAATACATTCAATCAGTGAATATAGCAAAATAAATTGTGTCCTTAAGGTGGCATTTGAATATTTATAATAGTTATAAAAAACTAAAAGTACAGAATTTTAAATATATACAACTTTTTTGTATCTTCGTCTTTTCTAAAATATTTTTCTAGAACTCTCTTTCACTTAATTCTTGTGTTGTTGTTGAAATTGTTGCCTGGATCAAAGTTTTGTAATGAAATTTCAAACAACTTTTTTATATCCGATCTCCTTGAAACTCGGTAAACGTCTATACATATTATTGGTAGAAATACAATATTTTTAAGTTAGAACACAATTTTATACGTTTCTAAGAAAGCTCGATTTTTAAGAGTTATATTTATTACCTCATTAAATCGTTTAATAAGTGTGGCAACTGATGACCTTGAAGTTGATGCAGTGTTGCCAGGTAAACTTGCTTCCGAGGTACCTGTGGCTCCACCTAGGTCCGCTGTCACCTGTCGTAGATAGTCAATAGGAGGAACCTGCAATGTAAAGTTTTTCTTTGTAAATATAGGAATTATTAATTGTTTTTCTTGCAGTAAAATAGTTTTTATAAATGAATAAAAAATGCTCATAATAAAGTCTCCTATAAATAAAATAAATATTAAAAAAAAATTATAAAATAATCTTTGTAAATTTTATATTTCACAGTTTGTGTAAATATTAGAATATTTTCCATATTTATTGTAAAATAAAATATAGAAATTTTAATTGTAAATACACTCAGCTTCAGTTTTATAGGCTTGTGTGTTTATTTTATATATTTCAATTGTTATTTGATAAAATCAAATGCGAAATAAAATCGCAATACACTTTTAATAATATTTTAATGCAATTGATTCCATTTTCACCTTTGATAATTTCAATATAAAATAAAAATCTTGAAAAACGTGAAATAGCCGTTTTCTGAGAAAAAGAACTGTGTTAAAAAGTAAAGGGAACACATAAGTTTAAAGGCAAATATAAATAGTGTCTTACTTAAGACTTATATTTACAAAAAATATCTGCAATTAATGAATTATTATTTTTATCGGTTTGATTTTCCAAAAAAAAAAATATTCTTTTTTGTTTGAATTATTTTCTAAAATAATAATAATTTTGCACCAATGAATGGATGTTGAAAAAAAGTGAAACTGAGAAGAAATTTCTTTAAGATAAGGTAGAAAGATCTTGGTTTAAAAAAAAAAGACATTTAAGCTTCCTAACCAACAATTGGTTTTCTGGTATTTTAGAGCTTTTAATCTCTTTGCACGTTGTAACGCAATTGTAAGAGTGCCAACCTTCAAGTCCTTCAGTTCGAAGGAAGTTGTTTCGAGACTAGTTGCTGACTATATATCTTGTCTGCTGCTTTGGCACAGTATCGACTGAGGATGCTCTTATAATAAATGGAAATTAGAAAAAAAAACTGTTCTGTTAACAAAAAAGTAACATTAGTTTTTTTACTGGAATATGTTCATTTCGGCATCCTATAAAACATGTCTCGATGGTAACTCTGAAAGACCTGTGCAAAAAAAAATAGATATTATCATTAAAAAAGTATCTCAAGTCCGGAATTTGTGAGTTTTTATTTTCCGAGAAATTCGATGTCAAAGTTGAAAATTCGATTCCAATTTTCCGCTTTCCTAATTAAGATGCAATGCTCAATTTTAATGAAAATTGTTTGTATTATTTTATATTTTGACGATCTATTAAAAAAAAAATTTTTTCAATCGTTGGCCGAGAAATTTTGCAAAAACCAATTTTTGCACTAAAAAAATTGCGATAACTTTTCACCGGATGGAGATAAAATTTCTTTAATGCATGCATTGGATTTAGATGTATCATTTCCGATCCCAAAAAAAAAATTATTTTGGATGAAAAAAATGTTTTTTTTTTCATAATGGCGTGGCAAATGAATATTAAGGGCTCAAAAATTTGCAGAAGATGTTTTTTGATACTTGTACTTTACTTGTGATTTTTTTGGATCCAAGAAATATACTTCCATACGATCTGTGAACTTTCGAAAATTGGGCCGAATCTAATCAAAAATAGCTGCTGCAGGCCTCTGTCGGCGGGTTGCCATAGTTCAGGCGCATTACCCATTGGCGCATCAAGCAAACTTATGCATCACAAGTAATATTTATAAAATTGATGTTGTTTTATCAATTTATATGATAGTAACAATTTGTTTAGTCATATTAATTATTAATTTCTTTATTAACAAAACTTTACCAAAAAATTATAGAAAAAATCATATAAATATTCAATTAAAAATTACATATTTTAATGTTTCTTTCCTTTATATTATTATTATCTAACAGTTTATTAACAACATTTTTACAAAAAATTATAGAGAAAATCATACAAATATACATCTTATACGATTTTTTTCTTTATATTATTATTACCTAATAGTTTATTAACAGAAGAAAGATGAACGTATAATTGACAAATAGTATTTGTATGATTTTCGCACTTAATTTTAATGTATTATTAAATATTTATATATCGTATTATATACTATTATTATATTTTTATATGATTTGCTTATAGAAATGTTCGTAGACATTTTGTTAATAAACTATTAGGTAATAATAATATAAAGGAAAAAAACGGTATAATATGTAATATATAATTGAATATTTAAATGATTTTCTCTATAAATTTTGTTAATGAACAAATTAATAATTAATGTGACTAAACAAATTATTACTATCATATAAATTAATAAAACAACATCAATATTATAAATATTACTTGTGATGCATACGTTTCCTTAAAGCGCCAATGAATAATGCGCTTGAACTATGGCAACCCGCCGACAGAGGCCTGCAGCAGCTATTTTCGATTAGATTCGGCCTAATTTTCGAAGATTGATAGATTGTATGGAAGTGTATTTCTTGGATCCAAAAAATTCACAGGTAATGTACAAATATTAAAAACTATCTTCTGCAAATTTGAGCATTTAATATTCATTTGCCACGCCATTACGAATTTAAAAAAAAAAAACGTTTTCTTGATCCGAAACTAAATTTTTTTCTTCGAGATCGGAAATGATACATCTAAATCCAATACACACAAAAAAAAAATTATCTCCATCCGGTGAAAAGTTATTGCATTTTTTTTGTGCAGAAATTGGATTTTGCAAGATTTCTCGCCCACGATTGAAAATTTTTTTTAATAGATCTTCAAAATATGAAACAATACAAACAATTTCCATCAAAATTGAGCATTTCATCTTAATTAGGAAAGAGGAAAATTGAGGAAGAATTTTCAATTTTGATATCAAATCTCTCGGAAAATAAAAAACTCACAGATTCCGAGTTTGGCTTAATTTTTTAGAATGATAATACCTATATTTATGTTAAATTTTAAATAGGTAATTTGTTAATAAATGTATTTAAAAAAAAACAGAAACCGCAAATTTTGCCGAAAAAAAAATATATCTCGATAACTAGTGGCGCCACCTATAACTTATATTATATGAATCGATAGGTTTTTTAATTCTCAGCAACTTTTCTTTAAAACATTTTTCTATACAACTTTTACTTTTCGAGATAAACTCACAAAACCGAAAATCGTGACCATTTTTGGTCCGCCATTTTTTTTGCACAGGTCTTCCATCGAGATATGTTTTATATGATACCGAAATGAACACATTCCAGTAAAAAAAACCAATGTTACATTTTTGTTACTGACGAAAGTCTATTTTCCATGGAGTATTACGTTAAGGATAACAAAATAACTACTTTGTTCAGAGAGTAGCGATCTATGGCATTATTAATTTAATTTTCATTTTCTTCCAGTGTAACAGCGGGTCGACTGATAAGCAATGTCGCAAAATTTCATTTTGACGGGAATGTCTTTTGTCCCATCTGCAAGATGAAATAACCTCTGTTTTAAGTATGATTCACAATAAAAGAACGTACTTTTATTGAAAAATAACTCGGTATATTTATTAAGATCATTTCCAACTTAAATTATTAACCTATTTTATTGTTTAGGATTACAAATTAGTTTGTTTTATCTAGTTAAATTTTCGTTAAATAATTTATTAATTCGTAAATTAGCCGCAACTATGGTTTACAGTTCAAGTGAACAGCAATCGGTAACGTTGCTTTGTGATAAAATTAGGATTATTTTAATACCGGCATTCCTATGTTACGCAAACAAAAGATCAATGCAACCAATATAATCATTTTGTAACCTAGTTTCTCTATTATTTGCGGAAATAAATCCCCTTTCACGCAACACGATTAAGTATTCATCGGAAATATCATTATTTACCAAAATAATTATATTAGCTCAGGTATTTATTCTTTGGACTGTTACTAAAATAATATGGAGATAATTCAAAATTTAAGTTTAGGATGGTGAAGGTGGCATATTTAGGGTGTCATAGAGCTGTAGCAGATACCTTAAAAAATCATGGTTCTTATGTTTAGACCGTGTCAAACTAGATTTAGTATCCGACGTTTCACCTACGATTGCAGGAGTCATTCATCTTCAGGGATCTTTACTCCACGAGATTAGAACACTCAATGACTATCGAGGAACAGCAGCCCCGTATTTATACCCGACTGGTGCTCATCGAACTGTGATCCAGCATTACAATCGATTTCCACTTGTGATGTAGACTGTAAGCTGTGCCTCTGTTAATATTATTTGAATATTTACAAATTTCGATTGAATCTTTAATTTTACGTTTAAAGAACCAGACAATGATGCACCTTAGTTTCTTTTACATTAAAAGTGCGACTTGAGCAATGCTGGTGATCAGCTACCACAGATTGTAAAATTTGTTTCTTTTTTATACTTTTTTCATGTTTCTTAAGCCAAGTAGATATAGAGTGTTCTGTTTCACCTACATAAACTTGACCACAAGAGCAAGATATCTTGTAAACGCCTTCTGTTTGAAATTAAATTGGGTCTTTTGGAGACTTCAAACATTGTCCAACTTTCTCATATGTGTTGAAAATTGTCCAAATGTTTGATTTTCCGAGCAATCTGGCAATCTTGTCAGTGGCTCCGTATATGTAAGGTAAGACAACACTGTCCATAAGAGCTACAATTATGACATTTTGTTGAGTAGTTTGGTTTTTATATTTATGAACAGAACGTCATATGGCCATAGAGTTACTGTTAGGATATTCACAGTATGTAATTGTCTCTGGTGATTAAAATATAAACTATTCTGAGGATACAAGCAAAGAAGCAATTCTATGTGATATTCTTAATTCTTTTAATCTGGAAATAACTACATTCTTGCCTACTAGAATTGCATTAAATCGATTTGGTAATCTGTGTGGGAGTGTCATTGATTATGTCTGCACCAACCTGCCAAGGTCTAATAATAGTTGCAAGTTAATAAATTCTCACTTGGCAAACCACTTCGCTCATATAATTAGTGTTTCTTGTGATCTTGATGTAACCAATCATCGCACAGCGAAGATAGGGTGGGCAGAAATTTAAGCCCGGGTAACTTATCACACTTTTCAGATCTTTTAGAGCGTGTTGATTGGTCTTTTCTATTGGAACTTCCAAGCGTGGATGATGCCTGGTCGGAGTTTTCATCTACTGTAAGCCATTACTTGGATTTGAGTTGTCCGTTGGGAGACGAAGTTATAAAAAATCGATGATAAAAACCAATGCATGGTATGGTCCTTTTTTGTCAAGACAAAGAAAGGATCTGGATAATCTTTATTTCTTACAAAGATATATAGACCGTACCGAACATAGGATGCTTTATCGCTACAAAAAAAAAGATTATAGGCGGAGTATACAAAACGCAAAAAAGAGACAAAATAAATAATGCAACTAACAACACGAAAGAAATATGGAATTATATTAACCAAAATCTTAATAGGCAGAAAAGGGTAACAAACCATAACATCGCTTTGCGCTTCACTGATGGTATATGCGATAACCCTCAAGAGGTTTCTAACCACTTCGCTGAATATTTCAGCTCTGTTACCAAGTTGAAGTTGTTTGACGCCTACGGTCGAAACATGTCCTTACCAGCAAAAACTATAGAATCAATTCCTCAAAGAATAGTAGTTTTTGCGGTGGTTCAAGAAAGGCTAGTATCGACTATTAATTCGTTAAAGAACAAACGCTCCTCAGGTTCCGATAGTATAAGTCCTCAAATTTCAAAATTAATTTCAGAATCGCACTTCCTTTAACATATTTAATAAACAGATCACTTTCAGAGGGCATTTTTCGTCAAATATTAAAGCAGGCGGTAGTTACGCTAATATATAAAAAGGATGATCCTCACAACCCGGCCAATTACAGGCAAATATCTATACTGAAGAGAAAATTCTTAAAGTTTAAAGAATATTGTTTTTGCACGGCCAATTCTTCCCTTCACTTCTCCGTCCCATTCTCACTTTTCATTCAGAGTAGCCCCAAGATACGTGAACCGTGCGACACGTTCAATATTTTTGCCCGTTGATGTTAAGAGGGGTGATGTACGGATGCCTACTAATCACAATCATTTTTATTTTCGCAGTATTAATATGCCGCCCGAACTGTTCACCTCACTTGCTGAGTTTTGTTAATATTGATTGGAGATCTTCAAAGTTGTTAGCTAAGACTGTAGTATCATCTGCATAGCGAATATTGTTTTTTGGGATGCCATTCACTTTGATACTTCGCGTTTCATTTTCTAGTCCTAACTGAAATATTTTCTCAAAGTAAATATTATACACAAAAGGCGGGAGTACACATCCCTGCCGGACTCCCTTCAGTATATTAAAAGTCTCTGTTGACAGATCGCCATCAATACGGATCTCAGCTAACTGTTGCCAATAAAGTTCTCTTATTATTCTAATATCTTTATCATCTATACCGATCTCCTCTCTTTCCAACAGCGGCTCGTGCTTTATGTTGTCAAAAGCTGTCTGATAGTCAATAAAGCAGATGAAAACATCCTGGTCATAGCACTTTTATACAAGTAATTTCATTGAGAAGAGAGCTTTTCTAGTACGAAATCTCTTGATAAAGCCAAACTGTGTGTCGCCACTCATATCCTCACACTTTCAGTATATTCTTGAATGGATTTCTCGGAGGAACGTTTTAAGAGCGTGGGTCATCAAGCTTATGAGTATGTAGTCTTCGCAGTTCTTGGGGCTTGTTTTCTTTGGAATAGCAATAAACGTAGACTTTAATCAATCCACTGGGATTTACCCAGAGTCATATATCGAGTTAAAGAGAGATGTAAGTTGCTTAATATCGACTTGCTTTAAAACTTCTACATATATATCGTCGTGACCTGCACTTTTACCATTCTTCATACAGTTCATTGCGTACCTGACTTCAGATTCAAGAATCTTTGGATCACTCATGTTTTCAGTGTCATTCGTCGGGCCATCTGTTCGTTGATCACTGAACAAAGTCTCCGCATAGTTCTTCCAAGTTTCCTTTAATTCGTCGGTATTCAATATCGGTCTTCCTTGTCTATTTCTTATTGATGGCAATGACTTTGTTCTATTTGTTCCAGTTATTTCCTTGATTTTTCAATGGAAAATCAAGGAGTCGTGTTACATACGTCGGATCAGAAATGTGATAGTCCGTTTACAGACATCAACTAACTTTATTCAAGACAAAGATAACACTAATACAAGGCTCTAACAATTGGTTTGTTCCCGCACTTCACTTCTATATCTAATACCGACCATTACTCGTGCTAAACCAGTACTGATGATATGACAGCCGACCAGCTGCATTTATAGCCAGCGTACTTCTCTTATAGAAGTACCATCTATAGTATATGCGGCTACGGAGCAGAGTGAAATTTAAAATTATGTGTTTAAATGGGTACTTCCGTTATTTTAAGCCCGAGGGGGTTGAGACTTCATGGTTTACTTGTCATCCCTAGACACCCTCACGTGGTGTTGCCAGATTGTGCAAACTTTCTATAACTTACGACAAAAGCAAATTTGGCAATATCGCGCTCCGGTATATTTTTTAAAATAATGTGATTAAAATACTCATTCATTTTTGCTGAAAAAATCATAACTCAAAAATCTTACATGTTAGGAAGTTTTTACCATCACTTTCACATTTAGAGACCGCAAATTTACCAAAGACTGTCTTTTACATTATAGTCGCAAATTGGCTGTACAGTAATGTAATATATACTTTATAAATGCAACTGCGAGTAATTGTTTTGTAAATATTTGCTTTTCCTATTTCCATACAATTTTAAATTAATAAAACAACTTATATTAATACCGCATTTCCAGAATAATTTAGAGCCACGCGAGTAGAAAATAAAACTCTATTTTTATTAGATTTTTTTAATTAATTCAATTACACTACTAATTACAAATTCTTAAGAATAATGCTTTTTAAATAAATAAACTGAGGTATTTAAAAAAACATGATTTATTTAAATTAAGACACCATTATTAAAATGAAAGAAGTTATTTTCATTTACCCCTATACATTTTCCGAAATAATTCTATAATTTTCCACTTTTTTCTCGAGTGTATCTCCAAATATCTTATACTGTATATAATGTATGCAAAAAATCATCAAACTAAAATTGGGGCACCGCATATGAAAGCTCTGACTGCCATAACCGGTCCGACAATCAGGAAAATGAATATTTAAGTAGTTCCTGACGAACCTAGCAAAATGCGATGGAGCGCCATATTACTTATATTCAGTGATAAATTATTCATAACGTCCACTATCTGAATTTGAGGAAAATCTTAGAGTATAATTTATCTTATAAATTGGGTGGGACCTCTTATGGTCCCAAAACATTGTTAGGAATACTTCCATATTAATTTTAATTTTAAATTCATTTTGCAAGCACAGGTTAGTGCATCTTACAGATGCGACAAAAGTCATTCTCCCCAAAACCAGCTTTCATGACGATGCTGGCCTCGCGACCCATTGTATTACACTGGGAGAAAGTGTAAAATTAGGAGTAATAACTTTATTGTTTAGGTTTCGTTGAAATGTTTTTTTTTTCGTGTTTTATGTTTTTCTTTAAAAATAATACAAGAAATTTCCTGTGCTTGCCGTGACTGCACGTTGAAAACTGGAAGAACAAGAACCCTGCTCGAACCTTATGGATATTGGTTCCAGGTAATTTTTTCTATATCGGGGATATGTTATAGTTCTCTACGTCCAGATGAAAAATAACTATGGCCAAAATCCCCAAAAATTAAAAGCTTCTGAGGGATCGGGGATGTTAACGCATCAAAAATCAACCCATCCTTGTAACTATTGCATATGAGTTGAGAGTGTAACTCCTTATAATGTAGGAGTGAAGTGAAGAATTTCGTCACAAAACTTAACGGCTATCGTAAAAGAATATTCTGCGGCGACCTTGAACTTAACCACAGTATTAATATTGACCTTGGTCGCGCATTTTCAAGGTCACTGCAACCCGAGTCATTGTAAAATAGTTCAGAAGAATATAAAAAATGATCACAGGACTTCCCATGCCCTGTACTGACGTGTCATTGCTTTTGATCATATAGTTAATATTATCCTTGACCAAGCATTCTCAAGGCAGGTTAAATCTGATAGTAATCTGTAGTTTTCGTGAATGATATTGAAAGAGTCACAGGGTTTTTCACGGCCTCTACGGACGTGCTACTGCAGAGATAGGAGAAAGTTAATTTATTTATTTATTTATTTATTTATTTATATATTGACGGACAACACTGTCCATTTTACAATAATTAATTACAGATCTAGAGTAAAACATAACAATATGAAATCAATAATAGTATAACAAAAGAATGTTTACAAAAGAAAAAAAGTGTACACCTGTCAATCAGTAACAGCAGAAACAAAATATTAATCGACAATTAATTGCAACAGCCTTCATTTAAAATAATTCAAATACGTATCAAAGAAATTCAAGTTACCCAGCCCATTAGCATAGGCCGGTGAAATATATGGAAAGTACCAGTATTCCTGCGAGGGACCAGCAGATCAACACTCGACAGCAGGTGCGGCCAATCGGTGATACTCTTTATAATTTTAAAGAGAAGTTGTAAATACCTACCCTTTCTTCTATTAGCAAGAGGGAGCAAATTCAACTCGGAGCACAAAGCAGCATAATCAAGGTCAGCACCTCTGTTGAATTTCAAGTTAATATACGAGGATGGTTCGATAAGTTCTCGGCCTGATAAAGAAAACAAAAGATTTTTGAAAATGTTTTTATTTATTTTTCAACATAGTCCCCTTTTACTTCAATACATTTAGACCAACGATGTTCTAACATTTTAATACCCGTAGTATATTGCGATTTGTCCAACTCTGCAAAATAAGCGGTTGTCGCTGCTCTGACTTCGTTATTTCAAGAAAATTTTCGTCCAGTGAGCGATTTTCAAGTTGGGAAGAGAAAATAATCGCTGGAAGCCAGATCCGGTAAATATGGTGCATGTGGAAGCACTTCGAAACGTAGATCATGGAGTTTTGCAGCAACAACCATAGATTTGTGTGCAGACGCGTTATCCTGATGAAAGAGCACTTTTTTTGGAAAGATATGGGCGTTTAGCCTTAATCACATGCTGCAAACAGTCCAGTAGTGAAGCGTAATACTCCCTGGTGATGGTCTTGCCTTGTTCTAAATAGTCTATAAGCACGACGCCATGTGAATCCCAAAAAACTGTTGCCATGACTTTTCCTGCAGACGGAATCGTTTTTGCTTTTTTTGGCATACTTTCACCTGTCTGCACTGCTGTTTTCTCTCTGGCGTGTAAAGGGGAATCTCTGTTTCATCTACAGTTATAAAACGTCGAAGAAACTCAGCAAGATTGCGTCTGAATAAGTCTGAACAGTCTTGCGAAGTGTTCATTCCAAGGCGTTTTTGGTCGACTGTTAACAAACGCGGCACCCATCGCGCAGAAAGCTTTTTCATGCCAAAAATATCATGTAAAATGTAGTGGACACTATCTATCGAGATGTTTGCTATACTAGCAAGCTCTCGTATTTTCAGTCGGCGGTCATGAAGTATGACATTGTGAATTTTTGTGACAATTTCGTCAGTTGTAGCGGATTTGGACGTCCCGAGCGTTCATCATCTTGAATTGATGCACGACCACGATTAAATTCAGCAGCCCATGTTTTTACTGTCGAAAAAGAAGAAAAAGAATGCTTTAAAGTAGAATCTTACTTATTTTTAATGTCCATAGGAGTTAAGTCCTTTAAAACAAAGTACCTTATAACCGCTCGAATTTCAATTTTATCCATCTTTCACAAAATATCGAATCTTATGTGTTTACTCAATCGCCACACAAGCAACTACATGTAAACATCTGAAAATTTGCAGGGTTAATGCATACAAAATATTATAGTTATTTGATTATACTAGCGCCCTCATATCTGAGAAATTTTCTCTATGTCTGTTCGAGCCGGCACACAGTGATTCATAGTGGTGGTTCCAAACACAAGAAGTGTAATCAAGGTGTGTTCGAACCAATGAACAATAGATTATTTTAAGGGACTTTACAGTAGAAAACTCCTCAGCATGGCGTTTATTAAAACCTGATATACTAATAATACCGGCGATGTGAGAAACGAATAAAAGGGTGGAATCACAAAGGACTCCCAGTTCCTCCATAGAATCAACGGAGGTCAACGGCCTACTATCCAAATGATAGCAAAAGTCCAGTAGATAACACAATCTAGAAAACTTAATTAATTTACACTTAGGAATATTCAAACTCATCCCATTCAGTCCGCACCAGGAAACAAATCTAGCAAGGTGTCCATGAAGTTCCAAGCAGTCACTGTAACTGTCGATGACCTTATACACCTTCATGTCATCCACAAAGCGTAAGAACGTGCTTGACTTAAAGCAGATGGTTACATCATTAAGGCATAACTTGAACAATAATGAACCGATCTGGGATCCTTGAGGGACCCCAGAAGACACCAAATCATTCAGCCGCACTACCTGATGCCAATTACTCAGATAGGTCTCAATCCAACCAAATAGTGGACCAGAGATACCCAGCTCCCGAAGCTTATTCAGCAGAATCCCATGAGGCACTCTATCAAAGGCCTGCGAGAAGTCAGTATACACAGAGTGGACCTCGGATTCACTCTCTAAGGCCTCAGACAAACCGCTCACATAAGAGACCAGATTCACCTCAGTATTCCTGTCAGCACAAAAACCAAACTGATCCTCAATGATCGTAGAATTAAAAGTAGAGGTGGGAAAGGCATTAACCAGCTTTTCGAAGATTTTAGAAATAATATTAATTATGCTCATAGGTCTATAGTTCCGAATATTAGCCCTGCTGCCGGCAGTAGCATTGTATGAATGCTATCAGGTCCCGGACCTTTATAGGGGTTAAGACCATTCAGCTCGGCGTAAATATCTGAAATAAATATGGCGAAGATGGAGACATTTATCAATGTACACTTTGCTGAAATATTTTGCAAAAAGTTTAGCAACTCCAGGACTCATTACCACGCTTTCGTCCTCCAAAAATAATTTAGATGGCGTACCGTTCGAGTGAAGTTTGTCATTCAAAAAATTCCAGAATGGCTTCAGACTCCGACCGATACCAGCTTCCGTGTCACAAATATAATAATCATAACAGAAGCGTAACAGTCTCTTACATTCTGCACGTAAACCAGTAAACATTTCATAGTCGTTCCGAGAACCACTCGACATAAACTGTTTATGATATACTTTTGTACAGTTAATTGAACGAGCTCGTTGGAAAACCACCTAGGAAACTTTCTAGCAGAAACTCTCTTTACAGGCACAAATGCTTCCAAGGCAGAATAAAATTCATTGTAAAAAATATTTATCATATCATCAGCACTACCCACAGAAGAAAAAAGGGTCTCCCCGGGGTACAGAGCACATTAGTTAATTTAATAAGATATTGTTGGTATGTTTAAAGTCGAAGTAAAAATTCTGTGCATGAGTGCTGGTGTCATGAGAACAAGAACACAAACAGGAATTGGGGGATGATTGGCGTCTACGCAAACTAGCGGTGGAACAGAGGCCACAGCGAACCTCACGTGACTCAAAACTAAATCTAAAATACCATTGTTGATATTAACTATAAAGTTATGGAAGGAGCAAAAGCCAGACAGCGCAGCATAATCGATAATTAACTCGAACCTAGTAACTAGTGGGTACGGTCTGAGAGTACAGCTCATTATAATATGAATTTTGAATAAGATATTAAAAATCAAGATCTCTGTGCTACAGATTATAAGCAACCTAAATTACAGAGAATTTATTCCCTTTATTACATTAAATTTTTAGGTGGGATTTTATGTTTTTCATCCTTATAAAGCGAGCCAAAAAATACACAAGACAATCAGTAAGTTTCATTTTGCGGAAAGTTATAAATAATTCATATTTTGACGCCCATGATAATTTAAAATAAAGACGTCATGTTACCCTCTTTTTAAACATACCATTAAGTACCTAATCATTATATCTTTCTCTCAAATTCCCTCAAAATCGTAATAAATCTGTCATTTTGTCTCCTCAAAAGAAAACAATCCTGCAAATTGTGTAAAATTCCGAAGCGAGGCTTCTCTATTTGCTTTCCAACACGGTTGTCAAACTTGAAGAATATTCTTCAATAAACGGTAATTTTCATTGTTAAATAAAAACCGAAAATAGCTCAAACGTCAAGACCTGAAACATTGATTTTTTGTGAGAATTCCATCAAATTTAAATTTAACCTTCATTTTTTATGTTGAATGATTTTCAAAAAGTTTCGATGACATTCGTGAAAAAGTTAAAAAAAAGTCGGAAAAATTTTCGCCGAAAATCTGGCAACATTGTTTAAGAAATATTTTCCGTCACCTGAAGCAAAAATAATGAGCTTTATCGCCCGAGGTAACGAAAAAACCGGAAAGCTTGATTTCAGGAATTTGAATGAGGAATATTTTCCTTTAAAAAGGAATAAAGCCGCAAAGAAAATAATAATTCTTCAGTCAAATTTGTAGAATAATATTTATTCTTTACAGTTATAGCAATATTCAGCTTTTTTGCGACACTGGAGGAAAATTATATTAAGTTTTTATAAAAATATTGTTGATGTCTTTAATTGTATGAAATTATTTTTACTGTAAACTTGAAAAAAATAAAAAAATATTATTTTTCTTCTTCAGGTGCCATTTCTGTTACGGAGATTGACAATCATCATGGTTATTTTTACTTTTAAGGCAGTTGCTCTAAAGTGCTTCTGTTAGCTCCATCCAAACCATTCTTTCAGGTTTCTTAGCAGTGATATACGTCTTATTTCCACGCGTCTTTTACTATGTATCTTGTCTTATATTAAAAGTCGTAAGATGCATTATATGTACGAGATATTGCAGTTTCCTTTTCTTGATTGTAACCTCAACCTCTTTCTGTTTTCCTACTCTTCTTAACACTTCAATGTTTATAACCCGATCCATCTACGATATCCTCAGACGCCTTATATAGGTCCACATCTGAAGGGAGTTAAGCTTTCTCATTATCTTGATATTTAGCACCCACGTTTCCATATCATAATGTAGTATGCTGTACATGTAACATTTGGTTAATTCTATCCTCAGTGCTATAATCAGATCTTGCTACAAAAGATGTTTTTCATTCTTGTGAAATTAGCACGTGCTTTCTGTCATGTAGTCATTATTTTCTGTTATCAGCGTTCCCAAGCACGTGTGTACGTGCTGTAGAATTTTTGGAAAAACCTGGAGTTTGAGGCTGAAAATCATCTTATAATCATATTAAGCGGTCATTAAACCAATGGCTCAGACAGAAACTCTGCGATATTGGCACTGAAGTCCCGTGTCGTAACTTCACGACTGGTGTTTGAGTGCAAGGACGTATTGAATGGTATGACAAGGAACGGCCGCACAGTTAGAATCGCATGAGTCTCGGATCACTCACGCATACGAGGGAATGACGAAGCAAAACGTCTGACAAAGTTGGATTCGGCAACTGAATCATATGAACCCCGACCATTACTACCTGCTCCAGTTGCTGTTGGTAAAAGGGAATTAAAATCGTTGCTAGAAAGCAAATTTACTGAATTGTGAAGGGGAGCTCCTGGAATGAGGTGTGCTAAGGAACATATAACTGGGCCTAGCGCACGGCGTACTAAGGAGCTTCTCTCCTAAGGAAGGAAAGAGCTGCGAATTGTGGTAGGATTGTTGATAGCACATTGTCACCTCAGAAGCAATCTTCACAGAATCCGTGTCGAAGACGACCCGACGTGCAGATGATGTTTGGAGGAGGATGAAACTGTTTGACCAGGTTCTCAGAGAGTGCTCAGCACTCAACGGACTGAGACATCAATATTTCGGAGATACAATTTTGTTACCGAAAGCAGTTAGGCAAGTTCAACTAACGAGGCTGCTTGGATTTGCAAAGGTTTCGAATGACCTGCAGCTCTGATGAGATATAAAAGGCCCAATAGAGGCCTAAGCATCGATGATCTAGTATCACCACCCCTTTTTCATTCATTCACTCATCAAACGTATGGTCACATACGCATCTTTGGGTTCAACAAGTAGCAACTCAAAACAAGTTGCAAAAATAAATTTAGTCTGTATAGGAGTCACAAAGGCCATGTCAGTATGCTCCACTGCAGCAAAAGAGGTAATGGTGAACCTTCTTTCACTGCGTATAGCTATGATCAGAATGGCAGCAACAAATACCCTCAAGCTGATCGAAAGTGAAAACCTCAAATCAATTTCAACAGAATCCATATCACACCCATATATAATTTCTATTAAGTCAACGATTTTGACATGAACTGTGAAGTAATCACTAAATGCTACCAAGAAAACGGAGAGAGATTACCTCGAGAAGAGATCGGAGTGGGAGTATTAGACCCAAATTTTGTGCTTGCCATATTCTTAACAGATTCCCCCACCATTTTCTAAAAAGAAATGACTGTAATCCAAATCCACGATGAAGAGTATCTCAATAAAAACACAAATTGCACTAGTTCCTCATATTTTAGCCTCAGGAATTTACATTAGCGTTTCATACAAATCTTTTAGGGACAGTATATATATATATATATATATATATATATATATATATATATATATATATATATATATATATGTATTTATATACTGACTACTGACGAGTACGTCGCGACCCACAAGGGGATCGCCTCGGTTTTTTTGAGATTCCCGTTTATCAATTTGAAAATAAAAATTCAAATTTAACAACTAAAATTCAAATTTAATGCGATAAAATGTTAATAATTTATTTATGCTTGGAAACATGCAAGACTTGCGTCATAATCAGTGGATAATCGACGCACGCACCTCTTCTTATGCTTGACGAAATTCAGCAGGAGTAAGCTAACGGGGTAATTCATAGTGATCGTGACATTTCCTTGCATCTCAGAGACAGGTATAAGAGGAAGAAGTTTAAAGATGGAAAGTCTGATATTTTGCCGAGCTAAGAGTAATTAGGAAAGTATTCCTGACTGATATATAAGCACCGAGTAGAACCGTAGGGAAGGGTCTTCAGATATTTAGATACAAGTTAAAAATTTCGAATATAAGCATGCAAATTCTTATATAGAGGGCGCTTTTGACAACAATCCACATATCACCTTTTGCACTGGCAGAGAATGCCTTAAAAGAGGGCGTAGATTCTCCACTTATGTGGAGGTTAACCGTAGATCGACTCCTCTGTGATTTGACTTACCTCGAAATATCCTGTCAGAGCTATGCCTTGGACGTGGTCATAATCGCGAGGGGTAAACTCGAGAACATCCTCTGCGACATAATCCAAAGAAGATTCGAACACACTAAAGGATGGTACTAGATAATGAGACTAAATGCTAACCCTACCAAAACCACCTTAGTAGCCGTTACAAGGAACAGAAGCCTCAACCTGAAAACCATCAAAATGGATGGGAACGTAATTGAGTGAAAGTCAGAGGTTAAATATCTGAACTTGACCCTAGAAAATAAACTTCTTTGGGAGAAGCACAAATAAAAAGTAATCAATAAGTCTACAAAAATCTTGATGGTCTGTAGAAACTTCGCGGAGAAAAGCTGAGTCACAAATTCAAAAATCCTGCAGTGGAAGATACACTGCAATAGTGAGACCTATCATCAAATCTTATTTTAAATCTTACACCTTTATATATAAGTGTGGAGAGTATGGTAAAGAATACAATATATAGGATAATGAGAGACGAAGTCATAAGACGAAAGTCCAATCTCTGATCCAGAGATCAACCAATCTGGGACATGCCCCAAGATAAAATGAAAAAGAAATTCATATTTGTGAAAAACTTCACCACAATGTTGAGTGAGTCGCTAAAGTTAATGGGAGAGAAGCACCATCGAAAAAGATAACTAGAATTTCATTCTGTGATATACAGATGGCTCCAAACGGCGTAGGGAACTGAAATAGGAGTGTATTGACCCAGATCCAGATACAATGAGACTTTGAGTAAGTTATCAGGTATCTGCCAGGCGCAAATACACGCTATCAGGAAATGTATTCAATTCAGCAAAGAGAAAAACTATCGCGGATAGGAGATTATTATCATGTGGGATAATAAAGCAGCCACCATTGCGTTGAGTTCTCAAGTAATCAGCTCTTCAATGGTCTAAGAATGCCTAAAGAAATTAAACGAATTAGGTAAGAATAATAAGATGAATCTTCTGTGGGTACCGAGGCACACCGGAGTAAAGGGGAGAGAAATAGTAGGAAAGCTCGCGAGAGAAGAGGCCGAGACACAATTGCTGGGGCCCAAAATAGTCTATGGAATGAGTAGCAATATACTACTAAAAAGAAAGGGAGAGTGCAGGAGATCCAATTACTGCAAGAAATGGGACAAGCGAAGATACTTCTTGGGAACTACGATTAGAAGAGGTTCAAGGAATACGTAAGCTTCTGATGAGGCATTGTCACCTGAAGAAACATCCCAAGGAACTCGGATTGGCAGGAAGAGAACAGTGCAGATTTTGCGAGGAAGAGGACGGCACCACTATTCACATCTTTTCAGAGTATAGGGATTCAAGGGATACGTAAGCCCCTGATGGGACACTATCACCTGGAGAAACACGAGAAACACTCCAAGAAACTCAGATTGGTAAGAAGAGAAAAGTGCAGATTTTTTGAGGAAGAGGACGATACCGGTATTTACATCTTTTCAGAGTATAGGGCTTTAGAAAACCAGATAATGCGGTTCTTTGGAGCATACCAAATCCTAAGTTTCCTAAGGGAAGTAGGACTGGAGGACCCGCTATAGTCGTTGTTATCCCTAACAACTTGACAACGGAAGGGGAATACAATAGATCTATTAGGTCGCTATGTATCGATCACCAATTCCACACACATTTCAAAATTGTTGTTGAATTACCTATGAATCTCTCTCTCTCTTTCTCTTTACTTTAAATATCCATACTTAATATTAAATATTAAGTCATCGAACTTGGGTGGGTAGTCGTTCATTTAAATAAAAAAATAATTGATTACGTCAAATATATTGTTGTTTGTACGCTCTAGAAATAGCGCGTGAACTTGATAAATATTAATTTTATTCAGAAAGTATTTTTTTTTTGTGTCAGTATAAGTTATTTTCAAATATATTGATTTTTAGTCCTTTTAAGTCAACTTTTTTAAACTTACTTTTTTCATTCTTTTTTATCCCACATAAAAACCGCAGAGTACTGAAATTAGGCCAAAAAGTGAATCTCGACAAGTGTGACCTACTTTCAACCCTATCACAAATAAATATCAAGAGTCGAATCTAATTTCAAAAGTTACACTAACTCCGAGTTACACCCCAAAGCTTTTACAATGCTATAAACGAGATCAAGGAATCGGGGATCTCTCGAGAGGCTGGATAATCGGCAAAACTTTACACTTTTACTTTTATCTCGGTCCCCACATCCAGAAAGACATGATTAATCACTCCCCAAGTAGGTTTTCGGAACATTTTCAAATAATCCTTCGAATTCCTGAAAATTACGAGGGATATATTGATATTACTGACAGGTAAAATATATTTTTTACTGCTATACTTACTAAAATTAATTTCAAAACGATGGCTGTTATTGACAACAAGATAAACCCGCCTCGATCGATTTCTCGGAAAATAGAATTGGGAAAATTTTTAATATTTGGCAGTTTACTAAAATTGAAATGAAATTATAATGTTATACCGAAAGTTGATGCCTTCTTTTAAATAATAATGAATAAATAGCTATCTATTTCCAACAGGCCAATAGCCCCCTTACAGGAAATTCAAACATAGATTATAAGCTAATACAATAAAGTAAATAAACTAATAAAGTAAATAGACTAAGACTAAGGACCTATTCAAAATCAGTTCACCATCCATTTGAACATCGGATTTATAAGCTGTAGGCATACAATATTCTCATAAACTATCTATATACACAGCAAAGTAGCAAGCTACAAAGGATACCCACACACCTCGCGCAGATGTCAGAATAGTTGGTTGATCGTCAAAATGCATGTCGCATAGTGCAGAAATACGATTAAAATTGTTGCACATTTTGTAGATGGGACATTGGAATAAAATGTTTGACCTAGCGAGGACAATGGAGAAAGCTGGTGGATGCCTGGCACTAACACGGGGAACGCGAAATGATAGTTGCTCTAGCAGAAATGGGCAATCAATCCTCGCATTTAGAAGCGTATAGAGAAATCATACTGATTGGGAGTTACGATTTACAACCAATGGCAGTTCCATTAATCTTGCGAGAATGTAGTCATCATTAAAACTCCATTGAAGATAAATTTGTCCTCTCTGAACATTAAATATTTTAGAAAATTCCTTTGGATGACCTATATGTCAAAGCCATGATAATTGTATATGGGGACCACACAATTGATCCATAATCTAGCCTCGATTTTACGTAACTATAATACAACAGCTTGAAAGTTGCTGTGCTAGAAAAAGATTTGCAGTTTCGCAGGATAAAACTCATTGTTCGAGATGCGCTAGCCACCATCTGATCAATTTGGGGAACAAAGGATAAAGTCGCATCGAAGACGACGCCCAGGTCCGTCACAGTAAAAAATCTTTTAACGATAGAACTATTTATATGGTAATTAAACCGAACAGGATTTTTTTATCGGAGAGTAAGAAACAACATTCCTTTTAGAGATGTTAAGATCCAGCTTATTAGCCACACACCATTGACTGATCATATCAGTACTGGCCTAAAGGGACAGACAGTTTTTAACAGAATCAACGCATTGAAATATTTTTAAAGCATCAGCATAGGCCAGTCTGTGGCAATCCAACTGGGCATCAAGATTGTTTATAAATATGTAAAAGAGAAGTGGCCTCAAATTCGAACCCTGGGGGACACCTGATGTTGGAATAAACCTAGCAGATTTATATTCGTCTGTTTACACAAACTGACTAGGATTAAATAAATAGGATTTCAAAAGGGAAACAAGTTTGTAAGAGAAGCCGAAGAGGACAGAAGCCTTCTGTAAGAGTATATGACGGTCAATTTGGTCAGCTTTACGGAAATCAGTGTAAATAACATCGACTTGACTTCTGCTGTAAGAGCATCGTAAACGAAAGAGGAAAACGAGCAAAAATTAGTCATATATGATCTTTTAGAAAGGAAGCTGTGTTGGTCAGTCAATCATCGATTTTGAATTTGATAAAATAAATATTTCTCGAAGACCTTGGAAAAGTTACATAAGATTGTAATGTCCAGATAGTTTTCAACTAGAGATGGATCACCTTTTTTTAGAATAGGACAAATTTTAGCAATCTTTCAGACCTCTGGAAAAACCCCGCTCTTCAAAATCAGTTGGAAAATATGAAAAAGGAGAGCGCTCAGAATAATAGAACAGTCCCTTACCAGAAAACTAAGAACACTATCTGGGGCAGATTTGACCTTATTTTGGAGTGACTTGCAGGCCCAAGAAACATCCATGGGAGTAATTATGGGAATGTTAATGGTCCCAGAAGGTTCCCCAGAAGTAGAAATCTCAGAAGGTTCAGTGTCCCTGTAGACACTCTTGAAGTCCTCCGCAAACGCTGAGATAATATTATGAGGCCCATAAAGTGTATGGCTCTCGTAGTTCGTTTTAGCTGAAAAGCGCGACTGAGCTTTTTTACTTAGAACAAAAGTCTAAAAGTTGGAAGGATCGCTGTTTATATTTTGCTCAGCGTCGCTTACAAAAGCCTCGTACGCCCGCTATGACTGTGACTTCATTAGCCTACGCAAAGTCTTGTACTTTTCCAGGTAATAAGTAGTTTTATGAGTTTGAAGATGTCGGCGCACCTTCTCCTTTTTGAAAATTTTAGTAATCAGTTCACCGGTAAACCAAGGGGGAAAACGACTTCATCTGGGCAATTTACGAGGTATACAAGCAGCAAAGTTGTAACTTAAGATATCATGAAACGACTGACAGGTATTCACCACGGCAGTAGACTCAGTAATTGGAGACCAATCGGCATGCAAAAAAATAAGTGAAATCAGTGAAAGTTGCATGAAACACAAAAGTCAAAGCAGGGTGATGTGGATCTTTATCAACTAGGGACGTATCACTGCGCGACACGGTAAGACTAAGATTGGCAAATATTAGATCCAGAAGGTGGTTGTTTATGTTTAGAGTAGTGTTATATTGCGTGAGGTTAAGGAACTCACGTAGGTTAAGTAGGGTACTGTGTCTTGCGCTCAGGGGACCAGTAGGTTTTACAAATGTTGGAACATTAGAGTCTCCTAGAAGAATTACATTTCCACAAATTATTACATCTAGTGATGAAAGAAGTTCGAGGAAAGTTTCTGTCTCGGTGCTGGTAACAAAGGGAGATATATATAAACTATGAAATAATTTAAAGCTAACTTAAAACCTAAGAAATCTATATTGTGCACTGACTCTGCAATATTTGAAAAGTCCAAAAGTTCGGAGCTGAATCCACAGTGAACGGCGAGCATCACTCCTCCTCCTCTGGATGCATCCAAGTTCCTTCTTATATCTAAGCAATGGACTATAAATGAGACAGGAAGAAGCTCTGACGTTAAGATACTCGGGTGGAGCCGTGATTCAGTGACAGCGAGGAAGCGACACTACTGACAAAGCTGTAAGTCTTTGTACGGAGACCTCTAACATTCTGATAGAAGCAAGTTTCTTCGTTGCTTGAGTCAGTTGGGGGTCAAAGATTTTGTAGAGATTGTTGGGATGCCATTCACATGCTTTAAAATAAGATTAATCTCACCATTAGCACGGCGACTCCTCAGTTCTATCTTTGTGGAACATTGATCAGACTCTATAACATTTGTTGAAAATTGTTCGAATGCTTGATTTCCTGAGCTATCTGGCAACCTTGTCGGTGGTTCCGTGTATATAAGGTGACACAACACTGTCCATATGTGGTATATTTATGACGTAAGAAAGTTGGACAATGTTTGAAGTCACCAAAGGATGCAATTCCATTTCAAACACAAGACGTTTACAAGACACTTTGCTCTTGTGGTAAAGTATATGTACTCGTAAATAAAACAGGACGATTTATATTTACTAGGCTTAATGAGTATGAAAAATGGATAAAAAAGAAACAAATCGTACATTCTGCAGTAGCTGAACACCAATATTGCTCACCGTACACTTTAAATGTAAAAGAGACTATGGTGCTAACATCAGCGTCTGGTTTTTTTAAACGTAAAATTAGAAGATCAATGTAAATTTATAAATATCCAAATAATATTAATAGAAATGCAGGTTACAGTCTACATCACACGTGGAAATCGATTGTAACGCTGGATTATGGTTCGCTGAGCACCAGTCGGGTATAAATACCGGGCTGTAGCTTCTCGACGGTCATTTATTTTTCTAATCCCGTATAGTAAAAATCCCTGAACACACATTGTGAAATCGTAGGTGAAACGTCGAAATTATAATTCCAATTTGACATGGTTTAAACTCAAGAACCATGATTAGCCAAACTGACCGCATCCACTTTCATAAATTGCCAAATTTTAAAAATTTTTCAAAGCCTATTTTTTGAAAAATCAAACGCAAATTGTCCTGGGTATAAATAAAAATTTACCTAATATAATTTGTGTTGTTAAATCATATTTTTTATCAAGCTTGTAGCTCCGAAGATGTCTTAAATAAGGGTCGAAAGCGCTAGATAGATTATAATAAATTTTACGCTGAATATATACATCACAGTTTCCTTCATTTCATCCCAAGACGGCGTAAAACTGAATACCCCATCTAAAAAACCTGCGAAACGCTGAAAAACACAACAAAAAATAAACATCTTGCAATAAATCATAACACTAATACCCCAAAAAGAAATTTACCGACCCAGGATAAAAAAACGTTTCGGTAATCCGTATCCTTATTCCGAATAACAAAGTATTTTATCTTATGTTTGTGCTTTGGAACAGAGACTGAAACTAAAGTTAGAGCTGAAGCCTTTAAAAACCGCATTTTCATTCTCTTACCGAAACAGCTTTCCAATTCTGCCAGTTAAGAGTTCATTATATACCATCGCTAACTCGACAAAAAATAAATTGGTTGGGTTCACTGAGGACAAAGGAAAAGGAGAACTTAATTCATTCAGAAGATTTTTAGGAAGTAAACCATTATCTATCTTGTTATTGACATTTAATTAAGGGGATATTCTTACATAAAATAAGGTTATTTCCGTGTCCTTTTACGAAAAAAATAAGTTAACTAAGAAATTATTACCAGTTATTTATTGCCACTTTTATTTAGCATTATGAAATAAAAAATTAAAAACCAACTTCTACAATTAAAAAGTGTAAAGGCTATAGCTTGTGTAAAAATTATTTAAATAAATATATTTAAAACCTGTTAAAAATTTACATAAAAAAACAACAATATTTTCTGAACTTTTTCGGCATTCAAAATGACCTGCTACTTCGGGTTTTTGCGATCTTGTAACCTAAATATGCGAAATTCAGAGTTTTGAACTATTTTTGAGGTTATCCATAAGGGCAACTTTAAAGTGTATCGCTAAACTATATTTGATAGCTGAAATTTTAGCATTTCCCTTCAAAACTTACTTGGATTTATATCGATATATTTTTTCATATCTGAAATATTATTATTTGAAACTTACTAGTTTATCATTAAAACCCTCGAGAAAAAAAATATATAATCATATATAATTATATAAAAATTATCATATATAGTCAGATATGAAAATTAGCACGATATAATTTTATCTGATTATATATAATTCTACAAATTTTTATATAATTTTATATAATTATATATAACCTTATACTTTCAAAGGATTATATATCATAATATATTATTATATAAAATTATATAATTTTCTATAATAATATATAATGTAAAAATAAAAATCGGAAATTAAATGATTTATATTATTTTGTAAGTGTTACCTTTTAAAATACCATGAAATTTAATTTTTTTAATGGGTAAAGGTTGCACATTTTTAAAGAATTGTAATAAGGTAATAATAAAAAGTATGTCAATAATATATTAGAATAAAAGTATTTGACTAGAAATAATGTTTTTTTAATATTGTCAGTCAACAGTAACAGCTACAAAAATATATTTTTTTATTTAAAAACCAAACTATAAATTATTTACTCAACAATATTTAAAAAAGTACAAAATGTACGTATTTTCTGTTACATACAACTAGCTTTGGTTTCACTAACTTTTACATCAAGGCATTGCATTTTTTTTCTTTTGTTTTCTCCCAAGCTTGAAAATCTAAGATAAACTTGAAATAACTAGAAATTAAGTTAAATATTATTTTAATTTCACAGTAATTCACATTACTTTTGTTTAAGAAATTGTCTAAATTATAGAAATAATACCAAATTTAGATTTAAATTAAAGTTACTTTAATAATTAATACTGTCTTGTAACAATTTTTATACACAACTTTTTATTTCCCTTAATTTCTAACATTCCTTGTAATTAATAAATTTCTTTCTTTGAAGATACATTTCATTTATTGTAATTTCTCTTGCAATGATTTAGAGTGGTTGCATCTTCTATTTGTGCAATCAGGCTACGGTTTTAATAAAGATTTAAAGCACAGTAGTATTAGAGAATAAGCAATTAACCCAAACAATGGTAGAATTCTAACTCTTGTAAAAAGCTGTTATACTATAACGAATAAAAAAAATAAGATTTGGTAAAACGAATTAGAAAAATGCATGCAAAGAATTTATATGAAAATATATAAATATATCTCATTATATATAAACTTATGTAATTATAAAAAATACACATGATTATATATAATTTTACGCGAGAAGCCAGATATAATTTTATATAATTTTCTAGAAAAATATATATCTTATATAACAATGTATAGTAAACATTTTAAGATTTTATAAATTATACAAAATTATATATATGATTGTATATAAATATAAATAATTACATATAACTACATATTTTTATAAATAAACTTATAAAATTTTATATAACAACATAGATAAAATAGTATTAAATCATATAAGGGATACATATTTATATATAGTTGTATATAATTTTACATAATGGTATATAATTATATATAATTTTTTTCCCGGGCCGTTAACAGTCAACCGTCCAATCTTAACAGATTGATTTAATTTTTAAGAAGATGACGTTTTTTTTGTGAATATGCTACACTGGCAATTTTGAGAGATGCTCTTTCGATTGGTAGTGTGAAAGTTTTCGTACATCCCATCAAAAATTCGATATGGCGGCTCAAAATTAAAGTTTCTGATCAAACTTTCAAAGGCAGGCAAAAAAGGTGAGCCCGAAGCGAGGTAGTTAGCGACCTCAAAGCGAGATCCAAGTTTTAATGGATTTTGAAGGTATGTGAAAATAAAAGTGTACTCAGGATTTTAAAACTGTCATTTCCAAGGTGACTGAAATTTTTATAAAACTCGAATTTGTCATTGAAACTTTGGAAAATTTTAATTAGTTTCTAATTAAGCAACTTCAAAAAGCACTGCGTGCAAAGTTTCAGACACAAGTTTGAGTTTTTAAAAAGTTTTAGACCGGCATATTCAATTCGTTATCTTGCAAATTACAGCTTTATGATAGTGTTCACAGTATTTTAGAGATGAAAATGGTATCAATATAAATCTGGTTAGGTTTTGAAGGGGAATACTAGTACTTTCAACTACCATATAGCATATTCAATTCGTTATCTTGCAAATTACAGTTTTATGACAGTTTTCACAGTATTTTAGAGATGAAAATGGTATCAATATAAATCTGGTTAGGTTTTGAAGGGGAATACTAGTACTTTCAACTACCATATAGCATATTCAATTCGTTATCTTGCAAATTACAGTTTTATGACAGTTTTCACAGTATTTTAGAGATGAAAATGGTATCAATATAAATCTGGTTAGGTTTTGAAGGGGAATACTAGTACTTTCAACTACCATATAGCATATTCAATTCGTTATCTTGCAAATTACAGTTTTATGATAGTTTTCACAGTATTTTAGAGATGAAAATGGTATCAGTATAAATCTGGTTAGGTTTTGAAGGGGAATACTAGTACTTTCAACTACCATATAGCATATTCAATTCGTTATCTTGCAAATTACAGTTTTATGATAGTTTTCACAGTATTTTAGAGATGAAAATGGTATCAATATAAATCTGGTTAGGTTTTGAAGGGGAATACTAGTACTTTCAACTACCATATAGCATATTCAATTCGTTATCTTGCAAATTACAGTTTTATGATAGTTTTCACAGTATTTTAGAGATGAAAATGGTATCAATATAAATCTGGTTAGGTTTTGAAGGGGAATACTAGTACTTTCAACTACCATATAGCATATTCAATTCGTTATCTTGCAAATTACAGTTTTATGATAGTTTTCACAGTATTTTAGAGATGAAAATGGTATCAATATAAATCTGGTTAGGTTTTGAAGGGGAATACTAGTACTTTCAACTACCATATAGCATATTCAATTCGTTATCTTGCAAATTACAGTTTTATGATAGTTTTCACAGTATTTTAGAGATGAAAATGGTATCAATATAAATCTGGTTAGGTTTTGAAGGGGAATACTAGTACTTTCAACTACCATATAGCATATTCAATTCGTTATCTTGCAAATTACAGTTTTATGATAGTTTTCACAGTATTTTAGAGATGAAAATGGTATCAATATAAATCTGGTTAGGTTTTGAAGGGGAATACTAGTACTTTCAACTACCATATAGCATATTCAATTCGTTATCTTGCAAATTACAGTTTTATGATAGTTTTCACAGTATTTTAGAGATGAAAATGGTATCAATATAAATCTGGTTAGGTTTTGAAGGGGAATACTAGTACTTTCAACTACCATATAGCATATTCAATTCGTTATCTTGCAAATTACAGTTTTATGATAGTTTTCACAGTATTTTAGAGATGAAAATGGTATCAATATAAATCTGGTTAGGTTTTGAAGGGGAATACTAGTACTTTCAACTACCATATAGCATATTCAATTCGTTATCTTGCAAATTACAGTTTTATGATAGTTTTCACAGTATTTTAGAGATGAAAATGGTATCAATATAAATCTGGTTAGGTTTTGAAGGGGAATACTAGTACTTTCAACTACCATATAACATATTCAATTCGTTATCTTGCAAATTACAGTTTTATGACAGTTTTCACAGTATTTTAGAGATGAAAATGGTATCAATATAAATCTGGTTAGGTTTTGAAGGGGAATACTAGTACTTTCAACTACCATATAGCATATTCAATTCGTTATCTTGCAAATTACAGTTTTATGATAGTTTTCACAGTATTTTAGAGATGAAAATGGTATCAATATAAATCTGGTTAGGTTTTGAAGGGGAATACTAGTACTTTCAACTACCATATAGCATATTCAATTCGTTATCTTGCAAATTACAGTTTTATGATAGTTTTCACAGTATTTTAGAGATGAAAATGGTATCAATATAAATCTGGTTAGGTTTTGAAGGGGAATACTAGTACTTTCAACTACCATATAGCATATTCAATTCGTTATCTTGCAAATTACAGTTTTATGATAGTTTTCACAGTATTTTAGAGATGAAAATGGTATCAATATAAATCTGGTTAGGTTTTGAAGGGGAATACTAGTACTTTCAACTACCATATAGCATATTCAATTCGTTATCTTGCAAATTACAGTTTTATGATAGTTTTCACAGTATTTTAGAGATGAAAATGGTATCAATATAAATCCGGTTAGGTTTTGAAGGGAAATACTAGTACTTTCAACTACCATATAATTTAACTATTAAACTTCATCCTCTCCTTTCCCATAACCTCAAAATTAACGAGAAGTTGTGATTTTTTTCCTTCATTTTCTTATTCAGCGTGTCGAAAACCTTCAGAAAAGTATAGTCTGGTTTTGGGTTCTGAAATTGGTTGACCTGTACAATTGATAAAATACTATAATTTTAGTAAAAGCCATCGAGAAAGTAATTAAAAGCAAGTTAAATCTGGGTTCATTAAAAGCGTTGCATTAGTTCCATTTGACTATAGTGAAAAATGAGAAGACTTGAAAGTGACAATAAGGATTCCTGTCAAAAAATCTTTGGATAAACTTAAGATCAATGAAATAAAGACACCATGGATGGCAGATACAAAAAAAATATAAAAAGAAATAAGAGTAAAAGTATTAGTAGCTGAAGAGACGCGGTAAAGCGATAAACATTCGGAAATAGATGAATTACATAGAAACCATCCCGCTTTCATTTCTAATTCTTATTTTCACTTTTTGTAATACGGTACCTGATAAAAGAGTTGGTATTCGGTGTCGGCCAATCGCAGAGCGACTTCTTCGGGGAAGTGGAGCAATTCTTGCAGCTCCTCCAGCTCTGCGCAGTAGGGCGTCTGCGCTGTGAGAGGAATCCTCTTCTCCAGCTCTAAAACAATGAAAAAAATATTAGAAATTAACCAAGCGCTAAATCTATACTACTGTTGTAAAATATGTAATGGCTCACTCTTAGAATTTCAAAATTCGATTTTAATATAAGGTGGCATAAATCATTCTTAATTTTCTAACAGTTTTAATAGATATATAATCTAATTTCGTTCCTGAAAAGGAAAAGAAATCAGCTTTACTTTTGTAATTTTATATTACTTGCTTTTCTCCGAAGTCGCTACCTGTGCAATAAAACTTAAAGACAATGGTATACTTATATTTTTTAGTTAATTTATATTTTCTTTAATGTACAAAAAAATTGAAGTATGTTAAATTTTGATTTTAACAAAATTTCTTATTACTCCGGTGATTCATAGATGTCGTTTGACTGGCGAGATTTTTCAGTCTGATGTCGAGGTCGGTAGGTGGCAGGTTTGCAATATCCTACCGACATACTTTGGAATTTTATGGTATATTACACAGCGAAAAACAATAAAAAAGTTTTTAATAACATATATTTGGATCGAAAACTTACACAATGTATTAAAGAATTTTCTTTACCTTAAATGTTATTTTCCTAGATAACCGCGCCGCTGTCCAAGAAAGAAATGATCTTGATCGCCAACTTTTATTGCTTCTCTGAAAGTTTTCGCTTTTCTGATTTTCGAAAGACTATTATTAGGTAATAGATTTCTGAACTGTGTATTTGATTCAACTGGAAATTGAAAGAGTTACCCTTTTAAAAAGTTTAATTCTCAATTACGATTTAGATGGAAACGCTTTTTTCTAAATCGAAAAGGTATTGCAGCTATATACAATGGCTTACTATTCTTTATCGCTTTGGAATATTAGAATCAAAAGTAGCTAGAAGCTATCTACTGTGTTCGTATAGAGCTTTTTATGGCAGCTTGATTTCCAGTAGATTTAGAAAGATAATTAAAATTAAGTAAAGTAAACGCACTTAAAATTGCATGAAAACTTAATTGTGATATTTTAGTTTCTATCATATTTCATCCCTTTTTCAAAATGTTTTTGTTTTATATTAGAAAATGATTTCATCGAATTTTTTTCCAGAACGTATAACCATTAAAAAGTTCAGAATTGATAATCGATTTTCAATTTTAACTTTTAGGGGCTAATAACTCTATGAAGAGGAGGTACATAATAAAAAGTTATATGAAGTTGTGACCCTATTTTGGTTCTATCTACATAGTTGCAGACTTTGTACCATACTTTTTACGATACCTTGTCTATATTCAGTACAGTAGACAGTTTTCCACAATACCTCAATATCTCTTTCATATGAAAATAAATATAATGAATGAATTAAATAACCGCTTTGCTATATGGATTTTAACCATGGAAACTACAGAAGAGTATATCTTATATTTCCACCCAAAATCCGTAAACCATAAATAAAAAAACTCAGTTATCAGAATTTAGTTCTTTAAAAAACATTAGCACAGACAATTTATGGTGACATAAACTAAAAAGGTGGTATCATCTTTAATATTTTTAAATAAATCTGTCGAAAAAATCCTTACCTTGTTAGGTAACTAAGACCCGAAGGGAAAAGTGTCAAGGATAATTTTAACATGTGATATTGGCGAGCGCCGATGTTTTTAAATTGAAAAATTTTCTCACCATCAGTATTCATATAACGACTGTTTTCCTATTCAAAAAAAAAGAAAGATTTAAATACCTCCAAGATTTTTCTTTTGGTTAATGAAATACGTAGAATCGTCTTATTAACCCTTTTGTTAAAAATATTATTAATTTAAAATGTTCAGCACTAATTGGAAATTAAATATCAAAAAAAGGGATAACTAATGTCCTCTGTCAATGAGAGATCGAAACATTCGGAATGGAATCTCCCTTAGGGATATTGCGAGGAGTCCGGGGAGGAAAAGTCGATGGTGCTTTTAAGAAGTAATTGACGTGAGTTACGGGAGATTCTCGGGACTATTCATGAGAGAACACATGTAATTTTTGCTACTGACTCGAGCTTTGGGTGTCTTGAACACTAACAAGTGCAAAAGGCGACTCAAAAATTGAGACCTGCATATACAGCCCCGTGTAGGATATCTGTAGCAATTCCTTTTCTGGAAGAAAATTCATGAAGGAGAAAAAGAAAATTGGTTTTCTTTTCTCTCAAGAGAATGTGTAAATATGTCAACTGGCAGGGGGTTAAATGTCTACCACGAAGCTCTAATATGTTCAACTATAACAATTGTAGATGAAAGAGCATTTTTCTGTGAAACTGATTGATATCAGCCATCAGTGCGCTGAGCTCTTACGTTATCACTTCCAAGATGGTCTGGAAATACCTAGAGAAACTGAATAATTTGAGTAAGAATAACAAAGTCACTCCATGTGAGTACCGGGACATATCGGGATAGGGAGAATGAAATAGTAGACAAGCTCGTGAAAAAAGGGGCTTTAGATAACTTTTCTGGGGCCAGAGTCTTTCTGTGGAAACAGTAGCAGCGCAATGCTGGAAGATAGAAAAAGAGAGCAGAAGATCCAATTATTGGATGGAGCTGCAAGGACTGAGACAAGTGAGCTGGGGAACTACGACCAGAAGAGATTCAAAGAATGCATAAGCTTGAGTAAAAATCAGCTAAGAGTTCTGATGGGGCATTGCCACCTCAAGAAACTCGAACTGGTAGAAAGACAATAGTGTAGATTCTGTGAAGAGGAGGACGAAATCTGTATTCATATCCTTGCAGAGTGCAGCACTTTAGAAAACCCTAGGATGCTGTTCTTGAGAGCACACCAAATCGAAGAAGGGGAGCTACCCACCTTGAAGCCGTTCAACATCCTGAAATACCTGAAGAAAATCGGAAGGAGGACCTGTTTTAGCCAACTAGGTAGTTCTTACGACTGGACAGCAGTAGGGGGGCACAATAGATCTACCAAGTCGCAGTGTACAGACCCCCAACTCTACGCACATACATACACATTCATAAAATTATTGATACTTTTGAAATGTCTCACGCACCGGAATATTTAAAGGAAATTTGTTATGATCTGGTTTCTTCATTTGAACTAAAATATCAAGATTAGGTAGATTCTTTCATAACAGGCAGCTCTGACAACATGGCTAGCATGAGGAAAATTATTGAAGAAAAAACCAAAACCAGTTCAAAAAAAAATTAAGTGATTTAAATTATAATTTTAATCATAATTTAAATAGTTCGATTAAAATCAACCTAACCCTGGAGTTAAAAGAAGCCCTTTTACGCAGAAGCGTATCCTTCGGTACCTTTCAACTTTATCAATTTTCATCGAATCAACTTAAACTCTTTGCAGTATTTTTTCGAGATGTTGAATTTGCCAAAATGATTTAATAAAAGTTACAACTAAAAATAACCCTTTAATAAAACCATAATCTGCGTTTAGCAATAAGTATTCTTGTTGCATCTGTTCGATTTGAAAGCCTATTAATAATGCTTCCAAAGGTTTAAGTTCTGCTTAATTCTTGACCGAACTGCCCGACATGGCTGTAAAATGGTTTCTGTGAAATCCTCTTGGAACGAAACCAAAATGTCCTTGCCAAGTTTATATTTTTCACATTTACAGTTGCGGTTTGAAAATAAATTTGAGAAACTATTGTAATATTTATACAGGGTGTTCTTTAAGTATAGGTCAAACAATGTAGAGAAAGCGGCAAAAACAACACCCACTGATTTAGTGATTTACTTTTTAGGTTGTGGCTTTTGAACAAAGTATTTTTTATGAAATTTTAACATGCTGCATAGCCAAAAGATTCACGAATCCAATTCATGAAAAACTTTTGCAATTGCCGAGGAAATTAGAAAGGGGCTCGCCACTCAACTATAAGTATTAGAAGTGGATTAGACTTGAGAGGCCCTTTTATTTATCTGGATCGGTTTACAGTCTAAAAGATGCAATTCAATGAAATTTAAAATACCGGTCTTGGATCGGTCATATGTTATATCGAAACAACAACGAGCCTTGATATACTCAACCGGAAAGTATTCGTTGGGCCTTCGTCGAGTTTTTTTCTCTTTTTGAGATACGTCGACATACTACGTTGAATCACTGATGTTTCGGGTCAGCTGACAACCTAAATTCGTTAGATTAATAATTGAAGGATCAGTAAAAATAACGACAAAGGGCACTGCAAGAGAAGAACTAAGGATTAATTTAAGTTAGACTGAGTTTTTTAAGAATGTGTTGAGGATATACGCAATTACCATAGAAAATGAAATGGCCTACAAATTACTAACGAGGGAACCTCAATATTAATAATGTTTATTATTTAAAAATCAAATTAAATGTTACATTCGTCATTTTAGTTCTAAGATTTGGAAAATTAGATTTAAGCTTAAAATATTTTAATAAGTTGTATAAGCAATTGAATATTTTAAAAAAACATGATCGAGGTATAAATCATAGGTAGTGCTAATAACTGTATTGCATTAAGTACTGTAAAAATGCACAAAAACTTACAAATTTCGGATTATTAAATTTATAAAAACATTCGATGGTTTTACAGTGTTACCATATTTCACATGTTGACCTTGGTAGGAAAATCCTTTAACATTTCTATAGAAAAAAGGTTTGAATATCGATACCTACACCTTATTGGGTCCTTTACATACCACCATAGCTGCAAGTCATTCGAGTCAGATCGCCCTTGCGAATCCAACCAGCCTCATTTATTGAACTATCTAACGACTTCCGACGACAAAATTGTATCTCCGAAATGTATCTGCCTCAGTTCGTTGAGCAATGGGTACTCTCTGAAGATATGGTAAACAGTTTAATCCCCCGCTATATACCATCTGCCCGTCAGGTCATCTACGACACCAATCTTATGAACACGGCCTCTCACTAAAATTCGCAGCTATTTCCTCCCTAAGGAAATAAGTTCCCTAGTAAGTCATGCACTAGGTCTTGTTATATGTTCTTTAGAACAGTTCATTCCAGGAACTCCTCTCATTTCGGGAGCTCCTCTCCTCGATTCAATAAATTTACTTTCCAGTAACAATTTTAATTCCCTTTTACCAACGACATTTGGAACAGGTAGAATTGGTTGAGGTCCATATGGTTCAATTACGGACTCCGTTTCCTCATTCCCGTGTATACCCAAGTGACCCGAAAACTTGAGGGACTGTTCAGTACATCCTTGCACTAAGGTATCAGTCGCGAAGTTACGATATTGGATTTCAGTACCATTATCGCAGCTTTACTGTCTGGACACATTTTATTACCCTATTCCTGTTTATGTCCCTCTCACAGAGATGGTAACACTACAAAATGGCATAAATTCCCGCTGTAAAAGTCATCATAGATTGTTCGAAGGAGTATAACTCTCTAAGTCTCGTGCTCCTGCCGAACTCTCCAACTCCAGCTCTTTTATCTTGTCGAGATTTACCTGTAAACCACCAGGAATCATTTCTCGGAAGATTTCGCTCTTCCTCCCAATCCGCTCTACTTGGCAAAAATATCTCAAAAGAATGGCTGAATTTCAAAAACGGAGCCATGTAATCTTTTTGCATGGCTAGTGATGAACATCTCTCTACCATGCTTTTCCAGACACTTGAATAAAGGCCCGTTCCAGCTCTGAGATGACTTAGGCAAATGAGACGATAGATCTTTAGCCTTTAAAACCTCGTTCTCTGTATATAAGTGGAGAGAAGGTAGGTTCCCCAGGACGCCAAGCCGTAGTAGAGGCAATCTTTATCACAGTCAATATTCCCACACAAGGCATTCTTTAAACTTTGTCAAGTTGAACACAATGTTTGCGCTTTGCTGTACTAGGCCACCCTACCAAAGTAATAGTACTTGATTAAGGGGTGGATCATCATAGTATATATCTAAGATAGCACTCTCGGTGTGTGCCTCCATGTGCACCCAAACACTCGTTTACAAGTCCAGAAAGCATATCGGCCTTCCTTGTTCGAACCTCAATATGATAATTCCAGCTCAGTTCTGAATCCAGAATTACTCCTAGCTATTGTATTGAAAAGTCCTTCCAGATATATAATTATGGGAAGTTTCCCCATTTTTCTCTTTCTTCTAAAGAAAACCATCTCGCCCTTGTTGGGGTGCGCCGTCGCTCTGCAATCCAGAGTGCCCACATCATTGTCCTCCTTCAAGTCCCTAATATCGCGATCCGAGCACAAAATAACCAGGTCATCGGCATAGGTCTGGGTAAACAAACTAGCCTCATTTAGTTCACTCAGCAGACTGTCTACCGCAAACCTCCACAACAATGACAATAGAATTCCTCCCTGTGGACAGCCTTTCTTAATTGTCACAGCATATATTAGTCTCTGAGTTAACATTGCTTTCATCCATGCGACTATTCTAGGTTCAGAGCTTCGCCGTTGTAAAACATCACGCATCGAGTCGTGAGATGTGTTATCAAATACTCCCCTAATATCGATAAATGTACTTAAGGTGGTTAGCTCATTAGACAGCGCGTTTGCAACTCTTATGAAGGGTGTATTTTCCTGCCTGATAGGCAAATTGTAAAAGATATAAGAAACACTGCACCATTATTCCTTCCTTGATGTGTTGTCAATCTGTCAACCTTTCCAATGTCTTTAATAAGAAACTAGTCAAGTTGAGAGGTTTCATTATAGTTGCAAATTATACTTATAGTTATAGTAACGTGTCGAAATTTTCCCTATATAACTTTTGTCAATAGAGAGAGGTGAGGGGATGGAATTAGTTTATAAGACCTTATATTAAATAATAAATTTACGAACGGTATAATATAGAAAATTATTACTCTCTTTCATTTTTATTAAACCCTTGTTATTTACTTAAAAAGACTTCAAGAAGACAAAATGAATTATATTTTTAATTCAAGAAAATAAAGACCCTTAAACGATCTGCTAATTGGCGAAAACGAAGTCCCAGAGCTATTTTTGGGGCTCATTTTGAGAATTCCATTTAAAGGATTAAATTATATTGAGTTTTTCCCGATGTTTTTTACATTTTTTGTTGGTTATATTTCAGGAATATTAATGAAATTATGAGGTGTTAAAAAAAAATTGGTTCGCCAATTAAATTGCCTAACGGTAGAAAAAAATTCACGAAAAATATTGCGTGAAAAGTTCCAAATAAATTTTCAATTTATTACTTACAATAATCCATGTCTTACAAAGGTATTTGTATAAAAGAGTGCTTTATAATGCTCATCCCATTTTACAGGAAATTTCATGCGAAATATTGCGTGAGAAGTTTCAAATATTATTTTAAAAGTAAGTGAAAATGTATTTCATTAATTTTTCATTTATTACTCACAATAATTCGTGCCTGTATAAAAGATGGTTTTATACTGCTCATCCCATTTTTATATTCGTGACATGCAACTAAGGGAAAACAATGAAGTCAACTTAATAGTAAAGGACATGCACCTTTTGAAACCAAAAGATAAAGGAGGCGGTCGTCTACCTTCGAAAGATTCAAACTATAAAGCGTTGGTCGTATATAATATTAAATATGATATCTCAATTAACGATTTTTTCCTTACAGATAAAATAATGGTATATATGATCCATTTGGTTTCGTTCAGGTAATAGGTTAAGTTAAGAATGATATCGTTTATCGAAAACAATAAATAAATTTCAAAGACAGTTTGATTTTCAAGCCGGTAAATTAACAAAAGTTGCATTTGTAACTTTGGAGACTATTTACACTATTACTGATAAAACCCAAGATACTTGTACTCAATTTTGAAAAAAAAAATGATAATAAGGCAAAAATTACATTGTATGTCAACGAAAATTGCAATTTCTTTTACAATATTAATAATACGTTTTTATTTACAAATTTAAATGATACAACTACTTATCTGTTTGTGAGTACTAGTTCTCGGGCTGCAGTCACCGATAGATGGTCACAAGCAAATGAAATGCTTGAAAATAGTACAGATCTTGGACCATTTACTCTTTTTTAGGACCGATCATAGGATCGTGCAGTTGTCAATTGCCAACAAACGTATTTAATGTCGTAGATATATGTAGTAGCTCTATTAAGAACGACTGACCTTCAAAAATATGAGGTAACTCTTGCATAAAAACAAGGATCAAAAACCATGATAAAGATTTAAAAACTAGGATAATAGCTTACAGAAGCTGAAGTAAAGCTTGAATAAATTATTTCGATGCTTTAAATGCAAATAACTGCGATAAACGTAGTAAAAAGACTTGAAATGCTTCAAATTCTGTAAATGTTGTGTAAAATTTGAAATAACTTAAAAGATCTAAATTCCGAATAAAATTTAAAACTGTTCAGATTCTTTAAATACTGAATAAAACTTGAAACTACTTAAATGCTGACCTCTGAAATAAATGAGAAACATCAGGTTCAGCAATCAAATTTGTAAGGTGAAGGCGTGTACAAAATGAGAATAATTTAATTTATTGAACTCAGCGATCAAAACGAAAAATGTAGAATATGATTTTGGTGCAGATTAATCAAATCAAAAAAATAGCTTACACATAATCACTGATTTTGTTCCTTAACAATTTTACATGCCTGCTAGAATGACCAGTTGCAAAGAACAAGGACTGAATTCACCAAAATGTCAAAAGTAGACTTTTCAAAAAGATTTTTAAAACCATGTCCCAATTATAGGAAAAATATTGTATACGACCTATTCCCAAAACTCAATATTATGTACCTGAAGCTACAAGAGAAATAGATAGGCATTTCTCGGACACGAAAATCGACAAAGATAGAGATATCTGGAAAAATTGCGACTCCAATGAAAACCGATGTCGATAGATGGCGAGAAACACACAATCGCTTGCGAAATTCCAAATTTAAATACAACAGGCGTAAAAGTAAAGAAATGGCTGTTACAGTAGTTTTATATTAAACTTTAACAACACTTTAGTACTTGTCAATAAAGAATTTTGTTTCTCATTTGATAGAGATGCCAAAAAAATAATCAAAGGTTTGAATTTGCATTATCTCAGTTTAATGGTTATTCTTCAAAAAATATTTTCAATCACATATTATCTTAGGGTAAACTTTCGTCTTAAAGGGAAGCTACCATATCATGCAAAATTTTTATTACAAGTCAAGTTGCATGGGATTTAGTTGAACTCTTACGAGTGAATACAATTTTTTTACTAATTTTGAACTAATTTTATAATACCATGACTTGTAATTACCTTTTTTGAATTTTGCAAATATTAAATTTAACTACCAAAGTCCGTTCGATTTAAATACTCTAAAGCTCATTAGGGCGAAGTCGACTAAAAACTGAAATATTTGTATTGTTATTTTACGTAGTGTTTTTATATAGATAATTGTTTAATTCACATTAAATTTAATTTAGATACCAGGTTATATTTAATTAAGACCCCTAATTAAATTAATTAATTAAATTATAATTTAGTACGCCTTTTTAAATTCAATTATTTTTACATTTAATTTTAAATTGTCCATAAAAACTTCTTACAGTATTTTGTTACATGACTGTCTCGATCTGGAAATAAATTATTGGTTTTGTTTTCTAATTTACTGAATTTACTTCGAGATTTTGTTCACAGAGGAATAAAGGCAGTTTTAAGGAGCTCCGAGTAATTCGATATTTGAATACGAGTGAAAGGTTTAACTCGGGATTTTGTTCTGAAATATTTAAAATCGTTGAAAAGTTGGTCAGGTGTCACATAGATTTTCGCTTAAGAGATAAATAGAAACTGCTGCTAAAAATTAAATAAATAGCTTCTTACTTTGCTCCCTTTTCCCTCTTTCTCTTTCCCTGTTTCTTATTAGTAATATTTTACAATCAACCAAATACGTTTTTTGCATTACTAAAGAATTTTTTGAGAGCTTACTAATACAGAAATATCAAATTATATAAATTATAATAAAACTTTCAAAAAAGAAATGAAAAACATATCCGAGCAAAAAATGTGACCATAAATTAAATGTACCCCTTAATTCCCACACCACTGGTTGCAATAAGGGTTATCAAAAATTTTTAAAAAGTTCGCTTCAGTACTGAAAGTTATTAAATAAAAAAACACTTCCATGGTACCATGTTCAAGGACCTGTGGCTACTATGAAAGTATCTGCATTCAAACATCGATAGTTCATTTATTGAAAGAGTGATCTAAACAATCAAATGCTTTACTGAAGTCCAACTAAATTACGTTTGTATTACAACCGTCATCTACATCCTCTTCTATATCTCGAATTATAATCATTAAGTTGGTTGGTGTGGATATACCCTTAAAGAATCTACGATGGAAAGGTGAAAATAAATTTTTAGTCAATTGGGAAGTGGAACATCGTGAAGAAGATATCAAAATATTTTTAAAATATACGCCTAATAGACACCGGTTTATTAGTCCCCTTCGATTTATCACCCTTCTTTAACACATAATATTTGAGGTAATTTAGCTAGGCAAATCTGCAATCACGTCTAAGAAAAACAGGAGCCCAGTCAAGCTCAGTAGTGTATTTTGGTTAAAGCTTCTTTATAACATTATAAACACCCACCTCAAAGAAAGCATATACTTGAACAACTGGGAAGGTAAATGTTACAAAATTACTATTGGGCAAAACAATTTAAAATATCAGAGCCTGATTTCCATATTATTAAAAGACATATTACTAGGAATACCCTGTAATTCCTTCTTCTCTTTAATAAAATTCCGAAATTATTTAAAATCGGTTTATATATTGTCTTCCACTCTTTGAATAAAATTTTTATAAAAGATCGAACAAGATGAAATTATTTAAATTTTTCCAAAGTAGCAAAGCTTCATGAAGTTTGATATTTTTTATAAAATTTAAATTTTTGTTTTATGCTATTTATGAAGTTACAATAAAACCACAATGAGAATCCACTAGTATTTAGATACCAAACCATCTAAGTATCATGCAATCTTTCGTTAAAAACACAATATACCTTATCAATTGACTTCTTCAATAATCATCACTAAGTGTGCAGTTATATATAGTATAAACGAGAAAAATAAATAGCTCGTGATGGGTTGCTAGTCCCCCATCGGGCGCCGCCCCAGACGGCGATGCCTCCTAGATATGGGTAATATCGAGGAAATGAAGTACCCAGGGCAGATTAAAACTAGCCCGTAGCGTCAGAGAAGCAGCTGCAAACAGTGTCGGTTTCGCAGGTTAGGGGCGGCTGATATTCACATCTTCCAACCAAGTTAACCAGAGTGGAAAATTATGGCTATTAAAACCCTCAATGGCGAATTTTAAAACAACTAGGAAGGTACCCTAGATGGGTAGAGAGCCAATCTCAACATCCAACACCTGTGCGGTCTGCCTAATAGATTCTGAGGGAGGCAAAAATTCTCGCACTTTTCTTAATAAGAGCAAAATCTAAATTTACATTGAACTTCCACTATAAGAACGACGCAGACAAGCGATCGATTAGAAGAATTGTCTCATATAAAATGGAATAATATAGGTCCCAGCAAAACAAGACGAAAGGAACAACATACGGCTACCACACTGAAATCAGAACATAATCTTTACCTGAACATCACTCAAACAGATACTCACTTGGGCGGAACAGCTATCCTAATAAACAAAACGAATTAAAGACAATATCAGACAGAGTTATATACATTGCGAAGTAGTAGATATCTGTCGGAGTTTCATTGTCTTTATTTTTGTTGAATATCACGACGTTTCGCTAGTAATTATCTCTAGCCGTTTTCAAGTGAAACTAAATAAATCCTTTAGCCACATGACTATTTATACTAAACGTAAATGCAGTGGAGTGTGACCAAGATGGGTGCAGTCACGCCTGCTACAGCAAAATCCCTTTTTTTTATGCTGCATTTAGTTTTAGTTTGCAATTATTAAGAAGTGGTTTCCACACTTCTCTTATATCTAAAGATGGTTTACTAAAACATCTCGGGTTCTGATATATAACCGCGGCTTCTTTGAATTTCGGTTTTCTCCAATGTTGTTCTCGGTGTAGACCATTTTATGTGGTGTCCATGAGTCCTGGCATGGTTGGCGGCACCAGATTTTTCTGTTTCTCCTCGAGATGTGCATTTTTGGTGTTCTTTGATCCTTACGTCAAGAGGTCTCTTTATTTCGCCAATGTAGGAATTGCCACTTTCACATGGTATCTGATATACACAGTTCTTCCTGTCCCTTTGAGTTGTTGGTTTGACCCTAGTGAGCCGACTTCTCAGAAAGTTATTGAAATCGAAAACAACGTTAATTTTATATCGTTTTCCTATCCTTCTAACTTTTTCTGAAATGCCTTTAACATAGGGGATGTTCAGTACTGGTTTTCATTCTTTATTCCTTGTCGATATTGTCCTATTTCTGTGTTGTTCTAGAAATTTATTCACTAGATATACTGGGTATCCGTTGGCTGTCAGATCATTTTTGATGTAATCTATCTCTTTTTGTTCAACCTCTCGTTAGAGTTGCAGAGAGTTAAAGCTCTATCTACGAGATTTCTTATAATTCCTTGTTTGGTGTTGTTGGAGTGATTAGATGAATAATTAAGGTATTGTCCTGTGTGCGTGGCTTTTCTGTAAATCGAAGTTCGAATTTGTCTGCCATTTCTTTCAACCAAGACATCTAAGAATGATAATTTATTTTCTACTTCTTTCTCCATGGTGAGTTTAATAGTTGGTCTGATATTGTTGAGATGAATAAGGAAGTTTCGAAGTTTTTCGTCGTTTCCACTCCAAATAATAAAAGTATCGTCTACGTATCTGAGCCATAACTTTGGTTTCTTAATTGTGGATTCAATTGCAAACGTCTCGAACTATTTCATGAACATATTTGCGACCACCGGTGAGAGTGAAGATACCATCGGTAATCCATCATCCTGGATGTAGAATTTTTCCTTTTCTTGAAAATAGGCATTAATCAAACAACTTTCCAATAAGTTCATAATGGCGTGCGGTGGTAAAAATATTCTTTCTGCTAAGGTCTGGTCTTCTTCAAGTTTCTTTCTTATGATTTTTAGTGACTCCTTAACTGGAACGTTGGTGTATAGGCTTTCCACGTCAAAGCTAATAAGATGGTCTTCGGGTTGTACTTCTATTTCACGTATAATTTCTACGAAATGTTGCGAGTTCTTAACCCAGGACGATGTATTTCCTTGGTCTCAGGATTGGAAGAAAAAATTTGGCTAGTTCAGAAGTCGGAGAGTTCCTGGAATTCGTGATAGGTCGTAAGGGCATGTCTAGTTTATGTATTGTCGGTAGTCCATATAGATGTGGAGTTTTGCTATGGTGTGAAGTCAACTGGGTCCGGATCCCCTCAGGAATATACCGTCCCTGTTTCTTAAGAACACGAAAAATTCTTCCTACAATCGCAGATGTGGGATCTTTAACAAGAGATGTATAATTTCCTTTCCTTAAAACTTCGTCAATTTTTTGATTGTATGTCTCAGCATTCATTACGACTGTAGCATTTCCTTTATCCGCTGGTAGAATTTTAATACTGGAGTCCTTGTGCAGGTTAACTAGGGCAGTTTTCTCGTCTTTGCTGATGTTTGATTCGGTTTTTCTAGATTTTTGTAGAGTTTCTCTTATTTTCCACCTGAATTCATCTGCAAAAGAGTCTTCGAGTCTGCGGCGCTAATTATATCGAGAATGGAGCAACCGTGAAGTTCAAACTTTTGGCAAGTAGTGAGTTTTCCGCTGAGGTTAATTCCTTGGCAGATATATTAACAATTGTCTTCTGGCTTTGAGATGGCTGTAGTCGTTCTTGTCTGCTCAGGTAGAAAATTTCTTTTGGTGTATGATTTCTTGTTTTGTTCTCACTTTGTCACAAATAGCGTCAATCTTCCTGAGGATGAGGGCGTAGTCTTCTTCTAATGTGTATTCTTTAATTTCTTCGAACCGTTGGCGGATGTCCTCTAGTAGTGTTGCCTTCTTGAAACGATGATAGTTTATCTGTGAACATATTAATGCCTTACTAGTATTTTCCAGTATCCTGTTTGCGTGTTGTCCTGAAACTGGAGATTTTATACGGAAACCATCTTTTGCGTCTCCTCTTTTGTAAGCTTAATCTTGGATTTCTCGTAGCCTCGAAACTTGTCACTTATATCGGGTCCATAGCGGGCTTCTAGTGTTTGTTTGAAGGTCATAGACAACGATGTTTCTTGCGAAGTAGTAGATATCTGTTGGAATGAGTCTACTGAAGAGTAAACTTCATAATGAACAATATTTCCTAGGAAATTACCAACCAGAAACATTTAATCACAATGCTACTGCAGTTAGTAACAAGAACAAACCTTGTTGCATGTCCAAACTTATAAAAAAAATACAATAAGCCCACGAAGCTCTCCAATCCTCTACTTAGGTAAGGTTAAACATCAATCAATCAATATCATAAGTTTAAAGTCAAGAATAAAAGGTGCGGCAAGCGTACTGTTATAAATTGTATCTTTAAAGATTTGACTGAACCATATTCAAAAATTTATGAACAAATCAACAAACAAACTTGTCTATTATACATAAAAAAATATTACCTTATCCCATTGAAGCATCTTTTACACCCCTAAAAGAGAACATGTATATCATGCATATGTAAGTATTGAGTAAATTATTGAATTAAATATTATTCTTTAATATTATTCTCGCACCCATATTAACATTATTGTACTGTGTAGCCCCCTAGCTATATTATTTTTCTAAGTCATTTAAAATTAAAATCGCTATTCTCAAAATGAGTTCTTTGCGAATAGTCTCTGTCGCCATTACAGACATCCTCTTTGGTAGAAAACAACCATTTCCAGAGTAAAAATATTCAAGGGTAAATAAAAAAGTAACCCACGTTTTTCGCAATTTCGCTGCAGCCCTTTCGAATCGGCCTTTATTATTCTGAATAATTTAGCGCCATTATTCCGGAGACCGACAAATTGCCAGCACGAATATTGTGTGCACCGCTTGTAATTTCTCGTTCAAGTCAACCCTAATTAAGACTAAGAATCTCGGCCTAATTTTCATACAAATTTTATGTTTCTATATAAGGCAAAATTATAGGAGACACGTGGGGGATCCATATTATATACTTATCCAATTGGCGGATTATAATGAACAAAAATAGAGTTATTATTATTTCAGTCGTTTCTATCTTTATTCCATTAAATTGATAAGGGGTACTTAGACAGTTGAAAAGCATATGAAGGGAGAACGAGAGTGGAGTTTGCAGAAAATAAAAAGTTTATTTTTACTTTAACGGTCAAAAGAAGAAAAGCGGTCACCTTATTAAACTTATTTTTCAGCCGTAAAGATTTTTTTATTTCGCACTTAATTTTTAAGCTTCTCACTATTCGGGTTTTTATAGATATCGTTTATTTAACATCCTACCCACATGTCTCGGGATGAAAATTTTATACACAGCTAGACAACTTCACTGATGAGGCTATTAAGTAGTTAAAACGCGTATGAAGAGTGAAGTAAAGTAGAATTTCTAGAAATTAAACAGTTCTTCAACGGTCTGAAGAAAAAAAATGACTTATTAGGACATATACAAGATGGCGCAAAAATACCGAAACGATCAAATAACTCACAAAGTTTTATTGAGAAAAAACTTCAAATGCAAGATTTATTTTATGGTGACCTTTAAGATCAAATTAATTTTCTTGAAATGGAAACCCTTTTTTTTATTGCAGATATGGATAGCAGAGAAAATTTCTTATCCAATTGCATTAATAACAAATGGAATCAAAAATCAATACCAAACGTGATTACTCTTCAATTATCCAGGAAAAGATTATTGAAAAAACTTAAGTTATCGAGATTTAATTAGTCAAATGCAATAAATGTTGGCCATTGTGTCTGTCTAATCTAAGAATGTACATATTTTTTTTTAATCTTACATGAAATAGAAAAATAATACGACCCAGTTTTCCAACACATGTCGCTGAATCAACACGTTGACAAACTGGGTCAACAATTGCTAAAGTAATCATAGTAATTATTTAACTTATTCGACAATTTTATTGCAAATATTATAACGTTAGAAAAATAGGTTAGAGAATTAATTTGTATATATACATCGTAAGTTTTGATAATAAATCAGTATTAAACCAAAAGGGTTTTACTCACCACATTATCTATTATAACCTATGGAGTAACAATTATAAGGGGTTGTTATTATTATTAGCAACTAACACAAAAACAATTAGTTAGAACAACCATTCTACTATACATAAACATAGATGGTTGCTGCCAATATTAGTCAGTAAAACAAACATTGGTTCTTCGAGCGAAAGAAGAAATTTTGGTCCTTCGAGTCAAGAAGAAACGGGCAAAAGAAAGAAGAAAAAGGATCCAAAAATATTGATCTTTCGAGCGAAAGAAGAAATAGTGATCCTTCGAGTCAAAGAAGAACACTGGCAGAAGAAAGAAAGAAGAAAAAAAGAACCAAAAACAATGTTCCTTCGAGCGAAAGACGAAACATTGGTCCTTCGAGGCAAGAAGATACAGGCAAAAGAAAGAAGAAAAAGGATCCAAAAACATTGGTCCTTCGAGCGAAAGAAGAAATAGTTGTCCTTCGAATCAAAGAAGAATAAACTGGCAGAAGAAAGAAAAAAAAAGAGCCAGAAACATTGTTCCTTCGAGCGGAAGAAAACATTGGTCCTTCGAGCAAAGAATAAAGAAAAAAGCGAACAAAAAATAGTGGTCCTTCGAGTCAAAGAAGAATCGAGCAAAAAGGAGAAAGAGTAGCCAAAAATATTGGTCCTTCGAGCGAAAGAAGAAATAGTGGTCCTTCAAATCAAAGAATAAACAGACACAAGAAAGGGCAGAAGAAAGAAAAAAGAAGAAAGGGAGCCAAAAGAGTGGTCTTTCAAATCAAACAACAAATAGACAGGAGAAACAAAGAAGAAAAAGGAGGCAAAAATACTGATCTTTCAATCAAAAGAAGAAAAAGGAGCCAGAAACATTGATTACCAAAAAAAACTGAAACCATGAATAGTAAAGACTCTCAAATTGGTTAGTACAACCGCTCTACTATACATAAATACAGAGGGTTGCTACCAACATTAGTTAGTAAAACTAACAGTGTCTTAATAGTGATCGATGCATTAGTGCTCAACTAAAATAAACGTTGATCATTCTCGGTCACTGGATAATAGTTGTCAACTAAAACAATTTTTTGTAAAAAATCGTTTTCTCAGATTAAACGTATTTCGAACCGTCAAAATATTGGAGTAATAAAAATTCTCATTGATTGCTTGAAGCACATACATAGACACCTCAGAATTGAAGTGTGTTGGCAGGACTTAATTGTAATCTAACCATTTTTATTGATGTAAATTTGGATGATCAACAATATTTACAACTTCTAAAAAACCGTATCGGATTGCGGGTAATGATTTTTGTTTTGTACAATTTTTGTTATGGATATTTTCCAGTACGACTTGACGCTTAAGTTTCATTTCCGTTGTAACATTTTATTGTAATATGAAATTCAGAGGTAAAAAAAATTCATGGTCATACGTGAAGGTAAAATTTGCCGCTCTTTCCATTTCCGGGGTTGAAAGATGTTTATATTTTAAAAAATCAACTTGACCTCGAAATGATCTTGAAGGTCATGATTAAGGTCATGTTCAAAATTACTTCCAAACAACCAAAAAATAATCCTATAATTTTTGCCTGAAATATTTTCCCGAAAATTTACTACTGGTGAGTTATTCTGCTATTCTCGTAATTAACCTTGATATGACCTTCAGAGATCAAAGGCTTAAATTTCTCATACTCATATTTGATAGTAAAATTTGCGACTCTTTTGGGTGTCGAAAATATGACACAAAATCATAAAGAAAGGAGAATTGACTTTTAAATCAGATTTGATCTCATATGTTATTTATACCATTACATAGGAGATTTTTCTAGCTATCAATTTCTGTAATAAAAAAGAGGTTTCTATTTAAAAACATTAACTTGACTTTCGAATGACCCTAAAAAAAATAAGTAAGGTCAAAATCAAGATCATCATAAAATGCGCAGTTGGATTTCCTCAAACTTTTGTATATAAAGTTTTTCTCCATATCCCTTTGTTTTATATATATATATACGAGTAAATATATTAGCCAAACGCAACAAAAAAGTGCCTAAGCTCTACATAATTTTAAAAACACGCGTATCGTACTCATAAAAATTTCAAAAAAATCCTAATTAACAACCTTTCAATACATTATTAAAAAGAGGAGCTTCTGTAAGTGCTTGAAAGCCCGATTTTAAAAGTCATTCTTTTTTTATTATCAAAAGGGCCTCTGGCGAATATCAAATTAACTAATTAAAATCTAATTATTTTTTTCTTTATGAAACCCTTAAGACATTGCTACTAATTCAAAAATTATTTGTTGTAAGATCTTTTGGTATAAGCTCATTTTTACTTGATGATGACTATAGAATCGTGCACTATTCAAAATAGAGTTATAATTGACTACAATGGAAACTCTACCACTATATATCATTCGAAGTCCTTTTTAGTACGGAAGCTGGAGGGAGGGGTTGAGCACTTGAGCATACATTGAGAGTTCCCCTAGATAACTTTATTTTACTATATGTTTTTCGGTGTGCTGAATTCATTTTTCGTGGTTACACCAAACTTGGTCCAATTTTGAGCAATGATCCGTTTTTAGTCAAAAATGATGAGTTTTCCGGGAAAATTAAAAATATTACGCTAGGTAATATAATTCTTATTTATTATTTAAATTTAACTATTTTTAACTCTTGTAAATTTTACTTTAGACTAATATTTTAAGTGTAATAAGTTAAAATCCCTCATACACGGTGTTAAATGGGATTAGTATACATCACTTAACGTTGCATGTTTCGCCATTCTTAACAGTTAGTAAAACTTCTTTTATTAAAAATTAAAAGTTACTCTTTATTTCTTTAAATTTTAAGTAACTTTGTTTAATAATAATTTATATGTATGTCTTCTTCTTCTTCCTCTTTTATTTAAGACGACGTCTTTTTTTTTCTTTTTGTTTTAGATGTTTCGGCTCGAGTTTCCGATGCATAAGTTAGTACTGGTCTTATCACAGTTCTGTAGAAGCGTACTTTGTTCTCTGTGAACATATACTTATTTTTCCAGATTATGTCCCTCAGGCCTCCTGATATACTTGACGCCTTGTTAGCCTGTGCTCTGACTTCTTGGTATAGATTTTTATTGCTTGATGCATCAACTCCCAAGTATCTGCAAGACATGCTTTGTCTGATAGGATAGTTCTTCACCACCAATTTGCATCTGACAGGATCTTTTGAAATTACCATCGTTTCGGTCTTGTCTGTAGATATTTCCATATTTAAATTTTTTGATGTGGTCTGGAATCGGTATAGTAGTCGTTGCAGATCGTCTTCATTTTCTGCTAACAGTAAGGCGTCGTCGGCAAAACATGAGATTTTTAAAGATTTTCGTCCCATTTTGTATCCTCCATTGACTTCTTTTACATTTTGAATTAATTTGTCCATAATTAAATTAAAAGAGAAATGGACTCATACTGTCGCTTTGTCGTATTCCCGTCATGATAGGTATTTCCTCTGTTACTTCTTGTTGTGTCTTTATGCATGTCTTATTGTTTTTATTTAGCTCTTCAATTACCGTAATATAGTTGTGGTTAACGCCAGTTTCCTGAAGTATTTGCAAGACGTCTTTAAGTCGAAGTCAATCAAACGCTTTTTAAGATCCACTAGGCAGATGAAAAGAGGTTTATTGTATTCTATCGATTTTTCATTAGTCTGTCGGACAATGAAAATCGCATCAACTGTCGATCTGTTCTGTCTAAACCCGTGTTGTTCTTCACTTATTGCAATTTTACTCGTTAGTGTTGAAGTCATGATTTTTGTAGATAATTTGCTTGTACTGTTTAGTAGTGTTATTGTTCTATAATTGTTGGGGTCATTCTTATTTCCCTTTTTGAAGATGGGTATAGTCAGGCTGTTCCTCCACGGTTCTGGAATACTGCAGGTTGATAGAATTTTGTCGAATAGTATTGTTAGTGCTTTTTCTAGTTCCAGGCCCCCCATATTTAAGCATTTCATTGGAAATATCGTCGGTTCCCTGAGCTTTTCTATTTTTCAGTTTGGTCGGCATTTCGTGAACATCTTCTATTTTTATGTTCTCGTCTTCCATTATCGGATTTACCTTATCTAAATCTATTTGGATGTCCTCATTATTATACTCCTGGTTATTGTAAAGGCTTTGCATGTATTATTTCCAGTTTTCTGCTGTTATAGAGTTGATTACCACTTCTTCGTTGCCTTTGTTTTCCTATTTCTTATTACGTTCCAAACTTTCCTTTGCCCTCCATATAAATTCCTTTCCATTTCGGTGGAAAACCTTATATGTATGTATATGTTTAAACAGATATAAAATGTCTACTCATTGTTACAACTCGAGGACAATATAAAAATTAAAATACATTTAAGCTACAAACTATTAAAAATAATAATAACTTGTGCTAATGCTTTTTTACTAACATTTAATACAACCATTTGTTACTATTATAAATAGTTTGAAATTATTTGTCAATGTAACAAAAAATGTTATAAACAATTACTTACTAGTTTTCTTTATGTAATAACGATATATAATTAATATACCGAATAAAATTAGGAAATCTTTATTAATCTTGGATAATTTATTATTCTATTTAGGGAATTTGTAAAAGAATTATAAAATTTAGTTTTATAAAACTTAATTAAAAATTGTTTATCAATATTTGGAACAATAGATTAAAATTATTATGTACAACAAATTACAAATAATACTTTAAATTGTAAATTTACTGATTTATTTACATATGCAAAAAAAAAAGAAAATTAAATTTTCATTTCATGGAAGATTTCATCTTCTTCAGTGGTGGATAGTTATCGCAATTACTTCCACTGCAAACCATGAAGGCAGGTGAGCAGTGAAGGCCGCTTTTTCTGCAGCAACACGTTGATCCGCATCCTCTTTTGCAAAAGCAAAATGTGATATCAAAACATATCAGATGCGATTGAATCACTAGATTGGAAAAACCAACAAACTTGGAACCAAACCAAATATATACTCAATTTTAAGCTGACCTGTATATATTGGCTCAGTTTACAGAGTAGTTGTAAGTCACAGTAGGCCTATATTAGCCACAGTGCATCCCATTTCAGGATGATTCCATTAAGAAATAAAATTTAAATATCTTGGAAACTACAATGAATACTTGAACCTGGTAAGTTCGAGCAATAAAAGTCTTTTCTCTTTATAATTAAATTTTGTGCAATCCCTGGAGCTATGTTACAGAAATACCTATAAAGATCTGCTGGTGTACAATAATGCGTTTTTCTTTAATTATATTCAAATTAAATGTCGTTAAAAAATGACGAAACATTATTTCTCTTAAATCTCGGTTATCGTATCGGGACATCAAGTAAACAAACATCTATTCCGAACAAACAAGAACGCTTTTTAACAAAAGCGTGAAAATATCTACAAAAATAATTAAATTTTGTTTGTTTAACACTTTTATTACTCCTAATTAACCATTCTAGATATTTTTAGATAATAAGTTCTACTTTTCGATGTTTTCCATTTATTTGTTTACGATAAAAATAACCTAGATTAGGTCAACATTGAATAATTGATCACTAGCATTATTAGTGTTATCTATTTGTTAATGCGTAGTTATTGATGCCTTAAAAAGGGTAGAAAAATACGAAGAGAATGGCTTTTTATGCCAAAAAATATCTTAAATATTGATATTTTATTTTACTCTCAAATTGTTTCACTAGAAATGAAACAGCAATACACAATTTTGTTCAGTTTTGCTGCAAAAATAGAATTGATCAGTGTTAAACAATTCTGAGGATTGCCAAAATTTCCTAGTCTTATTAATAATAAAACTTTCTGAACAAAAAACTACCCTTTTATTAAAATCACTAAAAAGCGAAAAATTACAGAGTTTTATATATAAATGAGATTTTTGCAGTTGGATCAAAATTAATAGATTAAAACTTCCGTTCGCAAAACAAGTTACCTACAATTTAACATTAAATATACACACGTGTAAAGCTTGCGTAATAATTTTAGGACCAACTTTTAATTTTAAATTCATAAACTATGCCTCCGTAAACCCTCAGTATTAATTTTGAGGAACTCGGGAAATGCATACTGAATTTCACGTAATGCTTCCAATTTGGGATCAATTTTTTTACCTGCTATTTCTTTGAAATAGGTCCCATCATAGATCTCAGCATAAAGTTGTTAAATCTAGTTCTGACGTTGCTGACGTTCAGCTAAGAGTTCCACAGGGATCCTTGTTTTGACCTCTATAGCATATAATTTATGCCATTGATATTTATGTACCCTTCTCAAATTTCAATATATTGCCAATGTTCTACGCTGATGACACAAATATTCTTTTTGCGGTTAACAATTCTGTAGATATAAACACAATTATATCCTTTATTTTTCTTAAATTTTCCTAATAGATGAGTAAAAATAAACTAACTTTAAATATAAATAAGACTTCATGATTGTAAAAATAGAAATAGACAAAATTCTTATTTTGAGATATTTGAGACTAATTATTCGAAAAATGTTTTTTTAGCTCCTTTGAGGTTATGTACAGTATACATTCATTTTTTTTTTTCGTCTTTTCTCCTAGTTGCGTCATTTAATTCTCCTCTTACCCTTTAAAGTAAGCTATTGAGCGGTAATCTACTATTTTTTCTTACAAAGTTACGGCCACTTTAAGTAGTTTAGAAGGTTTTTAGAGACCCAAATTGTTTTTCGAAAATTTCGATCCGCCATTTTAAATTCACCATCTTAAAAATAAAAATTTCAATTTTCTAGCAAAATTTTCCTAATCAGCGCTTCTGAAATTCCCCAGGTTAAATCTTTAAGAGATCAATATCATTTTTTGTAAATTTTGAAGCGCCATTTTGAATTCGCCATATTAGAAAAATAAAATTTGAGTTTTTTGTCTTCATATTTATATCTAACAACCCCAGAAACCTCCAAAAACGAGTTTTCAAGAGAAATGTATACAGTGAAAAAGTCTATGCATCAGAGGGTTAATGTGAATGCGGATGACGTTGTTGGGATATATTTCATAACTCAAGACGTCCGTAACTTTGCAAAAAAAAATCCTAAATAACCGCCCAGTATATCATTTTGAAGGGCAAGTGTAATATTAAATGATGCAACTATAAAAAAGATCAAAAAAAGTTTGTGCATCCTGTAGATAAAGTAGCAAAAAAAATAAATAAATTTTTCGAGTATATAACCTCAAATATCGTAAAATCCTGACATCACAATGCAATTCTGATCTTGCATTCAGATCCTACGCAGTAAATTTAATCCTAAATGATCCCCAGATGCCCAGCAATAGAATCTTCTAGACTTGTGTTATTTATATAAACGTGTATCATCACAATGCTGTGTTCTCCGATCCTTACCTAAACAATGTAGCAAACCTATAATTAAGACACTTTATTTCACTACTTTTCACTACAGACTGAAATATGAAATAATGCATTGGGATATGTCTAAAAATTTTCAACAAGCTTTTAATATATCGAGGTGCAAAGAGCTATGAAGCTCCGAATTTAGGCAGAGTTATGCCATATCTTGTTTTCTTATCCTAGAAAAATCCATAATACCAAAATTAATGCAAATCGAGATTAAGATAAATATTTACAGAAAAGTTAAATAAAATATATAATTTTGACCACATATTTTACCCTCAAAAATTTGCATTTAAATTTTTTGTAGATCTTTTAGAGACACCCTGTATAAAGATCGTTAACAATTTTTATAGTTCGACTGAATATTTTTAAAACGAAAATATTCCTTTTTCTAGAAATAACATTCTCCGAATTGTTACACACAAGGATATGTTACCTTATCACCTAAAACATTCAAAATTATTTTAAAACAATGCAGGACCAAAACTCAGACATGACATAGTGATTTGCATAAAACATATTAAATTGGAAAACTGGATGACAATATTGAAATAAGGGATCCAGTGTTGTGTCACATATTGTCCGGTAATCCTGGATATTAAATTAAATTTCGCTTTCAGTCGGTATTGTTTTAAAACAGATAAAAATGCTGTATGTGCTAACAGTTTTCTAGCAATGTTTAAAATACACCAAGGATTCTTTTTCTAGAAAAAATATTTCTATTCTTTTACCTTAATTCGTATAATTGTAATGGAAAAGATATTAATTATTTTATATTGTTTCACGTAAAGTATATTCTGCTAAAATCAGTAATTATATAATCACTCTGTGGATAGATTTTATCCGTGGGCACGAGATAGTATTTATTTTTTTTATTACCATCCAGAAAGATCCAAAGGAAAAATAAATCAATTATCATACTTTAGCCTAATCTCAACTTTATTACTTTTGAGTCGTTTAAATGTTTTCTTAAAAATATATAAACTCAGACAATTTATGACGACATAAACTACAAAAGATCCTCTTTTAATATTTATAAATAAACCTGTCGAAGAAATCCTATCCTGGTTGTGTAATTAAAAATGAAGAGATAAGTTCGAAGGGAGGTCTGGGAGCATATGGTATCTGCAAAATACCGATAAAATATATTAAAATATTCGACGATTCTCCCATTATTGGCAAACAAAAGATAATCAAATGAACTCACTATAATATCATATATCGTTTCATAAAATGTATAAAGAGTTCGTACAATGACTGTTTTTTCTATTCACAAGAAAGAAGGAGTTAAATATTTAAGAGACTGAATAGTTTTTTCACTGTCGTTAAAATCGTTATTATTTTAGTTATAAGAAGACGAAGAGGAGGAGGTGATCCAATTATTGGATGGAGCTGCAAGGATTGAGACACGTGAATATACTTCTGGGGAACTACGACCAGTAGAAATTCAAAGAATGCGTAAGCTTAAGTAAAAACCTAATCAAAGCTCTAACAGGAGTCCTGAAGTTGCATTGCCACCTGAAGGGACACCTCAAGCAATTCGGACTGGTAGAGAAGTGAAAAAGAGTGCAGATTCTGTAAGAAGGAGGACGAAACTTCTATTTATATCCTTTTAGAGTATAGCGCTCTAGAAAACCCTACGATACGGTTCTTGGAACCACACCAAATCAGAAAAGGGGATTTACTCACCTTGAAGCCATCCAACATCTTAACATTCCTGAGGGAAATAGGACGGGAGGATCTGCTCTAGCCGATAAGGTAACTTTTACGACTGGGCCGCAGTAAGGGGACAAAATAGATTTACCAGGTCGCAGTGTAAAGACCCCCAACTCCACGCACATACATACATGATCACATGAAGAATGAAGAGGGGGGATCGAATAGGACAAAATCTGACCATGAACCAATACAAGTCCATGAATTTAAATATCTGGGTGCCACTATTACATCAGACAATAACATGGCTAAGAAAATTACCATGAGAATAGAAAGTGCCAATTTTTGCTGTTTTGCATTACAAAAAAATAATGACATCTAAAAATGTATCTCTGACGACAAAAATAAGAACACATCACTCCATCGTACGACCGATTATGAATTATGCCTGTGAGACCTGGACCATGACGATACAGAAAGAGAACAGACTAAGAATTGTAGGGAGATTCAGAGAAACTAATTACGGACAAAATCAAATGGAGACAAATCGTTGAGTCAGCAAAGAACCTCCCTGGGTTGTAGGAGCTACAGAGAGAGAGAGAGAGAGGAATTATTAGTACTAGAACCACGATCTTATAGCCTCCACATGATTAACTGTCGTAAGCTTTTAAAAGGATGTACCAACTTTTTATAGTCCGGTACCAGTTAACAACTGCTGCTGCCGATATTATCAAGATATAATGGAAACTGGTGTCGCAGCTAGAATTGATAGCATTGTAAGGTACTTTGTTATCTGAATGACAAGCTCCGGAGTCATGTTTTGACTGAAAACGGTTTTGGTTGATCGGCTATTTGTACATTTAGGTGTGGCGTGTTAAAGTATAAATTTTATGTATAAGTTAGACTGAATAAGAAAAATTGTCAGTTAAAAATCACAGTACAGTCTATTTTTCAAATCATAGTCTTGTAGAGCTATTAACTGGCAAGAATAAGACAGACTCAGTTCGTAAGTAGCGGTATTTTGTGACCATATTTTTTTGTTTCGTCGCACAACGATAACGGTATTTTTGATCTCTCATGCATTCCCGAGTTCTTATCTACTAAAAAATACAAACGTTCTGATGGGAAGACTAGGAAATGGTGTCAGGGGTAACTTAATGTGATGAAATTTCATAAATATTTAGGACATTACATGTGGAATAAATTATACATTCCTCAGGGATAGAAAGGTTTCGGGTTAAGGACGAATATTGCTGAGGATCTCATATTTTCATTAAAAATTAGCAATGTAAAATTACATCTAAATGAGGTACCTGCAATAAAAACAAATGAAAAATTGTTTGTTGAAAATTTATGCTTATATAATAAAAAATTTGTATATGAAGCGAAGTTGGGGAAAGGTTACGATCTAAGATAGCGAAAATTAAATATACGGTCTCAACAAAAAACCATTCATAAAGTCGTTGGGCTTTGTGTAACCTCAATCGGTAGTGCAACAGGTATATGTCTATTTGTATGTTATTATTACACCAAAGGCGTGCGTTTTTGGATAATATTGACGAGTTTATACAGGCTATCGGGGAAATTCGTTTACAATATTTGCTGATAGACTCTCGACATTAAAATAGGTTGATTTAAGCCAACATAGTTATACCCGCTACTTCTCCGTTTCGGCAGTAGAAGACGTCAATTTTTTTTTCCCAAATTTCTTGAAAACGTGGTAACTAAATTTAATGATTTTTGATATACACACTGCAAAAAAAAATGCCTTAAATTTAATGTAAATGTGCTGGAAGCAAATTTCAAAACGTTTATTAAATATATTTCTATCGGGTAACCGTAAAGATAGAAGAAGAAAGCAGGAGATCCAGTTACTGGACGGAGATGCCAGGATTGAGACAAGCGAAGATACTTCTTGGGAAATAAGATCAGAAGAGATTCAAAGCTTAAGTAAAAACCAACTTAGGGTTCTGACAGGAATCCTAACAGAGCATTACCACCTGAAGGGGGATACCTCAAGAAACTCGGACTGATAGGAGAAGAGTGCAGATTCTGTGAGGAGGACAAAACCTCTATTCATATCCTTTCAGAGTGCAGAAGTGTGTGTGCTAGAATGCGGTTCTTAGAAACACACACCAAATCGAAGAAGGAGAACTACCCACCTTGAAGGCATTCAACATCCTAAAATTTCTGAGGGAAATAGGACTGAAGGACCTGCTCTAGACGATAAGGTAACTCTTACGAGTTGGCAGCAATCGAGGGGCACTTTAGACCTACCAGGTCGTAATGTACAGACCCCAACTCTACGCACATACATACATACATCGTATAACCGCATGTATTTGGAAGCTTTTTTATTTCTTGAAAAATTTTCATTGGATAAGTGGTTTTACCAGGAAAAAAATATTTTCAATTACATGCATCATAAACCAGTTTGCTGTAATAATAAAACAATGTACATATGTATTTTAAAAAGAGTAAAATAACAAACTTAAAAGAAAATATTAATTAGACAAATGTGCAAAATGGCCGCCTTTTTGCTGAATAAACTTATTTATATTTAAAAAAAAAATGAAATTGGACTCTATCTAATATCTCAGGATTCTTAAAAAGGGTCCCAGCTTTTAAAATTCGTTCACCAGAATCTTGTGTACTTCTGTTTTAAGAATGCTCCAGAAAAAAGAAGTCACACATATTTAACTCTGCAGAACGTGATGGCTCTCTTACTGGTGCCACATTGCTTCTTCCAATCCATCAGTTGGGATATTGGTCATGTAAATATTGCCCTACAGCAACGTAGAAATGAGGTGGGGCACAATCATGCATATACCATAGTTCACACCAAAAGGAAATAGGCAAATTTTCCAGAAGAACTGGTAATGTGTTTTTCAAAAACAATATTTCCATTTATCCTGTCTGGAATTACAACAGAATCAATAAGGTAGCGATCAATAATACCTGCCCAAACATTCAAAATATCATTTATAATAGTTTGAAGGACATTCAAATCCGTTCTAAGAGGCGAGTACTAACACTTGATCCTTCTCCACTGTTTCAAGAATTTCCTCTTCTTTTTCGACTGGTTGAGTTGTTCAAATACGACCTGTACTTTCAAATTTTTCTTAAAGCTGACCATTTCTCTGAGATTACATTCAATATTGACAAATGTCTTTCCGTGTAAACCCTAATAACGCCCATTTCCTTCACAAAACCCATACACCAGGAGAATCTCAACCTTCTCGGAGTCCGTAAAGTAAAATAGAGGTAGAAATTTAGAATGCTCATCATACTACAGTCGACTTTTTAGACAGTGATGGCAATTTATCAATAGTCAAATTATTAAATGCCAAGTCACTCAAAAAATTATTGTTACAAGTATTTTTGAGATTTACAAGCCAAAAGGCTTCGCACTCCCTCCAGGGATTATTCACTCATGCCAGGTATTCAAAGACGCCAAAAGTATGAAGCTCTGTAGAGACAGATGCTCACTAAGGCCCAGTCTCTTAATATTCTGCAGGAGGTTCTTTGGTATCACTCCAGTTTACAATGATGGGAATCGTGTGAACGCTGTTCATTGCCCACTGTCTGCGGATTTGCACCTCCAGAACTCTGTATTTGGCGATCTTCTCGTTGTATTTTGGCCTTAGGTTGTTGTAACTCTTGGTGGAGTATTTTGGCGGCTGAGTCGTGGCTTTCCTTATACTCGGTTGCGGCAAACGCTTGGTATCTTCTAGGTATATGCTGGATTGTCTGATGTTCGACAGCCATATCTACATTGGTCGTTTTCTACTGAGGGATCTCTGATGATAAACTTCAGATAGTTCTTCGTCGGAATAACCTGGTCTTGGATAGTTAACAAGAAGCCCTCCGTTTCCGGAAACATCTATCCTGAAATCAACCAGTAGTTCGACGCTGAGTTGTCGACATCGTCCTGGATGACCTCATCTGAATGCCGTCCATGCAATGGTTTCTGTAGCCAGGCTTGTAACTTCTCTTGGTCTGTTGAGAAGAAATATCCCGTTCTCTCAGCTGTAGCGACGTTGAATCGTCTGCCTCGCATATTGCTCGATGTAGTGTGGAAGAGTCCGCTAACCTATGGAAATAAGAACGTAAGTTTATTATTTGTTGATCGAGCTGCTTACCAATATCGATCAGTCCTCTTCCGCCTTGGTATCGTGGAAGCATTGTACGTTCAACGGCACTCCGAGGGTGGTGTTTGTGTGCTTTTTAAAGAGTGTTCTTAGGTATTTTTTATTATTATAGTGAATAAGTATAATTGAACATATATTTTTTCAAGAGGTAAAAAGCTTTCAAATACATGCAATTATCTTACAAAAGTATCTAGGTTGTCATAATGCTGATAACATTAAAATTCCGAAGCGATATTTACAAATGACGTCACATTTATAGCACATAAACTACTTTATAGCTGGTCGCTATGCCGCTAGAAAACGTTATATTATTAGACCATACCAAAATTCGTAAAATTCACATTCTCAAGAAATTCGGGAAAAATAAATCTTCTTAAAACTTGGATGTCTTCTACCGCCTTGGTATCGTGGAAGCATTGTACGTTCAACGGCACTCCGAGGGTGGTGTTTGTGTGCTTTTTAAAGAGTGTTCTTAGGTATTTTTTATTATTATAGTGAATAAGTATAATTGAACATATATTTTTTCAAGAGGTAAAAAGCTTTCAAATACATGCAATTATCTTACAAAAGTATCTAGGTTGTCATAATGCTGATAACATTAAAATTCCGAAGCGATATTTACAAATGACGTCACATTTATAGCACATAAACTACTTTATAGCTGGTCGCTATGCCGCTAGAAAACGTTATATTATTAGACCATACCAAAATTCGTTAAATTCACATTCTCAAGAAATTCGGGAAAAATAAATCTTCTTAAAACTTGGATGTCTTCTACCGCCTAAACGAAGTAGTATAGAATATCTCTAAGCCGAGTTACATCGATCTATTTTGACGTCAAGAGTCGGTCATCAAAGGTTGTACACATATTGTCCGGACACCTTGTACATGAAGTATGTCATTTTTGCTTCACTGTACCACATTTCAACGATTTGATGTTATCATGTAGTGGCTACCAAAGATTAGGTCTCTTAACACTAGATTTGCTGAATATTTCATTATTATATTTAACTTATCGTGCTTTTACAAGTTTGCTCTTATTCATTTTAAGCTCCATGTATATTGCTGCAGCTTCAGAATATTTTATATTGTATCGTTTATTCTAAACATATTCTGCAATATCAGTTCTTGAAGCTGCATCTTTTTGAGTGTGAGTTTTATATTCCTTAACTCTAAACTCCAGTAGGTGTTTGGTTTTTCCAATAAATGTACCTTTCACATAAAATTTTATAACCTCATTCATTCTTATCGGTACTTTTAGATTTTGTTTTTGTTAGATGAACTCTGAGTGTTTTTCCAGATTTAATGGCTGTTTTATTATTTTAGCTCCTAACATTGCATCGTATTTTCTCTAAGTTCCCTTAATATACAGGATAGTGAAGAAAAAATGCGTTTATTGTTCTCCAATGATCTTTGTGCTAAAGTTAGTTATAGCATCGTCTAAAACTTTAAAAGGTAACCATTGTGTTGTATATCTAAATTAATAGTTCTCTTTCAAGTGAATCCATACATAGAGACTGCGCAATTCTATAATACTTTGTTTGATTACTACAGAATTTAAACCCATGGCTTAGATATTATCTAGCGCGTGTTCGCTTTCTTTATACTAAAGTTTTAATAATTTCTTTCGAACCGCTGACCATGACAAACAGGGAGTGCATCTAATCATATACCTCTTTCTCCACCGTAAACTTAATTGTTGGTCAAATGGAGTTTAAATGTGATAAGAAATCATTTAATTCTTTATAATTATTTTTCCATACGATAAATATATCATGAAATCAGTTTAGAATCATTCACACTGATCCCATTCTAATCCAGCGGTTTCCAAGCTTTTTCTTCTTGCGAACCTCTTTTAGAGACCGAAATAAATTGGCAAACTCCCTGTGTAGTCATTCGGAATAGTAAATGAAACAGTAGAACTGGGTTTTTAAAATTTATTTTCCATATCAAATAACAATTCATAACGAGAAACATAATCATAAAGTGATAGCTTAACCTAGAAAAAAGAATTAATAGAGAATTAAAACAATGATACAGATATTTGTACCTCTTTGGTGGAATGAAAAAATTCAAAATTTAATTCGATGTCTGAAAGTTTGAGTCTTAAGTCAAGTTCTACATTAAACCTATTTCTGTATTTATCATTTAGGTAAGTGTATGTTGAAAATATTTTTAAAATAGATATGTTGTATAAAAGGGCAATAAAACTTTAATGGTTGTTTCCACCAAAACAGAATACTCATTTCTTACACTTACTTACTTACTTACTCCATGGCTTACAACCCTGGGTGGGTCTTTGCCGACTTCACAATACTCCTCCATTGCTGCCTGTCTGCCATGGCATCTAGAGGATTATCAATATTCATTGCCTTTAGATCTTTGGCAATATTGTCTTTCCATCAGAGGCGAGGGCATCCCAGTGGTCTTTTCCCTTCCGGTGCTTCCTCCCACGCGAGTGTGACTGTGCGACTATCTGGTAGTCTTCTTACGTGTCTCGCCCACTGCAGTCGCTTAGATTTTATTTCTCGTACAATATTATTGTCTCCATATAGATCCTCCAGTACTTTATTGGTACGAATTCTGTATCGTCCTGTTGTTGCATCCACTGTTGAGCTTCTTTTTTCGAAGACTCGGAGCCGTTCATCATTTGTTACCGTTAATGTCCAAGCTTCACATCCATACATCACTACAAGTCTTATTATTCTTTTGTATATGTTTATCTTGGCACGTCTTGTTGTTAGCTTGGATTTTAGGAGGTATTGTACTGCGTAGAGGCACCTATTACCTGCTTGGATTATACAGTTAATTTCTATCGTTCCGTCAGTGTTTTCAGTAAGCATCGTTCCCAAATATTTGAACTCTTTGACGCGTTCAAAGTTATAGTCCCCCAATGTGATGTGTTGGCCTAGTCTGCCTCTGTGTTGGTTGTTTCTAGTGGAATATAGATATTTAGTTTTCTCTTCGTTAATTTTAAGCCCAATGCAACTCGCACTTTTTTCGAAGTTATTAAAGGTCGTTTTGATATCCAGCGTGCTGTTTTCCACAATGTCTATATCATCTGCAAAAGCCAAAAGTAAGTTGGGACCGTTAAGATAAAACATCTCTGTTGGCGGTTGGATTTTCGCCTTTCTGCTGACGTATTCTAGAGCTACATTAAAAAGCAACGGGGATATAGCGTCACCCTATTTCAGACCATCATTTATATTGAACACCTCTGAAAGGTCTTGTCCAATTCTCACTTTGCTCTTTGAGCCACCAACACACACCTGGGTTAGTCTGATTAATTTCTTTGAAAAGAAAAGTTCCTCCATTGTTTGCCACAATTTAACCCTATGGATGGTGTCGTACGCCTGTCTAAAATCCACAAATAGTTGATGCGGGTATCGATTGAATTCCCAGCATTTTTTCATTAACTGTCTAATGGTCAATATTTGATCTACGGTGGAGCGACCGCCCCTAAAACCACACTGATAGTCGCCTATAGTTTCCTCTGCATAGGGTTTAAGTTTTCCTAAGAGTTCAATCGCGAGTACTTTATAGGCCGTATTAAGCAGAGTAATGCCACGATAGTTGGCGCATTTCATCTTGTCACCCTTCTTATGTATGGGGACGATGACCCCTTTTTTCTATTAATTTGGTATTTCTTCTGTGAGCCATTTAGCTCCTATCAGATGGTGAGTGATTCGATAGAGGGCTTTTCCACCATATTTTAGGCATTCGGCGGGAATATTGTCACTTCCAGGCGCCTTGTTATTTTTAAGTTTAGTTATGGCTTTTTGGACTTCTTCGTAGGTTGGTAAAGGATATGAAATTTCAGCTGTTTGTACTGTGCTTGTGAGCGTGTTGTCGTTGTTCTCCGAGTTCAGTAGTTGATGGAAATGTTCACGCCATGTATTCATGACCTCTGTACATTCCGTTATAAGCTGTCCATTGTCTGTTCTTATAAAATTTCTTACTTTTGGTTGGTATCCTTTTTTTATATTTAAGATTCCCCTATAGTATGCTCTTATATTGCTGCTTTGTCCATTTTGCTCTATTTCTTCTATTTGTTTTGTTTCTTTCACTGAGCTAAATTAAAGAGTGATTTTTAAAAACAGTTTTTTGATAATTGTCAGAGGATCGGTCAATGAGCTTCTCTTTTTCCAGAAGAGTTAAAGAAGTATCCGACCTTATATGTCCTTGAAAAGGATTATGTATTCAGTTGAAGTTATTGGTGATCTTCAGTATTATCCCTGTTCATATTTTCGTTAAATTGAATTTCCTTATCTAATAAAATAGTGCTGAGAGAATCAAAACATTCTTATTCATTCACCTGCAGACATTGAATCCAGAAGTTGAACATCTTTAGCATGGCTGCTATTCTGTCATGCACATTGAAAAGGATATGAGATACAATACACAACAAGACAAATGAAATGCTTGAAATTCAGACTTAAATTCAAACAAGCAGATAAAAACCTTGTCACGGGAAAGCCGTCTGACTTCTGTATGAAGCAGTAAAGAAACGTGGAGGCTTCCAAAGTTCTCACAAAGCGCACGGAATAGATAAGAATTTGTAGCACGCGATTTTATAAAAATTTACAGCGTTGTACTGGCTAACTCTACAGGAATGCGCTTACATGATACAGCAACGAGTCCACTCAATATTGTCGTTGATCACCTTGCCCGCATCATAAAACCAGAAAATGTTCTGATCATTGATTTTACACCATTAGTGTACACAACAAAACGAAAGGACCAATTTATTTCACTTCTTTTAAAATAGTTATTGATCATATCGAAAATTGTTGCACCTATCTTATAGGTTTTCATTCGTTTTGCAAATAATATATCGTTATTCTCATACTTCCAGGTGCATTCAAGAAAAGACGGTTCGTCAAAGTAGAAGTTTCTGGCTCGTTCGAGAATGTACTCGCATCGTCAGCGGCGTAGCGATTCGTCGCCTTACAGATTGTTTCTATTGTCATATTGAATTTTACATTCTGCCATAACAATATTTTTCTCACGAACCCTCTTCATAAAACTCGCGAACCCCTGGAGTTTCGCGAGCAACTGCTTGAGAAATGCTGATCTAATCGAAACACCATACAAACATATACAAATAAACACAATGCAAATCCTACAGCCACAATCAATCAGAAGACAGCCATATTGAAGTCATTTATTCTTAAAACAAGTAATATTTTCTCTTCATTTATTAGGTGGAAAAACAATTTACGGAACACAAAACTAAATTATGTAAAGGAGAAAGACGTGTTCTTAAGCATAATATTTCTGTCTCGGCAAAAGCATCGGAATTTCTCCATTAAAGTTGTAAGGTTCTGCTGCAATTTATTTATTAAGTGCGAACAAGAGAAGTACATTAAAATTTAGTTGTCCTTTTAACTATGAAATTGATTTCTAAGTTTGAAAAATATCAGATAGAATGAAATATAAAATGGGCCAGTGAGGCAAATCTGAGTAGGAGAATATGTTAAGAAAAAAAATTATTTTGTTTCAAATTTAGAGTAGCTCACTAATATGATATAGTTAACAATAAAGTGCAATCTAATTATTCAAAAAGCTGAATAATGGTGTCGGCTAATGGAACTCAAAGTTGACCCACCAAAGCAAAAAAAAACTTAATCTATAAGCCATCCAAATAGATAAGAACACGATTAAGGGAAAGTCTGAAGTTAAATATCTAGAACACAGTCTGGACAATAAGCTTCTTTGATTTGTAGAAATTTCTTGGGGAAAAACTGAGATGCTAACCCAAATATCCGACAGTGAGTGTACAATGTAATAGTAAGGAGATTAGTCATCACATATAAATGCAATGAACTTGAGTAAAAGAGCGAGTCTTGCCAGCAGAAGAAAGAATCTCTCAAAAGTTTCAAGACTAGCTGGTGATATATATATATATATATATATATATATATATATATATATATATATATATATTTTAGATATAATAGTTTCATTTGAACGATTCACCATGACACCTAGGAAGGGTGTGAATGGTAAACTTAATTGTAGGTCCAATGTTCGTTAGATGTTTCAAGAAATCATTAAGTTCATGATAATTACCCTTCCATACGATGAAGGTATCATCGACTTATCTCAACCAGACTTTCGGTTTCACTGTTGCACTTTCTATGGCATCAGTTTCGGACCATTCCAAATATATATATATATATATATATATATATATATATATATATATATATATATATATATATATATATCAGTCAGAAATGAAAATAGGCCCAACAACCACCACGGAATTAATTCTAAACCTTACATCACATATTAGTGGTCAATAATGCCCTGAAAATCCTACGAAAGAATAAGAGTGCTTGGCCCGATAATGTATTGACTGAAATGCGACAGGAAGCCAAGAAATGAATCATTAGCTAGGTCTAATATACAACAAATGTTTGCAAGTGGGGAAAATACCAAGAAATGCAGCAGAGGTTGTTTTAATGTCCAAAAAGGGAAATACCTCTGGAGAATTATAGACTCATAAGTTTAACATTCGAAATATACAAGTTTTCAGAAAAGTGATATCAAACAAAATATCAATAAAGATAGATTTATATCAATCAAGTGAACAGTTACTTCAGGTCGGGTTTTAACAATTGCCACCATCTCCAAATATTACGAGTAGGGACCGAGAATTGCAACGAGTATAATATAGATTAACCAAAATATGGTTGTCGGACTTGCATTATCTTTATTTCTATTTATTTTTACGACGTTTCGATTAGGTTGTATCTCTAATCGTTATCCAGCATAAACTGTATGTTTTGTCTTAAGGCTACGAGCTTATATAGGGACTGTGTCCATTGAAGCGCAACGTTTCGCTTTACACTATACACCTCAATGATTTGATGTTACAAAGTAGTGGTTGCCAAAGATTAGGAATCTCAACACTCGGTTTACTGAAGATTGCTTTATTGTTTTTAATATAAGCTGCTTCCATAATTTTTTTTTCATGTTGGGTTCCATATTGCCGCAGCCTCAGACCATTTTAAATGGTGTGGTTTATTCAAGGCGTTTTGCAATACCTGATCTCGACGTTTCCCCTTTTTGTGTATGACTTTTATGTTCCATAATTCTAACTTCTAGTGGTCGTTTGGTTTCCTCAATATACATCTTACCACACTCACATGGAACTTTGTAAACACATTCTTTCTTATCGTTGGTTTTTGGTTTGGAGTTTGTTAAAAGAGCTTTAAGTGTATTTACTGATTTAAAGGCTGTTTTTATATTATAACTACTGGTAATTCGCCTTATTTTCTCGGAAGTTCCCTTAATGTACGGAGTTGTGAAGAAGAAATGTGTTTCTTGCTGTCCAGTGTTCGTTGTTGTAAAGTTATTTATGACATCGTCAATTAGTTCTAAAGGATAACCATTCTGTTGTAAATCGGATTTAATATTTAAAAATCACACAACCTTCAGAACGTAAGACAAACACATACGTTAAAAATTCTACACATTTCGTCAACATTATTAGTAGCATCAATCTAGAGCCAGACGACAAACTCATAAGATTTGATGTGGAAAGTCTGTATACTAATATACCATTAGGGGAATTACTAAACAAGGAATTATAAGAAATCTCGTAGGTAGAGCCTTGACTCTCTGCAACTTCAACGAGAGCTTGATGGAAGAGATAGATTACATTAAAAATGTTTAGACAGCCAACGGATACCCAGTATATCGACAAGGAATGAAGAACGAAAACCAGTACTGAATATCCCCTATGTTAAAGGCATTTCAGAAAAAGTTAGAAGGATAGGAAAACGATATAAAATCAACGTTATTTTCAATAACTCTCTGAGAAGTTGACTCACTAGGGTCAAACCGGCAACTGAAATGGACATGAGAACTTTGTATATAACATACCATGTGAATGTGGCAATTCCTACGTTGACGAAACAAAGAGACCTCTTGACGTAAGGATCAAAGAATACCAAAAATGCACATCTCGAGGAGAAACAGAAAAATCTGGTGCCGCCAACCATGCCTGGACTCATGGACACCACATAAAATGGTCTGAAGTTAAAATATTACACCGAGAATAACATTGGAGAAAACGGAAATTCAAAGAAGCCACGGTTATATTATTATATTATCAGAACCCGAGTTGTTTTAGTAAACCATCTATAAGAAATATAAGAGAAATGTGGAAACTACTTCTTAATAATTGTAAACTAAAACTAAATGCAGCTTAAAAATGGGAATTTGCAATAGCAGTCATGACTGCACCAATTTCGGCATTTACTTTTAGTATAAATAGTTATGTAGCTAAGGGATTTATTTAGTTTCACTTGAAAATGGCTAGAGATAACTACTAGCCGAAACGTCGTGATATTCAACAAAAATAAAGATAATGGAAGTCCAACAGGGCTGCGATTCTAAAAGAGTAAAGGGAAAGAGAATGTCATAATAAGGATCTTCTATCTTTATTCAGTCCGTATTAACATATAAGTACGTCACTGTCCTAAAAGAGATAAGGAAAGGGAATGTCAAAAAATATGCTTACAGAATCGGGGTTCACATATCTACAATCGTAGGCGAAACTCCGGATAAAAGTTCCAATTTGACAAGATCTAAACCCAAGAACCATGATTTTCAAGTTGATTAAAGCCGTGAAAGCTTTCGTTTCTTATTAACCTCTGTACCAGTTACTCAAAATTTCGAAAAAAGGAATTTTATAAAGCACGAGTTTTTATCACGTGTCTCCTTCTTTGTCTTGTATTTATACAAATAAACAAGCCTGAAAGATTACGCATAAACTCCCTATTAAGAAAAATGGAGTACAAGAACATAAAAGAAAATCAGTAGGTACATCACAAATAAAAAAGTAATACTATTAATATAACTTTCCTTACACAGATGTTCTCGTACAATTTTTCACAAAAGCTGGATTTCCGAATAATTCCCTTTTTGAGCCATATGGTGCCCTCTTTCATCCGAGCTACCGTCCCGCTTCTTATATTATTTATTTGAAATCTTTCCCCGAAATGTTTTAGTAACATATCAAATGGGAAGGACTTATATTTCTTAAGTTTAGCCTCAATTTTTGATAAGAGAAAAAAGTTTTTATGGATCGGTCTATTTGGGATTTGATTTTGTTACAGGTATATTTTTATAAAACTTAGTCTATTTCGAAGTTTTTACCACTGTACAGGATATCCCAAATTCGATACTTTTTTAGAGTTTACCATTAATTATTAAAGTTAGCAAAAAACCAATGTACCATTCAGAAGCTGCTGTTTAGAGAAACTAAAAATGCCGGAAACAACTTAAAAATTTTCTTTTGTTTTGAAGATACAGAAACTATTTCTCAAATTTTTTATCAGCTTTTTAATATTTTTGTTTCTTGTTTTATAAACCTAATTTTCTTTTAAGTCTTCAAAGAAAATAATCTAGTGGCTTTAATCAAGTGACCGAACTAACCACCGGGCAGTACCAGTTGTACCTATCCATAACTCAGCAAACCGCTGATTTAAACTATAGCGTATTCGACGGACATTGTGACAGCGCTTTTTTTTATTGGAAGAAAATAACATTTAAATCGAAGATCAATAAATTGTCTTCTAAAATTTGTCAGTACCTATCAGTAATAAGGTTTCCTTCAAAAATATGGTAAACAAAAATTGTGGAGCTGTATATTGCGCTCCAAACATTAAACCCAAATTTTCCATGTGTAATATGGACCGCTATTAGATTCCAGTTTTCATTAGTCAAGACAAGATCATAATATCTAAAATATATCTCTTTCTAAACAAATTAATATCCTGCTACAGTGGATTGCTTTACTGGTTTTTAAAAGGCGCGAGGCGCGAAACCTCACAATGCCAAGCTAACTCCTATAACGGAGAGTTGGGGCGGAAAATCAAGGGCGCCACTGCATCAGAGCCAGGTTGGATACAGAAACCTTCCACAATTATGTTTAGAACGAGCTTTCAACTTTACTTTTTAAAATTCGCTAACAACAAAATAAAAGAAATGCAAAACGCAAGTAGCATGTGGGTCAACTATAACTCAAAGTAGATCGTATAATAAAATCTTTAATTAAAGAATTAATAGTAGCTTAAGCTAGAAGAAACAAAATATTAAAAAAACCTATTAGTTATAAAAATCAAATCCTAAAACAAACCCGATTTTTTTTCTCTAGGATCATAAATGTTAATAAAAATAATATAAAATTATTCATAATCAATATACCAAGCAAAGAAAGGCATTCGTTTAACCCCGTAGTGTGACAACCGGGCAAAAGATATGGTACTCCAGAACTCAACAAAATTACCAGGATAATAAACGACTTTCCATCTCAGAATCCCAAAAAATTGGCAAATAAAAATTGAAATAGAAGTCTGCAGCTGCTTCGGCCGAATCAAACCAGGAAAAAGTGAAAAGGAAGACAAAATGGCCTCCTTTTTTAACCATGGTCCAGCTTGTACACTAGTCTACTTCCGTTAGGCGCGTTCAGTTGCCACGTGTGAAAGAAATGACAGTTCAAAAAGAACTACACTGGGCAACAACAGTCGGCGATGGTTAGTTAAGCCAGTTCGTTATTCATTAGCATTTCCCACTCAAAACAGAAGTAAAGCTAATTAGTATCCTAGTAGTTATTTTTAAATTAAAGAAATATATATTAATACATTAACATAAATTTTCTGCGACCCAATATACATACAATTCCACTCAAATGTAAATATAAATGGCAGAAAAAAAAAACGAAATCTAGGTTTGCAAATTAATTAAAAAATCTTCTAAATAGTGCAATACTGATTATCTTCCCTCTAGATAACGTTGAAGATAAAATTCAGAAACAGTAGTAATGTCTTTCTAACTTTCAATATAACACGTAATTGCTTCACTTTGAAGTCGATCAAAACAACTTGGAAATAATTACTAATTATGCAAATGTGCTCAAAAAGTAAATTTGTCTTTAATTAATTTAATTTAGTTCTGAAGATTGCTTGATGCAGTGAGAAAAAACGGCCACATTTTTGGTAGAGTGGTGACTTGACTTTTTCATCACAACAATGCGCCAGTGCATTCCGCGAACTTTGTGTAAAAGTTTCTGGTACACAAAACATCACACAAGTTTGCCCCAACCTCCATATAGTCCCGATATAGCCATCTACTACTTCTGAATATTCTCAAAATAGAGAACACAGATGTTTTCAGTATTTCCAGATTTTGATCTTCTTGCAATTAATAAACATGCTTAAAATCATAATTAGTTATCTAACCTCAATTATAAGTTATTTCCGAAAAAGCATAACAAATTCGTTCAGGTGAGATTTATACTGTTCTTCTTTTTTGAGTTGGGTTAAAAACATCTTTAACGACTTTCCCAAAATTGCTTTATATTTTACCAGAATTACACAAACTAAGATTTTCTTTAATTTCTAATTATAATTGTTAAATGAAAGTAAGCATACATATGGGCCATATTTGTTATACCCATGTCAGCCCTTAAGCCTTAGGACGCAGTAAACTAAAACTTAATGGAACAGACCAAAAAAGGTTAATATTTTACTAAAAGGGGGTAGAGAACTGTCATATTACAATACGTCTGCTTTAATAGCATGCTAGTTTGTATAGTTATTACCCTCTACGGGGCCGGGTGGGTATCCTTCGACGTCAGGGTGTAATGTTGTTTGTTTTACAGGTTTCCTCATAAATTTTCCATAATTAAACTATTATTATTATATTAGATTTTAATTAATAGCTGCGTGTTATTTTTTAACCTAAATATTAATCAATTACCTAGCTAAGAATATTATTTAAAATAAAAGTTGTTGGAGATGAATCGTTGAGTCAGTCAGCCCCACCATGGATTGTAAGAGCTACAGAGAGAGAGAGAGAGAGAGAGAGAGAGAGAGAGAGAGAGAGTAACTAAATATAAATAATAACAAATAAATGAATATACATATATATATATATATATATATATATATATATATATATATATATATATATATACTGTCCATGTAATTTTAAAATAAAATAGGAAATTCTCGGCTATGCAGACAAAGACCGTTGATAAATATTACTTTCATGTCAAAAAGTGCGTGGAACTCCAAATCATGGAAAAACTCCGGGTCCGAAAAATGACGACAGCGCTGTTTCGTCTTAGTGTGGGACTCATCAGGCCATCGCATTCGGAACAAACTATCATTTCGCATCTGTGTCCTATAAACAGATTTCACGATTGAAAAATAGTAAGTAAGACACAGTCGCGACATCTCGATGGCTCACTCAGTAACACAAGAACAACATAAACCAACACAAACCAACGATGTTGTGTAAAACTTCCAACGGATTTTACACTTGAAAAAAAGTCTAATCTGAACCTAGTCGCAATTATTTATTTATTTTCTTATAAAGGAAATATGCGGATTTTCTTTTATATCACTCTAATCAAATGGCGTCCAATTTGCTGCAAACACTCGCTCGCAAAGATCTGGATGGATAGGAAATTACTGTATACGCGAGATGTGAGGAAACTTCTACAAGAAAAAATCACACGATGTCAGATCTGGTGACCTGAGAGTCCCATCGATGTCACCAAAGCAGCTTATTAATTTTCCAGAAAAAAAATCTGTCTTATTTTGAGCATTGAGACCCTAGAGGTATATGCCATGGCCACATCCTGCTGGAAATATGTTTTGGGATTAAAGGTAGTATTACGGTGTAGTTGAGGTATGTAAAAGTTATCTAACATTGTGTAGTATTTTCTGTAGTGACTGATTCACGTTCATCAAAAAATAAGGGCCATTTCTGCCGTTGCCAGCAATGGAACACCAAACAGTGGTCTTTGGGCTATGGGGTACAAGCGCGGATCCAGGGGGAGGGGGGCGATCGCCCTACCCCCAAAGAGTTGTGAGTTCAGGAAAATAGACCGAATTCTGCCTCTGATTCTAGAATTGTTATATGCTGCTGGCATCTCGTCTCCCTCCCCATCGACAACTTGCTTTCACTTATCATATTACCAAAGAGAGAAGCTAGATCCGCCTCTTATGGAGTGGCTTTTGATAGATTTCGTTTGAGTTACTTTCACTCCAGTGACGCATATTCAGTTTGTTGTTAAAATACATGGATATGCGCCTCGTCACTAAAGAACATGTTATTTAAAGGCGTAAGCGTCGAAAATCGTTCTAAAAGATTTTAGCATAATTTTGTATTCTTATATAGTCATCTTCTTTTAATTGTTGAACGATTTACAGTTTGTATGGATGGAACTTTAACAGTTTTCGTAAAATTCTGCGAACGATAGTTTTTTGATGCTCGTGAATGCTGCAATCTTCCGTACAGATTTCCGGTGTTGAAGCGGATGCTGAAAGTCCAGGTCGAGAATCATTTATAGCTGATCCTTTTTTTCCGTACTTTTGTACCAACATCTGTATCAAATAGTTTGATGGGCCATCCTAATTTCTTCGAATATTGAAGTGAGAAAAAAAAACGGCGTCTCGCTACATTCACCGAATTATTATTCACGAAATACACCTCAACAGCAAAAGCGTGGTACGCTCCGATCTACTAACTCATGGCTACTATATATCTCGAAACGCTCTTGCGCAGAGCGGTACCTCAGCGTACGATCGATTTAAGGTGCAAAATCTGCAGGCTAACACTTATAAAAGTAACATGTACGGACAATAGACAGATAACCATACATCAAAAGAACAACAGATAGAATCGGCAGCCTAATCTTGAAACACAGCATGTCTGTAGCTTACAAACCAAATAAAGCAATACGCTTATCTTCAAAAAACGTAAAGGATAAAATCGACCTGGAAAATCGACGAATATACAGAATCGTATACAGTACTGAAGCAACTGAAGAATATCGTCAAGGCCTGAAAAAACATAAAGTTAGAACAAAAAATAAACAAGTAATATCAGCCTTTTCCCAATATCAGCAGGAGGAAGCAAGCCACAAAATTAACTTTGACAACTGCAAATTATCAATAGACAAGGAAAATTTCAAATCCATTCATATTGAAAGAACCAAAACCTGGGAAGCTCAGTTCAAATAGAATTAGTGTACCGATATGATGCCCAAACTAAAAATACGTGATAAAATCTAGTAAAAAAATATCTGCTCGTAAATCTTTCTAGGTTTTCCTTCAATAAGCGCAAAAGATACCAAATGAGATTTTGACGAGCCCTTCTCAAACCATACATGAAAAAAAATAGCCACGCTCGCTCATTATGAGACTCTTCTTCTTCTTCCTTCTTATATATAAGTAATTTGCTATTATTTTTCGTCTCTTTGCCTGGTTTCAGTCTATTGCGAGGTTATCACTCCATCGTTTACGGGGTCTTCCGGTACTCCTACGTCCTATTGGTGATTTGTCCCTTGTGATCTTTTTCTTTGTAATACCCAGTCATTGATGTTTTCGACTTTACACACTCTTCTTGTATCCTCGCTCCTATTCCGATCCATAAGTATCCTGCCAGCTATCCTGCGCACCACTCTCATCTCTGTTGTTTCCAGTATTTGTTTTGTTTTCGAGGTTTCTGGTCTGGTTTCTGCAGTGTATGTTAGTATGGGTCTTATTGATGTTTTATAAATTCTGGATTTAACTTCGATTCCTATAGGTTTATTGCTCCATATGGTACTGTTAAGACATGCGGCTGTTCTTGCTGCTTTCATGGCTTGTCCCCTTACCTCCGTTTCAACATTTCCGTATCCGGATATTTCTATTCCGAGATACTTGAACATCATTTCCTGCTGTATAATTTTGTTGTCTAGTTCTAGTTTGCATCTGAGTGGTGTTCTAGATGTAGTCACGGCTTTAGTTTTTGACGCTGATATATTCATGTTAAACTTTTTCGCTGTTATGTTAAATTGGTGCAGTAGTCTTTGCAAATCGTCTTCGCTTTCAGCTATTAACACTGCATCGTCAGCGTAGCATATTATTTTGATTTCCCTGTCTCCCATTTTATACCCTTTCAATATACGCACCTGCTTTATCAACTCGTCCATGATGATGTTAAATAGTAGGGGGCTAAGAGAGTCATTATGAGACTCAAATGTAAAAATTAATTTAAAAAAATATTATATTTTGTTGAGATATATTTGTCATGACACCTCCCGATTTTATACAGATATAAAGAGCAGACTATAAACAAGGATACATCTGTAAATAATAAAGGAAATGTATACACGAAATGCTCGGTCACTGATATAATAATGTAAAATTTTAATTCTCTACATCTCCCAGCGGCTTTACAACGCGACATTCAAAATTAAAATTTAACAAAGCAAAAAATACTTACCGTCAGAGTGAGGCAGAGGGTGCACATGAATGTAGGGGCCTTCTCTCTGGAAATACTTCCGCAGCTGGGGACAATCTAGCTCACGCATTTCCCCAGCAGAGGGCGGGCGGGACGTTTGCGGGGCCCGTGCTCATGTGCCCCTGGGCCCCTGCTCTCTAGGGCTCCGTTTTGTACCAGCTCAAGTTTATCTGAAAATAAAGTAAACCAGTCAACAAAAAATCCCAAGCTATTATGATGTGTGGAAAAAATATATATTTCCATATTTTGGGAAAAACTGAATTTTTCAAATTTTTGGATGGTTGAGAAAATTATTAAGAGATATTAATTTATTGAGAGTATTTTTATAATTAATAATCCATATATTAAATTTTATAGTCTAATAATCGGTACATATAATTCGATTGCAGCTATTTTGTCAATAACAAAATTAAATTTGTTAAAAGTATGGAATAATTTCATTATCTCGAAAGATAAATGACTTGCAATCAATGCTATAGTTTTTCCTTAAATTTCAAATGTACATATTTTTTTTTCGAAATTATAGCTTTACTAGTTTTGGAAATAAAGAGGAAGAATTGGCTTTCGAAACTATCCAACGTTTAATACGGAAAAGGTTATCTTGGAACCTTTTAAATAGTTGTTTTAAATGATGCTCCTCGTAACCGTCAACACAGAAAGTTTTGAAGTATCTAACTTGGACCCGGAAATTTATAGAATGATATATCATCGACTTTATTTGTTTAGATATATGCCGGTTAGCAAGAGTAGCTCCAAATAATTTTTTGGGGGGTCAAGATGAATATTAAAAAAGTATTTATTTAATTATGTTATGCTTTTTAGTGTTTAGTTTAAAATCTATCACAAAATTTGTACCCAACAAACGAAAATCGATTACAAAATTTTGTACCGAACAGACAAACAAACAGACAAAACAAGAAAGTGAGTTAATATTGCATTGCCATATCGTTCTAAGCTATATTTAAAATTTCAAGTCTCTAGCTGATCGGAAAGTTAGTTTAAAAATGATTACAAAATTTGTATCGAATAGATAAACAGACCGGCAAGAAGACGAGTTAATAAAAACGTGTAAAAAAACAAAGCTGACCTTAAAATGACTTTGACATATAAGTTCAAGGTCAGTTTTAAGATCATAATATTGCATTGTCATGGAGTTTATATATGTCTACCTAATTTCAGCTTGATTGATAATTAGAAGTGAAGTTGGCCTTTAAATAACCTTGAAATATACGTTGATCAGTTTTCAGGTCATAATATCTCATTATTGTCGGGTACAAAATTTAAGCTTGATCAAATAAGGGAAGTTAAGTTGACCTTAGAATGACCTTGAAATAGACGATTAAGTTCAATTTCAAGATCATAATATTGCATTGTTATTCAATCAAAAAATATGTATAAAATTTTAAGTCTCTAACTCATCGGGAAGTTTGTTTAAAATGAATTACAAAATTTGTATCGAACAGTCAGACAGACTTGAAAGCGAGTTAATACAAACATGATAATAAAAAAATAGAATTAACTCGTGAATATTTTTTTGCGCTTACTTTTCTTTCTATGTGGTTTGTATAAGGAAGAGTGCATCGATAAAAACCACTTTATACCGCCAGTTTAGTGAATTCTATCGTAGCCGTCGTTCGCTCATGGACGAGTCGTGTGTAGGTTATCCAAACTATTTAATTATATAATCGCACATTTTAACGTTGCAACCACAGTGAATCTTGAGCTATTTTGTCTCAAGTTAATCTACTTGTAATACAATTTATTGGATGCAAAAGAAGCTCTCCTGTCATCTGCCACAATTTGCAACCCCTACATTTATTTACCTACTAAAAAAAACAGTATATTTTCTTCAAAAGTCAAGCATGGTATCTTAGGAGCGAAAGGTCATGCAATATTCCATTAAATTGGAGCAAAGACCTTAGGGTTGAAGCCAATTTTACAGAGCTCAAGAGACAAATTCGAAAAGATTTACGTGTAAAGTTAGAAGCGGGGACAGCCGTTTTTTTTAACGCATGTACACGGTGGCTAGCGAACATTTCTGAGAGTTGCATTAGTTTGATTTATGTCTGTTTTACTTCGTTTCGATTAGTAAGTCTTTTTAGCTCTCGTTAAGTATATACTTTATGGAATTTTGAATATTTTTTCATATAATATAAAATAGACAAAGTAACGGATTTTTTTTTGAAAGAATCGGTATTATTATCACAAGAAATCTAAAATCAAAAAAAAATAAATTGTTACAGAGCCTGTACATTCACTTCCTTAATAGTTCAGCTAAAATCTGTGTCGACGCAACTTTTGTGGAAGCACACATTTTTAAGTAAACTAAAAATATTACTACCATAATGGACAAGTATAGACTTGCATTTCTCGGAAACTTTAAAAATATACTTTAAAGTTCGAGGAATGACCTCAGTATACTTTCGTACTAGGATCATTGGAGAGTGAAGTATGAGGCCAACATTTTTCTCACCACGGTGAAATATTAGATAAATAAACAAAGCTCTTAATTGACTTCTTATTAATCAAAAAACACTAGAAGGACATTTTAAGAAACTATATCTATCTATGGAGGTTGATATCAACCTCCGAAACAAGCTATGTTTCTGAAGGGCTTTGGTACAACACACCAGATATAGAACACTAAATTACTAATTGAAAAATGCACCGAATATAATATTTAAATCCACCTAGCACTTGTTGATTATAGCAAGGCGTTTGACTCTGTCGAGCAATAGGCCATATTTCAAGCAATGGACAATGCAAGGATACAGAAATCTTTTGAAATATATTTACAATAAGGCCACACTGCAAGTAAAAATAACAGAGGATCTAGAAACACAGAAGATAAATATTGGTCTAGGGATGTGACAACTCTTTAACACTGGAAGATGACGTGGTATTAATAAACAAAGATTTAGACAAGTGAAAGAAAATGCTCTCTGAGTTGAAAAATGCTTCAGAGAAACTTGGATTGAGCATGATCCTAACAAAAATCTCTTTCCAGAAGATATGGCCACTTTATGTAGGCAACAATGAAATATAATAGCAAGTAATAGATAGAGTCATACTGGGAATATCACTACGAGACCGAATAAGGAACAAAGAAGTAAAAAGATACTTTGAAACGGACCTGGGTGGGACACGTCTCTAGGCAAGATTATACAAGGTGGACCAAACACATATTGCAATAGAGATCTAGGTCGTCAAAAACAAGTATCTGAAGATTCCCAAAAAGGTGGACAGACGACATAAAAAGGAAACCAAGTAAAAACTGGCACCGGATTGCAGAAAATAGTTTGGAATAGAAGATATTAGAGGAGGCCTATGTCCAGAAGTGGACCTGGGTGGGACACGTCGTTAGGCAAGACTATACAAGGTGGACAAAACATATATTGCAATGGAGGCCTAGGTCGTCAAAAACAAGTATCTAAAGACCTCCAAATAGTTGAACAGACGACATAAAAGGATAGCAAGTAGAAACTAGCACTGGATTGCAGAAAATAGGTTAGAATGGAAGAGACTAGAGGAGGCCTATGTCCAGGAGCGGACCAAATTAAGATGTTAGAGAGAGGGAGAGAGATCTATGTTTTTATAGATATCCGAAAAATCTACTGAGTCAATCGAAACCAAATTTTAACATATGTTTCTGCAATGTTTTAAAGATTTATCTTGAAACAACATTAAACTCCATTTAAAACAAGGCTGAAAATGTATTGCTCCAAATCCTGTAAATAGAGTAGGTAGCAAAGAAAGTTTCATTCTTTATGCGAAATGCTTTTTAGTGAAAATATTCACAAATTTGGGGGAACTAATTGAAACTTATATTTGTATGTTTACCAAAATCTCAAGAACTACTAAAGCAATCGTCACTATATTTTAACTGTATCTTCATTATCTGTGCCCAAGTATCATAGCATATATAAAAAAGAAAAATTATTTATTGAAACGTGTAAATCAGCTGATAATAACAGGGTAGTGCTACTCATTTCTTATTGTGGTTACTCTATGGCGATTCCCTGAGTTGATAAGCCAGGGTTACCAGGTTAGGGATTTTTCACAGTTTTGCGGGTAAAAAATATTGTTTCAAAATTTTTGGGGATATCTTGTGACGTTGGAAAAAAATTATCGGGAAATAAATCCCATCTGCCACCATGTCGCTTTGTTCTTTTGGTATAACAGTATTTTCATCATTTATTGTGAGCAGTTTAAATGAGTTTGGTAAAATATATTATTTAATTATTTTGAGATATAGATGTTAAAACTCGAAACAAGTATAGCCTTTAGCAGTTCATCATGGCTGATTCTTTGTTTCAAGTTTAAGTTTTCTTGTACAATATTTATTTTTAATTTACAACTTGCGAAAAGTTTACGAGGATGGTATAATTTTGCGGAAAAGTAAAATTCAATTTGATCTGGAATTTTCTATCTGGCAATCAAGCCACTTTAGCAGTTGAGTTGGTACGTGTAGACCGTAAATATCCGTCAGTCATTATCGCCATTGGAGGCTGTCTAAAGATATTACTATTGAAAAACATAGTAGAGGAAAAAAAGAGTACGTGCGAAGCAGCAACAAGAATTATTAATTTTATAAATTCTAAGCAAAATATATAGAACATGCAATGAAGTATTCAATTCAAACATAGTCATTGCAATTCATTCATCAGAATGCGTTTATGTTAAATATTAAGGATAAACTTAAGTGAAATTAAATCTACATATTTATTTTATTAACATTCCTACGATGTATAATCAATTGTTATACAGATAAGGCCTTTCAATTAAAAACCACATTAAAATAAATTTAAAACCAGCATTCCAACTTCTTTAATTCTTAACCACCCATAGAAAATATTTTCTTAAACTTCATCCTGTAAGAAAATAAACCACCAGGGCAAAAATCTCATTTACTTTTGTAGTATGACTCCGTGTAGTTTCATTCTTGTTGTCGTCGACTTCAAGATTTATACCGGCTACTCCGTTTTGTGTCATGTGGAGAAATATTTTCTGACTTTTCTATAAAATATACATGAAATACATAAGCAGAGTCAAATATGTTTTTATCAAATCTGCGTAAGTGTAGTCAGAGTATTTTCTCATTTATTTTTCTTATGTAAGTATAGCGAGTTAATCAAGCAACACATCTAATATATATATATATATATATATATATATATATATATATATATATATATATATATATATATATATATATATATACGATGTTCGTAAAGGGTGTGCGTTTATTTAAAATGTTTTTTTTTTCGTTCGTCGCATTTTGTTATTGTAAAAAATGACGGAAAAATTAGACCAACGAATTTGCATCAAGTTTTGCTTTAATCTTGAAAAAACTTGCTCGAAAACAATTAATATGATGGATAAGGCATTTAGAGGAACAAAGCGATAGTCTTCACAGTAGATGCATTCTGGATCGCCAAGGCCAAAAAAGCATGTCAAAGTCGGAGCAAAGTGAAGACAATGTTGACTGTTTTCTTTGATTATGAAGATGTTGTGCACCACGAATATGCTCCGAGAGATCACATGATCACTAAGGAAAACTACGTTCAAGTATTGAAAAGATTGCGTGACGCAGTCAGAAGAAAACGGTCACAGCTTTGGACAAGCAGTGATTGGCCGCTTCACCACGACAATGCGCCAGCGCATTCATGGAACCTTGTGCAGCAATATTTAACAAAACACCAAGTCGTACAGCTTCGCCAGCGTCCGTACAGTCCCAACGTAGCTCCCTGCAACTTTTGGCTCTTTCCCAGATTAAAAATGCCGCTCAAAGAACACCGGTTCGATGACAAACAGACGCTTGAAACTAATGCGATGAATACACTGAAAGCGATTCCGTAACCTGACTTCCAGGACTGCTTCAGGAAGTGGGAACACCGCTGGGAACGTGTTATTCAATTAAATGGGGACTGCTTTGAAGGATGTCACTCAACGGATGATAAAGAATAACACCAATGCGGAGATATGATGGTAGGCTCGATACTTTTGGGACAAACCTCGTATTATCTAGTTTTGATATCCCGAACAAAAGTTGGTTACCTAAGTTGACCATTGCAAAAAAGTGTCAGTGAAACGTTGTTCCTACAACAAAATATTTAAAAAAGGAAAAATATTGATATGCTTGACTTATTGAAATAAAAGTTTTATCAAAATGTATTTTATTACGTTGTGGTTTAAGACAATCATAAAAATTTGATATTATTATATAAACGAGGTTTGTCTCAAAAGTATCGAGCTTGCACTCATATCTCCGCGTCAAAACTTCCGAGCGACCTCTGTGGGGCATGGGCGTCACCAGTAGGTCTTCACGAACTCGTTGGTTTGCGCAATTACCGACAGGACCTGTTAGTTCGTGGACAGTGTGCGTTTGTTTACAGTGTTTTTTATCGTTCGTCGAATTTTGTTATTGTAAAAAATGACGGAAAAATTAGATCAACGAATTTGCATCAAGTTTTGCTTTAACCTTAGAAAAACTTGCTTGTATTACTGGTGATGAATCATAGATTTCTGACTATGATCCAGAAACAAAGCGACAATCTTCACAGTGGAAACATTCTGAATCGGCCAAAAAAAGCACGTCAAAGTCGGAGCAAAGTCAAGACGATGGTGACTGTTTTCTTTCATTATGAAGGTGTTGTGCACCGCGAATATGCTCCGAGAGGTCACACGGTCATTAATGAATACTACGTTTAAGTATTAAAAAGATTGCGTGACGCAGTCAGAAGAAAACGGCCACAGCTTTGGACAAGCGGTGATTGGCTGCGTCACCACGACAATGCGCCAGCGCATTCATCGAACTTTGTGCAGCAATATTTAATAAAGTACCAAGTCGTACAGCTTCGCCAGTCCCGAGGTAGCTCTTTCCCAGATTAAAAATGCGACTCAAAGGACACCGGTTCGATGACAAAAAGACGGTTGAAACTAATGCGACGAATGCACTGAAGGCAGTTCCGAAAACTGACTTCCAGGAATGCTTTGAATAGTGAAAACGACGCTGGGAACGTGTTATTCAATTAAATGGGGACTACTTTGAAGGATATCACTCACCGGATGATAAAGAATAACACCAATGCGGAGATATGAAGGTAGGCTCGATACTTTTGGGACAAACCTCGTATTTTTTGTTGAACAGATATTTATTAAAACAAATAGCAAATTTCTAACAACGTCCCCGTACGTGAACCTAATTACCTTCCTTGGACGATAATAAAATAACATCGGTTTACTTTTAAGTTTATTTTCTATAACTGTTTTCTATATTTATTTAATACTTTTCTTTATTCTTTAGATCCTATAGAGAGAGCTGTGGGATTTTGAAGCAATAAAAAAAGCTGTTGAAGCCGTACGAACGAAAAAAAAATGGGTTATAAAAAGGCAGTAAAGTTATTACGTGAAAAATTCAAAAAAGTCTATAGAAAATGTAGTTTCTGGGAAAATGGAAGAAAATAATTTTCGCCGGTAGAATAAGAAACGAAGTTGGTAAACTAGTGTTTGCAAACGGCGAAGAGTTACCATGGCATCACCTGTTCTGATTTAAAATGGATGGCTTTTCAATTGGTTATCAAGAATAATATTCCATATCCATTTTCACAGACCAAAAAAATTTTACTACAGAAAAAGTTAAGACTTTTTTTTAACATATTGAAACCTGAACTGCAAATGATAGGCTTCACATCTAATAAAATATTTAATATTGATGAAAACAGAATAGGCATAAATTCAGAAAAATCTTGACTGTATAGGGCAAAAGAGAAGTTCACAAATCATCATCTTTTGAAACCAAAGCATTAGTAACTATTTTTACTTATATGTCAGCTACTGGTCAGTTTAATCCTCCATTGATGGTGTTTCCAAGAAATAACATGAAAGCTGAACTACTTGATGGAACACCTCCAGGCACCATTGGTGAATGCTACCCATCTAATTGGATCCAATCTGAGCTGTTCACAAAATAAATGAGACATTTCATTTCGCCGGAAAAACCATTTAAAGAAGATCCTCTTTTGCTGGGCATTAAAGCTATACAAGAAATTTGGATGTGATTGATATTGCACATGACAATGGTTTATCTGTAATCTGCCTCCCCCTTCATTTAACTAATCATATACAGCTTTTAGATGTGTAATTTTTTTCCATTAAGAACATGATATGCTCAAGAAATGGAGAATGGGTTGACAAATCAGTACTAACTACCAAGCTGGAACAATATTTGGAAAAGCTTATGTTAAAGATTGTAAAATTGATACAGCAGTGAAAGAATTTCGGAAAACGAGAATATTTCCACTAAACCAGAATATTTCGTCGACTCACCGACGCAAACAACACAACACCTTTGGTAGATGGGGTCTCATTACCTTCGTATTCTACAAGAGCAAGATCAATTAAATCAACTTCATTATCACAATCAGGAAGCTTTTCAATCTTATTTATAGTTCCAGTAGAACCACCTTCAAACTTAACTGGACGGGGCAAAGCCATGATAGCTACGACATCATAGCCTAAACAAGAAGGATGAAAGAGTAGCGGGGAAAAAAACGAAAACGACAGGAAACGACAAAAATAAAACCAACAAGAAACAAAAGAAACAGTCTTCTGACAAGGAAACATCTGATGTCAACCAATTTTGGTTTCTACTGACGAAGAAGATAGCAACAGTCATAATGCTAAATGCCCAGTGTGTCATAAAAGTTTTCCCGAGACAAAGAGGTAGAAAAATAGATAAGATGCGTCAATGGATGCATGTTGATTGCATTGAAAAACCTGGACCTAAATTTATCTGTACAACTTATCTGAAAAATTAGAATTACTTAAACTATATCAGTGATTGATAAAGGATTAACTAAATATTACAATGTGAGTACTAACTACTAATTTTATATATTATTATGAATACAATTTAATTTCACCTCTTAATTATTGTGATCTCAATATCGTCCCCAGAACGAAATCAGCTCCCCTAAAATATATTTTTAGAATTTGTACTTTTTTGTTAAAGCTATCTTGATAGCATTTGTAATCGATTTTTGGATTATTGTTAAGAATAAAGGAAAATTGTCCCTAAAGTTTATCGTTATCTATTTTACTTGTAGCTTTTTTTTCTACAATTTTTTTACAAAATATGAGTGCTATTTGGGGACTGTACCTTATACTCTACTAGCCGTTTTAGAGATTACTCATACAGTAGTGTGTAACGAGATGGATAATAATTGCGGAAATATGGTTATTACAGAGAGGATTAGTTACATACATAAACGAAAAACATGACCTTACAACTGCTAAAGAATAATTTTCAAGAAAACTTGATTTATTTCTATTAAATTTTTTCGTTAAATCAGGATTTTTTTTATGCCTATGGCCTTATAATGTATAGGAAGACATAGGTTAGTTTGTTTTACTACTCTGCTAGATAAAAATTAGGATTTAGACGCTCAGAGGCTAATTCAGGAATTAAACATCCGGTATAGAATAACTAAAGCCCACGTAACGATCGAAACCTTCAAACTTTAAGGGAAAGAAATTGACGTTTACAGGGTTCCATCGGCTAATATGGGTACAAACGGGAATCAGAGGGGTGTCGAGGGGGTGTAAGATTCGAAGACACTCTTTTAAGGAATAGTAAAAGTCAGTCATAATTTGAAAGTCGTCAGAACGGTACCGTGAGTACCAGTACCGTAGAATAATTACCTTACGTGTATAATCGTCGGGGAAGAAGGTTATCTTTGTTTTGGGAAATTAAGAGATTATCGTGTGTTATTTTAGTGGGGCATTTCGCGAGTTTCCTACGGTTCGATTAAGTAATATAACAAGCTGTTTTTTCGCCTTTTATTTATTCTTTTTGTTTAATATTTTATTAAGCTATTGGGTTTTAAGTTTTTAGTTAAAATAACGGCCGAGAAGAGCAATTATGCTAGTTTTTTTTTGTAATTGTTATTAGTTTTAAGTTTCTCATTGTAAATAGTTAATTTTTCTATTTATTTTTGTTAAATAGATTTAAGTGTTTTGAGAAACTTGTTTTATTCAATTTAATTGAAACCTTCACGCGAATTAACTTGCGGGCGCGCTGTTGCGAGACCTACAAAACAAGAGATGTCTTCTGACCAACTAATTAGCAGCCTTTCCTGAGTCCTGAAGTTCTGAGTTGTGGTTGGTAAGCTTAAATAACCGTAGTTGTTTGGTACGAAAGCTGCAAGAGAGAAGATGCACGACCAGGCTTCCCGAGTGTCTTTATTACTGTGAAATTTAATTGTAGGTTAATAAAATAGTTACTAATTAATATGGGGCAAAAAATGATTAACGCTACCTCAATATGTCATTAGCAGGAGTCTATAATCAAATTCTGTCACAGCCTTAATACTCCCTTTGGTTTCCTGCTTTTTAGTGTGATCTACAGTAAAATTTAGGAAAATAATTTTATTTAACAATTTTTCTTATCAAAATTTAATATGTTATGAATACAATTTCCAAGTTTATAAATATCTCCATTTATTTTTAAATAATACATAAGAGATTTTCATTTTCCTTCGGTTAAGTTTTATGTTTGAGCCAAGCTTAATAAGTACCGGGCACATAATGGTGGCTAAATATCAAATTTTATAAAAGAGTTCATTTCATTTTACACGGGCTTACGTCAGGTTAATTTTCCCAGAAGGATTTAATGTTCTTCTTAGAAATATAAATTTTATTTACATTTGGAATTGTACACAGAACGAATTAACATTTTAAAAATCTTGTTGTTGCTATTGGTTACTTATTTTTTCCCTTGATATTTTCCATTAGTTGCTAGGCGGTCTTAGTCCGGGAGAACTCTGGGTTTTGTAGCAGGTGAGAAGACATGGCTCTACTAAGGTTTTTTAAATGTATTTTGACTACCAGCAAACAATCTCTCTTTAAAATCTTGAATAGTGAATAAAATGCAATATCGTACTGTGGTAAATATATTGTACTAATTTTATTAATAGCACCTCAGTTAGATAGTATTTTTAAGTTGAGATTAACCTGAACTAACCTGAACTAATAACTAATCAGGTTGCAACTTGTTAATTAAGCTACTGTTGAGTTTTATATTCGAAATAGAGAAGTTGTTGAAGGTAGCAGTATCAGTAAATCTAACAAAGATTATTTTTTTCCCATTGATTTATGCACTGTTGCGTCGGAATATTGTGTTTTGTAGCTTAAATCTAACAACCAAGGAAAGTGAAATTACTTTATAACGAACTTTATGCACAGAATTCTAGACTTCAAACATTTTATTTTATTTCAGACAATTTTAGCCTTTCGGGGCTCGGACGTGTTGACAAATTTTTCTGCCATTTCTTTTAAAGTCCGTCCCTATATATTTAAGCACCGCTGAGTCGGTCACAGTGTCCTTGATAAATAGCTAAAGCTCTCAGCTCCACTAACGAGGCCATACGATGGTCGAAACGCGTATAAAAAGAAAACCAGAATTGTATTTGCAGGAAATAAACCGTTAGTATATACATATTACATATATGCAACTATTTAAATACAGCAGAAACATATTTATTTATTTCTTACTGAAATCCTAATTTTTAAATTTCACACTACCGTGAATATATAGATGTCGTCCGACTGATGATATTTTTCAGTCTGATATAGAGAAGTTGGCAGGTTTTAATATCCTACCAACATATCTCAGAATATATATTTTATAGAGATAATTCTTTCCTGTGAATATTGCTCTCGGGTCGATATAGCTCCAATGACGAAACTATAAGGTGATCAAAACACGTATGGAGATAAAAGGACAATTGAATTTGCAGGAAATAAACTGTTTGTATATGTTCTTTCCTTTATTCTGCTTGAAAGGAAAGTACATATAGGCAACCATTTAAACTCGGCAGAAATAAAGTTATTTATGTTTTACTAAAATCATAATTTTTAAATTTCGGTCTAGTCCTTTGAATGTATAGATATCGTTCGATTCGTTATATTTTTAGGGCCTGACATCGAAAAAAATATCCTGCTGACTTATTTCGAAATTTATATTTTATATAGACAATTATTTCCTGCGAAAGTTCCATATAAGTCCTCTGACGAGACCATAAGGTGATCGAAACGCATATGGAGAGAAAACCAGAGTTTATTAGCAGGAAATAAACTGTGTGTATATATTTTTCCTCCTTTCTCCTTAAAAGGAGAAAACAGAAGCAACAATTTGAACACGGTAGGAATAGATTTATTTGTTTTTTACCGAAATCTTAATTCTTAAACTCAAGTTTTTATTAGTTAAACTAAAATTGACTAATAAACTTATTAACACTGGTATATTAATAAAACTCGATTTACATATATTCCCTTGCTGTTCGTCAAAGTCTAAAACAGCCCTATAATTTCTCCATAATGTAAAATATCCATATAATCTGTTTTCTGTAATTTTCTCTAGGCCAAAATTTAAATGAATCCCAAATTAAATTGGGACTATGAATCTGATGGGGCATGGAACATTTAACAGAATTACGTTAACTTTATACTACCTCAAAACTATTTCATAAAAGGGGATTTTGTAACATAGAGTATTGTGAAAATGTGGAAAATTTACGTAAACTTCAAATTAACACAGCTTGTTATAGTGTGTCAGGAAATATTATACTTACAAAATAACATTTATAATTAAAAAAAATCTTTGCAAAACATATATAATATGTATATATTCTATTTTTGATGTTTATTAACAGAATCGAATACTTAAAATTTTTGTTTAAATTAAGCTGGTGTAAATGTGACTCAAATTTCCTTTCCGGATTTTATTATATAGATTTTTCCAAATTTTCTGCCGTAACTTTATTCAAAAAAATCTTTCAAAAGTTTCTGTTAAATTACTAATTTTATAAGTTGTGTTATCTCTAGCAACTATACCTTTTACTTGAGAGAGATATTTCCTTCTCCAACGGACATTTTCCGGACGATCTAAAAGAACAGATTTCCTATCTGGTTTTTCCTAGCAAAAATTATGTTCTCTGAGCAATTTCTAGAGCTCAGTTCTACTAATTTCAAGTAAATTCCGATCTTCATTGATTTTAATTAGAATATTGTTGACGGTAGGGATCCGCTTCTCATAATAAGATATATGTACAACTCCTTTTATTGCAGTTTACATCTCTTCTTCCAACGAGGTTTTTCGTCTGCCTGTGATCGAATGTGACTTGGGAGTACTAACAATTCCAGTCGTTTTTTTTCTCCTTCAGTATTCGGCACATAGTAGATTTTCAAACTCCTGTCATGTTGGAACACATTTCAACAGAACTTTTAACATTATTATCGAGATATTGATATTTTAAGGCACCATAAACATTCATCGTAATAAGTTGTGCGTTGAGGAAAAAATGCCCTGGTTTAGCGATTTTGGAATAAATATAGATGTGGAAGCCTTATCTTTTGGGTATCTCACTTGCTCCTCTCCTTCCCAAGAGCTTTGAGTACAGAAAAATAGAACCGATACTGCCTTTTATATTAGGAATGTGGTATGCTGCTAGTACTCCCCTCCCGTTGACAACTTGTTTTTCTTGCGATAGCCACTCCCCTCAAGAGCTTTGAGTTCAGGAAAATAGACACGATGCTGCCTCTTGTACAAGAAATGTGTATGCTGCCCGCATCCTCCCCCCTGTCGTCAACTTGTTTTTTTCTTGTGATCGCCCCCCCCCTCTCCAAGAACTTAAAATTCAGAAAAATAGACCCGACCCTGCCTTTTACACTAGAAATGGGAATGTTGCTGATGTTTACCCCCCCCCTCTGTCGACAACTTGCTTTAGCTTGCCATACTGTACTTTTGTGATATCACCGCCCCCACCCCCAAAGAGAGAGGCTGGATCCGCCCCTGGTCTTCATACTGAAAGTAATTTGTATTGAGAACGAGGTCAACAGCATCCATAAAGTTGGTTTTTGATAGTGTCCGTCCCTGTAGCTGTGAGTAATTCACAACACTTTCTTGGATAGTAATTTGAAGGGTCTTACCTGGTATACATCATCTTAAAATTAAATTGAAACATATATGTGTAAAAAACTTGATTAAGTGCAAAAAATTTACTTTTAATATTCCTTTCACGTATTTTTTTCATGTCTGGGAGATTTCCTTAATTCTCCCGGACACCCTGTATACTTGATTAAAGTTTATTCTTTGTATATAAAAAAATTGGTTTTATTTCACACAACAAAACTAAAATTACTTTCTTGTCGACCTGCTACATATACAAACAATTTTCAGTTCAAAAATATTTATTGCCATCCACATAGAACAAGTATTGAATCAGCACTACCCACTCGAGTCTCCACTAATTTAACATGCTCGAATTACTCCACCTTCTCCTAACTGATGAAACTGCCATTTGTCGGTTTACGTAGGGGTAAATTCCCACAAATTCTGAAATATTACGCCAGGACGCTCGGCTTAAACGTTCCTCCTATCTTGGAGATGCATTTTGCTAAAAACTTGAAGGTTTTTGCTTGTAATTTTCCTTGGTTGCCTGAAGAAAGAAGGTGATAGCTTATTTTAGTTTTTGTTTTGGTATTGTTACGTTACGTTTAGAGATTATGAAGCTTTGGAATAAAATAGAGAAAAAGTACTGTAATATTATTTTATAACTTTATTTTTTGAATGATATCTGCACAAAATTAAGTTTATTTTATTCAAGAGTACTAAATCTCATTTCAGAACTTTCAGACTTTCATAAAAGTTTTCTGATTATTAAAATATCAAATACAATTATTGCGGACTATCCTTAAAATATGAACAAATATAAAGAGTGTTTTTTATAGAGGTATAGAACTTTAAGTTGGCAACACTTTTTTAACTGGCGGCCATTTTGTCAGCTGTCAAGTGATTTATATTTAGTTTGGTTTGGCATTTCAACATGAATAGACTGACGCCTGAACAACGCTTCCAAATTGTGCAAATTTATTTTGAAAATCATGGTTCTGTTCGAAATATGTATCGCGCACTACGTCCATTTTACAGTCAACATAATCGTCCATCAGAGTAATTAATTCCATTAACTATGGAACGTTTTCGCACCACGTTTACTGTAAATGATAATACGCATCTACAGAGACGTCGTACAGTGCGTACAGAAGAAGTCATTGCTGCTGTAGAGCGTAGCGTAGAGGAAGACCCGAATCAGTCTATCCGCCATCGTGCACAGGAATTGGATATGTGTCCATTCACTTTATGGAAGATTTTGCGGAAAGATCTTGGTTTGCGTGCTTACAAAATCCAACTCGTGCAAGAATTGAAGCCACACGATCACCTAGCAAGGCGTAGATTCGGTGAATGGGCCCAAAACAAGATTGCCGTTGATCCCGATTTTCATAAGGGAATTTTGTTTAGCGATGAAGCTCACTTTTGTTTGAATGGATACGTCAGTAAACAAAACTGCCATATTTGGAGTGATGATAATCTTCCGGGGTATGTTGAGACACCGTTACATCCAGAAAAACTGACTGTTTGGTGTGCTTTATGGGCTGGTGGAATCATTGGTCCGTACTTCTTTAAAAACGATGCTGGTCAGAACGTTACAGTCAATGGTGACCGCTATAGAGCCATGATTATTGACTTTTTCGTTCATCAATTGAACAACTATGATGTACTGGAGCAAGACGGCGCAACATGTCACACAGCTCGTGCCACAATTGATTTATTGAAGGAAACGTTTGGTAACCGCATAGTTTCACGTTTCGGACCCGTGAATTGGCCTCCAAGATCGTGCGACTTAACGCCGCTAGACTATTTTCTGTGGGGATATGTGAAGTCGCTAGTCTACGCCGATAAGCCCGAAACGATTGATCACTTGGTGGACAACATTCGCCACGTTATTGCCGATAACAAATATTGGAAAAAGTCATCGAAAATTGGACCTCAAGATTAGACTACGTCCGAGCCAGCCGTGGCGGTCATATGCCAGAAGTCATATTTAAATTATAATGTCAGAAGGTTATCTTTCGAATAAAGTAAATTTCATGTCAATTTAAAAAATTCATCTTTGTTTTATTCCATTTAAAAGTTCTATACCTCTATAAAAAAACCCTTTACAATCTCGTCGCACATTGTTTTCTGTATCTCAAAATTTAGTCAGGGTAAACCAAGAAATCGCCCGGACCTCTGTTTGATTTCCGACCTAATTTAAATCTATTATCATTGTTCATATACTTTACATTATATACCAATGCATAATACACCAAAACCCTCCTGCGGAAACGTCCTAACCGACGGGGAAAACCGCCTTAAAATTCATTTAGCAGTTTTTGAGATTAGCCCATACTCGGGGAGTCCACTGGGTTTTCGTAGCCGATAAATGGAAATGGCTACACCAAAGTTTTTTATGTTCACTTCATAAAAATCGAGGGTGAATTTCCGAAAAATTTCTTATAAATAAAAAAAATGTTAATAATTAAAAAAAAAAATATTTGTAAAATATTTTCGAATTCCTCGGCCAAGTCTAATCAAAAAGGTTTCTTTATTATTTTCTCACCACAAGCATAATTTTTGTGGTTTTTTGAATAGATGTTCTAATGTATCTAGTTGCCTATGGCATTTAGAAACGCCAGATAATTCATTTAATTTGTCAGTTTAGTCTGCAAAGCCTGTTTCTATAATAGCGGTATAATTTTTTTGTAACTGTGAAACTTCATTTATTGAATTGACTTATTTGAATATTGTTGTATTATTGCTTTGTCAAAATGAAGATTTGTCCAAAGGAAGGAATTGATATAATTTTTATCCTTGGAGAATTTCGTCAAAATTGTTTGTTGGCTTCTCGAGTCTATGCTCAAAGGCTTCCTGAAAGAAACCATCCTAAACAAACCGTTTTTGTGAGAATATTAAACCAGAAAGTGGAAGTATCAATTATAAAAAACTTATGTCTGACATGTCACTGAGGATGAAGAAAATGTTTTTACTGTTCTTGGTTCAGTGATCGAAAATCCCAATATTAGTCACAATCATATATGCGAAAATACTAACATTAGCCAAGCAAGTCTTTCAAGGATTCTTAACAAATACAAATTTCATCCTTATAAAATCCAGCTTTGTCAAGAGTTTCACGGAAATAATTTTGACAACCGAACTGAATTCTGCTTGTTGATGTTAGATAAAGTGGCAGAAAATGAACACTTTTTTGATAATGTGTTAGCAAGTGATGAATGTACTTTTCATAACAATGGTTTCGTGAATAGACACAACTTTCATTACTAAACTGATTCAAATCCGCATGAAACCAGAATAGGTGGTCGGTTAATGTGTGGGAAGGAATCCTGGGTCGATACTTAATTGGACCCAACTTTTTTGAAGAACTTTTAAATGGTTTGATGTTTCACGATTTTCTTTTACACCAACTTCCAGTGTTATTAGAAGATGGTCTTCTAAATTCTAGAACAACTATGTGGCTTCAACTGGATGGAGCTCCGCCTCATTATCATCTCAAGGTTCGGCAATTTTTAAATGTCAACTTTCGAAACAGGTGGATTGGGAGAGATCCATTTCAAATTTCGCCCCCGGGATCTCAGGACTTAACCCCACTAGATTTCTTTTTATGGTGATACATAAAAGAAATTGTCTACAATGCGCCCCTGACAACACCACAAGATATGAAAATACGCATAAGAGACGCTTTTCAAACTGGAACCTCGCAAATGTTGTCCAGAGTTAGCAGTGGTTTCGAAAAAAGAATATATAAGTGTTTGGAAATGTATGATCGACATTTCAAACATCTAGAATAAATATTTTGCTTCGGTTTTATGCTATCGTCAATATGTTATTAGCATTATTGCTGTTATAGCCTGTTGGACGACTATAAATCGCGTCCAGAGTTTCTGAACATGTGTAAAGATATTCCTGATTATTATTCTTATAGTTGTAAATTACCAGTCATTTCCAAATGCCATTTTATTTCAAGATCAAATTTACAAGAAAATTGTGTCAATTTTTTCACCAGAAAAAAAATAAACCAAGTATCATGCTTAATGCTTTATATCGTATAAAATAAAGTATATGAAAAGTATTAAAATTTAAAAAAGCCTGCAGAAGCACAATTAGCGTAATGACGCTGATCACGTGAAACGTGTGGTCATATATCACTACACGAACACTAAGCAAGAGTTTGTTTAATTTCTTGAGATTTCTATTTGTTTGTCGTTAAAAAAAAAATGATTTTTAAATAGTGCGTAGTGTCACAATGCACATCGACGTCCGTAAATACTCTAGAAAATGTTTTTATTTCTGTTCCATTCGATCCAAAAGGCAAAGAAAATAGTAAGAACTGGTTTGTAGAGTCTCCAAATGCATAAGAGCTAATTCTATGGTTTTTATTCGCGAAGATCACTTTAATGTGACTATATTTGTATTTGTATATTACCGTAATATCATACTATTGCAAATTTTTATCAACATTTCTTGTCCAAAGTTTACTCCCGTGTACATAACCTAGATAGATCTCAAATTATTTCTTCTAGTACAAAGACATTATTATTTTCTTATGGATTAGAATAAAAGTTCCATACAGACCAAACAAATCAAAGAAATTTGTTATAATCATGTGCATTGTAGACATAACCTATATCATAATTATATACTCTAGTTTTTGATATGACTTTTGAATGATAAATAAGTAATCTTTACATTACCATTTTTACGTTTTTGAGTATCGCCACTTTTTGGAGCATTAAAATCTGGATTTTTTTTATAAGAAAAGTCAAATTGTAAGTATATCAACAATGGAAAGGTTACTGTTATTGACTTACTCCATTTTGATATAACATGAAAAATAACTAAACTATAAAAGAGCTGAAAGAAATATATTTCTACGTTTTCTAATCCACTTTCTTGTCTGTCGGTTTTGTTAGTTTGTCTGTTCGCTACACATTTTGCAATCGATTTTAAAGTAACTCCGATGATCTGGAGACTTTTAATATAGCTCAGAACTAAAAAATTCTTTCTTGCGCATTCGAGAAAAGCCTCAGTTCGCCGAAGTAGAAGTTCCCGACTAGTTCGAAAATGTACACGCATCGTCAGCTGTGTAGCGACTTGTTGCATTATAGATTATTACCTGTTACGATGTTCAATTTAAAATACAGTCATTACAATATTTTCCTCGCGAACCCGCTTCATAAGCTTTCGAACTCCTGGGGATACACAAACTACCCCTTGGAAAACACTGATCTATTGCATGCACCCCACGCTTTTCATAGCTATTTAGGATTCATACTTACAAGTTTTCAGGAGAATGTGTATGGGGTTAGGAATCTCTATGGAGTTATAACTCTTTATAGGATTATAAATCTGTGTGGGGCTGGGAGAAATTATTTTATACTCTTAAGTCCCGTTTAATTTTCTTCTATTTAAATAATTATCAGCAGTTAATTTGAAAATTTTTCGATAACACTAGCAATTGTTAAAATCGCGTATGTCACATCACCAGAATTGTAACTAATTGTGGACCATCTTCTATAACACGATCAAAGATTTATTTAATTTAAGTTTTTTACGAAATATAAAAATATTTTATTTGGAGAATAAATAAAATACGCTTTTTTAAACTGAAATCTAAAAATATTTTTAATATAGTCATATAACCTATTGGTGAAATATAGATTTCAAGAAGTATCGCCACTTTTTGTTATATTAACCACAAAACTTCTAAAAAGATAATCGAGGAAACATGACAAAACCGTTTTAATAATTAATTTTCTTTTTAAAGTATTCAAAATGTCAAAACAATAAGGCCCACCGGCAACTTTTAATTGAAATGAATATCGTCCTACAATCGGAATGTTTTTACAAGTCTGTAACAAAAGAGTATCATTAATTTTCATAAAAAGCAACAGATGGAGTAATGGCTCGAATCTTCCGAGGGTACGGTGGGTAGAATAATGTCGAAATTAATTAATATAAATTTTAAATGGAGTTTTTTTATGTTCCGTCTAAAATTTCGCAATAAATCGGTGTATAAAAGCTTCGTTTTAACATTAAATTCAGTTTTAATACCCGATTTATCGATTTAAAATACTTTTTGGTTTTTATAAACAACGGGAAAGCTGAAAGAGACTTTTCTTAAAGTGAATTTTTATAAAAACAAACCTTAAGAGAAAAATCCGGCATAATCCTATTTCCTTAGCTTGTAAGGGTTAGAGTTGTTGGACAAATTTTCGTTGGAAAACTGTCAGTTTCTCGCGACTTATTTTGTTAGCTTATGGTTGACTTATAAGCTTTTCTAGTTATAAGTGTTTGTGATGGAAAGTTAGAATAAAAACATATTTGCAAACAGAGATATTACTCCAGTGAAAAGCTTTATTTTACTTTATATTCACTTTCACTGTACTACCTATATGTGATTCACGTAACTTCGAAATCTAAGTAATAACGTACCGAGAGACGCAATCTCGTAATATCTTCTTCTTCTACGTTGACTAGGGATATCCCTGTTTGTCATTCTATCTACACCCGCCTTATTCTGCTGATGAAGAGAACCAGCTCTGGGCCCATCTCTTTGGTGGTCGTCCTGGTAATCTTCTTCCTCTTGGTTGTCCATACATACAAACTTTGGTTAGTCTCTCTTCACTCATTCTCTCAACGTGTTCTTTCCAACCTCTTTTTCTTTCTTTTGTCCATTTGACCACGTCCTGCACATTACATTTTTCTATGATTAAGGTATTTGTCAGCCTATCTCTGATTGGCACGTTCAGCATTGATCTCAGTACTTTCATTTCGGTGGTTCTCATTTTCTGCTTTGTCTTCTTAGTGTCTGTTCTTGTTTCCGTGGCATAAGTTAGAATTGGTCGTATCATGGTCTTATATATTTTTGTTTTTCCCTCTATTCTCATGTATCTGTTTCGAAATATAACATCTCTTAAGCATCCTGCCACTTGTAGGGCTCTGCAGTAAGGTTACGACAGCTTGTTGTGTCAATGCCTAGGTATTTAAAGTTCATGACTTGTTCAATTATGGCATTTTTTATTTGTAGCTTACATCTTCTTGGTTTCTTGGAAATTACCATACACTTTATTTTATTCGTTGATACCTGCATATTGTAGGACCGCATCATCTGCGTAGCATATTATATTGATATTGTGTCCGCCCATCTGGTATCCGCGTTTCGGTCTGATGTCCTGTATTATGCGGTTCATTATCAAATTGAATAAGAAGGGGCTTAGCGAGTCTCCCTGCCTTATCCCTTCGTTTATCTTGATGTCTTCGGTTAGACCTTCGGATGTTATTATTTTTGTGCTGGAATTTGTGTATAAGTCGTAATATGGGATTTGAAACTATAGAAGGTTACAAGTATCCAATTAGGTAAATCTCACAGTCCTATGATGACGATCTGGTCTTTTTGTGCCCTGGTCACGATATCCGGGACCTGGGGGAACCATGATGCGGGACCTCCAGATCGCGGAGCGATGGTGCCTCGGTGAAAGGCTCAGAATAAACGCGGAAAATGCTGAGATGATACTCGTTACAAAAAAGAAAAAAATGGAGAGTCTCCCAACAATTACATTGATGGAATGATTTTTCAATGCAAGGTTAGAGTTAAATATCTGATAGTAATTCTGGACTCACGACTAAGCTCGAACTAAGAAGGCCATACATACTTTCTGGGCTTACATACGCCGCTTTCTTATGGTAGCCTAGTCTAACAAAGCACAAGCACCGTCTCCAAGTTTAAAGAATGGTTTGTGAGGGAATAATGAGTGCATGAGGATTGCCTCCACTAATGCTCTAGAGGTTCTGGTGAATCTACCTCCTCTTCACTTATACACAGGGAACGGGGCCCTGAAGGCTACATATCATCTCAGTTACCTAGGGCATCTCGGAACTGGTGTCAGGGAAAGCGTGGTGGACAGATGTCCATCACGCCACTCTTAAAACCCAACCACTCTCTCGAGATACTTTTTCAAAGTAAGGATGATTGTAAGGAGGAGCAAAATCTTCCAACAACTATTTCCCGGTGGTTTACAGATGGATCTGGACAAGATGAAAGAGCTGGAGCGGAAGTGTTCAGCAACAGCATGAGAATTAGAGGGTTCTACTCCCCGATCAACGAGCAATGATTTTTACAGCTTAAATTTATGATGTTCTGTAGTGTGAGAGGAGCATAAGCAGGAATAATGTATTAACACATGCTCAGACAGTAGAGCTGCGAACATGGCACTGAAGTCCAATGTAGTAACTTCGCGACTGGTGTCTGAGTGCAAGGATGTACTGAAATGTCTGACAAGGAACAACTACACAATCAGGCTTTTGTGAAGAAGCGGGCTGTCTGGCAAAGATGAGGGTCCGCAACTGAACGATATAGACCCCAATCAATTCTGCCTGTCTTAATTTCCGTTAGCAAATGGAAAATAAAATTATTATTGGAAAGTAAATTTATTGGATCGTGGTGAGGAGCTCCTGGAATGAGGTGTGCTAAGAAACATATAAGTGGACCTAGCGCATGGCTTACTAGAAATCTTCTCTTCCTAGGAAGGAAAGAGCTGCGAATTGTAGTGGGATTGTTGACAGGACATTATCACTTGAGGAGTTATCTTCACATGATTGGTGTCGCGGATGATCCTACCTGCAGATGATGTTTGGAGGAGGATGAAACTGTTGACCACGTCCTCAAAGAGTGTCCAGCACTCAACGAAGTGAGGCAGAGATATTTTAGTGATACAATTGTTACCTGAAGCAGTTGAGAAAAATCAATTAACGAGGCTGCTTGGATTCGCCAAGGCGATCGGCCTCGAATGATCTGCAGCTATGGTGGGATGTATAGCCCCCAACGAGGTCTAGGCAACAATGTATCGCCACTTTTGTTTCATTCATTCATAGCAGGGGAATGTCTAGTCTTTCTCTCTGTGTGGAGGGAGATATCACAAGAGCAAAGGACGGGTCGAAATTACCTCCATCCCACTCGTGTGCAAGACAGTATAGTACGACAACCGAAAGCGAGCTGACATAATTAGTTCAATGTGCCATAAGTTCAGGCAACTTAGATTTATAAAAAGTAGGGATTTAAGAATCATTATTTATTGTGTATTTTACCAGTAAGCCTTATGTGTGAGTAACACATGGGACAAGTCATAAACAGAAATAGGACTATTAACATATGCTCGAACGTAGGGCTACAATATTCACCCTGGGGTACAATATAATAATTTTGTGATCGATGTCTGAGTGCAGGAAGGGGCTTGACAACTTAGCGAAAAACGACTGCACAATTATATTCGTGTGGGTCCCGGATAACTTGGGTATACTCGGAAACAAGAAAATGGACTGTTTGGCAAAGATGAGGTCAGCGGCTGAGGCATATGGCTCCCAACCCTTTATATCTGTTCCAGTCACTGCTGATAAGAGAGAACTGAAACTATTGCTGAAAAGCAAATTTATTGAATGCTGGTGGGAGACCCTGAAATGAGATATGCTGGGAATATATAATTAGACCTAATGCTCAGCTTACTCGGGAACTTCTTTTCTTGAAGAAGAAAAAAACCGCAAGACATTGTCACCTACGCAGCCATCTTCATAGAATTGGAGACGCAGATAACCCGCGTGCAGATGGTGCTTGGAAGAGAATGAGTGTCTCGCACTCAACGAACTGGGATAGAGACATTTCGGAGATATAATAATATCATTCGATCAGTCAAGTAACGAGGCTGCTTAGATTCTATTAAGGAATTGTTGGCAATTCCGTCACTCTATTTTCTAATTCCTAGTATAATCCTACACGAGGGTATATAACAACTTCCAGCAGTTTCTGCTTTCTATAATTAGCTAATTTTTACGTGGAAAAGTCAATTTATTAAACCGTTTTTTCATATTTGTTAGGATTTTGTATTCGAAGGGTGTTTTGTTGAAAAGAAAAAACGAAATTTTTTTTATAACTTAGTCTGTTTAGTTTATAAGAGTTTTGGAGTATTTTTATTAGTTTAAGTCACCTTTTGCTAATTGGTTTGTTCCACCCAACTTAGAAATCTGTCAAGCATTCTATGTTTGAAGGTTTTCTTTGATAGGAGAGCGGGTCTAAAAGGTCTTCGTGTTACCAACTGCGAGACAAGTTATGCTTCTTCGTACTCTTTTGAGATTTTTTTTTAATTTAGCATATTTTCTTCTTTGAGATACAAATTACTTTTTGTTTTTGCTTAGGCATGTTTTAATGTACCTGTGATAAATTTATTTGTCATTTAACGATAATATTAATTTTACAGCAATTTTTCTCAATTCCTGTTAAGTCATCTTAAACCGTAGACATAAAGATGGCATGTGGTTTATAAGACGTCATACCCGAATCCATGAAATTATTTTATAAGTTTGTTTTTCGTGTAAATATATAGTTTTGCTAAAACGTTCTGGAATCCTAATACAGTATCAGCTACTGCAGATTATAAAATTTGTTTCTTTTTTATACATATTTCATGTTCCTTAAGCCTAGTGGATATAGACCGTCCTGTTTCATCTACATACGCTTTAACACAAGAGCGAGGTATCTTGTAAACGTCTTCTGTTTAAAGTATCTTCGTGTATCTAAGGTAAGACAACACTGTTCATAGGAGGTATATTTATGACATTTTTTGAGGAGTTGGGCTTTTATATTTATTAATAGAACGTCTTATATCTTCAGCGCAATGTCCGTTGCCTCTCGGAGCATTAGTCAATTTTTCTGTTTCTGATTTCAGTGATTGTTCGTCAAATATTGAAAGGTACCAAAGAGTTTATGACGGATTGTTTTTGAGAAGCATGATGGTAGCAGCATTTGATTCAGTTTTCATAGTGAATTTTATACTAGGGTGTTATTAATTTAGATGATTCAGAAAATAATGGAGGTCATCTGCGCCATGCAGCCAAACTCCGAACGTATCATCTACATATTTGCACCAAAATTTGGGTTTTAGAGGATCAGAAGACAAGAAGTTTTCTTCGAAAGCTTCCATGAAGATATTGGCTACCACAGGTGATTCCATGGCCGCTACCGAAGTCTACTCATAGAAAGTTTCTTGAAAAGTAAAATAAGTGGAAATCAGATATGCTTTAATTAATTCCAGTAGGGTGGAGTCCTTGTTGTTGTTTCGTAATATGTCCGATATTATGGAAACTGAATCATCTATAGAAACATTTGTGTATAAGGATTCTACATCAAAACTGACCAATATATCTCCGGGATCTGAATGGTTTTTAATCTTTGGACAAAGTGTCCAGAGTTTTTAACAAATGATTCGGTTTTTCCTATGAAGGGATGTAAAAGTTTTGCCAGATATTTTCCTAATTTGTAGGTTGGTGAGTCTATTGGGCTGACGTTTTTTTATGAATTTTAAGCAGTCCATAGAGGCGTAAAATCTTGGAGCTGCTTGGTTTAACGGCTTTCTTTTCTTCTGGAGTGAAACTGGAGGCATAAGTTAGAGATGTGAGATGACTTTCGAGTTTGTTTGATGGATCGATTCGTCCGAATGACTTTGTGTATTGTCGTCCAAGAGCTGGTTTTTTTTCAGCTTTCGTTCTTTATCAAAAAAAGCAACACTTTAAAGTTAGTTAACTCTCCAACGTATTTTTCTCTACATTTATAACACCTTGTAGATTATATATACATCATAATAAAAAACAGTTGGTTTCAGACATAATTTAAAATAGTTGTTTTTCTACTTTAAAATCATTGCCGTCGTAACTGTGTGAAATTTATTTTTAGATCGACATGTTTCGTTTTTATGAATGAAACTTTCATAAAACCAGACATTTGTAAGGTTTGATTTCGTACATTTTTCGGGAATCTTATAACACTAGTCAACCGAAGTTATTTCGGAATAAAATAAATTATACATAAACTCACACTTTTTTTCTAATTCACTTCAAAAAATGAAGTTTTTTAATTTTTGCATCAGTCGGTTTTGATATGAAAACTATTTTATAAAAAAAACTGGTGTTTCGTCAGATGAATCATATATAATTATTTTTCTTTGGTCAAGCAGTCTAACGTTTAATAAATCTCAGCAGCCATATCGAACTTTCCACGACAAACTTTTTATTAATGTAACTCAAAACACAATTTGTTGTTTTCCCGACGAACAACGGGTGTTCGCTATTAAAAGTTTGGCAGAAATGAAAAAGTTAATTTTTCTCGAGAAACCTCACTAGCTTTAAGGATATAAGTCAAAACGAAGAAGCAAAAAATACCTGTTTATCAGTTTGGATGGATTTTAAATTGCAAAAGTTGGGCAATTATATAACATAACAACTAACATGCTCTGTCTCGGTTTTTCCCAAGAGAATAATATAGCTAACTTATTTTCTAACAGAATTCCTCTAAATCAGCGTTTCTCAAGCGGTGATTCGCGAAACCCCAGGAGTTTGCGAGCTCTATAGAGAAGATTCTAGAACAAAATGTGGTAATGGCGGAATTTTAAATTAAACATCGCAACAGGTAACAATCTGTAACACAACGAGTAGCTACACCGCAGGCGATGCGAGTACATTCTGGAACATTCTTGAAAGTAACATAACATTACTCTTTTCTACGTTTAGAGGCTTTTTAGACAACAAGCATTTAATTTCATGAGCACCAGTCCAAGACTCCAGCAATGGCTAGGACTCCGTACAGGGGCAGATTCAGCCTCTATCTTTGGGGGGGGGGGGTGATGATATCATAAAAGTACAGTATGGCAAGCGAAAGCAAGTTGTTGGCGGGGAGGGGGGACATTAGAAACATTCCTATTCCTAGTGTAAAAGGCAGGGTCGGGTCTATTTTTCTGAATTTGAAGCTCTGGGAGAGCCGACAGGGGAAAAGAGTGCCAGCAACATACATATTCCTAATATAAAAAGCAGAATCGATTCTATTTTTCTGAACTCAGAGCTCTTGGGAAGGGAGGGGGCTATCGCAAGCATACACATCCCTATAGTCTATTCAAGAACTAGAGAGGGTAATAAAAGTGTTATCGAAACCTCCAACGTACCTGCTCCAGTGCCGCAGGTAACTGAGGACTGTTGTAAATCTATTGTTTAATTATATTTAAATATTATAAGCTTTTATAAATTTACTGCAACAATAAAATTTCTGAGAGTTCAATTTAATTTCTGTCGGTGAGCAAAGTACACCTTACAGTATGTCTTTCGTGATTTATCTTGTTTGTGCTTGTTTTTATATATTATTTGAGATTAATGAGATACACAAAAGATATGACTTCCTCCTCTATATTTATTCCAAAATCGTTAAACCAGGCCATTTTTTCCTCAACGAAAAACTTATTACGATGAATGTTTATGATGCCTTAAGATATCAATATCTAGATAATAATGTTAAAAGCTCTGTTGAGATGTGTTCCCAACATGAAAGGAGTTGGAAAATCTACTATTTACCGAATACTGAAGGAGAAAAAAACAACTGGAATTGTTTGTATTCCCAAGCCACATTCGATCACAGGCAGACGAAAAACCTCGTTGGAAGAAAAGATGAAAACTGCAATAAAAGGAGTTGTACATACATTTTTTTGTGAGAAGCAGATCCAAACTGTCGACAAAATTCTAACTAAAATCAATGAAGATCGGGATTTATCGAGTGCTGAGCTCTGGAAATTGCTCAGAGAACTTAATTTTTACTGGGAAAACCCAGATAAAAAATCTGTTCTTATAGATCGTCCGGAAACTGTCCATTGGAGAAGGAAATATATCTCTCAAGTGACATCCTTTTTAACACTTTACACTTCCAAATATCTATTGTTATCCAGCCAAAATATTCCATTTTTATAGACCGGTATTTTTGATTATAAAATTTCTGATCCATTCTTATGAAAAATATATGTGTCTAACAGATTTTGCCAAAGACACCGGACTAAAGAACCCAGGTGGTTTGCGAAGAAAAAAAGGGTAAAAATTGATTTATTACTTTGTCTAGTTCTTGAATAAACTATAGTATAAGAGGCAAAATCGGGTCTATTTTCCTGAATGCAAAGCTTCTGGGGGGTGCGATCGCCCCCCCCCTTGGATCCGCGTCTGAATGGGTTTTTATTTTACCGGAGAGGAGTCAGAAACTTTGTGTAATCTGTAACGAAATCCTGTCCAAAGTAGTTTTAAATCATCTCTATTTCGTAGATACCGTGAAACAATTCATCCGGTTCACAGGGGTAAACCTACTAAGTATTCAAAAAAAAATTGGCAGAGAATAAAAAGTCTAATGTTTCTTCTTTTCTCACAGATTTAAACGAAGATAGTAAAATGGCTCTAGAGGCATCATTTTGAGTTGCCCAATCGCAAGGTCTGAACAAGCACGTACCGTGGTGGAAAATGCTATTGGACTGTGGATTAAAGACATCGCGAAGTGTAAGCTTGGAGAAAAAGCGGCAAAGAAAATTGACCTTGTTTCCTTATCAAACAACACACTGTCGCGGAGAATTAATAATTTGACAAATGATGTGGAAAGTGAACGTTTAAAAAGAATAAAATTTAAATAATTCGCTATTCAGCTTGACGAGTCGACCGATTTAGCAAACGCTACAGTATTGATTGTCTATGTTAATAATATTTTTAAATTTGAATTCCATTTATAAAACTACTAAAAATTCATACGAAAAGTGCAGTAATTTTCGATATGATCAAAGACAATGTTGAAAAAATGAAATAAATTGGTGATTTGACTGTGTGCACTGATGGTGCAAAATCAATGATCGGAACATTTTCTGGTCTTGTGGGTCAGGTAAAGAAAATCAGCGAGAATATTATACTGACTGTTTGCTGTATTCATAGACAAGCACTGGCGTGTAAGTGAAATCCTGCAGGTTTATCCAGTTCTTTAAGCGATGCTGTAAAAATTAAAAATTTTATAAAATCGCGTGCTTTAAACTCCCATCTATCCTTTAATACTTCATACAGAAGTTAAATGCCTTTCTCGTGGCAACGTTTTGATCTGTTTTTATGGAATCGACGTCTGAAGTTCAAGCATTTTTTCTTGACTATTCATTTCATTTGTCCTCTTGTGTATCTGCTATTCTTGGGCTGCAAAATTTTACATACTTACCCGATATTTTTTCTAAATTAAACAGTTTAAATCTGTCTTAACAAGGCCTAGGTATATTCATTTTCAATGTGCACGGGAGTATAGCACTCATGCTAAAAAAGTTCAATTTTTGGATTCAGTATCTGCAGGTGAAAAGTACGGATGTTTTGGCTCTCTCAGTACCATTTTATTATATTTATTCCATAAACGGATGAAATCCAGAACCTGATCTAGGACTTAAACTTTCAGAGATCGAACCATGTTCCACCAAATAGGCATAAATATCCCATTCAGGGTATTTTTCAAACTCTGTGGAATATAAATTTGAATAACTCAATTTTATTGTTTCATTTATTGTACCCAATGATTTTGCAGGGGGTTCTCCAGTTCATTCCCGATTTTGAAAAGGGTTCCCAAGAAGAGAAGGGTTAGAAACCTTAGCTCTAAACTATAAATAAATACCCTAAAACATAAATTTTAACAAAACATTTTTTTTATTCTCTTTTTCCTTGCCGAAATAACTTTTTCCTGTCATTTAACACAGGATCTTTTATTTTTCGGAAATTGTTATTTTTCGCAGCCAATTGATCAGTTACTATAAAAATAAATGTTGATTTTCCTTCTGAGATGACGTGCCTCAATGAAAAATTTAAAATATTGATCAAATTATATTTTTTTTTTAGATATTGAAGATTAGTTAACTATTATTTAATCAGTTCGTTGCTGTGTTAGAGACAAATTTAAAAATAAAATATTATTTCATAAATTTCATTTATTTCAAAAATTTTTGATTTTATTCTGATATATTTGAGCTAAATTTAAAAAATAAAACGACAATTTTTTTTCAAAGGCTTATTAAACTGTGTTGACTAACACCATCTGTTAACTTGTCGTTAAAACTACAAGTTTTAATATTTTTTATGGATTGTGACGTGAGGAGTTTTGTTTAACCAATCATTAGAGAGAGTTAGTAAATTACTCACTTTCATTGGATATATTTTTTATATTACCTAAATGAAATAGGTGCTAGTTGAATTGCTGACCATTTAAATAATGTTTTGTATTAAAGGCAGTACAACTAATAAAAGGTTCCTAGGAAAAGTTAAAAAAAAAAAAAAAACAACTTTCATAGTTCAAAAATGTCCATATAATATTTTGCCTCACGGCAACTATTGTAATGAAATAAACATTAATTTTGATTATTTTTATAAATATTGTTTGACGAAAAGTATATACCAGGAAATAGAGAAATTAAATAATCACTCTATATATGTATTTTAGCCATGAGACCAAGAAAGAGTATATCTTATATTATCACCCAAAGACTCATAAAGACAAACTAAATTAATTATCAAACTCTGCCATTTTTATTACTTTTAAGTCGTCTGGAATACTAAATTTTATAAATTTTATAGGGGTTTGTAGCCATGAGGGTCATAAAAATATTTAAAAGTATATCGATGAAATTGTACCTTTGTTAAATATAAAAACTACTAAAGATTAAGTCAAGGATGAATTTTGCACCACATGGCCTAACCACCAAGAATTTTAAGTTGAACAGTTTTCCCATTATTAAGAATTACAAAAATAATCAAATAAAATCTCTATAATGCAATATATTCATTTGATTGTATGTACAAAGAATTCGTATAATTACTGTTTTCCTTTTCGGAAGAATGTTTTAGATACCTCTAAAATGATAAAAGAATGATTAGGCTTTTTTACTGCTATTATCGTTTTCTTTTGGTTATAGAAATTCATAGAATAATATTGTTAACCCTTTTGTAAAATCATTAATAATCTAATATGTTCGGGCCAAATCAGGAAATAAATATCCAACAAAAGATGGCTGAATGATTTAGATACCTCTAAAATGATAAAGAATGATCAGGGTTTTTTACTGCTATTGTTTTCTTTTGGTTATAGAAAGTCATAGAATAATATTATTAACACTTTTGTAAAATCATTAATAATCTAATATATTCGGGCCAAATCAGGAAATAAACATCCAACAAAAGATGGCTAATGCCCTCTAGGAACGAAAGATCGAAATATTCGGAAATGGAATCACCCTTACAGGAAAGTTAGTTGGGTTTTTTAAAAAGGCTTTACGGTAGTTACGATTTGAAATTAAGCAAAGGCGATAGGTTTTCAAATTTATTAGCGAAGGTTACATTTTCACCTATAACCGGTTTTGTTTAAGAACAACAAGACAAAAATAATCATTAGACGCCTTCGTCATCGTAGGTGGTTCTTTTTGAGCATAAATTTTCTTGTACAATACTTATTTTTAATTTGCCATTGGTGAAAAGTTTACTGATGAGCCGATACAAAAATAATGCCGGCGAAACTACGACAGGGAATGCTAGTAGGTTATAAAATTCGTACATCCCCTAGTAAAACTATATCTGTCATTAAAAAAGGTTTGATCATAAAACATACCTCCTTGAAAGTCTAACTGTAATGTTGAGAATTTGTGGTAAAACACATGCCATTTATTTATTGTTCGCATACTTCTCCCAGGCATATTTAAATACCCATTTGAACTTACTTCGTGAATGTTTTGTCACAAAAAACGACGTGCCAATTTGTATTTAGGTTAGTAGCAAATCCAGGTAATGGTAAGTGAAAGTAAGTTGTCGGGAGGGAGGAGACACCAGCAGTTCTCAATTTGAAGCTCTTGGGGTAGCGATTGCATGTGAAAACGAGTTGTCAACGGGGAAGGAAAAACTAACAACGTTCACATTTCTAGGTAAGAGGCCAGGTCGGCTCTATTTTTCTGAATTCAGAGCTCTTGGGGGGTGCGATCGTAAACAAACTCGAGATGTCGACAAGGGGGAATGCCCACAACAATCACATTCCTAGGTAAGAGGCAAAGTTGGGTCTATTTTTCCGAATTTAGGGCTCTTGGGGGAGGGGGCGATCGCAAACGAACGAGAGTTGTCAACTAAGGGGGAGATGCCAACACCATTTATATTCCTAGTGTAAGAGGCAGAGTCGAGTCTATTTTCCTGAATTTGAAACTTTTGGGAGAGTCGGTCACCTCCCCCCCCCCCCTTCCTTAGAATTGCCACTGATTTAGGTTCGAACTTCCGAGTGCATACCCAGTGACTACTATAGAGTTACTAGTAAGGCATTGTAAAAATATAAAAAAAAAATTCACAGAAATTTATCTTCCTTAACAAAAGCTTGCCTAGAAATGGCTGTGTAAATATTAAACTGTTTTTCTTTTAAATTTGATCGTTATGATTTATGAATCGACAGACAAGACACGTAAGTTTGCGGCCAAAGATTCCCTCAGAAGTAGCCATTACAAAAAATGTTACTTATTAAAGACTTCAGAAATGTTTGTTACTCACAATCACACTTACTCAAAAATGTAATGTAATTTGTACAAAAGACGTATATTCAAGTCGATATTAAAGTCTAACTTAAATTGATCCAGATTAATATGATCTAATTCAAACTTCCTATATCAATTTGCTTTAAAAAGAACGCCAGCAAGGTCAGGTGCTGTTCAATTTTCCATATCAATTTTCAGTACACTTTGTATATAAACTTTAAAAGATATTTTCTGACCTTGCCAATCCACATTAACAGATTTTTTCTTTTAAGCGTGAAATAAACTTACACTATTTAGATTTGGTTTATATTTACCTAAATATATATGTTACAGATTGTTTAAAAGTTTAGATTGGCAGTTATAAAACTATCAAGTTTATTACTATATTTACTACAGGATTTTAAGAAAAAACATTTACTGTATTTTTAGATGTTATTTTATTTTTCGTTCGTTTACACTTACTTGAACTTCTTTGTAGTTTAGAATGATAATAATCAGTAGTTCAGATAGAAAATATGGATTATGAAAGAAAAAAGTAATAATATTTTTATGTTGCGCACATATTTTACAGGAAAATGCTCTTGAGTGTTTTCCTTTTTCCAGTAACACGGTTATGTTTTCTGCTGGAACTTCTACATATTTTTAAATTGCCTATAAATAATATCGAGAAGCAAGCGTTCTTCGCTTTAGTATTTTTATTTAGGAAAAAATCCATAAAATACACATACAAAAAAGACCAGACCAGTTCATATATCCGTATTATCCCTGCGGTGACAATTAAATGAATACTTTGCTAATAATTCACCGAATTTATGTCATGCCAAGTCAAACTGGAATGAATTACGAAGATATATGACATGAGATAATGCCTATTTGTCTAAACAGATTTCGATGTGGATAATGATGTAAATCTTGTTTATTGAAGGTAAAACTGAATATTTTAGACTTTAAAAAAGAATAATGGTATACAAGGTGTTAGAGAAATAAACCTTGGACATCATTTTAAAGAGAAAACTTGTTTCTAATAGAGTCTAAAATCTAATAGTTTGTCACTAATAAAATTACACAAATATTGAATAGGAAATCGAAAAACTCTGACATCAATTTAAATTTTCAGCAAATATGTTTAAAAGCGTATTAGGTAGACATTAATTAGTTGTTTTTTAATGAATAAGTTAAAATTTATTTAAATGAATTATGTGCAAGGACGGAAGAATTTAAATCCTCATATAGTAACTTCAGACATAAAGCATTAGAATGTATTGTTACGAACGACTAGGAAAAACTTATTGATACACCCTCGTATACAAATATTCCGACGCGATTATAATGTGCCGAAAGGAAGATTATATCGATGATTCATATTTCTAGATAGATCTCATCGTTTATGTTCTAGATTTCTATAGGAAATTCTATGCATATATAAATAGGAAAAGAATTTTAAATCAGTTGAATAGTGGTATTGGTGAAGGTGGTGGTGGTGATATATGAAGATATTAAGAAGTAGTAATAAGAGAGTTATGTTTTAGCTGTGTTAAAAAATAGTTAATGTAAGTATTGGAAGTATTAGTAAAAGGTGTTGTATTTTATTCAGCGAACCCAGTGAACTATTATATATATATATATATATATATATATATATATATATATATATATATATATATATATATATAGGGTGTTTTTTATAGAGGTATAGAACTTTTAAATGTAATCAAACAAAGATGAATTTTTTAAATAACCTTCTGGCATTATAATTTAAATATGACTTCTGGCATATGACTGCCAGGGCTGGCTCGGACGTAGTCTAATCTGGAGGTCCAATTTTCGATGACTTTTTCCAACATTTGTGGCCGTATATCGGCAATAACGCGGCGAATGTTGTCCTCCAAGTTATCAATCGTTTCGGGCTTATCGGCGTAGACTAGCGACTTCACATATCCCCGCAGAAAACAGTCTAGCGGCGTTAAGTCGCACAATCTTAGAGGCCAATTAACGGGTCTGAAACGTGAAACTATGCGATTACCAAACGTTTCCTTCAATAAATCAATTGTGGCACGAGCTGTGTGACATGTTGCGCCGTCTTGTTGAAACCACAGCTCCTGCACATCATGGTTGTTCAATTGATGAACGAAAAAGTCAGTAATCATGGCTCTATAGCGGTCACCATTGACTGTAACGTTCTGATGACCAGCATCGTTTTTAAAGAAGTACGGACCAATGATTCCACCAGCTCATAAAGCACACCAAACAGTCAGTTTTTCTGGATGTAACGGTGTCTCAACATACACTTGAGGATTATCATCACTCCAAATACGGAAATTTTGTTTATTGACGTATCCATTCAAACAAAAGTGAGCTTCATCACTAAACAAAAATCGCTTATGAAAATCCGGATCAACGGCAATCTTGTTTTGGGCCCATTCGCCGAATCTACGTCTTGCTAGGTGTGGCTTCAATTCTTGCAGGTGTTGGATTTTGTAAGCACGCAAACCAAGATCTTTCCGCAATATCTTCCACAAAGTGAATGGACACATATCCAATTCCTGTGCAAGATGGCGGATAGACTGATTCGGGTCTTCCTCTACGCTACGCTCTACAGCAACAATAACTTCTTCTGTACGCACTGTACGATGTTTCTGTGGATGCGTATTATCATTTAGAGTAAACGTGGTGCGAAAACGTTCCATAGTTAATCGAATTAATTGCTCTGATGGACGATTATATTGACCGTAAAATGGACGTAGTGCGCGATACGTATTTCGAACAGAACCATGATTTTCAAAATAAATTTGCACAATTTGGAAGCGTTGTTCAGGCTTCAGTCTATTCATGTTAAAATACCAAACCAAACTAAACATAAATCACTTGAAAGCTGACAAAATGGCCTCCAGTTAAAAAAGTGTTGCCAACTTAAAGTTCTATACCTCTATAAAAAATACCCTTTATATATATATATATATATATATATATATATATATATATATATATATATATATATATATATATATATATATATATATACATATATACATATATATATATATATATATATATATATATATATATATATATATATATATATATATATGTATATATATATATATATATATATATATATGAATCAGTATTAATCCAGGAATACATTCGTTCGTTCGTTTGGTTTCCTGTGGAAGTTTGCAGACGTTTTGCCAAAATCTCATTTGGCATCTTCTGTGCTTGATGGTTGTAGATCAACTGAAAGAAATTCAACGTGCAGCGTGCTTTATACGCGGTCGCAGGTAGTAACGGTTGAATAGCGTTGGCTCCGCCTCCCTCTCGAGCGCCACCGTTGGTGTCAGGTTAAGCGTGGCATGCGTGTCGGTACAATGGTCTCGCTTAAAGAGAATTTTCAGTTGAACAGCATATTGTGGGATAAAATTATATCCAAGAAAACAAATACAAAATCTTTAATAGTATTGTTAAAAGCATTGTCACCTATGAAAGTGAAGTATGGCCATTGAAAGAAAGAACTCTAAGAACACTCGAAGCTACAGAAATGGATTATTAGAGAAGAGCGGTTGGAAAATCCAGAATGGACTGAGTCAGAAATGAAAGAATCCAAGAAATTATGAGCGTTAAGCACAAGATAACATATGATATTAAAATCAACCAATTTAGATGGTACGGACATGTTGAACGTATGGACGATACTAAACTTTCAAAAAAAGGTTTTTTGGGCACTACAGGGAAGCAGAAAGGGAGGTAGATCCAGACTAAGTTGGAGAGAAGGAGTGGATAAAGATATAAGAACAAGAGGAATGGATGAAAACCTATGGACAAACTGAATCAGGAGACAGCGTAGAACGTTATAAACTCATGTTATATATATATATATATATATATATATATATATATATATATATATATACATATATATATATATATATATATATATATATATATATATATATATATATATATATATAGTTTTTTGTCTTACAGAACTATATTTGCATCAAAATATTTACTGCAATAACTCTTTCACAAACACTCAGCCGAGAATATCGTTATGTAAACGAAAGCTGAAGTCATTCATCATAATATTTGCATTTACTTTTCAGATATCGAAAATTCCCCATTAATTAAAATAAAAACATGATATCGCAATTATTATGGATAACTTAAATGCTTTTAGGTAGTATTATATTGTAGACGGTCAAAAACCCCATCAATTTATTTGTTGTTATTCTCTTTTATAAATCTTTATCACACTTAAAACGATATAAAACGTTATGCTTCTTTTATTTTATATTAGCAAAAAAAATCTTTTAATATTTTAACAAAACAAATTTTATAGCGTTAAACATTTCAAAGCATTAGTTCCGGTTTGCAGTTTGTAGGGTTTTAGGCTTATTTTCTACGAGTTCATAATTTATTTAATTAATTTTATCTTTTGGTAATTTCCTCAAGAGACGTCTATGCAAGAAGATCTGGAACTTTTTAGAAAACTCTACTTCCTTATTTTAGACATGAAACGCCTATTTGACAGAAAAAGTGTATATAAAGGGTCCAGAACGGCTGTCGTGGAAACTTTAGTCTGAGAGTTCGTTGAAGTAACTTGAACTGTTTGACAAGTTGTGAAAATAAAGGTTATAAAAAGAAAACAGTGTATAATAGGCCATCCGGAATAAATTGGGGTCGGAAGTAGATAAAATCCAGAAGAGGTTAAAGAAAAAAAAAGTGAAATGAAATTCTATGCCGGTAGAAAGTAGAAAACAGAAAACAAAAATGGAAGAACAACTCCAAACTAGTTTATATCAGATACTGATGATGATACAAGACATGAACAAAGGCCAAGAAGATATGAAGAAAAGCCAAGAAGAGATGAAACAAGAATTGAAAGAAGATATGACCAAAAGTCAAGACGATATAAAACAAGAATTAAAGACAAATCAAGAGGATATGTAACAAGAATTGATGACACTGATAATCAGCCAAGAAAACATGAACCAGAAATTGAAAGAGGACACTAAGAACAATCAAAAAAAGCAAAAAACAAGAACTAAAATAAGCCTGGAGGACATGAGACAGAAACTTAAGACAAGTCAAAAAGATATGTAACAGAAAATGAAAGAAGACATGAAGCTCAGAGAATTTTCTGAGATGCGTTATGACGAAGCTCACCTCCAAGAAAGAAGACAAAAATACAACGAACATCTGCAAGAATATGAGGCGGATGTAGTATGGCTAATAAATTTGACTTACCCAACATATCCGGAAGAAATAAAGCAACAGTTAGCAGTAAATTGTTTTATCGAATTTTTACGCGATCCAGAAACAAGTTAAATTCTAAGAATGGCCCGACTGGAGAAAATTGCTGAGACTCTTGCTTATGACATTTAGTTTGAAACAGCCAAACAGACCTCAAAGAACAAAGAAATAATCATAAGAAGAGTCAACTTTTGCTAGGATTATCGCTAGACTAACAAGGAAATCTTCATGGGGTTAATGAGGGAGTTGCAAGAATTTTTAAACAAACGATAAGCATATGACAACAATGAACACAATCCTCAATAGTAGAAACAGAATTTGTTGTTGGAAGTGTAGCCAAGAGGGGCATATACATTTACTAGCAGTAGTGCTCCTGACAGTGATCCTGATGGTTATGAGTATCATATTGCTAATATAGGTGGCAAAATTCGAAGCAGCGACTTGGAGGAAGTTTTTGTTCCTTAAGGTGAAGTTAAAAAAGTCTGGTTGAGTAATAGAAGCCCCTGTTTTGGATTTGTTGTTTACAAAGATAAAAAGATGCTGCAGTCGCCATCAAGGCTTGAAGTATGCGGTTGTCGCATTAGAGTGACTCATGCCAGACCAAGAACAAGAAGTCAGGGTAGCCGATACTATTCAAATAACATGCGTTGTTACCAGTGTGGATATAATGGTCACTTTTAACGAGATTGCCCTGGAATTACTGCTTATGGAGGATGGGAAGAGAGGGACTGCGACTCCAAAAGAAAATATGGAAGAAGAACGTCGTACAGATCATCATCGAGAAGGTACAGCGATGACCACAAATAGAAAGTGATAGGATGAAGACCCGCTATGACCTCAAAGCCAATACTAATGGATTCATGATTAGTGAAAAAAATGTGGTCGTACAATCCGAGAAGAACCAAAGGGCGTTCACCAAATCTTTATAAGTCATAAAAAAGTCCGTATAATGTAGTGATCCGAGTAAACGACCTGGGGTACCCAATTCAGAAAAGCCCTCAGGTGAATATGAAAGTAGTAGATTTTGAAAGATTGGCTTATTATCAAAATCAAAAAGGTTGATCGGGATGATCAGGGCTTGGAAGAATGTAACGAACTTTATAGCGTCATACATTTCATAGCATTAGTTCCTGTTTGCAGTTTGTAGGTTTTCAGGTTTATTTTCTACAAGTTCACAATTTATTTAACTAAGTTTTACCTTTTGTAAATTTTCTCATGAGACGTCTATGCAAGAAGGTCCGGAACTTTTTAGACAACTCTATTTCCTTATCTTCGACATGAAACGCCTATGCCAGAAAATCTAAAAATCGTCAGATTATTCCTTTTCCTTATCCGGAAAGAGGGTATATAAAGGGTCCAGGTTGGCTTTCGTGGACAGTTTAGTTTGAGAGTTCGTTGAAGTGACTTGAATTATTTGACAAGTTGTGACAATAAAAGCTATAAAATAAACGGTGTATGTATAAAGATAGGCCGTCCAGAACAATATGTATGCTTCTATGACGAGGGACTGTTTAATACTCGTACTTTTTTGTCATAAAAACCAATAAAAGTTGTCTAGAAATCATCCTTTCTCTTCCTTTAGTGAGAAGAATGAGGAATTCTTGTAATTGAGTTTTGGTCTTTTAGAAATATATTGCTAAATAAATGCATAAATAAATTAATAAATGTTTAATTTTGAGGAATTTCTGCAAATTAAATGATTGTATGTTTTGTCTCATAAGATACACCACTGGTGATTTGGAATATGTGTATGACTTTACTTACACAGCGCTCTCAGATTTGTTAGTTCTAGTGAAATCAGTTAATTTTCTTGACCAATGCATTGATACAGAGAGACCACATTTAAATATTTAGAGAAGTTGTTGTACTGGATAAATTGTATGGAAAGTAGATAATAAAATATTTATACTTTATCGATTGTCAATCATCATTTTATTGCTGGTGAAACTGATTGCAAACAGAACTATGTAACGTTGAGCCTGATGATGCCTGCTTAATTTAAATATTTTATTTAATTCTAAAAGCATGCTAATTTATATTTCTTCAAAATAAATTACCTTCAAAAAACCTACACGTGTATAAAGGGCCATTAAGAGCTTTTTACCCCAGTATATACCTGACTACTGCAAACAACCCTCCCTACACAATAAATTTACTTTAGCTTTTACTCGAGGCTTTTGCAACCGTATTTACAGTCAACTTAGTGTGGACAATAAAACCACGTATAACGACGTAGGCTGCTCGAAATGCTCAGAAATTCAGACCCGTATATAATCGGTTTGTTCTTTTTGTTATTCAATTGAAAATGAGTCCTTATTTGGTGGTGATTATGTTAGTTCTTACGGATTAGTAATCAAGATATTATGTTTTCTAAAATATATTTAGTGTAAACCAAAATCTTGCAATATCATACGTAACATAAAATTAAACGATGCTCCCTCGTTAGGGCGAAATGCAATCACAAATCTTATGAACAATTAATCACATAATTTTAAGAGATATATGGCTCATTTAAAAATTACATTCACAATAAAAATATAAATTATATATATAAAACCATCGCAGTATCAAAGCGGAATTGACAACTGAATTTATTAGAAGGGTAAGACGGTACATTCACTAGCAGTAGTATTACGAACTAACTTAGGTAGTAGAAATTTGGTTAAGGCGCTCAACACCTACGCTTGATCTGCATTCAGCTACTCTTTTGGAATTGTGAAATGGAACAGAATGGATGTCGAAAACCTCCAAAGAAAAATAAGAACACTTATTAAAAGCATACAAGCACCACCTTTGGAGTGCTATTGAACGTACAATGCTTCCAAGACAGCAAGAAGGAAGAGAATTGGTGGATATTAGTACGCATCTCGATCAACACATAATAAACTTAAGTTCATAATTCATCAGGTTAGCGGACTGTTCTACACTACATCGAGCAATATGCGAAGCAGAGGGTTCAATGCCGCTACAGCTGAAGGAACATAATATTGCTCCTATCCATCTAACAGACTAAGAGAAGTCACAACCCTGGCTACGGAAGCCACTTCATGGATGGCATCCGAATGAGGTTAATCAGGACAATATCGACAACTCAGCATCGAACTACTGGTTGATTTCGGGATCGATATCAGCAAAAACGAAGGGCTTTTTCTTACTTATCCAAGACCAGGTTATTCCGACGAAAAACTTTCGAAAGTTCATTATCAGAGATTCCTCAATAGAAAATGACCAATGTAGATATGATTATCGAACATCAGAGACAATGTAGCACATAACTGGAAGATGACAAGCGTTTGCCGCAATCGAGTATAAGGAAAGACACGGCACAGCCGCCAAGACACTCCACCAAGATGAACTAAACCTATTAGGTAGAAAAAGTGCCTTATTACAAATACAATCCGGAGCCTATTCTTGAGAACAACTAGTTCAAGTTATATTGCGACCGAACGGTACTAACGGAACAGACAGTTGCTCTTAATAGACCAGACATTATACTAACAGATAAAAGTTCTAGGCGAATTACACTAATCTACATTGCTATATCTAACAACATTCTAAGGTCAAAATACAACAAGAAGATTGCCAAATACAGAGATTTCGAGGTGCAAATTTGAAGACAATGGGCAATGAATAGCGTCCAAATGATTCCCATAATTTTCTCTACAATAAGAAAGAAAGAATCTCCTGCAGAACATCAAGGGAGTGGATTTTCGTGAGCATCTATATAAACCGATTCAGAAACCAATTCTCCTTGCATCCGCGCCGACCGTCCGAAAGTTTGTTAAAAATACAGGAGCCACGTCCCCTAGGACCGGATAATATTGAAAGGGTCACCATCTTTGTATACCTGGTAGTCAATATTCTCTGGAGAGAGTGCGAAGCCCTTGGGTTTGAAATCATAATATATCAAGTTGAAGTTTCTGCCTGTTCGAGCTAATCTTAGAAACGAATGAACTAAATTCGATAAACTTAACAGATATGAAGTATTTCAATAACTGCAAAGGACCACCTTATTTTGTAGATGACTAAGGAAACTTATTACATGAAAATCGACAGTTATGCACAATGGTAACAAATAATGCGCTTACCCACGGCTCATCGAGTTTGGCTTCTACCGGCCGGCATTCCAGGAATTTCTTCAACGTTCTAGTTCATAATAGTACACGTAAAAATGGTTCTAAGCCATTGAGGCCACAAGATACATACAATAGAAATGGTTCCAAGCCGTTGAGGCCACAAGATACACTGCAAAATTTGCTAGGTAGAACACCACTTGTTTCACACGTTCACGGTCTCAAGCTGTCTCTCTGTTCGCCGCAGCGCGCATTTAGGGTCAAATGCACAGGTACCAATTGTGAATTATAAAATGAAAATAACTAAATTCTAATTATAGCGCCAAATTGGTAAATTATACACTTTAATACCAAACAAAGACGTTGTCAGATGTGATATAGCATGTTTTTTTCTGTCTGTCTCTTTGCATGTGATCATCTTCGAAGTAACTGGAACAAATTCGATGAAATTTTAAAGACATAGAGAGTAGATATATGATCCCTTTTTCTGTTTGCCTGTCTGTCTGTATGAGCTAATTTTCGAAACGGTTGAACCGATTTTGTAGAAACTTTATAGACATGAAGAGGAGGTTGTCAAGAAAAAAAAGCTGTTTTTGTTTATGACAATTGTATTTATTATTTATTTCCCTTCTTTGATGCAGATCAAGTCACGAGTAAGAGCTAGTAATTAATAATTAGCATAACTTCTTAGATGTAAGTAGTAGTCAATCAACTAAATTTATTTTACTGCTAAACTTATCGTCAATGGTGAAGAAGGCAAGGATTTTTTCTAAATATTCCAACTTAAGCGCTGATGTGAAAAGGAAATATCCGGGTAGGTATTTTATATTTGATTCACGAATGTCGTAGAATAATCCTCTTGTTTCTTTTGAAAAATTAAACCTATTTCCTTGTAATATCAAAAAATCAACATGGAACTCACACATGGAATGAATGTAACGTTAACTTTGTGAACTTGGTAAGGGTGCTCGTAAAACTAAAACATTCAGATAGAAAAGAGATTAAACCTTAAAATGAATTCTTTTGAACATATGTAATTATAAATTTACGTTCATATTTTCACAGATTAGCGGACTCTTCCACACTACATCAAGCAATATATGAGTCAGACTATTCAATGCCGCTACAGCTAAGGGAACAGGATATTGCTTCTCATCACCAAACAGATCAAGAAAAGTTGTAAACCTGGCTACAGAAACCACTTTATCGACGGCATCCAAATGAGGTCAATTATTACAATGTCGACAATTCAGCGTCGAACTATTGGTTGATTTCAGGACAGATGTCTCCTGAAATAGAGCGCTTTTTGTTAGCTATCCAAGACCAGGTTATCCCGACGAAAAACTATCGGAAGTTCATTATCAGACATCCTTCAATTAAAAACGACCAATGTAGATATGGTTGTCAAACGTCAAAGACAGTCTGGCACGTAACTGGAAGATGTCAAGCATTTGCCGCAACGGAGTATAAGGAAAGACACGATTCAGACGCCAAGATACTCCACCACGAACTAGCAGATAAGTTAGATCTATTGCAGGTAGGAAAAGTGCCTTACTACTAATACAACCTGGAGGGCATTCTTGAGAACAACGAGTTCAAGCTATATTGGAACCGAACGGATCTTAGAGATCAGACAGTTGCTCATAATAGACCAGACAATATACTAACAGATAAAATTTCTAGGCGAACTACACTTATTGACATGGCAATAAGTAACAACAACAACGACAACCTAAGGCCAAAATACAACGAGAAAATCGCCAAATATAGAGATTTGGAGGTGCAGATCTGAAGATAATGGGCAATGAACAGCGTCCAAACGATTTCCATAATTTTATTAACAACTGGAGTGATACCAAAGAACCTCCAGCAGAACTTCAAGGAACTAAGCCTTAGTGAGCATATGTAAAGGGAGTTTTTTATAGAGGTATAGAACTTTTAAATGGAATAAAACAAAGATGAATTTTTTAAATTGACATGAAATTTACTTTATTCGAAAGATAACCTTCTGGCATTATAATTTAAATATGACCTCTGGCATATGACCGCCACGGCTGGCTCGGACGTAGTCTAATCTGAAGGTCCAATTTTCGATGACTTTTTCCAACATTTGTGGCCGTATATCGGCAATAACGCAGCGAATGTTGTCCTCCAAGTGATCAATCGTTTCGGGCTATCGGCGTAGACTAGCGACTTCACATATCTCCACAGAAAATAGTAGTAGCGGCGTTAAGTTACACGATCTTGGAGGCCAATTCACGGGTCCGAAACGTGCAACTATGCGGTTACCAAACGTTTCCTTCAATAAATCAATTGTGGCACGAGCTGTGTGACATGTTGCGCTGCCTTGTTGAAACCACAGCTCCTGCACATCATGGTTATTCAATTGATGAACAAAAAAGTCAGTAATCATGGCTCTATAGCGATCACCATTGACTGTAACGTTCTGACCAGCATCGTTTTTAAAGAAGTACGGACCAATGATTCCATCAGCCCATAAAGCACACCAAACAGTCAGTTTTTCTGGATGTAACGTGGTCTCAACATACACTTGAGGATTATCATCACTCCAAATACGGCAGTTTTGTTTATTGACGTATCCATTCAAACAAAAGTGAGCTTCATCGCTAAACAAAATTCGCTTATGAAAATCGGGATTAACGGCAATCTTGTTTTGGGCCCATTCACCGAATCTACGCCTTGCTAGGTGATCGTGTGGCTTCAATTCTTGCACGAGTTGGATTTTGTAAGCACGCAATCCAAGATCTTTCCACAAAATCTTCCATAAAGTGAATGGACACATATCCAATTCCTGTGCACGATGGCGGATAGACTGATTCGGGTCTTCCTCTACGCTACGCTCTACAGCAGCAATGACTTCTTCTGTACGCACTGTACGACGTCTCTGTGGATGCGTATTATCATTGAGAGTAAACGTGGTGCGAAAACGTTCCATAGTTAATCGAATTAATTGCTCTGATGGACGATTATGTTGACCGTAAAATGGACGTAGTGCGCGATACGTATTTCGAACAGAACCATGATTTTCAAAATAAATTTGCACAATTTGGAAGCGTTGTTCAGGCGTCAGTCGATTCATGTTGAAATGCCAAACCAAACTAAACATAAATCACTTGACAGCTGACAAAATGGCCGCCAGTTAAAAAAGTGTTGCCAACTTAAAGTTTTATACATCTATAAAAAAACACTCTTTATAAGCTGATTCAGAAAGCGGTTCTCCTTGCAACCGCGAGGACCGTCCGAAAGCTTGTGGGAAATACAACATGGAAAGCATTCCTACAGAGCTTCATACTTTTAGTATCTTCGTATACCTGTTATGAGTCAATATTCCCTAGAGGGATTTATTAAAATTTTTTACTATACCAGTTAAATTAATAGTGAAGACTGTTTAGTTTTAAGGATAAAAAGATATTACTTAAATATCATATTAATGCCCGCTAATGGGAAAATATTGTATTAGCGAAAAAGCTTCAAAAAAATGTTTTTGTGTAATTAAACTCAAATAAATGCCCAGAAGCAAAGTTTAAGACATTAAAATAACAAATATTTCTGTCTGTCTGTGTTTATTTTTCATTTTCAATTATTGGTTGTAGGAAAGCACTAATGCTTTTTTATTGTTTTTGTTTGGTCTTATTAAATATTGATTATTGACCAAATGGCCACATAGAAGAATCTAAAAATTTGTATCTGCAGTTAATGTCACCAGATCGATATATTCCCAACTAGAAAAACCTTTTGAAGGACAGTAAGATATTTTAAGTACAAATTCGATAAAAGAAATGGAATAATATAAAAAAAATAGTAGCACTCTTAAAATAATCGTTGGAGGTCCTAAGAAGCAAGCAAGTATATTGCAAAACTCTGCTGTGCAGTTGACACAAAATCCTGATTCAAAATTGAAAATATATGTAAAACTGAATGCTCATCTTATTGAATTGTTTTCTCGAATGATTAAAAAATAGTTTAAGTATATTATTTGTGATATGCTTTTATAATGTAGCTATATACGTATTGTAGTGTTACATTATTACCATCTCCTGTTTGTTACTTAATTTAATAGACTGTTTTAAAAACACAATAGTCTATATGAACAAAGCTGTACTAATAACAAATTTTCCCATTACTCAAAGTTACTAATAAGTTCATAAAATAAACAGTAGTTGCTTCTTATTTTTTCTTCTTTGCCATTTTGACGATATTTTCCTGTATCGATACCATTTCTTATGAATCAATACCAAATATCGATACTTTAATTTAAAAATATCACACATCACTTGCACGAAGCTCTGCAATCGATATTCATTGGGATGTACCGAGACGCTTGTATGCGATAAGGTTAATTTTTCTGAACAAACAAGTGACTATCTGCTTCGAAGTACTTTGTGCGCGATCACTTCTTTACACCTATCGGCACGAGCTTTTTTCGATAGTCAAATTAAGCGAGATCCAACGCAAACATAGCTTCTTTACTTCAAAATGTTCATGCAATTTATTAACTATGCTGGTATTAATAATGCTCAAGGATACCCCGATCTCATAAATATGACATGATGACTTTACGTTATTAGCGAACCCACAGTATCGATATTTATTGCACTACAAACTTTACGCGACTCGTCCAGGAGCAAACGACGGCTACGCTTGAAGTCACTAAGCTATCGATATCCATTGGTTTTGTAAATGATTTATCGCCAAAATCACCTAAAAATTTGTGCGAAATAATCGCACGCAAATGTTCAGTTAATTCCATTTTTGGCTGAGATTAAAGTTTAAAGTTACTATAAACAATACAAATAGAATCCGTATGTCAATGCGTTCTGACTACACCGTCTAGAATGTCACACTTTAGAATGAAATCAGTGGATATATCAGATGGCACGTTGCAACGCCAGTGTTGCCTGTTCCCGAAATCTAAACGGCGACCTGCATTCAACTAATATTTAGTTGAAAAGAAAATAATTCAAATTGGAAAAAAAGAACCAATTAATTTATGACTGTGAAATACTTATCGAGAAAAAAGTTATATATTCTCACATTTTATTAAATTAAATATGTCGTGGTACGACTCGATTTTGAATAAATATAAGGAGCGGTCTTATAAAGCAAGGATACAAATGTAAACCATAGGGGAAGTATATAATAATACTGAGAATTTTTTTGTTTATATTTTCATCATTATACCACATTTTGTTCTGAAAGCTCGCTCGTTTCATTATGTAAGATTATTGATCCACAGAAGAGACATTTTTTAAGTTTGACTGTCCAAAATCTACATATATTCAATCGGTCAATTCCGACTTCCCTTTTTTTTTATTAATTGTGTCCAATTTTCCAATTTCGCACGCATTTATATTACGTGACGTACATACGTGACAACAACGTACGTATATAATCCAAAGTTCAACAGGAAATTCCACGGTAATTTATATTCAACCGACGTGCAAAAATCGAAGCTTTCCTAACGCGAAATGAGAAAAGTTTACAAAAAACTTTGTTAATTACTGTTTCAGGTGGTTTAACCGTGTGATTTTTGTCGCTAGTAAATCAGGAAAAAAAAAACAAATTTGAATTTCATTGAGAAAAATATTAAATTTAAGTAAGTAAGCTAAAAAAAGTTTTTCATTTATCTTATTATTAAAATTTAAAACAAACAACTCTTGAAAATCTTTATACTTATGTCAGGTTCAGAGCTTGAAGAAAACGAAAGAATATTATTCCGCCTAAAAATGAAGTATGTAATAACAAATGTACTTATAAAGTTTTAAGATTTAGATTTTGAATATTTAATTAAAAAAGAAATGGAAAGAGAAGCTTCTGGATGATGAGAAAACTGACAGAAAAAAGTTCTTTTTGATGGAATAGAAATGAATAAATAACAACCAGCCTCAGGGATTAGTACTAGCCTAACTTCTATTCAGCTTGTATATTGCGGTTATTACCGAAACACAATCTAGCAACTAGAAGCAGACCCATAAAACCTAATTATTATGAAACCGAAACATTTGCTTCGGAACCAGACAGAAATAAGAAGACGATACAAGCTACGAAATAAGAACATGAATATTGGAACATGGAACATACTAAGCTGGTATAGACCAAGTACATCAACAGTGACAGTCCAGTCCCTCCAAAAATATAACATGGATATAACGGCACTCCAAGAAATCAGATGGACCGGATCAGGTAACGTAAGGACAGAGAACTATATCATTTTCTACAGTGGTCATGAATCAAGGCACAAAAGTGGAACAGGTTTCGCGATTAAAGAATAACTGTTGAGTGAAGTCATTGGATTTACACCCGTTAACGAAAGGATCTGCTGCATCAGGATGCGAGGCAGGCTTCACAACCTCAGTTTGATATCCACATATGCATCAACAGAAGAGACACAGGATGATATAAAGGATACTTTCTATGGTACCCTACAAACAGTTATTAATCAGATACCGAAACAAGATAAGCTTATAGTATTGGGCGACTTCAACGCAAAAATTGGAAAGGAGCCGGCAGCAAACCCAGTGGCGGGATTTCACAGCCTGCATGGCATATCGAACGATAACGGAACAAGAGCCATAGATCTAGCATCGTCAAACGCGCTAAGGGTAAAGTCAACGATGTTTTCGCAGAAACAAATACAAAAACAAACGTAGATTTCGAATGACGGCGTTACTAGAAATCAAATAGACCATGTACTGATCATCTCTAGACATGTCAACAATATAATAGACGTGAAAAGCTACAGAGGGGCCGAAGCAGACTTCAATCACCTGTTGGTGGCAGCCAAAGTTACAACTCACATATCTTCACACAAAAACAATAAGTCCAGAACACGACACGAATAAACTACGAGACCCACAAATGTGCCTAGCTTACAAGAATATAATCTCCGAGAATCTTAGCAGAATAGTAGAAACTGACAATATGGAAACTAGCTGGAAGCACATAAAGGAAAGCATCAGGAAAGCAAACGGAAGTGTATTGGGCCCCAAACCAAAACCCAACCGACATCCCTGGTTCGATGATGAGTGCAAAAATCTTGGTGCCATCAAAACAGAGGCACGAATTAAAATGCTTCATAACCCATCAGAGCAAACAACAATTAGGTTTAACGAACTAAGAACACAGCTACGTAAATTGATCAGGAAAAAGAAAAAAGAACATGAGACAGAAAAAGTACTTAACTTAGAGGCTGATTTTCAGAACGGCAATACTAGGAGGTTCTACAAGGAAGTGGAGAGGTATAAAAAGGGATTCCGCCCAAGAAGTGCCACAATGCTAAAGCTTAACGATGGCACAATCACCGCCTCAAAAGTGGGGGTACTGGACAGTTGGAAGTGCTACTTTGATGAACTACTAAACGTGCCAACGCAGGAAGAACCTGAAGCTACAGTATTTGCTACGGCAAAGGTTAATATCCCACCTCCATCCATGGAAGAGACCATTAGAGCCATTAAAAAGCTCAAAAATAACAGAACGGCTGGTCGAGATAATATCTTGGCAGAAAGTCTGAAATATGGAGGGAACGATCTAATCAAACAAATACATAACCTCGTGAAACAAATTTGGAATCAAGGAATCATTCCTGATGAATGGAAAGAAGGGGTAATAATTCCACTCCACAAAAAAGGGGACCAAATGTAATGTAAAAATTACTGAGGTATTGCTATACTAAGCCACGCCTATAAATTATTCTCCAGCATTCTCCTTCAACGTCTCTCTCCGTATGCCGAGGAGATTATCGGAGACTACCAATGTGGCTTTCGAAGCGGAAGATCAACAGTTGACCAGCTTTTCACTATCCTACAGATGCTGGAGAAATGTTGGGAGTTTAACAAAAACTTACATATCCTGTTCATAGATTTCGAACAAGCATATGACAGTGTTATTAGGATAAGGTTGTGGGAAGCTATAGAAGAATTTGGAATCCCGCACAAGCTGATTAGACTGTGTAGAGCGTGCCTGGAGGGGGCAAAAAGCTGAGTCAAAATTGAAAGAGAGTGTAGCCAAACATTTTCTATCAACAGAGGATTAAAACAGAGAGATGCTTTGTCGCCAGTACTGTTTAACCTTGCACTGGAGAAAGCCGTAAGAACAGTATCAGTTGACGCGGAGGTTTTTGGGCCAAGTGACCCTAAATTTATTTTGGCTTACGCGGATTATATGGACGCGATAGGAGAAAGCACAGTCAGTGTGAAAGAAAACTTCATAAAGATAGAAAAAGAAGCTCAAAGAATAGGGCTCTGAATAAATAAAGGAAAGACCAAATACATGCATGTCTCCCGCAACCCGATCCGGGATAGACTCAGGCAGAACGTCACCATGGATGACTATAATTTTGAGCATGTGCGAGTTTTCAAGTACCTGGGCGCAGTGATAACGGCAAACAATAATATGCAGAAAGAGGTTAAACAGCGCATTACACAAGCAAATAAATGTACATTTGCGATACAAACCTTGCTGAAGTCAAAATTTATCACTAGAAAGGCAAAAACCGAAATTTATCGAACAATAATTCGACCAGTAGCAATCTACGCCAGTGAAACATGGACCCTGACAGTCCACGATACGGAGCTGCTAAGAAGGTTTGAGAGAAAAATCTTGTGCATAATATATGGCCCATACCGAGACCTTGAGACAGGCAGTCACAGAATGAGAAGCAACATAGAGCTTGCGCAAATATATCAAAGCCCTGACATCATTCAAGAAATAAAGTCAAGAAGACTACGATGGGCAGGTCAGATACAAAGGAGTCAAAACGATCGACTAATAAAACGGGTATGGGAGGAATCACCACAAGGAAAAAGACCACTGGGAAGACCTAGGCTTAGATGGAGAGATAATATCCACAAGGATCTAGCTATCCTTGAAATTGACCAGCAAGAATGGAGAGAGCTGGCACAAGACCGTTCCAGGTGGAGGCAGATAGTCGAGGCAGCCAAGACCCACCCTGGGTTGTAGTACTACGGAGTCAGTCAGTCATGAAGGAAGCTGAGCAAATTCTTACATCCTTCATGGACACCCTAGGAATTTTTTTCACAAATGGAAGTCGCACAAAAACGTAATAAAGCAGAAGCTAAATATGATTTATGAATATAGTTATTTGAATCGCAATAATTGCCCTAAATACCTAAGAGTTACCATAGAGAGAATACTTTTCTTAACGCAGCACCTCTCAAAATCCGCAACAAAATTTAAATCGAAACATCATAGAAAAGCTGACAAGTGCATCATGGGACTCTTACGCCATAACTTTCCGCTATCCTACCTTGGGCCTGGTTGAATGTTGTGCACTTATGTGACTAAACAGTGCGCACACGAAGTTGGTAGATAAACAGCTAAACCATACCATGGGCTTAATCTCTGAAACAGTCAAATCTACCCACATGGCTTCCTGTACTCTCTCACATATTGTACCTTAAACATCGTAGGAAAAACGGTCTCATCAGAGAGCGCCAAAAAATATAATGATAAATCTGCAACTAGTGCGCACGCGGGGTGCGATCGGCGAGCAGACTTTGCTCAAGATAACTTCCTCTGAAAACAGCAGATCAACTCTTAGATCATTATTATTATCCTGTTAACGAATGGAGCCCTACTAATCCTCACGAGAATACCATTGCATGTACCATGGAAACATCTGATTGGTTTAAACTAGATCACAACAGATGGTTCCACGAGATTGTCATATAAAACTAGACTGCTTATGTATATCATCTTCCATCCAAAAATATCCCCACCGTGCTCCTCTCTATTACGTCTCAATATTGGTTTGGTAATAAACAAACAACAAACAAAATTTTTACGATATTGGTGAAAGCATATTCTTTCTGGGAATTTATTTTTGTTCTTGTATGAATTTTGTGTAACATTTTACTACGAATTTCAAACAGGAACGTAAATTTTTAAGTTTTTTTTGATCTTTCAAAAAATTCGGTTCTTCATCTGGAAAGTTTTATTCCAGACCTAAAGACAGTTACGTAAATGAAAAGTTTGAACTAGGGTAAAAATTAAAAATTGTATCGTGAAAATCCTCTGCCAAAGTAGTAAGAAGCTGTGATTGTTTGATTGCCATTTCAAAAATTCAACTCTAGGAAAGTTTAATTCCAGATCCTTAAACAATTACGTAAATGAAAAGTTTGAGCTAGTATAAAAATTAAAAACTGCTAGTAGTTCTTCAAGTAAATATGTAGTTTAAAATAATTATAATAACGTAAGAAAGTGACATTCAAAATAAGGTAATAAGAGAGAAGGAAAATATAGAAGCCTTTATTCAGGTGCAGACATACTGTTTTACTTTGTTTATATATATATATATATATATATATATATATATATATATATATATATATATATATATATATATATATATATATATATATATATATACATATATATAATGCCAAAGTCTCGTTTGGCATCTTTTCAAATATACTTAATAAAATAATATAGGAACAATTTAAAAAAATAAATACATGGATATATATATATATATATATATATATATATATATATATATATATATATATATATATGTTATGTCGGATATTCTCATCAGTGTGTGATGTGTAATCGAAGGTTTTCGGGCATCCCGTGTATGTGCTGAGTCCCTCTCGGGACTGTAAGGCAGCTGACGTTTCGGTGAAATCTCATTCACCATTTTCAAAGCTAACTCTATGGCGTCTACGAGCGAACTGACGCCTGCGACTCGGGTGCTGTCGGTCCCGTGTGTACATCGGACGCGTTCGTTTTCCGAATGGTTCTGGCCAATCAGGTTGCGAGACCTACTGCGCGTCATCGGCCTTTTGCCATTGTTTGGGGTTGGGTTGCCGAGTTGTAATCTGTTTTGTTGCTAAGTAGTACTGGTTGATGTTTTGTAAGCAGATTTTTCCAAGTATTAGGCACTAGCTGGCTATCATCTCTGCTATTTAAGTTGTTGGGCCTCTTTACAATTTCAATGGCTTCCCTTATAACTCTTGTAAATAGGTTAGAGATGTGAAAACCTATATATATATATATATATATATATATATATATATATATATATATATATATATATATATATATATATATATATATTATGTGTATTTATAATGTTTTTGCTGGATTTTGGTAATAAATTTCTGAAGTTTTCAACCTGAGTTTTAATAAACTTATAAGAATACGGATTACAAAGTTTGCTCATTCGCAGTGCAACAATCTAAAAGACGTAAAAATAAGGAAAAGAGCACAATGAATGTTAAATTTTGAGCTTGGTCATTGCTTTAATAAAAAGAAATAAATAAGGATAGTAAATTTCCCCCTTAAAATACGAAAACCGATAAACATAGTAAATTTTCAATCTTTTTTTTTAATTTAGTCATTTGCAAGGCTTAAAATTTGATATAAAACTTATTGTGCGGTTTCTTTTTCTTGCGTTTGGATTTATCCTGATCCACTCACTGATTCCAATTAAAAAAATACTGTTTCGGAACACTAACGTAATGCGTGTTTAACATTCCCTTGGCCATATTCTTTAACCCTTTAGCAGTATTCTGCATCAATTCTTACAAAGTAACGCTGTAATCTTAAAACAATAAATGAATTGTTATTTAATTGCACTATAAATTACAGCAGTTGTAAAAGTTGTTACAGAACGTGTACATTAATTTTTCTTAAAATATTATAGAGTAAAAATACATACCTTTTAATTTTTTATTAAAATTACAAGTCGCGTGACTGCGTGAGTATATGTCATTACCATTTATCTTGAAAACATATTAACCAATTACCTAGTTAATATTTGTATTTTATTTGGCCTCTATATTTTTATTTAACTGGGAAAGCTGACATTATAATGTTAATTGAAATTAGTAAGTTTACATATATTAATTTTTGTGTTGAAAAAGTGTTTATTGTAAAAGAGTTCCATTTAAAATTTTTACTATTTGGATAACTATTTTCTGCGCTAGGTATTATTCGCAGAAATATCGCTATTTAGTATAAATAATCTAACATATTGATTACACTGGTCTATAAGTAGGAAAAAATTCGTAAAGTTTATACCAGGAAAGTATAAATCTAGGTTAATTTAGATTAGTTCAGGTTAGTTTCTGTTTTCCAAATTAACCAAAATCAAGCTAAACCTGAACCAACTTACCCTAACCAAAACTAACCAAAATTTTTGAGGGGTTAAGATTATTTTCACTCAGAAACTGTTTTGAACATTAAAAAAATTATAATATATATATATATATATATATATATATATATATATATATATATATATATATATATATATATATATATATATATATATATATATATATATCATATGAAGGTTGGTACTAACTAAAAATTATATGAATATATCTGATTCGCCATCGATGGGTCAGTTTTGAGACTTATCGAAGGGGAATAAAAATATCGTGTACTTTTGAAATGGTAAATAATTTATCATGCTTTAAGCTCGCGTTCTCAGATTGACGCATAAATCAATTATTATTACTGACATCATTCCGGAGTGATTTCTCCAGAAAGTAAAACTACCTCCCACTACAGCAATCTCGATGTCTAATTCGACTGGACTACTATCATTTTATTAGAAACTCAACTTTTAGATGGCTCTATTATAAACGTATATTAAATAAAGTGTTTAATCAGACTTGATATTTATTTTAATTGATATTTATAGGGTATATACATGTTGTTTCCACTCCCAGTTTAAATACATAATTATGTCTACCCGGGTTAATGCCCATACGTACGTAATACTCCAAATTATACAAGAAATTAATACTCTCTCGCCCTGATAATCAAATATCTCCACGGGTCTATCTATGTGCACAGGCTATGTCAAAGTGTATCAAGAACAAGCACTAATCCTCACTTCACAGCATGTTCTGCTTCTAATGGGGCTGTTTTAGGGGGCGGAAACCCACAGGAAAGGACAGGGTAATTACAGTCTTGATTCTGCCCAGCGGCCATGTGTTAACTTGCAGGAAGATACAATTATTATGTTGCTCAAATTGAAATTTTAGAGAGTACGAGGGAGAGTGGAATATTTCAGTCATAAAAACAACGATATACTTAGTAATATTAAAAATTGAAAAATATATCAACAAAATCCAAAATATTGCATGAGAAAGTAAAAATAAATTAATAGCTAGTGATTTACTTATTGACTAAACACTTTTTCAAGTCAGCGCCATAGTACGTTGCAAGTGCTACTTTTAAATTAATCCTAGGTTAACTGATATATTTTCCATATATTCATTGTTGGTTACGTAGGTTTTAAATTGGGTTTCATTTCACTTGCTTTAGTTTAGATGTGTTTTCGAATACTTTTGCCTTATCAGTAATAATAATTTTACATCAGGAAATCGGACGACAGCTTAAAACGCGCGGATTTTCTATAATTGGCAGCATAGGATTGCGTTATTTGTTGGCATGGCTCAGTGAGAAGGCGAAGATCTAAAGGGACTTGTACGAGAGCGAGAAAGATAAAACGTATTAATATCTTTTGTATGCAGCTATGATTGAAATTTTACGAAATTTGAGCTATACCTAAAGTCTATAATTTATGTCAGAGACTCATCGCTCATATGTCGACTGCCCCGAGTTGTGCTCTGTCAGGGGAATCAATTCCAGTGACGTGTACATTTCAAAAAACAATAAGTGATGAAATTTCCTGGGAATATCAAAATATTTTTTAAGTCAAATTAATTTCCTTACAATTTTTTTCGCTCAAGAGGAAATCTTGACAAAGTGTGAATAGTAGTATAGGATTCTTACCGACTGAACCCTCTTCCTCCCCGAACTGAAGGTCCCACCGATTTTTCTTGATCTGCCGTAGCTGTAGCTGCTGGCAGTCCAAACCTTCTTCACCGCTTCCTACATTTCCCTTAGAATGTAGGGTTGTCATTTTAAAATATTTTTTTTACACTTTAGGTGCCCTTTAGGTATTTTTAATCGGAAGTTTGTTGCTTACCTGCTTCTCTGAGTGATGTCCAGTGCATTTTCATTATGATTGGTTCGTTCGTTTCAGACCAACTAAAATGCATCTAGTGTCATCCTCAGGAGTATAATATAGGTAATGTAGGCCACTCAGCTCACGTTGATTCATCGGGAGAATTGCTGTCAAGAGGCATATCTGAGTCTGATGAAGTGTCAGCGTCAGGGGTGATTATTAATGATTGAACCACTACCTCAGCATGAATGTCCAAGCCTCACTCTGTTCTATCTTTTTAACATGACACACTTTTTCCAATCACTGGCCCTCATGTTAGTAATTGCCTCGTCCAATAATATTTTAACATCTGCATATTTTAAGGTTTTGTTTCTCCGTGCCACTTCAATCTTTATTTGCACCTTTGCGCCCATACTAATTCAATTGGGTTAAGATCACAATGGTACCACGGCAGTCTCAACACTTACATCTTTTTCTCGAACCATTTCATCTATAGCATATTTGTCATATTTTTGTTTATTTACCCTCACTAAATCTAGCAATTTGGCTTCAGGAACGGCTTAGGCAAAAGAGATGCGCTATTTAATTTAAATCTTTTAATTCAGCGAAGTCGTGATGTAAATTGCGATGTATTTAACTGCTTTATTGATTTTGGAAAAGCTTTTGACCTAGTAAATCATTAAAAACTAATAGAAATACCAGAAGAGCGTCAATTGGATCATAAAGATTCACGAATTATTTCCAATCTTTATTGGAAATAAGAATTATTTGTTTAAGTGGAGGAAAAGAAATCACAAAAATTCCAAATTCGTCAGGGTGTTCGACAGGGTTGTGTGTTATCTACATTACTCGTTAACATCTATTTAGAAAAACCATTTTGGGAAGACGGTATCTCTCTAACTGGGGTTTTGATCAGTAATCTGAGATATGCAGGTGATGCTTTGTTCTTCTTGCAGACATACCTGAGAGACTTCAAAAACTAATAGAAAGGGTAGATAAGATCTGTGAAAAATACAACATACAATTGAATATAAGCAAAACAAAGGTTATGATAATAAGCAAAAACGTGCCCCAAAATGTACAATTTCGCGTCAGAGGTTCTCTTATTGAAACAGTATCATCCATAAAATATCTGGGCATACTACATGATAAGTGGGAGCAAATAAAAGAAATAAAAGTACGTATCGAGAAAGCCAGAGCCTATTTCAATCCCATGAAATACTATTATGTATTATGAAACTTAATCTACAACTAAGAACTCGCTTACTGAAATGCTACATATTCTCTATACTGATGTACGGTATAGAATCTCGGACATTGACGGAGGCTGCATGTAGATGACTTGAGGCTTTTGAAATGTGGTGTTACCGATGTATGATGAGAATATCTTGGACCCATCACGTAACTACTGAAACTGTTCTACAACGCAAGTGAAAGGAGAGAGAAATCATGAAGACTGTTGAAGAAAGGAAGTTAGCATACTTTGAACATGTAATGCGAACTCCTACAATTGATTATACAAGGTAAGATGGATGGTAAGAGAGGCTCCAGAAGAAGACGACATCTGCTGAATTATTTAGAGCCGGTGTCAATAAAGTAATTTGGACCAGAATGATCGTCAACGTCCACTGAGAATAGGGCACAGGAAGAAGAAGACGGCACTGTAAGCATTGTTTCGTCAAATTCAATATTTTTTAGAGGAACCATTGGCATATCTCCGCCTTTTTAGACGGAGAAGTCTGAATTTATTTTTGGTGATGATACGGGGGGGAGAGGCGTTGTACATTACAATTACCGAGTCGGGTTCCACAAAGTTTAAAATCAATAGAAACCATCCCCTGTTTTTCGAGATTTGAAAATGTTAAGGGCGCCATTTAAGAAACCAGACACTATTTTAATAAGAATTAATACAAGGCGACGATCTTTTTCACTAGGATTGTGTAGTCGGTGCAAAAATCCTTCCATAAATGCCTGCTTGGAACTTTTAATGTTCATATCTTGTCATACCTTCTCAACCTTCATTGAGCCGTAAGTGTAATACAATTTTTCTCTTTTTCCCGCAACTCCAGTATTTTTTCCAAATATTTTCGCCGCCATGGAAACAAATTCATTCTTCTCAATTAATAAGCTTCTTTGATTCATTCATTTCTTTTAAAGTTCGTTTCAAAACGCTTAATGATATTTTAGGTAAAGATGTGTTATTATTAATTTCTGTCTTAATTTCTTTTAATGTTGGTATTTCATTTTTGAAAAAGAAACCATAGACTTTGCAATGAATGGTAGAATGTGTCGTTGTCTAGGATCATTTTTTTCTGTCCTTTTTTCTGCTTTAATTTTTTTATCGTTTTCTTTACAATTGCCATTTAAAACACCCTGGGCAAAAAAAAAATCGTTAAAATGCCTTATATTTCTGCAGCATCCAGAGTGGTTACTTCGGGGTTTCATTTCCGAATACCATGGTAAACATTTTTAATCATTATTTGTTCTTTTAACGTTAATTGACTATTTTTTTTTAAGGGCACCACTAGCTAAAGGATTGTTAATATACATAGTTTACCACACATTTATACACCAAATTTACATTATAATATACCATAATACCAACTTTTTTTTCACCACACAAAATCTATATACAACAAAAGTATAGTAATTAGAATGTGAACTCCGATAATCTATACATGAATCAATAATAAATTAATAAAATATCCAAACAATGCGAAGACCCAGTCGGGACGCTTATTTTCAAGTCTATTCAAGATGAACATTCCATGTATGTGTGTTGCCACATCCATTATCTTTACGATAAGAAATCAATTATATGATGATCAGCATCACCTTGCTATTTTAAATGCCCTCAGCTGATTGTTATTTAAGGCTCTACGAGGCACATTGGGGCCAAAGCCCGGGTTCTGAAATTACAAAGAGTCTTAATTTTTATCTTTGGCTTATTTAAAGTCTATCGGTAGAATTTTGACTCCACCAGTCTTTTCCAAGTTTTAGAAGCTCGAATATTCTTCCTAGCTTATCTTAGTAGAAGACAACTTATCTTAAACTACATTTAGAAACATATTATCTTGAAGCAACATGGTTTTATCTTAATTGCCCAACATATCATTAACCTCTTTGTATCTTTATTTATATGTTTGATACAACTAAAAAAAGTCAGACTCTGTTTTAATCTATCGATACACATCATTGTTCTTTGTATTCGGTTAACGTTTTACCAACTTTCTTATTACTATTGTGATTTTCAGTAGTTGATTATCTTTGTTAATTTTAACAGGTCACAGATTTTTTATAACTTTATCTAAAACTGTATAATTAATCTTTTGTATAAATTAAAAGTAACATATACTACAGGGTTAGTGTAAAAATAATTTTTGTTCGTGTTGATCACTTTTAAAACAACTAGAGTTTATTTTATACGTAATATTAAAACTTTTGCACGATTTGTTGGTAAACTAACCATGCAGTATTTTCTAAATTTTTTAACCCTTTATTGTTAATAAATTATTTATACCTTTTTGACTTTTATTTTGCACACCTACTGTTTCTTTCTAACTCTAATTTAGATTAGAAGCAACCCTGGATTCTACTATCAATAATTTGCAGGGAATTCAAATTTAAAAATATGTTCTTCACACTATTCTAATCTTTATCGGTTTAGGAATAAAGATGGAATTAGTAATCACAAAATTGTTATTAAAATTATAAATTAAAAGAAATGCATAAAATGCAGTGTTACTGGTAAGTTCTAGAATTTTATTTATTTATTAAAAGTGTCATATAAAACACTCGGTGTTGGTTATTCCACAACAAATGGTCGTTTGAAAACAAAACATAAGTTACGGTTCAACGATTTATGGGGAGGAAGATACACAATTATGTAGAAGAAAATTATGATTTCCCTGTATTAACTATAGGTGAAAAGTGAAATCAGGAAACTAAAAATATTCCACTTACATAATTGGCAGCACAATCAACTTCAATGCCTGAGATTTAAAACTAACGTAAACTCACAAAAAAATATCTTTAATGATTTTAACTTTATTTTATGAGTTTATATTGTAAGCCCCAAAATTTCTTAGAATGAAAAAGTTTTGGCTTATTTAAGTTAAGAAAGTTATTAATTTGGGTTATTTTACTTTCAATTAGGCGTATACCTCGTAGACTTTGAATTATGTAATTTATTACTCAATTAAAACATTTTGTTTAACTTTTACTTACAATTAGTCATTGAGGTTTCCAACTTTTAGACGATATATTTAACAATATTCAAAAGGGAAAGATTTATTTCATGGAATTCCGTGATTTTCAGGGATGTGACCAAAATAGAAGCTGATATATATATATATATATATATATATATATATATATATATATATATATATATATATATATATATATATATATATATATATATATATATATATAGATCGAATAGCAGTAAAATTAAAGTTGGCTAATCAAAACAAAAAATTAATTTAAACTAAAGTGTTTTTTTAAACCGACTTCTAACAGAGGGAGGTTCTCAATTCGTCGACTATGTATTTTTTTATATATGTACACCGATTACTCCGGAACGGCTGCACCGATTTGAATGAAATTTCTTACGTTATATTCAGGAAGTTGCTGCGGTGGTCCCATTTTTTTTTAGATGAAATTGGTGCAGTAAAATCCAAGATGGCGCTTACAATATGGCGCCCAAAAAAATTTTGTCCGATTTTCTCCAAAATTGGTATGGAGGAATTTTCGGGGTTGTACCCAACAAATCTGAAATTATTTTAAAAAAATTCAAAATGGCGGATCCAATATGGCGGATAAAAAATTCAATTTTGTCCTATTTTCTCCAAAATTGGTATGGGGGAGTTTTTGAGGTTGCACATAACGAATTCAAAACATTTTTAAAAAAATTTAATATGACGGATCCAATATAACTGACAAAAAATCGATTTTGTCCGATTTTCTCCAAAATTGATACAGGATAGTTTTCAGGGTCGCACATGACGAATCTAAAAGAATTCTTAAAAAATTCAATATGGCGGATCCAATATGATGAATAAATTAATTTTGTCCGATTTTTTTTCAAAATTGATATGATAGCACATTACGAATTTGATATTATTTAAAAAATAAATAAATATGGCGGATCTAAGCTGAAGGATTAAAGATTCTACATCTCTCGATTTTGTCTGAAGTCAATATTGAGGGATTTTTGTTAGTGTTAATTACGAATTTAAAATATATTTTGAAAAACTCAATCTGGCGGATTCAATATGGTGTTCTAAAAATTTTACATTTTTCGACTTTCTCCAAAACTAATTTAGAGAGTTCTTGCGAGTGTAAATTATGAATTTAATAGTATTTTTTATCTGGATTAAATATGACGAACGCAATATAGCTGACTAAAAATTTTACATTTTTCAACTTGGTTCAAATGTGGAAGTGAATCGCTTTTGGGGAAGTAAATAGCGAATATAAAATTATTTTAAAATATCTAATATGTCAGATGCAATATGACCGTTTGGAAAATTTAAATTTCTGAATTTCATCTAAAATTGGTACTAGAGGGATTTGAAGAGTTTAGATTTAGATTAGATAAAGACGTTAAAATTATTTTTTTGAAATTCAATATGGCGGATCCAATATGGTGGGTCAAAAATTTTATCTTATTCGCAATTTTTCAGATTTGGTATTAGGGGGGTGGTGTATTACGAATATGAAGTTAATTTTTTACAACTATTAGCTTGATAAGACACAATATGAGGGACTTAAAATTTTACATTTTCCGGTTTTATCTAAAATTGATATTGCGGGGTTCTTGGGGCATATACAAACTCAATATGCTATATAAAATATATCGGGCTAAGAAATTTACGTCTCAAATTCTTTAAATATCGATATTGAAAGGTTTTGAGGCCTATATTACCAATCTAAAATTAATTTGAAATTTAAGATAGTGGATTTACTATGACAGAGAATTTTAAGAATCAAAGAATTTTTAATGGTTCATTTTAGGGTGATTTACAATTATAGATAAAATGGATACTTTTTTGCCACCTTGGAGTCATTACAAAGTACACTAATCTCGATTAGCAGTTAGTTCAAATCATTTATGAATATCATAATAAATTCAAAATTAAAAATTGAAAAATAAAATTTTTATAAAAAAATTGAACCGACTTTTAAAGTGCGCTAAAAAGTGAAAAATAACTATAAATTTTTATATAAAATTGAAATTTTTGAAGTCGGCGTCAAATTATTTCTAAATGAAATAAATAACTACTAATATATACAAATTATGGTAAGAAAGCAATTACAAATAAAGTATTTTTAATCTGTTTTTGCGAATCACATTTTGTCAAGTATTAGTTTGGCGCCGACTTCAAAAATTTCAATTTCATATAAAAATGTCTAGTTATTTTTCAGTTTTTAGCGCACTTTTAGAAGTCGGTTCAATTTTTTTATAAGTTTGTTTCAAGCTTTAATTAGCTTGTTTTCAGTTAATCCAAGAAGTGATAAATAAGGTCCGATCAAAGGTCAAAAGATATTCTTTAATATAGCTTTTGACTAGTTAGAGATCGATTTTATTTTCAATCGTTATTTTAATCAAACCTAAATGTGTGGGTTTTCGTAAATTACGTCGTTTACATTAATTTTTTGCTAACTGGTCATTTGAAAAAATATTTCATATTGTATTTTCGGGAAAAATTAATTGGAAGATTTAAATGGATAAAATAGCGCTGCGAAACGCGATTTGAGTAATGCCACTAGTCACGTGATATGCAAGATTTTTAATATTTTTCATAGCACACTTGATCACGGACGTTTGAAAACAATTGTTTCTTCCTATCAACGTGATATCAATGGTTTTTTGGCAATAATTTCCAAACAAATAAAGATATCGAATTAACTTTTTTACATTTTCTCTTGAAACTCCATTCTACTTTCCAAATATAATATAAAAACTCTATCTTTCCATTTAAAATTTTAGAGTAAAATTTAAAAACGCGAAGAACAAGATAACTATTATTTCGTTTTAATTGTCAAACCTTCCTTTCTTAAACTGGACCAAGTTTATTAAATTTGGTTCAGCCAAACCAAATTTATGGTATCTTTTATCAGTAGAATTTTCCCCTCTTCTCCTGCCCTAACTTTACATTCTACAGCAAAAAGCGTTAAACCAAAAAGATGTAGAATTGTAGTAAAATTATCAGTGTAATATTTTTTGATAGCTTATATGATATTTTCTAAAAAAATTACGCCCCCTAGTAACAGTTCGGAACTTAAAAATTATTTCCAGCAATTTCTCTTGGCCACTCTCCTTAACGAGATTTTTTTCCCAAAGTTACTGGACTATTACTTCCTGAGATATATTACCCGGCCACTTTAATGAAACACACTGTATAGAGTACCTACTTAATTATTAATTTTATCTTTAAATAAAGATTTCAGAATAGGAATAAAATTAAATTTTGATTTGAAGATCTTGCAAATTAAGAAAAGAGGTACCTAAACTGGAAATGTCTCAAAGATATTATTTACTTTTAATCTTATTTTTAAAGCTTTTTAGGTCTTGAAGGAGAAAGATATGCCAAATAATTTTGGAAATAGCAAACGAGCTCAGCAAATTATTCTTTCTGGTACAAAATGAATAAAATATATTTTATATTAAGCAGATAAATTATGAATTAAATTTTAACTACATTTTCAAATGAGTCTTTTAAAAGTTATAAACAATTCTCTCAGAAATTCTTTACTGTCAGGGTTTAGAGTAAAAAAAAAATACTAAGTTATTTGGATCTTAACTAATGAACAAAATTATCATAAATTAAACAATATTATGAGGAGAAAATATTCAATAGCGGTATGATATTTTTTTATAATAGATGTTAAATACCCGGTTGTAAGGAAAATTGCTCAAACCGTTCTATGGTGCGAGTATTCCGTTTTCCAGGAAATGACGAACTTCGAGTAAAATGACAAAAACAACTCATCGTGAAAGTGTTGTAAAAAGTAATAGCTGAAGATGTGAAATAGTTTTCTCTAGCTGATATCTCAGCAGCTCTCCAAAAATTGTGAAATCGCGTCTTTAAAATGGAATATATTAAAATTAAATAAACACAGCATATCTTGCAAATTTACTAATAGTCCAAAATGCGCATCGGGAAAGCAGAGAGAAAAAGCTTAGAGAAATCGACGTAATTTGATTTAAAGAAGGTATTAAGCAAAAGCTAAATTTTAACACATAACTTTTGAAATTTTTGAGGGATTTAATAATTTGTCTAGTACCTTTGGTTTAGAGGATAGGTGGTTTACCAATAATAAAAGAACTTCTAAGACTCTCTTGCGAATTAAAGAAACTCTGGGTTCTTCTATTAGACAATCAGGAAGCGTACAAGTAAATAAACTCAAAAACCTCATAATCTTACAAATTTAACGATTGAAAATTTCTACGAATCGCCTGAAGGTCACAGATAGGCCAATACGGAAGACTGTTATGATGTAATTAACGAAATATTAAAAAAGATTATATTGAACATTAAGATATGAACAACCTAGAATCAGGAATGCTTATGATCCCTTATTTAGGAGGATATTGCAGCCACTTTGCTTTTAAAAGACTACAATGTGATTATTGCAAAAATTTATTGCTACAAAATTGAGAGCTTATTGATGGAGATAATATTAATAAGAAGCAATGTCTTCGAGATTCTATAGTTAAAATGGTTAGTGTGTTATATATTTTATTAAAGAAAATACTTATTTTATCGAAGATCATTTTGACTAATCACAGATTTAAATCTATCTTTAAACAAGAATTTGTAATATACTTTGATAACTGCAAGACACTCTACAAAAACAGTTCCTGACATTTTACTTACCAGTAATACTAGTACTCGGATTGAAAATTACTGTAACAGAAAAATAAACCAATTAGTCAAAGGTCAAAAAAGAAAATTAAATACATCTACAAAATAACTGTATATACAGAGTAATAACAAATATCTTGGTAATCCAATAATGGAATGGATAAAAGTTTTTTCTATTCTCCCCACTTTTTAACATGAAAGTAATATTTATTAACGATCTTTGTCCGCATAGACAAGAATTTCCTATTTTATTTTAAAATTACGCGGACGTTAACTTCTCTCTTTTTTATATTTGTTGGCTTAAAAAAATACGTAACAGCTCTCTCAAGGAGATGGTTGGTGCGACACTTTACTCAAAACTGCGGAATTTGTAGTTGGTTTGGTTGCCGATGCTGGATAAGGCGAGCTTTATCCTTAGAGTAGCACGTTTCGAGTGTAGAGTTTTGATATATTCCTTTTTTAATTTACCGTCGTGCCATCACATGGCGGTTTTATACAACATTGTTGGTTTGTATTGTTTTTGTGTTATTGAGTGAGCCATCGAGATGTCGCCACTGTGTCTTATTTAATATTTTTCAACCGTGAAATCTGTTTATAGGACACAGATGCGAGGTGATGGTTTGTATAGAGTGCGATGGCCTGATAAGTCCCATACTAGGACGAAACAGCGCTGTCGTCATTTTTCGGAACCGGAGTTTTTCCATGATCGTGGAGTTCTCCGCAGTTTTTAACATGAGAGTAATATTTATCATATCAACGGTCTTTGTCCGCATAGCTGAGAATTTCCTATTTTACTATATATATATATATATATATATATATATATATATATATATATATATATATATATATATATATATACTTTGCATGAAGTGAGGGTCCCCCAGAACATATCTACAATGAGACGTAAATAAGGAGTGATAAGCGGTCACTAAAGTATTCCGTAGTATCAATCATAGATCTTTTTACAGATATATTTTTGAAAAATATCCTACATACCATTTCCGCGTTACTTTCCCAAAACCCCACAACCTCTCCTTACTCCTGTCCCACAGTAATTTTATTTACTATATAAATTAAGGTACTGGAGTCGACTTTTGAGAATTAAATCAAATTGATTGAAGTGGAATATATTTTCAAAGTGGAATATTATTTCTTTATTTAGTACCTTCTCATAGACTTTTGATATTATTGCAATAAAAAAAATTAATCTTAAATTACTAAGAACATATATAAACATCATTTTCTAATAATGAAGTCAAGCCTAGCCATTTTTTCTGGAAAGATTGACTCTTCTCTGCGATTACCGATTAGTATTAGAAGAAATATTATAAGGTGCTTGACAGATTTAATGATTTTTATATTTAGGCTATAACAATCTATCGACTCTTTGTTTTTTAATTGGTTTATTATGCCTCGTACTACCATACTATATATATTTTTAAAACTGATATTAGGAATATTAGATCACTTTTTTAAGCCAAACTTATATGTTATTTCGGGTCAGAATTTTTTTTCCTTCATCATAAATGTTAATAAAGAATTATTAATTCCATCTACATTAAAATTTATTTTTTAACTTGTATTGCTTTTACTATTTGCTTTATAACCTTACAACAAGCTTTTTGTTTTTTGTCATTCTCTAGGGGATTTCTTTATTTGCTTTTAATTTGGACTCATTTATACATTTTCGATAATACCTAAGATACCTAATTCTTACTTCCAGCTGTTCAAAATGGCCGACAAGATCATATAATTCGGAGAAAATGCCTAAATTACCTTTTATTACTCTCAGAGCATCTGAGAACCAATTAGGTATGATTAGGTAATATTTGAGAAGACCTACTTGAACTACTGTGCGAAAAATATGTTTATGATTGACAATATTTTTATTTTGAAGAAAAAAATATATCACTATTAGTCGATCGTTCGATAATCCAAGGTTTTTCACTCGTGTTTCAATTAGAATACCAGTTTTGACAAGGATATTATAGACACAAATTTTTCCTCTTTATGTTCATTTATTGTTAATCTGACACTGTATGAATTTATTAGGTCCAGGAAACAAATATTAAAATCGCCATTTATAACTATGGAATGGGCAAATAATCTTATTTTATTTAAAACACCTATACTGCTCTCTTTTTATTACACAATATACTTAACAAATTTCACAAGTAAATTTCAAAGAAAACAAAGTCATAAATTTGACAAAAAGTAGATAAAAATGTGTTGTTTTCATGACTTCGGGTGATGACGTCAAAAAGCAAGGCTTTGTTCTTGTATTGTAGGAGTTCTTGTTAAAGCCCGGCTTTAATTTCCTTTTATACTAAACACTCGCAGAAGGTAAAACTTCTGTATCATTCCACAGGCAGCGAGATTTACAGTATAACAAATTTTAAAGTTATTTTCACGTTTGAATAGTAATTTTATCTCTTTCAAACCATTTACCCGAAATTTCTCCCGAATACAATGTAAACAATCTAGCCATTTTACTAACTTCGTTAAAACCTTCTAAGTAATAATTTTTGTTTACAAATTCTTTAACAAGGGTTTTTCGATTAAAAGATTCTACAAACGACTAACGAAATTATGAAAGTCGTTAACTACGAAATGTTTCTCTTCGTTTTCCGTTAATTTTCACTTTTGGGTTATTCTATACGAATCGACAATTTTACCGTAAAGGTGAAGCTTTATATCTATCATAACAACAACTGAAGTTTATTGGTTCCAATATGGAATTATTTGCGGCCAGATGCACGTAAGACACGCATTACGTTACCGTTCAACATCAGTTATTTTCATTAATTTTTTTTAATAAATATCTATCAAGGGAATACCGCATAATATTCGATTGGAGTGAGATATTTAAATTAGGTTTCCGGAATGTTGTAAGGTTTAAAAAATGCTAATTAAATTATATACCAGGACTTATCTGTTTTTAGGTGGATGTAAAATGGAACATGGAGATTTTTGCATGAAAGCCTTCAGAATAACCTGAATAGCGATAATTTTGATATGCGTCATTTGAAAAAGTTGGGCAACATTCTTTTTATTAATAAAAATATAAAATTAACGAAAAAAAAAAACGTTTTTTTCAACTTCTCTCTCGTGTAACTTTGAAGGTATGCATTTTAGAGGAAAGTTGAAGAGGAAAAGTAGTTTTGTAATTAAATTTTCCATAAGATAGAGTTGGTCGAAAATCTCAAAATATATTTCCCTTATTGCAAAATAGCAATAAATAAAAAAAAAGTAAAAAAAAAAATCAGTTTTTTAATTAATTTTTTTCGACCATTCAAATTTCTCTGAGAACCTTCATATTAGAGCAAAGAAAACTTTATGCCATGATAAAATAACACGCTAAAATTCGTTAGAATCGAATCAATAGTTTTTGCACAATAATTTTGCAATCCGATTTTGCTTACAAAAATTGACCATTTTCCAAGTTTGTCTGACTCCAAAATATTACGTTAAGGTATTTAAATTTATTTTCGACATATAGTAGGGAACTCAACTCAACTCAACGCTTTTTTCAGAATCAAAATCGGATGATTTGGACGCTCTCAGGAATTGTTTAAAGACATTGTTGATATTTTTGTTTATAAACAAATAGATTATCTCGGCGGATTTTTATTGCATTTTTTTTGCAACACATGGTTTAAAAGTACTTAGAAAGACGCTTCTTGTCGTCAAAAAAAAACTTCAAATCTGTCAATGGGTTTCCGAGATATAAACTGTCAAAGTTGACAGCCTGTTACTGTGAATCTGTGAACAACAGACTTGATTCTTGAACCAAAAATTTTGTCTTGCCGAGTTCTTTTTTAATGCAAATATCTGCATTTTATAACCAGGAAAAAAAATATGTAAACTTTTATTAAATGACGCAGACTTAAGGAAAGAAGCTTTAATTTTCAACCAAACTAATTCTTCCCAATCCGAAATAAAAAATGCGGGCTTAAAAATCATAGCTGTAATGTACGGTGGGAATAGAAGCATTAATATAAACTTAAATGAGCTGCGATGCTTCTGTTTTAAGAAGGAAAGTACAAAGAAAAACTTGGATTTGACCCAGATGCCGCCCACAATATCTGCAGCTGCACAGCTTTGCTACTGAGTTTACTATCAGGTGCAACAATGGCTTGGTAATAATGAATTGGACCCAAAAGACTTGGATTGGGACGTACAGAAATCATGTTTAGAACCAATTTAAACCACAGATATACTGTTGCCAGATAGTCTATTGAAAAAAATAAGCTGTAAGTGTATAAAAGAGTGTTCCAAATTATGTGGCTGTATTAAACATGGATTAAAATATACTAATTACTGCTCAAACTGCAACGGACAAACTTGCAAAAATGCACAAAACCACTATATTGACGTAGAAGAAATTTCTGAAAATATAATTGATTTTGAAGAAGTTGACAGAGAAATAGGAAATTACTGTTTCGATATCGATATACGGTTAGATGACGAAGATTTCAATGAAAATGATGGTTCAGACATTCCACAGCCTAAGAGAGCTCGATTCGAATGAAAAAAAAATTTCAATGTAAAAAAAAACGTTTTCTGTACTCTGTAAAGTTTGTAATATAATATTTAGTGTTAAGAGTGCTTTGTTGAACTATTTGAACATAGTTTATAAAGAATAGCTATTTTATTTTTATCTGTATGTTACGAATAAAATAATTTAAAACCAAAATTTTTTTCACTTTGTTGAAACAATGATTGTTCAAACAATTTTGATAATTAAAGTAAATATATATCGTTATAGTAAGCTTAATTAAAGTAATAAACACAGATTCGCTTGGAAAGTCCAATACTATAGGGTGCAGTATGCTGCAAAAACGTCATTTGTTTCTAATAAAATGAGTGCATGATGGGTATATGGAGTTATGATATTTGAGCTTCATTTTTCGCGGTATATCGGTTTAAAAAATATATCAAAATTTCTCCACTAGAAGCCGAGAAAATGAAAATGTATTTTGAATCTTCAAATTCAATTTTAAAATGAGAGCTCCCACCCCTTTTTTTCATTTTTCACACGCATGGGCGATATTTTTTTCATTTTTTATTAAAGTTTTCGATAACATAAACATTTAAATATTTGTATCAAAAATGAACTCGGCAAGACAAAATTTTTGGTTCAAGAATTAGGTCTGTATTGTTTATAGATTCACCGTAACAGGCTGTCAACTTTGACAGTATGTTTCTCGGAAACGAATTGACGGATTTGAAATTTCTTTTCACGAAAACCAGCGTCTTTTCAAGTACTTTCAAACCATGTATTGCAAAAAAAATCCAATGAAAATCCGCCGAGATAATCTATTTGTTTTTAAGCAAAAATATCAATAATGTCCTTAAACAATTCCTGAGGGCGTCCAAATCATTCGATTTTGATTCTGAAAAAACCGTTGGAAAACTTAAATTCCCTACTATATGTCGAAAATGAATTTAAATACCTTAACGTAATATTTTGGACTCAGACAAACTTGAAATATGGTCAATTTTTGTAAACAAAATCAGATTGCAAAATTATTGTGCAAAAACTATAGATTCGATTCTAACGAATTTTCGCGTGTTATTTTATTATGGCATAAAGTTTTCTTTGCTCTAGTATGAAGATCCTCAGCGAAATTTAAATGATCGGAAAAAATTGATTAACAAACTGCTTTTTTTAACCTTTTTTTTTAATTATTGCTATTTTGCAATAAGGGAAATATATCTTGAGATTTCCGACTAACCCTATCTTATAGAAAATTTAATTGCAAAACTCATTTTCCTTTTCAACTTTCCTCCAAAAAGGATTCCTTCAAAGTTACACGAGAGAAAAGTTGAAAAAACCTGATTTGGACGCCCTCAGGAATTGTTTAAATTCATTGTTGATACTTTTGCTTATAAATAGATTATTTCCGCGGATTTTCATTGGATTTTTTTTTGCAACACATGGTTTGAAAGTACTTGGAAAGACGCTTCTTTTCGTGAGAAGAAATTTCAATTCCGTCAATTGGTTTTCGAGATACAAACTGTCAAAGTTGACAGGCTGTTACGGTGAATCTATAAACAATACAAACCTGATTCTTGAACTAAAAACTTTAGCTTGCCGAGTTCTTTTTTAATAAAAGTATCTGTATTACTATGAAGGTCCTCAGAGAAATTTAAATGGTCGAAAAAATTTATTAAAAAACTTCTTTTACATTTTTTTTAATTATTGCTATTTTGCAATAAGGGAAATATATTTTGAGATTTCCGACTAAACCTATCTTATAGAAAATTTAATTGCAAAACTTTTTTTCCTTTTCAACTTTCCTCTAAAATGAATACCTTCAAAGTTACACTAGAGAAAATTTGAAGAAACACGTTTTTTTTCATTAATTTTATATTTTTATTAATAAAAACAATGTTGTCAAACTTTTTGAAATGACGCATATCAAATTTATTGTTATTCAGGTTATTGCAGTCATGCAAAAGCTCCATGTTCCATTTCACATTCAAGAAACCCCAATATTTTACAGACAAGACCTGGTCTATGAGTAAAAACACAAGTATTATATTAATTGCTAGTGAAAAGAATTTACAAATTGTTTTTTATTTATTAGTGCAATTTTTTAAATTGATTTCGTTTCTCGTAAAATAATTTATGACCATTCAAAAACAATAAACGACGCTTTCAAGCTCATATTTGGAAATATATGCAAACATGAAGCAGCATTTGAAGATACTAATGAATCCTGACAATAAATTGGAAAAAATTCATTCTTCTCGTCCCACAAGAAGCATCGTGGGCCGCCTGAAAACTATTATTACAGATTAGGAAGAGAAAATTTCGGCCTACTTTGCAGAAAACTCGGTAATAAATACGGGGCATATGGCTACGACCACTAGGATAAGTAAGTAATCAGTTTTAAGAATCTTTTATGCAGAAAGACGTTCCCGTTATCATTTTACGCCCGGTCAAAATCTGCTGAAGGTTAATTTTCTAGCCAAATTAGAGTTTGTCCGGTTCTGTCATGCCCAATAAAACGATGTTCAAAAGCCTTTAAATGAAGTGTTGTTTACGGACGGATTAACGTTTATACTTCCGAAATACCGTACTGGTGAATTATAATAATACTAGCAGTTATGGTCGCGAGTTCGCCTGCGGGTATAGTGACGAACCAGTTTGGGAATCTAATACATTACGCAGGATAATTAATTTCTTTTTCCCTTCGCTTTGCTATATATATATATATATATATATATATATATATATATATATATATATATATATATATATATATATATATTTATTTATTTTCTTGATTCTTGAGGCATAGATTATATCATTTTTCCTTTATTTTGTCTTTTCTTGGGTTTAGGTTCTATATTTAACAAAAGATACAAAACAATTGACGTTTCGCCCTTTATTTAAGGCATTTTCAAAATTTTTTCTTCCTAAAAATATTTTTATATAATTAAAACATTCACATGTCAACAATTTTAAAAAACAAACAAGACACTTTAAAAACAGTATTTAAATGTTTAAAATTTTTAAAAATATTTAATTTTACCGGTACACACCTTGACATTTTGTTACTTACTAAATAAAATTCAATCTTTACATAGTCTACTGAGGATACATAGAATGCGAATGTGTTTTATTTTTTTATATTTTTTATATTTTACAATGCATAAAAAACAAATAAGGTATACGTTTAGTTTTATGTTTAAGAGGATATTCAATTTTTGATTCTTATTTGACAGGATCGAATACCTAATATTTTTGTTTAAATTAGGCTTATGTAAATGTGGCTCAAATTTCCCATATCTGTTCTGTCGTTAACAGTGTTTTTATCTTTTTTAATTTCAATCATTTTCTTTATCTGTAATTTTTGGTAATTCATATCTTTGTTTTTTATTATGGTATTGTTATAATCAAAAGTATGTTTTTCGTCCTATGTGTGTTTGTTTAACGCTGTTGAGACGTTTTTCGTATATTAATGGCCATTTAATCTGTTCTTCAGCAATTGGCTCGTTATGCCTATATATTTTTAGGGACAATTTGTGCAAGGGATCGAATGTATTACATTTGATTTATTCATGAGAGGAGTTTTACTTTTTAAATTTGTGAACAAAGTATTTAATTTATTATGTGACTTGTGGCATACGATAATATCATGGTTTTTTAAAATGTATTTTATTTTTTCTGACAGCTCACTAGTGTAAGGTAATGCTACATATTTTTGCTGTTTATGATCTATGTTTTTTGTTTTTACGTTATTATAAAACTTATATGTTCGTTTATCAATTATTTTGGTGATAGCTTTTTCGTTGAAATTATTGTTTATTAGTGTCTTTTTCACTTTTTGCAGTATTTTTGGTCGGAATTCTGGAGACGTTAGGGAGATAGCACGATCAGACAAACCGATTATAACACTATTTTTTTTGAGTTTTTGAATGATTAGAAAAACAGTTTAGATATCTACCTGACCAAGTCGGTTTGGTGTATCATTCAGTTAAAATTTTGGTTTTTCTACGTATAAGTGTCATATCTAGAAAATTTATTGTATTATTATTTTCTGTTTCGGACGTGAACTGTAATTTTTCGTTGAAACTGTTAAACTCTTGGTGAATTTCATTTATTTTATTTTGTGGTACGGCTGCTATACAATCATCGACAAAACGTTTGAAAAATATTATTAACTAAGCAATGGTAGATGAAATTGGTGATCCCATAGCACATCCATAGAGTTATTTGTAAAAAGTGTTTTCGTACTGAAAGTAATTTGTATTTAGAACGAGGTCAACAGCATTCATAAAATTATTTTTTGATAGCGATGTATGTTTTTTTTAAAATTTCCCATTTTTCTGCTAAAATAGTGTGGACAAGTTGATTTGGTATGTTTGTATACAAAGATATAACATCTAGCGAAATGAGTCTGTAATTTGAAACGTTTCGGCTCGAACTTCCCCAGGCTTTTTCAAACATTGTACATAGATCTTAATTTAATTTGAAATCTCACAACATCAAAATAATCAAACAAACGGAGACAGAACTAACACAAACGCTTTAAAATAATAAATTATATTAAACTTTCATGCCGGAAGATTAACTTTTTTCAATAGAGTTTTTAGTTTTCTGTATTAAGAAGTAAGGATAATGTACTTAAAGGTGACCAAAGGATGGCTGTTTGCTAAAACATGTGGAGAGTTTCTATTTAAATAAATTATTATTTATTTTACTTAACTGTTTCTTGTCAGTTTTTCATTTTACTCCGTTTTCATTTTTTTTTATATTTCTATCATTTCATAAAATTTTCGTTCTTTATTATGATTTTATTAAAATTTTGTTTTTTTTTTTTCAAATTTAAATGTATGCGCAATTTCTGTCATGTTGTTAGTTTGGGCTGTTTTATTTTTTTGTCAAATTTATGTCCATTGACTCCGTTTTTTATATATTGGCTTGTTTGGCCTATGTACACCGAATTACAGTTGTTACATGGAATTTCATATGACATTACTCTTTTTGTCATTTGAACTTTTTGTTTTTAATTTGGAAAAAATTGTTTTTCAGTAAATTATGAGCTTTGTGACAAATAGTTTATTTTCCTTTTTAAATATGTTTCGTATGTTATGCAAAAGCTTGGGATGTACGGAAGCGCTAGATATTTTTGGGTATTATTTTTGTTTCTTTTTATTATAACATCTGTTTATTCTCTTTTTAAATATTTTTTTTTCCTCCAAAATTGGTATGAGAGAATTTTCGAGATTGTGCATAACGAATGTAAAATTATTTTTAAAGAATTTAAAATGGTGGATCCAATATGGCAGATTAAAAATTTTACATGTCTTGATTTTATCCTAAATTGATATAGGGGGATTTTTGAGAGTGTAGATTACAAATTTAAAATATTGAATATTGCAAATCCAATATGGTGGTTGATTTTATCCAAAGTTAGTATAGGGGGTTTTTAAGGATATAGATTACGAACTAAAAATTCTTAAAAAATAAAAAAATATTGCGGATCCACTATGGCTGACTAAAAATATCACATTTCTCGATTTTTTCCAAAATTGGCATGGATTTTGAGGGTGTAGATAACGAATATAAATTTATCTCTAGAAAATTCAATATGGCAGACTAAACATAAGATCTCTCGATCTTGCTCCAATTTGGGACTCAGGGGTTTTTGATTGTAAATAACAAATTTAAAATTGTTTTAGAAAATTCAATATGGCAGATGCAATATGGCCATCTAAAAATTTTATATTTTAGAATTATGCCCAAAACTGATACGTGAGGGTTTTCGAGGGTGTTGAAATTCAATATGGCGCATTCAATATAGTGGGAAAACTTAACGTTATTCTCATTTTTGCAAAACGGTTATTTGGTGGTTTTGGATTTTTTTTCAGTTTAATATGGCAGATTCAATATGAAAGACCAAAAATGTAAAATATTTCTGATTTTGTAGAAACTGATGAAATGATATTACGGAATTCTTCAAATTCACTAAGCTAGTCGAGTTTTTAGATAATTTATCACTGGGTTTGACGAATGAACTTCAATGCATTTCACTGGTCCTGTCACAAACTACCTAAATTCTATATATATATATATATATATATATATATATATATATATATATATATATATATATATATATATATATATATATATTTATATATATATATATATATTTATATATATATATATATATATATATATATATATATATATATATATATATATATATATATATTTATATATATATATATATATTTATATATATATATATATATATATATATATATATATATATATATATTGTTATTTATTTTTAAATAAATGATATTTTCTTTTGAAGGCATTTTGTTTTTGCTAATATTGTGATTTAATGAAATTTAGAAGATATTTAAAAAAATAGAATTTGTTTCTCTATTCGCTTTAATCTAATAATATTTTATTTAAAATTGATAGCTAGTTTTGAAATCAAATATCTCCAAAACGAATATTCGGGGCAACATGTACAAATTATATATATATATATATATATATATATATATATATATATATATATATATATATATATATATACCCTATATCTTGCTTGTCATTACCATTATCTAACTAATCGCAGTATTTTTATATAAGGTTCCATGTTTCAGCACTTATGAAACGCCTTATATTTAATATTATTAATTTAAGTTTCGTATTTTTCCTACATAGTTTATTAAAATTCCCACTTTTCGGTAGAATGACTCAACATTTCTTGTCTTTTTCATTAATTTTCACATCTATGACGGTACTTTCTGTGTAGGATTTTGACTCCATACTCCATTACCCTCAATTAGAGAAGTTTACGCAACTTTTTGCTAAGTGCTCTCTGTCTTCAGAAGTTTATAATGGTCTGCGAGGTAGTTTGAGAGATAAGTTACTTGACGATGAAAACTTATTTGTTGGCAAAAAGTAACTTAATGGTGACGTTATGTTTTATATCAATAATTTTTAAAAGACATCTCAATCCCGTTAAAAACATACGTGACAGCTACTACTTACGTTCAATGAGGTAGCGGTTAAGATATTAAGTTCTATGATATAGAAATGAATGAATAATGTATTGAAGATAAAAGCAGACTTCGTTTAACATATCATTCTTACGTCACTCAATATAATTTGTAACTGTAACAGAGAGTTATGGATATTTATACAGACGGATCAGACTTAATAATACGACTATAGACTTGTCTGCAATAAGTTTCATTAACTTTTATGATTTATAACAAAACTTAAACCTCTTTTTACAGGTATCTTTTTGATGTTCTCTCATTTAATTTTTTTAGCATTATAATGAAAAATCTAAATACTTATCCCCTCATTATTTTGCTCAAAAATAAGACTATATCACATTTTCCTCAATTCGCATTGTAACGAAATTACGGATTTTTGGGAAATTACACATGGGGAAAATGTAGTTCTTGCTAGAGAAAAATATTCAGAGCTTTAACATTACCGTTGTTTAAATAGTTTTATCGCGCCATGCTGAAAAATAAGATTTTCCGATGATTTTCAGAGCGTCCATACATGGTAATACCGAGGCATATACCGTAATCCCGTATTCCTCACGCCGTCACTCGCTGGCATAGCAGGAGTATGAAAGCACTATTTAAGACCGAGATGGCCATTAATTCGCTTAGTAGATTCATATCTGCAAGGACGAGAGTTCACAGTCAAGTTTGAGCAAGAAATAGTACAACCGAGAAGGCCAGAGGCAGGAGCACCGCAGGGGTCCGTACTCTCTACGCACCTCTATAATATTTTTACTCACGACATCCCCAAGACCAGGAATATGAACATGGTCCTATTTGCAAATGATACAGCAATCATGGCGAGATCTACTCATCGAATGATTATTAGTGGATACCTCCAGGAAGAGATGGATCTAGTCAATGACTAGTTCATTTCTTGAAAAATAACAGTAAACGCCGAAAGAAGTCCAGCGTTCTTCTTGACGAAGAGAAGGAGACCACCAGACAAGATGATAGATATTGATAGCGAGGAAGTCAGAGGGACGAATCAAGCAAAATATCTTGAAGTGACATTAGACAGGGGATTGTGTTGGAAAAAATATATCAATGCTGCAATAAAGAAGTTTAAGTTTGTGAGGAAACGATTCTATCCTTTGCTGAACAGAAGAAGCAAAATGAGTTTGAAGATAAGCAAAACAGTACTCAGGCCAGTGCTTACTTACGACTCAGCAGCGTCGGGCTACGCTGCTAAATCGTATATCTCCGTAGTTTGTCAGAAACTAACAAATACGTAGAGACATGAGATGGACTCCTCTACGAGAAGTCCTAAGATAAAAGGCTGTTAAAGTCTTTCAGAAAGCAGAAGAACCTGATAATCTACTGATCAGATAAGCATTGGTTTATGGGCCGGAAGGGGATGAAAGAAAACTCAAAAGACTTAGATTGCAGCTCTAGGCAAAGAAACCAGGAAAAAATCCGAAATATCAGGTAGAAAAGAGAAGAAGAAAGAAGTAAGAAGAGAGGAGAAAGAGAAGTGAAGAAAGAACCAAAGAAGAAAATAAGATCGACTACATACAGAATCCAGAGGAGGAATCCCAAGGGCAGCACCAAGAACTCAGAGAACGAAAAAGCCCTGAGAAGCTTTTTACCTGTAATGAATGATTGACGTGTGAAAGAGAGAATGAGACCAACCTTACATTGTATGCGAAATGTAAGGCGGTGTGATGCAATATGTACAACGGCACCTGGAGCGGAAACACCACCTCGTGATGATCGGAAGTTTACAAGGCTTCAGCCCGAAATCCAATGGGATACTTACAGTGCGCTTCCGTTGACTATAGCTTCACTATAGTCGATCGAAGTAGATCGTGGGGACCTTTAGTCCAGGGGGCGTTTTAGCAGATAGGAATACGGCACTACCTTCACACTTCGTGTTGGTGTCTATGCAAGATTTCTCCTCCTCCAAAAAAAAAATAATAATTCGCTGAAAACTACACGTTCTCTATCCGGCGAACAAGCCCAATTAAATAGGCCGGGTCACCTGCCGGACCGCGCCTTCCGGGTATTACAATGTAGGTAAATCAAGACTTGTGTGTACAAGGTGTTATCATCATCCACTGCTTTCCTCATATCTTACCGCTAACCATTCTACTGACACTGTCTAAGAGCCTTACAAGTACGGGCAGTGTCGACTCTCTTTTCTAATTCCTTGGTCGACATAATCGAAGATCACTATAAGTACGGCCAATATCGTTCCATCCTACCGACGCTGTCGAGGATCCCTACAAATACGGGCACCATCTTAAGGGAAATCCGGAGAAAATAACACGAATTGCCAGTAGTTATAATATAAAAACAGCCTTTAAATCAAGAAATAAACTTAGAGCTCATTTAACAACAATAAAACTAAAAACTACCAATAAGAAAGAATGTGTTTACAAAGTTCCATGTGAGTGTGGTGAAATGCATATTGCAAAAACCACACAACCACTAGAAGTTAGAATTAAGAAATATAAAACTCATACACAAAAAGGGGAAACATCGAGATCAGGTATTGCAGAACACGCCTGGGATAAAAAAACACCATATAAAATAGTCTGAGGCTGCGACAATATATATGGAACTCAACATGAAAAAAAAAAGAAAATTTATAGAAGCAGCTTACATTAAAAACAATATTTGAATCTTCAGTAAACCGAGTATTGGAATATCTAATCTTTGACAACCACTACTTTGTAACATCAAATGATTGAGGGTAGACAGTGAAGCGAGCTTTGCGATTCAATGGACACAGTCCCTATATAAACTCGTAGCCTTAAGAACAAACATTCAGTTTATACTTGATAACGATTAGAGATACGACCTAATCGAAACGTCGTAAAAATAAATAAAAATAAAGACGAGGCAGATTCGACAACCACATTTTAGTATTTCTTATGGTAATAAAGCGTATTTTAATTGCTTTTTATTCGACTTAATAGGATTGACAACAGCAGGAAATATTCCTCGATATAGACTAAGAGGCATTAACATTGTTAGAGGTGCACTAATATGGTCTTTTATGGCTTTGGTCAACCCGGCGTTAAGATTATCACTACCGGAAGAATTTTGGTTGGGTAGAAAACTCACAGCGTTTAAAAGTCATTTACTCTCATTTAGAACAATAACGTATTTTTAAGTTGTTTTTATGGAAACAATATCAAAGTAATTTACAAAAATATTTGCTACAGGATGCCCAGAAAAAAAACAATATTCTCAAAAGTAAATTTTATCTCTTGTTACTTTTGTCATTTTTGTTCAGGTTGGTATTAACAATCCGTATATCTCTGAGTTTAGTTTTGAAATTATATAGCTTGTGCTCATCTTGAGTGCAAAGATATGTGGTGCTCATTAGTTTGCTAGTAAAAATTGCTAAATAGTGATTGGTCGCCTTGAATGAGGTACTATCGCGCCATCAGGTAATTTGACTTTCAAAACTTTAGAACTGGTTCAGTTTTTCGTTGATTAAAATTATAAAAATAAAATACCAAATTCGCCTTACCATGTCATGATATCAGGCCAACTAAGAGACATAATCTGGAACAATAAACATATGACGGTTGAGAGCAAAGCAAGAATTTACAAGGTCTGTGAAAGCCCGATACTGAACTACGGCGCAGAAATAAGAAATGAAACAACAAAGACAAAAAAAGTTATGAGAACCACAGAAATAAAACCGCCGAGAATGATCACGGGAACAAGTTTAAGAGATAGAATAAGAAACGCAAAAATACGCGAGGACAGCGGAGTGGGGGATGTTGTGAAGTGGCTTCGAAACCGTCGTAGGCAGTGGAAAGATCACGTGGAACGAATGGACGATGACAGACTAGCAAAAACCGTGATGAGAGAGAAACCAAACACCAAACGGCCGCCTGGACGGTCCCCCAAAAGATGGAGAGACAGTTGGATTTCGACCTCAAACGAGGATCGATGAGGCATTGTGTAGATAACAGAACTTGGTTCTACCTAGAAGAAGAAGAAGAAGAAGAAGAAGAAGAAGAGCCTTACCAAATAATACCTTCATTTGGTAATCAGAACTTCACAAATTTTAACTATTATCGACTAGAAAATTTCTTGTTAATCTATTATGAAAAAATCGCAATAGATCAAACTTTCGCTCGAGCGAAGTAATAGTCGTTTCACTTGCTACACCTACCACCAAAAAAAAATTCCGACAATCAACTAAGTACAAATTCTTTTGATGTAAAAGCTCGCGTAAACCTATGTAGGTTACAGGAAAAAAAGCGTTCACATAAAAAAGCTACCGTTTTTAAAATGCGAAAGGAACTGGGGCACGGTTAACTTCGTAAAAGATTTTCCTTAAAGTTCTCTGAAAAATATGGAGCTTCGTGTTTTAAAACCTGTGCTTTGAAATTTATTTTGTTTTTCGAACAAGGAGAATGCGGATACAACTTTAAAACGGGGAGGAAAAATTATTTATTATTGCAGCATATGTTAAGTAATAAATTATACATGGGTTTTTTTTTGGTTTTTCAAAAGTTTTGGGATCGCAATTAATTTGTGATTTGTGTGCTGCCTGCGGCGATGTCTGCAACTCTGACTTCCGGTCATTGCAGAAGATCCCTTCTTAGTCCGAGAGCCCAGTGAATTTCTTCAACCGAAAACTAATCAAATAATTTGATGTAAACAAAAAAATTGTTATGAATTAAAAGAAAAAGGTTTTTTTTGTAAATCAATTATGTGCTCAGCAATTCAAGTCAAGAACTTCAAGCTGCATTGCAATGTGAAAATGCAATGTTTTTATTCTTTTCGAACGCTATAGATAAATAGAGTTTCGTCAGTTATAACGTACGCCCCGCTGTGTATCAAGAGAAGTAGATGTCTACTTACAGGCGATCACCTAGTGCACATAATCCATAATAGGTTACACTGACCATCGCTTTAATATATAATTATTGCAATCAACGAAGTAACTCAGTAGACTGAATAGAACTTAACTCGGCCAATATTATCTGTCACGAAGGAACAATAAATGAACGAACAAGCACTTTAGAATTCCTAATTAGAAGAAAATGGAAAGATAGGATAATCGATATATTAAGCACCTCAGACATAGTGGCTAGCTTATCTCTACGACTATCAACAAAATGCACCATTCAAATCATACAAGTGTATGCACCAACCATCTCTTACTCAGAGAAAATATATATATATATATATATATATATATATATATATATATATATATATAGATATATATATATATATATATATATATATATATATATATATATATATATATATATATTGCTACACTGGTTTTTTACTAGAAGGACCTCACAATGAGGTGAAAGATAGAGTTAATTTAATTCAATAAACAAAAGGAAATTAAAATCACTAGAGTATAGTTGGAGATTAGTAGCAGCACCAGCGAGCAAAAATGTCGAGCTAACCCCTATATCGGAAAGTAAACTCATACATAGGAAAATAAAAGCGCCACTGCATCAGAGCCAGGTTGAATGCAGAAATCTTCCACAATATTGTTTGGATATAGCTTGAAATTCGCTATCAACAAAACAAAAGAAATACCAAACGCAAGTAGCATGTGGGTCAAATAAAACTCGAAGAAGACCGTATAATGAAATTATTAATTAAAAGATTAACTGTAGCTTAATAAAATATTAAAAATATAGCCTACTATTAAAAAAACTAAAATCTCAAAACAAACCCTTTTTTTTCTCTCCATAATCATAGATGTTAATAAAATTAATTTAAAATTACGGATAATATGGGGGCTCAAAAATTAGATTGTGATTGCCAGCTGTTTATTTTTTTCCGGCTACGGTGTAGGTTCTGATATACTACAGGACAGCAGTTATAAGTTCTAGCCTGGAGGGTGGATGCCTGTATGGAGGATGCCTGTAGGGTAAATGCCTCTAGGGTAGACCCGATTTCTTGGGACCTAGACCGATTCCTAGGTAAAACGTGCATAATACTGACAAATGTTTCCAGGTTTTGCCTCGGTAATGACAAAAAAAGACGCCAAGCAGGCGAAAAAAAAACAAATCAAATGATACTAAAGGTAATACTGGACAAACTAAATAGGACTTCAAACCCCAAAATCCAGCAATAAGCTGCAAAACCAGTGGGATAGAAGTTATCAATCTTCTTTAGTCGATTCTAACAGAAAAAAGTGAGAATGAAGGCGAAGGTGACTTAATTTTATAGGTAAGCCTCAAGCTTGCGCGACACGCTATTTCTTTTAAGTGCCAACGGAAATTGCATAGGGGTACCAACTTTACAGAAATAGCAATACAAAACTGACCCAGAGTGACTCAGAAAAACAGTAAGGGCTGAAACAGATTCGCTAATTAATAAGTCATTAGTATTTTCGGCTCTGAATCAGATATAATTAATTTTTTTTTTTTAATTTTTAAATTAAAAATATACATTTCCTGCTAGCCATTACCAACAAGATATTAGTTGCTTGTCCACATTTTCTCCAAGAATTACTAAACAGAAACCACAGCCCAACAAGCTACTGTGCAAAAGAATGAGAACTTGCCTATACGTCGACTCGAAACGAATCACCAGACAGTACCAAATATCTCAACAAAAATATCAACAAAACCTATAAAAATATGTCTAACCCATCTTCCTATGTCCTGTATCCCGCATTGTTGTTTGATATCTTCATTCCGTATTCTGTCGTGTAGAGTTTTGCCTTATATACTTCTTAATGTTTTCATTTCGACTGTTCTCATTGTTTGTGGGGTTCTGTATCTGATCTTATTTCCGCCGCGTATGTTATGATGAGTCTTAGAGCCGTTTTATATATCTTAGTTTTGCTTTCCATATTAAGGTATTTTTTCTTTTAGACAATTTCTTTTAGGCATCCCGAAATTCTAGCCGCTTTCATTGTTGGCTGTCTTGCTTCCTTAAAAAGATTTCCATGGCTCGTTATTTCTGCTCCCAGATATTTGAAGTGATTTACCTGTTCGACAATTTTGGAGTCGATTTCTAACTTGCACCGTATTGGTTCTCTGGATGTTACTAAGCATTTGGTCTTCTCGGTGTTGATGAGCATATTTAATTCTTTCGCTTTAGTGTTAAAAGGGTACAGCAGTCTTTGGAGATTATCTTCAGAGTCTGCAACAACAACAGCATCGTTCGCATAGCAGACGGTATGGAAGAATGTGTTTCCCATTTTGTATCCAGCTATTTTGGGGAGATTTTCTATTATTTTATCCATAATTAGATTAAATATGAAGGGGTTGAGCGAATCCCCTGTCTAATTTATGTGTTTACATATATGTCTTTCGTTGTAATATGTCATACTCTGATTTTTGTTCTGCACTGGATGTTAATATCGTATATTAGGTTAATTAGCATATAGTTTAGACCTTTTGTTCTCATTATTTCTAAGACGTCCTTTAACCATACTCTGTTAAAAGCCTTGGTCATATCGACGAAGCACATGTACGCAGGTTCATTGAATTCTAGGGATTTTTCAGTTATTTGTTTGACAATGAATATTGCGTCAATAGTGGATCTGGTCTTTCTGAAACTTTGTTTTTCTTCTGATATACTTATGATTTTGGTGATTTCTTCCAGTACAGTTTTTATGAATGCTTTGAGAATGCTATCAAGCAGTGTTATTCCTCGAATATTTCATTCCCTAGGTATTCAATCAACTTAATTCTTCAATAAATCAGAGAAAATAGTTATAAAAAACTTATCTAAACCAATTCTATAGGGCAAATTGTGGTCCCTCGTATTAATTTTATGCCTATTTAGGTAGTTACTCAACCTTTAGATTGACTTCGATAATTCGATGATGAAAGTTTCTGTAACTTTACCCTTAGTGCCTTGGCCCTTAACTTTATAACGACTCATAGAATATTTTACGTAAAATGGAAACCCTTAATCAGTTTAAGTTATTAGGTTACCATAAGGGTCAGTTTGTAGTTATCGTTTCTTTGTGTAAAAAGTTAAAATTTGGGAAGTGTTGATTTTTCCTGAAAATTTTAAACGACTTTAGTCTAGAATAGCAATTACAACTTCCTTTCAGGGCAGTATATGTCAAATTGTCGGTAGTGTATAGCATGTGTCAAAATAATTGGTTACTAATACATATTTTTTTCTAAGCTGTTCCTTATCGAGCTCAGAAGAGGTACCCACTGATTTTTCTTTTAGACATATATTTTAATGTAATTTTGGTATGTTGTATAATCGATCAAAACTCACAAATCCAGGCTATAAACAAATTTTGACATTACCAAAAATGTCAGGAACGAACTCATACCAAACTCGTACTTTATTGTACCTATAAATTAAAAAATACTTATTTCAGCTAGAAGAATAGCTTTTTTGTTAGTTATTTTATTGGAAAAGCTTTAGTTTCAGCTAGAAAGATTGCATTTTTATTAGTTATTTACTTTGTCGTTCTTTAAGTCTAACTTTTGCATATTTTCTTTCTACAAAGTTGACTTTAAATGATAATTTGTATTTTCTATCTTGTTGATTATTTCAGTAATAATATCTGTTTTAGAAGTTTTATAATTTTGTTTCAGTTACCTACTTGATTTAACATATGACTTGTTGATTATTTATGAATGAATGAATTAATGAAAAAGAGGTGGTGATACTAGATCATCGATGCCTAGGCCTCCATTGGGCCCTTTACATCCAACCATAGCTGCAGGTAATTCGAGGCCGATCATCTTTGCGAATCCAAGCAGTCTCGTTAGTTGAACTTACTTAACTGCTGCCGGTAACAAAATTGTATCTCGGAAATATTTCTGTCTCAATCCGTTGAGTGCTGGGCACTCTCTGAAGACATGCTCAACAGTTTCATCCTCCTCCAAACACCATCTGCACGTCGGGTTGTCTTCGACACCGATTCTATGAAGATGGCTCCTGAAGTGATAATGTCCTGTCAACAATCCCATCACAATTCGCAGCTCTTTCCTTCCCAAGGAGAGAAGCTCCTTAGCACGCCGTGCACTAGGCCCAATTATATGTTCCTTAGCACACTACATTCCAAGAGGTTTCCTCCATGATTCAATAAATTTGCTTTCCAGAAACAATTTTAAGTCCCTTTCACCAATAGCAATTGGGACAGGTAATATTGGTTGGGGTCTATACGATTCAGTCGCCAAACTCAACTTTGCCAGACGGTCTGTTTCCTCATTTCCGCGTATGCCCGTGTGACCAGGGACCCATACGAGTCTGACTGTGCAGCCGTTCCTTGTCATACCATTTAGTACATCTTTGCACCCAGACATAAGTCTTATTTACGACACTGGACTTCAGTGCCAATATGGCAGCCTTACTGTCTGACCATATATGTATTACTCTATTCCTGTTTATGTCCTTCTCATAGAGATGGATACACTGCACAATAGCATAAATTTCCGCTGTGAAAATTGTCGCATATTGTCTGAGAGGAATACTCTCTGACTCCTGTGCTCCTGCCGAATACTCCGACTCCGGCTGTTTCATCTTGTCGAGATCCATCAGTATACCACCAGGATCCATTTTTCGGAAGATTTTGTCCTCTCTCTCAATCCTCTCTGCTTGGCAGAAATATCTCCAGGGAGAGGTTGGATTTTAAAAGCGGCGCCATGTAATTTGTCTGCATGGGGAGTAATGGACACCTCTCTACAGCGCTTTCCCAGGCACCTGAGTAGCTGCCCGTTCCAATTCCATGATGTCCTAGGCAAGTTAGATGATAAACAGTGTAAAGAAGAGGCAGGTTCACCAGGACTTCCAGAGCTCTGATGGAAGCAGTCCTCATCGCACTCAATATTCCCACATAAGCCATTCTCTGAACTTAATCACGTTGTAGTTGCGGTTTGTTATACTACGCCACCATACAACAGCGGCGTACGTTATCATGGGGAGGATCACCATAGTGCATATCCAAAATAGCACTTTAGGTGTCAGTCTCCAGGTACACCCAAAGTCTAGTTTACAAGCCCAGAAAGCACATATGGCTTTCTTGGTTCGAACCTCAATATGATCATTCCAGCTCAATCGTGTGTCCAGAATTACTCCCAGATATTTAACAGTCACCTTAAGTTGAAGAGTCCTTCCCACCAATGTAACTCTGGGACGTCTTCCTATTTACCTCTTTTTTGTGAAGAGTACCATCTCGGCCTTGTCCGGATTTATTCCAAGCCCCTCCCTGCGGCACCATCGTTCCGTGATCCGGAACGGCCCCTCCAGGTCCCAGACATGGCGACAGGACACAAAATGACTATTTCATCAGCATAGGCCTGTGTATACCAACCGGCATCATAGTTGAGTATTTATATTTACGTTTATTAATACATTTTGTTGTTAGTTTACAAAGATTAAGATCTTTATGACTCCCTATAGTTGACTCAGTTTATAACTAGTATATGCTAATTATGAGACTGATGAGAGATATTCTATAGGCTGATAATTGTAATAATAAGTGTCATTCTTTAAAATTAACGACTAATTACATTATGAAATAAAATTTTCATATTTTACTAATCATTTTGTAAAAAATTGGTACTAAATTAGGTGGTTCAATTTAAAGGAGACTTAGTAATCCATAAATGTACATTTAAAGCCAAATAAATTCCCTAACTATATATAAAATTTGAAACGCTTCGAAGGATAAGCCTGGCGCTATGAGTTTTCCAATTTTACATGATTCAGTATGAGATAACTTATCCTATTTCAACAAGATGGAACCGGAATGTTCAGCAGGCTCACGGGAGTCTGAGAGTTCTATCCACTCGAACAACATTCGACGATTTTAACAGCGGAAATTTATGCTATTCTTCAGGGTGAGAGGGACATAAACAGCAATTGGCTTTAACATGTGCTTCAACAGTAGGTCTTCGATAATGACACTTAAGTCCAGTACCGTAACCTCGCGACTAGTGTCTGTGTGCGAGGATGTACTGACAAGGATGGAATCTGCAATTGAACCATATGAACCTCAACCAATTCTACTTGTTCCAACTGCCGTTGGTAAAATGGAATTAAATTTATTACTGGAAAGTAAATTTATTGAATGGAAGAGAGGAGCCTCCAAAATGAGGTGTACCAAGGAACATATATTTGGAGGGGAGAGGGAGTTTCCCTCCTTAGGAGGGAAAAAGCTACAAATTGTAGCGAGACAATTGACAGGATATTTTCACCTGAGGGGCCATCATAAGATTGGTGTCGTACATAACCCTATGTGCAAATGGTATCAGGAGAAGGATGGAACTGTTGACTATGTCCTCTGAGAGTGACAATTTTGTTAGGCAAATTCAATTAACGAGGCTGCCTGGATTGGGAAAGACGATCTGCCTCGAATAACCTGGTGGGATGTAAAGGGCGCAACAATACCTAGACATCGATAATCAAGCATCACCACGTTCTTGTTCACTCATTTACTCATTCATTCATAGCTATCACTTAGAACCGTGCTAAGCCAGGACATATGATAGTTTTAAATCAATTCTTGAAAAATTGGATCTGAAAATCAACATTTATACAATTATATTTTGTAGTAAACACCAACGAATTATTATCCTTATTTTTTTACATTTTTAATTTAATTTGTTCCATAAAAAATCCTTTATCGTTTTAGAAAGTATAATTACCTCCATAAAAGCACAATCATTAGGTTTAAAAAAACTTCTTTTGAAAATTTAAAGTTTAAAAAACAGCATCAAATTTATTTTACCGTTATTTAATGCCCATTTTCCTCTTTATTCGCGAAAAGACTCTGCAGGAATAAATTCTAAAAGAGCGAATGAGCAAAAAATTTATTTTTTGGAGTGGTACAATAAATATAATAAGTTTTGAGCGCCTTAGACAGTTTGCAGGGGATATAATAATAAAAAAATGAGAACGAAAAATTGTAACGAAATGAGTTTCTTGTTCGAATAATTGTATATTATAAAATAATGTGCGGTAGATCACTGAATATATCAAAATAAATAGATAAATAACTACATAGTGTAAGTTCGACCCAATCAACAAGGTACATTTATTATTAGTGCATTATACTGGGAAAAAGTTTTCCTGTGTATCTCGATGGTAATTTTGTTCTATATTATATCGAATATTTAATACAAATTCGCATCAAACTGCAAAATTCCGATAATTAATTTATGAAGTATATGCACGGGGAAATATGATACGATAATTTGGTTACTGTTCGCTAAGTTGTTCTCCATCGAAACTCCGATAATTAAATTTTAAGTAAATGGCTCAAATTAGAGTATCTATATTGTTTGGCAGTAATTAAGTTTTACATCCTTATAAAATATTTGTATAAGTTCAATTAGCAACGTTATAATATTTTCTGATCGAATCATTCGGTCAATAATAAGATGATGGTAATTTTCGACACTTTTGGGGTTATTTTAAAGATATAGTGTTGCTATTTTCACTTTAATGTCCTAAATTATTAAGAATATCGAATTCTGACCTTGTTTTTCGAAATAAAGTAAACACATTATATATTTTTGAATAGCCTAAATTATACTTAATCCACACCTAAAATAATATACAGGGTGTCATATATAAACAATCGTAAGTAACATTTAATTCCGAGGACGATTTAAATGTGATGGTTGAAAGAAACATGTTATTACAAGTTCAAGATCAGTTTCGAGTTCATAAATGTAAAGCCCTTTTAACATTAAGAAACGTCATTAAACCCTTATTTTCTTTGGTTTCTAAGCCCTTTTGTGTTTTCCTGTCAGACAAGAGCAATTAACTTTCAATTGGCATCTAGATGTGAAAAAGTTATATGATATATTATCACATTATACAGGGAATTTCCTCTACTTTCCAGTTCATCAATAAAAAGTAGAAGTTCCCATTAAAAAAAAGAAGTTGACCTTTAAATGACCTTAAAATACGGATCCAAGGTCAGTTTTAAGATCATAAACGTTTAATTCCCTTAAAATAAAAGAACTTTTATCTTGTGTATTTTTTTCGGGAAATGCTTAGTTTCCGATATTTTTTTTGAGTTAAAATTGTGACAGAATTCGATCATAGACTCTTTCCAATGATATATTGTGGTAGCGTTAACCCTTTCATCTATAATCAGTTTCTACCCCATACTAATTAGTAACTATTTTAATAACCTATAATTGAATTTCATAGTAATAAAGACACTCTGGAAGTCTGCTCTTTTGACTTCTCTCTTGCAGCTTTAGTACCAAACACTACGGTTATTAAAGCTTACTATAACCATGACTCAAATCTTCAGGACTCAGGAGATGCTGTTAGTTAATTGGTCAATTGACATCTCTTGTTTTGTAGGTCTCGCAACAGCGCACCCGCGAGTTAATTTGCGTGAAGGTTTTAATTAAATTGAATAAAACAAGTTTCTCAAAACAACTTATATCTTATTATATTTAACAAAAATAAATAGAAAAACGAACTATTTACAATGAGAAACTTAAAACTAATAGCAACTTACAAAAACTAAAAAAATTGCTCTTCTCGGCCGTTATTTAACCAAAAACTTAAAACCCAATTTTGAAAAAAAAAACACGTATAAATAGCTTAATAAAATATTAAACAAAAAAGAAAATAAAACGCGAAAAACAGCTATTTATATTACTTAATCAAACCGTATGAAAATCGCGAAATGCCCCACTAAAATAACACACGATAATCCCTTAATTTCCCGAATTAAATCAAAACAAATCAAACAAAGATAACCTTCTTTCCCGACGATTATACTCGTGACGTAATTATCTGCAGCACTGGTACTACCGTACCGTTCTAACCGACATTCAAATTGTGTCTAAAATTTACTATTCCTTAAAAGAGTGTCTTCGAATCTTACACCCCCTCTCCCTTTGTTTCCAGTTTGTACCCAAATTACAAGATGGAACCCGGTAAACGTCAATTTCTTTCCCTTAAAGTTTGAAGGTTTCGCTCGTTACATTCTGAGGGCGTTAGCTATTCTATACCGGATGCTTGATTCACGAATTGACCTTTGAGCATCTTAAGCTTAATTTTTATATAAAAGAATAGTAAAACAAACTAACCTACGTCTTCCTATAATGAAAAGAATACATGTTAAAGACTGTAAAAAAAACTATTCACTTTTCTTGGCTGTTTTGGCAATAAACATCTTAACTCATTATTTCTTGTGAATAGAAAAAACAGTGATTACTCATTATTCGTTTTACAAATGGCCAAACGATATATTTCTATTATAGTGAGTTTATTTGATCATTCTTTTGTTTCCTAACAATGGGAAAATCGTTCAAAATATTAAAATATTTTAACGGTATTCCACATACCATATGTTAAAAACTACCCTTATCACGTCTGGTTTTATTTACTTAACCCGGGCAGGATTACTTAGACAGATTTATAGGCAATTCTAAGAGAGGGTTCTATTACGTCTTTATAAATTAATTAACTTCATGTATTTTTTTTTAAGAAAACATTTAAACGACAAAGATCATAAAAGTTAAGTTCGATAACTGATTCATTCTTCCTTTAGACCTTCGTGGATAGTGATAAAAAAATACAACTACCCTGTTTCCACGGAATATCTATTCACAGAGTGATTATTTAATTATTTATTTTAACAGAAAATAGTTGACATTGAACAATGAAAAATAATTAACATTTGTTCCATTAGAAAATGGGACAACTGTATATATAAAATTAATATCTAAATTATTTACTTTCACCACTATTTTAGTAGAAATCCAGCCTATGGTCAAATCTGTTTTTACGCAAATTGGTAATCATAAGAGATTACAAATAAATAATAATAATATTTAGATTTTTGATTTCCTCTACATAAATTCAAGTTCCTTCTACAAACAATCGTTTAAAATGAATTTTTCATTTTTTAAATTAAACTCCAAAAGCCTCCGCCCTCTTTCCAAACATCATAATCAACAACGCACCGATGACAAATTGGCTTTTTACTTGTTAAAATAAATTTCATTTTTATTGGATTTTTTCCTCTCGCAAAATTCTGGTTTAAATAAACAAGTGAGCGAATAAATCAGTAACTTCAATTAAAAATTAAATACCGACTGTATTTTGTTGCTATTAAAATGCTTTGCAATGAATTTTATTAGCCTTGTAAATTACATTAAACATTCACAATTTTGACAGTTACGATTTTCATTAGCCTATTTTAAACTACTTGGATAAAAATCTAAAAAAAATTCATTCAACTGGCGGACACATGAATATTTATTGAAACTATTAAAGTAGTAAAATATATTAAATCTACTCGCTCCCACGTTCAAAGCAGGAAGATTAATTGACAAATTTGCAACCACCGTCTGGACTTTCTTACAATAAATTTACCGTCACCATAAATTCTTAAATGTCATGTTGGCAAGAGGCAGTAGTGCTTTAATGTTTAAGTTAAAAAAAAGAGAAACCTACTATTATCAGTAAGTAGCAAAATCAATTTTTAATTTTTTAAACAGCCATTGGCATGGGGAAAAAGACGGACATCAAACAAAAACTCTTGAACAAACTACAAACCAGATCTGTTCGATATAAACTTAAAATGATGGCCCTACCATGTTGAGCGAGCTCTACTATACAAACTTCACTGAAGCCATATTAAAATACAAAATTCGGAAGTGAATATTAAGTATTTTCGTCACTATAACCTACATGGTCATTCTTACTTATATTTAGATAACCCTGCTTACTTTTATGCCCTGGCATAGAGACTGAAAATGATACATCTTAATCACATCTGTCATTGAAAGCTTCTTCAGCAGGAATATTCGATTCGAAATCAGAAATAAAAAGCGATAGTTATGGATATTCTGCCCATGGTAGTCTATGCTCAAAATTTAGTCCTCTAATACTGTGCAGAAGAAATAAACAAAAGAAATAAAAAAAAATATATAATTCATGACAAGGAAGTCACAATCTGCTCCCACTGGAATGAAAACACTTCCCTCAAGTTTCCACTAGTTGGCAGGGAACTGAGTGTTTTCAGAGCAGTCAGAGCAGAAAATGGTTTTCTCTTCACGAATTATATTTTTTCATTTCCTCTGCACAATACTAGAGGACTGAATTTTGAGCGTAGAATGCCGTGGGCAGTCTATCCATAAGTATCGCCTTTTATTCCTAATTTTTGACCGAATACTCTTGCTCCTGCACCACGTCCCACTTTGAAAGCGTCTGTCGATCATCCTACTTCCACGACCGCCATGCAAGTAATCCTAAACCTTACACCTCTACATTTACTTGAAGAGAGTATGGCGAAAAGGGCAATTTATAGGATGACAAGAGATGAGGACCCAATCTCTTATCCATAAATTAACAAGTCTGAGACATGCCCCAAGATGAAATGAAAAAGAAATTCAACTTTGTGAAAAACTTCAACACAAAGTTGAGTCACAAGAGCGAATGAGATAGAAATACATAGGAATATGACATATAGGTGGTTCCAAAATAACGGAGGGGACTGGAATAGGAGATAGATACTACTAAAGCTTGTTTAAATCACCAAGCGTTTTCAGGCAGAAATACATCCATTAGGAGATGTCTTCAATTCAACAAACAAAAAAACTATCACGGCCAAGAGATTATCAACATGCCGAATAGTCAATCAGTGCGCTGAGCTCTCAAGTTATCAGCTCCAAGTTGGTCTGGGAATGCCTAGAGGAATTGTTTGAATAAGAATAATAAAGTCACCCTCCTGCGAGTACCGGACCACACGGGGCTAGAGGGGAATGAAATAGTAAATAGTAGACAGGCTCGCGAGAGCAGGGGTTTAGACACCATTTCTGGGGCCAGAGCCTTTCAGTGGAATCAGTAGCAGCATAATGCAAAAAGAATTAAAAATAGAGGAAAAAAGCAGGAGATTCAATTCATGGACGGAGCTCCAAAGATTGAGCGAAGATACTTCTTGGGAACTCTGACCAGAAGAGATTCAAAAATGCATAAGCCTAAGTAAAAACCAACTCAGAGGTCTAACAGGGGACCTTACAGGGCATTACTACCTGAAAGAATGCCTCAAGAAACTTGGACTGGTAGAAGGAGAAGAGTGCAAATTCTGTGAGGAAAAAGACGAAATCTCTATTCGTATCTTTTCAGAGTGCAGCGCTCTAAAAAACCCTAGGAGGCGGTTCTTGGGTACACACCAAATCGAAGAAGGGGAGCTACCTACCTTGAAGCCGTGCAACGTCTTAAGGTTCCTGAGGAAAATAGGACTGGAAGACCTGCTCTAGCCGATAAGGTAATTCTTACGACTTGGCATCAGTAAAGGGGCACAATAGATCTACCAAGTCACAGTGTACAGACCCAAATTCTACGGACCAACACATACATAAGGTTTTTTTAAATCACTTCAGCGTTTTTTAGTAACATTAAGGAATTATTTTAGCAGGAATTCACATGGCATTGCTTAAACGATCTTATGCGGAAGTTTTTGATTCGATTATATGAAAATTGATGATGTAACAATAGTTTTAAGTTTCAGCTTTTCCAAGAGTGAGTAGTGGGTGCAGTGGTGCGGGATGTTGGAAATATCTGACGTTCCAAATTCATTTTGCCGGAAAAATTTGGATTGTGTTATGTTAGGTATGAATAATAGAATATGCATTTTCTTGAAAAAATCATTTTTAAACTTAACAATAAACGAATTGTTGTATTTTCATACTTTATGCATAATAAGTCATTAATCGTTTAACGATATTTTTAACACACTTGGTACATTTTGGGAGATAAAGGGTGTTTTTTATAGAGGTATAGAACTTTAAGTTGGCAACACTTTTTTAACTGACGGCCATTTTGTCAGCTGTCAAGTGATTTATGTTTAGTTTGGTTTCGCATTTCAACATGAATAGATTGACGCCGGAACAACGCTTCCAAATTATGCAAATTTATTTTGAAAATCATGGTTCTGTTCGAAATACGTATCGCGCACTACGTCCATTAACGGCCAACATAATCGTCCATCAGAGCAATTAATTTGATTAACTATGGAACGTTTTCGCACCAATTTTACTCTAAATGATAATATGCATCCACAGAGACGTCGTACAGTGCGTACAGAAGATGTCATTGTTGCTGTAGAGCGTAGCGTAGAGGAAGACCAGAATCAATCTATCCGCCATCGTGCACAGGAATTGGATATGTGTCCATTCACTTTATGGAAGATTTTGCGGAAAGATCTTGGTTTGCGTTCTTACAAAATCCAACTCTTGCAAGAATTGAAGCCACACGATCACCTAGCAAGGCGTAGATTCGGTGAATGGACCCAAAACAAGATTGCCGTTGATCTCGATTTTCATAAGCGAATTTTGTTTAGCGATGAAGCTCACTTTTGTTTGAATGGATACGTCAATAAACAAAACTGCCGTATTTGGAGTGATGATAATCCTCAAGTGTATATTGAGACACGGTTACATCTAGAAAAACTGACTGTTTGGTGTGCTTTATGGGCTGGTGGAATCATTGGTCCGTACTTGTTTAAAAACGATGCTGGTCAGAACGTTACAGTCAATGGTGACCGCTATAGAGCCATGATTACTGACTTTTTCGTTCATCAATTGAACAACCATCATGTGCAGGAGCTGTGGTTTCAACAAGACGGCGCAACATGTCACACAGATCGTGCCACAATTGATTTATTGAAGGAAACGTTTGGTAACCGCATAGTTTCACGTTTCGGACCCGTGAATTGGCCTCCAAGATCGTGCGACTTAACGCCGCTAGACTATTTTCTGTGGGGATATGTGAAGTCACTAGTCTACGCCGATAAGCCCGAAACGATTGATCACTTGGAGGACAACATTCGCCGCGTTATTGCCGATATACGGCCACAAATGTTGGAAAAAGTCATCGAAAATTGGACCTCCAGATTAGACTACGTCCGAGCTAGCCGTGGCGGTCAGATGCCAGAAGTCATATTTAAATTAGAATGCCAGAAGTTTATCTTTCGAATAAAGTAAATTTCATGTTAATTTAAAAAATTCATCTTTGCTTTTTTCCATTTAAAAGTTGTATACCTCTATAAAAAACACCCTTTATTAATGTTATTTTTCATATTTTATAGATATTTCTAAGGCTCACAACTTTTGTTTGCAATAGCTTTTTCTACAACTGTTTAATAAAAAATTATGACAAAAAAAAATTGAAGTCTAAAAAACCATAAATTATCATCATTCTGAACATCCTCCCGTCGGCTGATATCTAGAAACACTAAATGTCAAAATCACCTCGTATCAAGGTTAATTCGACTTACCCAACATTAGTGAGGACTGCTTTTAGATCTTTTTTGCAAAAATTCCCCTCACTTCGATGTTACATATGTAGGTGTGCTGTACCATACTTTTATATTTTTATGTTTTGGTTGATATATTAAATTTTTTTAGGTTGTCCTTAAAAAGTCTTCAGTTCACGTATGTAGTAAATATTTACGAGATACGTATTTCAGTTAAAATAAGATGACAACCATATTCGAGTAACATTTCTAGTATGTATTCCACATTTTTTATGAGACGTGAAGGCGTAGCGAGACTATGCTATTATTTATGATTTACTGAAAGTAAAAAATAAATAAAAAGAAAAGCAGGCAATGAAAAAAACTTAAAATATTTGTTCCACAGTGCAACTTAATCTATTTCCAGTTTAGATATATTTCTTTTTAAAGAAATAAACGTCGTAATACTTTTCAATCATCCATCGATTTTCCTTCATCCAGGGCTTTTCACAACCAGCTTTTCCAGTTAAATAAAATCTATTCAAATCACCAGGGCTACATGTATATGGCGGTCAAAAAACATGAAAAGATTTTATTACTGAAAAAGATGTACGAAATGGGAATTAGGGAGTTAAAAGCTCGGAATCCTCATTAGGTGGCAAATAACAGATTATTAGATCTCTAATATCTTCGTGAACTCTGGTTTCTTAAAGATGGCACAACAAACATCGACCGTAACGAGCACTGCTGACAGTTGTTTTTATTTGAAGCTTTAACTTCCCTGCAAAAACATAGTTAAATAATATATCTTACGAATTCTACTACAAATAATAAATATTTCTCTAAACGTTCCCATTAAGGTCAAATAACAATAGTTAAAATTTGGTTCTGATCGGTTTACTAAGTTCTTCAGTTATTTATAACAAGCAAAAACCCTTTTGTTTTTAGTACGTAATAGTATAGATTTTTAGCGTCAGCTACGTTTACGTATACCAAATTATAACTGCCACTACAGTAAATGTATTTCTACTGCCTAAAGAACGGCAATTAAGAAAACACATTTAATATTAATTATGGAAAATTTAATTATTCTTTAGGGAAATTTTCATTACAGAAAATTTACGACTATAAAATTTACAGGATAGAACTATTTAAAGTTATAGTTAAGAATGTTTTTTAAATTATGGCAAGATATCAAATACCCTAAAAAAAGAATTATATCAAAATCATTTAAATAAAATTATGATTATAATATTGTAAGCCTTTAGTAGTTCTTTATGGTAAACATTAATCCGTCAATATATGTAGACATATTGTATTTTTCTTGCGAACTAAGAATGTTACAATATTTTTGGTGACAGCACCTATCAGATTATGAGGATAAAGTGACAGATGGTCAGTCATTATTCGGATCTTAAAAAGTAGAAATATTATATTATTACAATATTTCACTTCCCTGAATAAACATATTAAAGTATCTATAGTCTAATAAATAATAGCGAAAGAAAAAAAAATGAATGGTCAGAGCAAAGAACTTGGATCACCGATACGGCAGGAAAAACACACTAGTAAAGTGGGATTTTGCCAGATATATAACAGGAATTGGAGACGGACGATGGAACCGTAAAATTTTGCAATAGAGACCCTGGGAAGGAACGAAAGAACAGGTAAAATTGCAGAAACAGAGAGAGACCTATGGTCATATTTATCTAAAACGGGAAGCGTTTTATTTTTTGATTATTAGATTTTGTAAGTATAATTTTTATTGGAAACAAATTACACCAAGTTTGTCGCTTCCCTGACTATCACCTCCGCAAAGTTAGCCATTCGCAATATTGAAGATAAGAAATATTTAGTTTTTCCTTGGGGGGAAACTTAATAAGTATGTTTTACAATTTTAAGATATGGCAATTAGAAAGAAAATGAGAAAGTAAATATTAAAAAATTAAGAAGAAATATAATTAAAAAATAAATTAAGTTGCAAGCATAAATACTGAATGAGGTATAAAAAACATAAGAAGTTGGAAAGCGAAAACTAAAATTCTGGAAAAAGCATAGTTAAAATGTTACTGGAAAGGTGGTGTTATTCTGGTTGTATCTGTATTGTGAAAATACACTTTATGTGGGTAGCTTCTGTATATAACATAGTAGGAACAAACAAAGTATTATAGTTAATGCAATGGTTTGTAAATTTACAGAATCACACGTAATAATCTTAAGTCTCTTCTTAGCAATAATAAAAATCACCGAAGAGCTAAACTAAAATTTTCTGTTTATTTATTCCTAATATTTCCAATTTTTTCAGCCAATCTGTATATTCAAATAAAATAATATAAAATTTTCCTCGGCTGTAAATCGTAAGCAGTTTCTTCCGTTTTTCTTTCAGGATAAAGATAAAGTTTTCCGGTCGGATTAGATGATATTTTCATGAGAGCGTTTTTACCCCATTTGCTTCGGGTGGATCAGACAAAATGGATAAAAATATTGGACAGGCTGACAGTAATTCTTAAGTTTAAGTTTCGTTGCAATTTTTGCACTATTATGTTTGATGTTTAATAAGACTTTAATATGTTTGTTTGAAGGTCATAGACAATGATGTTTCTTGCGAAGTAGTAGATATCTGTTGGACTTCCATTGTTTTTTGTTGAATTTACTGTTGTTGAATATCACGTTTCGACTAGTAGTTATCTCTAGCCGTTTCCAAGTGAAACTAAATAAATCCCTTAGCTACATGACTATTTATACTAAAAGTAAATGCAGTAGAGTATGACTGAGATGAGTGCAGTCATGCCTGCTATGGCCAAATCATATATTTTTTGCGAGTTATTAACCCAGGACAATGTATTTCCTTGTAATGGTCTCAGGATTGGAAGAAGAAATTTGGCAAGTTCAAAAGTCGGAGAGTTCCGGAAACTCGCAGAAATAGGACAATATCGACAACGAATAAAGAACGAAAATCAGTATTGAACATTCCCTATATTAAAGACATTTCGAAAAAAGTTAGAAGAATAGGACAACGATATAAGATCAACGTTGTTTTCAATTCAAATAACTTTCTGAGAAGTCGGCTCACTAGGGTCAAACCAACAACTCAAAGAGACATGAAGAACTGTGTATATCAGATACCATGTGAATGTGGCAATTCCTACATTGGCGAAACAAAGAGACCTCTTGACGTAAGGATCAAAGAACACCAAAAATGCACATCGCGAGGAGAAACAGAAAAATCTGGTGCCGCCAATCATGCCTGGACTCATGGACACCACATAAAATGGTCTGAGGCTAAAATACTACACCGAGAACAACATTGGAGAAAACGGAAATTCAAAGAAGCCGCTGTTATTCATCAGAGCTCGAGTTGTTTTAGTAAACTATCTTTAGATATAAGAGAAGTGTGGAAATCACTTCTTAGTAGTTATAAACTAAAACTAAATGCAGCATAAAAAAAAATATGATTTTACCATAGCAGGCATGACTGCACTCATCTCAGTCATACTCTACTGCATTTACTTTTAGTATAAATAGTCATGTAGCTAAGGGATTTATTTAGTTTCACTTGAAAACGGCTAGAGATAACTATTAGCCGAAACGTCATGATATTCAACAAAAATAAAGACAATGGAAGTCCAACAAATATCTACTACTTCGCAAGACTGTAATATATATATATATATATATATATATATATATATATATATATATATATATATATATAGGTATATATATAGGTATATATAGGTATATATATATATATATATATATATATATATATATATATATATATATATATATATATATATAGGTATATATATATATATATATATTTTATTTTGTCCTTTCTTGGGTTTAAGTTCTTTATTTAACAAAAAATACAATTGACGTTTCGCCCTTTATTTAAGGCATTTTCAAATATAATTAAAACATTCACGCAAGAACATATGTACAATTTTAAAAACAAACAAACACTCTAAAACAGTATTAAAATCTTTAAAAAATATTTCATTTTACCGGTACATAGATTGACATTTTGTTTATTAAATGAGACTGGTCAAGTAGTGACTGTTACTGATGCTCGATATCGTGACATGATAACCGAGTTCTTTTGAGATAAATTAGATGATATTGATGTGGACAACGTGTAGTTTCAACAAGATAATGCCACATGCGATATAGCCCGTGAAACAATTCAATTACTGCATGAGATATTTCCTGGTCGTGTACTTTCTCGTTTTGGTGATTAGAATTGACCCTTTACAACATGTGATTTAACACCACTGAACTTCTTTCTATAGAGTTATTTGAAGTCAAAAGTCTATGCCAGCAAACCCATAACCAGCTGTGCATTGAAGGAGAAAATTCAATTCTGGATAAACAAAATTACGCCCCATTTATGAAAAATAGTCATGGAAAATTTCGACAAAGAGTGCGTGCGCCAGCATATATATGTAAATACCACAATTGAGATATGGATATAATTATACTCTACCTAGAATTAATTTAAAAATAGCCCCTTCAACTAGTACTGTGCAGACTTCAAAAATGTGTTAAATAAATAACTGAATCTACCTTTGATAAGAAATTTAGAATATAACACAGTTGTTAATTTTTTTTAATTTTAATATTGCAAACCAAATTTTGCATTAACCTGAACTAACAATGAATCAATTTATAATGTTCTAAAAAAGGGCTGTCCTATTATTCACCATTCTAATGGATGCGTGCTTAGTATCGTATTCACATCTAAACGGTAAACACGGAAAATAGTATGGCCCCAAGCGATGTTCTTCCATTAGTATATCATAATGGATGTACGGCAGAATTGTTATCATTTTATGAACGGTAAAAGAAATGAAATCGGAAATAAAATACCAAAAGAAAGTTTTTTATTTTACCAATTATTTAGCACAAGTTCACAAATTTTGTTACGTATAAGTTAAAAAACAATAACCTGACAAGTTTTTCGTCAAATTTCTGTTCGAATATTCCAAGCAATTCCTCAAGATTTGCCTTGAAAAGCATAAGAGGATGCTTAAATGGATAACACTAAAATCAAGAACACGGATTTGACACTCAAAGTATAAAAGAGTTATACCTAAAGTCCATAATTTCTGTCAGCCAGTCATCGCTCACAAATGGAGTGCTCCAAGTTGTGCACCGTTAGAGGAATTAATTTCAGTGGCGTGTGCATTTCAGAAAATAATAAATGAAGAAATTTTCTCATATTTCTATCAACCAACGACCTTGCATAGGTATGTTCACAAAGTGAAAGGTAGTTTTGGATTATAACTGACTGAGAGCCTCCTGTAGGTCCTACCGATTTTCCTTGGTCTGTCAGCCGTGGCTGCTGATAGCCCAAGGTTATTCACTGATGCCGCCGGTTTCCAAGCAATTAACCCTCAACGCCTTAACAAGCCTTTGGTCTGCACTCAGTGTAGTTGCTCCAGGTGCCGATTTCACCCATTACTTCGCACTTTTTCTACATTTTGCTTACGGTGTAGTGTTATTTTTTAAGATATTTTATGCACACTTTAGATGCACTTAAGGTATTTTATGCATATTACTTTAGGTATAAATGTGACGATCTTGTTTACATTGATACACTGGTTTTTAAAAGAGAAGGACGCGAGACCTCACAATGAGGTTAATGATAAAATTCAACAAAAAAAAAACACTAGAGTACCGTTGAAGGCTAGTAACAGCACAAGCGAGCAAAAATGCCGGAGAGTAGGGGTGGGAAATTAAGGGCGCCACTGCATCTAAAGCTAGGCTGAATGCAGAAGCCTTTCACGATGTTATACGGGATTAGTTTTTAAATTTACTCTTCAGCAAGCACACCAAAACAAGAAAAGATACAAAAGCAAACAGCAGATGGTTCAAATAAAATTCGGTAGTATTTCGTTATAATAAAAAAATCTTTAATTAAAATTAAACCGTTATAATAAAATCTTTAACAAAAAAATTATACTGTAGATTAAGCTGGATGTAACAAAATATTAAAAACATATCTAAATCAATTCAAACGGTTGACTAAAATCTCACACAATATAGCCAACTAGTTAAAAAAAAAACAAATTATAAAACAAACCGATTTCTTTCCTCCATGATCATAGATGCCGAATTATAGCGCAACGCCTTACAATAGTAAAGTATAATTCTGATTAATTGTTATTAAAATTATGGATAAAAGTAAGTTAATATTAGGATTTGCCTGAGTTTTCCAGTTGTTTAATTTTTCGGCCAGACTGATAGATGTGATGTTCAAACAAGTAGGGTGGATACCTATAAGATGTATAAAAGCAATTAAAAAAATACCCATAGGGTGGACCCAGATTTTCTAGGGCCTAGACTGATTCCTGGTTAAAAACGCGCTCAAGACTCACAAAAAATTCTTGTTTCCTGGTTTTGTCTCGGTAATGGCAAAAAAAATGCCCAAACAGGCACAAAAACTGAAATGAAACGATACTAAAGTGATACCGGACATTAGCACTTCAACCCCAAATCCAGTAATATGCTGCAAATCCAGCGGGAGGAAAATCTTCAGTTTTCTTAGGTCGATTCTAACAGGAAAAAGTGAAAATAAGGGCGAAATGATTACATTTTATAGGTAAGCCTAAAGCTTACACGACACCCTACTGCCTTTAAGTGTGAAAGAAAATTTTACAGGAGCACCAAATTAACAGAAACAGTAGTGCAAAATTGACCTGGAGCGACTCGGAACAACAAGCAAAGGCTGTAACAGATTTGCTAATTAATTAGATGTTAGCATTTTTGGTTCAGAATCAGATAGGAATTCATTGTTTATTTTTATTTTAAAATTAAGAAATATGCATTTCCTGCCAGCCATTAGCAACACAGTATTAGTTGCTCGACCAAACTTCGTTTCAAAAATTACAAAACAGTAAACACAACCTAACATGCTCTTACCTCAAAGAATGCGAACTTGCCTGTACATCAACTGAAAGTGTCACACTAGACAGTGACAGATAACCTCAACAAAATGTCAACAAACCCTATGAAATTATTTAAATTAAAAATCAGGAAAAACTGCTATAAAAATGTAAGAATTTCACTTGAATAACCGATAAGAGTCAATGACTTATGAATCAAGCTAGAAATAAAAATTAAATTTAGACTGTATTTCTTACAGGCAAATTACAGAATGATTAAGAAAATAATCGAGTCGGGAAAAAAAATTCACAAGAAGGAAAAATTAAGCTCGAAATATAGTAAAGCCCAAAAATGCAACGAATAGTCTGCTGTTATAGGAAGGATATACGAGAAATGCTTGATGAAAATGATGTGTTGCCCATAACGTGAATATTTGCAAAAATAAGGTAAAGTTAACCATATTAACCATTATAAACTTGAGATGAAATTTTAACCGTAATAGCATAAGATTTCTCCAGACTTTAGTTTAAGCTTTCGGTTTGAAAATATTTGCTATATAGACTCTGAATGTGTCTTTGCCTAACTTTTTTTTATGAAAATGTGAAAAAAAAATATCTATTTTCCAGCATGTTTCATTTCCAATAGTCTATATTTCTTTTCAAACAGCTTAAATTCAATCAACTTTATTTAACATAATAAATCTGAGCATTTTTTAATTACTGAGACTAATATTGTAACAAGAAAAACTTAGATCTTAAAATTGTTTGGGTCTCTCGGACGCGTGTTTCAATATATTTTGTTTTATAATTTTATAAGAAAAGACTATTATTATTCCATTAATCCTTTTAATCTTAATTAACAATCAGGGCAGTAAAATTTTCAACAAAGAAATAATATAATTACGTACCAAAATAAATAAAATAACAATTAGTTCAATAATTAAAATTTCTATAGCGGAGTTTTAAGTAATTTACAAAGTTTTCGCAATTTTAGACAGGAAAACTTTGCTAATTCTTTTGTGTAAAATTAACATTTAGATTGGTGAAATTACCATCTCCAGTGATTGTGAAGAAAAATTGAATCTTTTTGTTATGAGAGACCAAACTCTTAATACTTGCTCTTTTAAAATTAAAAATAACTTTTCAAAGTAATTAAATGTTTGTAAATTGGGGTTGTTATAAAGAAATTTATCTATCATTAAAATCAGCATAGTTTGGCCATAAATTCTGTCAATAATAAAAGAATGTAAAAGTGAAACAAAAGAATGAAAACCGAAAAAATATAAAGATTTTTATTGTCTACTTTCCGTGATATATATGAAAAAAAAACAGCTTCTCGAAATATCCTATTTTCGTCTTTATACACTTTTCGCTCCATTCAGACGCATGATTATTATAGCACGCATAACATTTAATTTTACTGCACCTAATGCGTTGATAAAAAGGTCTATAATGCTGCTTATGATGGCGTTTGAATTAGCTATTACCTCCAAAATATTATATAAGTAGCAGTCAAAATAATTTTAAGTTTGTGCTTTTATAAAATTGATTCTAATTATGGTATGCACTATTGGATAACAGAGTGGTTTTATCCCGTTAAGAATGACAATAACTGGAGGTACTGTGTTAATGGAACATTGTCTTTTTTTTCTTTGTCTCTTAGCCATTTTCTATCCGTTGGAGGATAACGGACCTAGCTTAGTCTTTACCAACGTACTCTGTTTTTAAACAGTCAGTACCATTTTAGTTCTCTTATCCCTTTTATATTGTAGGCCTTTCGCTGTTGGGGTTTTCCGATACTTCGTCTCTCATTCCACTGTCTCCATTTAGATATATATGTACTGCATCAATTTGTCGCTCTGGTATGTCCGGTCAAGCTCCATTTTAATCTGCTGGTTTTTGTAGCTATGTTGTTATCTTGTTTCTAGACTAGGTGTTCGTTTTTGAATCTCTAAATGTTACTCCGAAGAACTTACGTTTTGTTCTATGTCTAGAACTAGGCCTTGAATTCATTGACCACGTTTTATTTTATTAGAATTAAAATTGTTTGCCCCGAAGGAAAGTGCTTTTAGTCTGGCGCCATTGGTATTATAATACCGGGATTTGTACATCTACAAATATATATATATATATATATATATATATATATATATATATATATATATATATATATATATATATATATATATAAAAGTCTTATTATGTATATATACCATATTATGGTGTTTAAAATTATTATCCAGCCCCAAATATAGGGAATACGCAATGAGAAAAGCAGAAGACGATCTTAGAATTAATAATTATAATGAAATATTAATAAGTACTATTTTTAGAAATAGAAAAAGAGATATTTTAGAACCAAAGTAACCACAAAAAGAAATAAAAAAAATAAAAACTATATTTCCCATGCGTATATTCCTGGTCTGTCAGAAAAAATAAACAATAGTTTTAAACACCATAATATTATAGTTGCCCACAGAGGATACAACCTATTAAACAGAAATTATAGCAATTTCACGTCTAAAATTCCTAAAAATAAAAAAACTTATGTAGTCTACCAAATACCATGTAATAACAGTGGTGTTGTATACATTGGACAAACCAGCCATTATTTTAAAAATAGAATAAATGGTCACAAATACGATAAAACAAACACAACAGTTCTAACAAACCACATAACGGGAAAAAGCACACTTTTAATTATGAAAATGTAAAAATACTAAAGGTGGAAAAGAGAATCCTATGAAATGATGGAAATTTTAAATAATATAAAAACTGTCAATTCAAAAACTGACCCCAAATACTTAAGCAAAATCTCTCATAATTTGATAAGGTAGTACTGATTAGTATTCTTTCCTTAATTTTAAAAATCAACAGAAAAGGGAAAAGTCTAAAAGAGTACCAAAAGAAAAAACCTTAATCCAATAACAACCAGAATACTATCTCGGTGATTGCAGCCAAATAAATATCGCGGTCTTAAACTTGTACGTCGTTGTAAATGAAATGTATGTTCTTAACTCATGTCCTTTGTGAAGTTATTAAAAAATGAGACAAACACCAGATATTTGCAGGTATTTTATACCCACACTTTTGTAAATATTACTTTATTAAGCATTTTTCCCCTCTCTGTTGTAGATCTTAATTATTTTTAAGAAGCTCACAATGTAATGACTGAAACGTAAATATAAATAAGATCATCTGTTATCCTCAAGAAAAAAAAATATATACAATCAAGTCCAAGAAAAACAAACAAACCCAATATGTGTATATATATATATATATATATATATATATATATATATATATATATATATATATATATATATATATTGGATATTTTTACACCAATTTGATTTGATATTCAAATTTAAAGTAAAAAATTTGAAAAGCAAAAATTGTTATTTTTCCGAAAAAAAATGCGATCTTAATATAATAAATCCAGGTTAAGACTGCATATTTATTTTACTAAGTTAGGTATGAAAATCCTAACGAAACCACGAAAGTACGTATATAAAAAATCATCTTAAAACGTAAACATACAACCCTATAAATTTTTTAATTAATTTATTAGTCTTAACTTGATAAAAATTCTTCAAATTAAGAGGATAGCTTACTTCTCAGACCCGTAGATAAAAAAAATCCCCTGATCATTTTAATTAAAAAAAAACTTATTCTAAAACTAAGATGCATGTATTATCATCACCCACCTCTGCTTTTGCGGTAAAAAGAAATAATAATAATAATAATAATGTAATTAATATACCTGATTCGTTTTTTGACGATTAAATCGAAATTTCTATATACAAAGTCAAAGTTTGAACCAGAATTTTACATGCTCTGACGAAGTTCTTTCGAACTACGTAAATAATTCAATCTTCGGAAGTAATCCTGGTGGGAAAACCCAGTGGCGCTATAACATAAGACAAAGTGGAAAATAAATAATAACGATAAATCCGAAAAAATTCATATTTGAATTCGATTATCTCAATTCTTCAGCCGAATATTTCAATTTTAGATCTATTTTCCTTCCTCTGAGGGAGATTAAACGAATTAATCTACACCTATCCATGATATTGATCACCTTAAAGAAATTATTACGCGATCTATACAACATATTATTATCCGTATGTATCAGTCTTTTCTAGCCCTTTCGTGTTCATCAACATACCATTGATACCAGTAATAGAGTTTTGTATTTTTAAATACCCGTCACGACTTACTAACATGATCTGATAATTTTTTTAATAAACGTAAATTTTATGACCCATTTAAAAAAAGACAAATTTAATTTATTTCCCCGAAACAGTTGAACTTATAAAAAAAACTAACTATGTCCCAAACCGAATAATTTTCAAAATCGCTCTGTATCTTCAAAAGGAAGAGGTTTATGAAAATTCTGTTAGTGGCATCATTTGTTCCTTAAAAAAGTAGCATAATACAACAAACACCTTATCCTTCTATTTTAACTGCTGAGATAACCCGTAAAACTATCGAAAACTGTACACCCAGTACTCAAACTGAAATTTAGAATAGACTTTTGTAGGATCGACCAACACGTTTACTTTTGAATCTCTCTATATATTTTAAGTTAATTTTGTAAATTGCAAGGTTATTTCCTTAAAATTATGGTATGTCTACTATCAAAATTCACTATTAGATAAAATTTTACTGTGTTTTTAACTTTACTGAGCTATAACTTTTATTCTCTTAACTCACAGTTATTTTCTCACGAAGAACAACGTTTTATGATCAGGCGTTATTATCTCTAAAATCGATTTTATAAATTTTCCCATTAGGTAAGAAATCTAACCTACATAATAATTAAATCTGCTTCAAAACTGTTTCGTAAATCTTACTGTAGAAGTTATATTTTAATAATCAGTACATACATACTTCCCGTCATTAATAAACTGTGGAATTTCATATCCCTAAAATATTTTTGTTAATATAGACTTTATTGCACAGAATTTTCCTGATATTTCACCCAATTATTTTACCAGATATAGGAATACAACATACATTTTTGACAATTATATTTAATCAAGTTTTTACTATAGAAATAAATTTTTTATCTTTTGGCCCTCTTTAATAACTCCTAAAATACTGACAATCTTACATCTAATTTTGGTTCATCATGAACCGTAATAATGCCAAAAACGAGCTGTTTACATTAAACTGTAATTGAGAAAAAAAGGCTGTTTAATTTAGTCTGAGTAATGAAAAAGATCGATTTTACTGTCAAAAGAGGGGGGGGCTAGTAAATGATAAATGCGTAAAGAGGTACTGTCATATCGGCTCTGTTTTATTATCAGCTACAACCAAAGTCGAAAAATTGAATTTCCCGATGACATTTCAGGAAAAAATTGTATTTATAAAAGTTGTCGGTATTGAAAAGACCTTTAATTTTTGATTTTATACGTCAAAATAGATAAACAAAATATCGAGATAATGGCGAAAAAAACCATTTGCTGCACTATTTTATAAATGTCAATAACTTTTACAATAATGGCCAAAGGTGACATATAATACCTTAATGATAATGTCATTATGGGTCTTTATAACTGGGCGAAAGTTCATCCAGATCGGTTGAATAGTTAATAAGTGATGTCAGTTGTTTATTAAAGATACCAAAAGTTTAAACAATTGTTGCTCAGAGGATAATGCTTCTAGAGACATTTTTAAAAGTGAAATGGATTCCTAAAAAATCAAACTACAAGAAAAGACAAAAAAATTATATATTTATTCCAAAATTGTTGTTAAAAAAATGGATTAATAAAATAGTTTTTTTTTTTGCCTATAAAGCATTAAAATGACTTTATTATTTTTCATAAAACAGACTTATTATTAGGTGGACTGTAAAAATGATTAAAAACCCTGGATTTTAGAAAAAAACTGCTCTACGACCAATAGAAACCAAAATAATTTATTTTTAATCATATTAGAGCGCTCTGCAAAATTTATCAGTATCTTGGATTCTTGGCAACTTAAGAGTTCCATTTGTGAAAGATAGTCAAATGCTGGAAAATTCACATGTTTTGTAAACCAAAGTTTTGTGATGTATTAATTTGTATTTCTAGTTTGTACAGTTTTAGGTTTATTTTCTTCGAGTTTATATTTTATTTAATTAACTTTACCTTTTGTCAATTTCCTCATGAGACGTCGATGAAAGAGGGTATGAAACTTTTTAGTAAATTCTATTTCCTTATTTTAAACATGGGATGCCTTTGACAGAAGGTCTAGAAATCGCCAGGTTACTTCCTTTTTCTTATTTTTGTTATACCATATAGTATGAAAACATTCCTAGAAAATTAGGGAATATTCTGGTATCGACCAAAATGGTATATAAAGGGTCCTGATCGGCTTTCGTGGACAGTTTAGTTTGAGACGTTGTCGCTGTAACTTGAATTATTTGACAAGTATCAGAATTGAAGTTGAAAATAAAAAGCTTTTCAAATGATAGAGTGTGTTCAATAATAAAGTGTGTGTTTAAAATAGCGGTCATCCGAAACAAATTGCAAACTAGGAAAGAGGAAGCAAAAATGGAAGAACAACACCAAACTAGTTTAAATCAGATACTGATAATGATACAAGGTATGAAGATAAGCCAAAATAATATGAAACAAGAATTAAGGACAAGCCAAGATGATATGAAACCAGAATTGATGACAATGAAACAAACCAAGAAGATATGAAGAAGAGGCAAGAAGGGATGAAAATAGAATTAAAGACGATATGAAACAAGAGTTGAAAGAATACATTAAGAAAAATCAAGAAAGTATAAAACAAGAACTATAAACAAGCCTGGAGGACATCAGACAGGAACTTACCGGCAACAATTGGAGTCTAATGGAGAAGGCACGTGCTTTTGTCCTAACACTACGAAGTGAAGCTATGGAGGTTCTATATAATATTCCCGAAGAAAAACATAATTATTACGAGTTTATTGTTACTCTTCTGGAGATACGTTATGGGAAACCCACCTTCAAGAACTTTATAAGGCCCAACTCCAAGAAAGAACGAAAATCTGCAAGAATATGAGGCAGACATAATGGGGTTAATAAATTTGACTTATCCAACATATCCAGAAGAGTTAGCGGAGATACTGATGGCTATCGGCTTCATATTGCTGGTATAGGTGATAAAGTTCGAGGAAACGCCATGGAGAATGTCTCTGCTCCTTATGGTGTACTTAAAGAAGACTGGTTAAGTAATAATATCCCTTGTCTTAGATTTGCTGTTTACACATATAAAAAAAAGATGCTGCAGTTGCCATCAAGGCTTGCGATAGAATTAAAGTATGCGGTTGTTGTATTAGACTGACTTATGCCAAACCAATAAGAGAGGATCAGGTCGCCTGTACCATTCGAATCACATCATGTGTTGTTACTAGGGCGGATACAACGATCACTTTTACAGAGATTGGCCGAAAATTACTGCTGGTGGAGGCGATAGAAGAAAGGACCATTACGGAAGAATGAGGCGAAAGGGGCCGTGACCGCGAAAGAGGATACGGAAGAAGAAAGTTCTACAAGTCATCCCCGAGAGGGTACGTCGAGAGGGACCGCAGCTGCGAAAGGGCCTATGGGAGATGAATGTTTTACAGGTCATCCTCGGAAAGGTACAGAGATGACTATAAATTGAAAACGACGGAGTGAAGACCCGCTATGACCTCAAAGCCAATACTGGTGGATTCATGGTTGATGAAAAATATGTCCCTTTCAGTCATTATTGCAAAAGTTATTAACATTTATAAAATAGTGCAAAAATTGGGGTTTCTCGCTCTTATCTCGATAAACTGTTTATCGATTTTGATGTACAAAACATGAAATTAAAGGTCTTTTCCTGCAAATTTTCTATAAAATGACGTCAGAAAATTCTACCGACAAAGAATTGAATTTTTCGACTTTGGCAGTTGTTTATAAAACAACAGAGTCGATCTGACACCATCTCTTTACGTATTTATTACAGATGCCTGCAATAATTTTTTTCCCATTTTTTTTTGGACAATTTCGAGTAGTTACAGATAAATAAATGAAAAGATTTGTAGAGCATGTTTCATTTTTCCATTTTTAGCACTAAAAAACATAGAACTAAATACAGAAAAATTAACTATTGTTATCCGATCCATTTATTTGGACTTCAACAAAACCATATAACTAAAAAAACATCAGAAAATATTGTAATTTTTATTAAATGTCAGAGGTTACCCAATGCAAGGTAAACAAAACTATTATATACAACAATGAATATTAACAAAGTGACTTTTGTTTGTGGTAGACAAATTGAAAATGAAAACTAAAAGAAAATAATTTTTCGCGTTGCTTTTAATGGAAGTAAAACGTCAACTTAATTAAATTAAATACTCTAAAAATAATATTGTTAGGAATAATGAAGAATAATGTGGAAAAAACTACATTCATGTTGTATGTAATTTTGTTAAAAAGTAATATGTTTTAGTTATACTATGTAAGACCGTTATTAAAATTGAATTGTACTTTTTTTATTAATTGAAAATGATTAGACTGCTGTAATTCAAACCATTATTTTATAGCTACTTTTGAATTCACCAATCTAGCGATATACAGGTTTTGAATATATATATATATATATATATATATATATATATATATATATATATATATATATATATATATGTTTATGCGGCATTCACGGATTCCTCCGTGTGAGATGCAATAGCAAGTGGATATATCCACATTATGCTATTGTAGTGCTGAAGTAACATTCAGCAAACGTACAACTATATGCAACTTCGTGTGTGAATGAAGTAAAATGCGTACAGTGAATGCGAACTTCGCTCCATCATATCCTTCCCATTTTAGAGGTTGCACAGTTTGAATAAATTGCTAAAAAAAAAGCACAATTCATCCTGTTCCACCACCACCGAGATGGTGACCTTCCTGTACCACACACCGAGAAGAAAGTTAAAAAACCTACCCCCTCCGCTACAGTGATACGGCAGAGGTACATCTTTCGTCTCTCACTAGACTCATCAGGATACTGACATGCATCTGTCTGTGCAAAGGACAGATCGGAAGGAAGCATGCATCACTGAACGCGGCCTCGCCGACCTCCCGCCGAATGGCGTATATATGTTTATGCGGATATGGAAAGGATATGATGGAGCGAAGTTTGCATTCACTGTACGCATTTTACTTCGTTCCCACACGGAGTTGCATATAGTTGTATGTTTGCTGAATGTGATTTCAGCACTACAACAGCATAATGTGGATATATCTACTGCTATTGCATTTCACACGGAGGAATCCGTGAAAGCCGCATAAACATATATACGCCATCCGGCGGGAAGTCGGCGAAGCCGCGTTCAGTGATGCATGCTTCCTTCCGATCTGTCCTGTGCACAGACAGGTGCATGTCGGTACCCTGATGAGTCTAGTGACAGACGAAACATGTACCTCTGCCATATCACTGTAGCGGAGGGGGTAGGTTTTTTAACTTTTTTGTCGGTGTGGTGGTACAGGTAGGCCACCATCTCGGTGGTAATGGAACAGGATGAATTGTGTTTTTTTTAGCAATTTATTCAAACTGTGCAACCTCTAACATGGAAAGGATATGATGGAGCGAAGTTTGCATTCACTGTACGCATTTCATATATATATATATATATATATATATATATATATATATATATATATATATATACGCTTTAAAAACAGTATTTAAATTTTTAAAAATTTTAAAAATATTTCATTTTACCCATATATACCTTGACATTTTGTTACTCTATTACTAAATAAAGTTCAATCTCTACATCGTCTACTGAGGATACATGGAATGCTAATGTGTTTTATTTTTTATATATTTTTTATATTTTACAATGCACAAAAAACAAATAAGGTATACGTTTAGTTTTATGTTTAAGAGGATATTCAATTTTTGATTCTTATTTGACAGGATCGAATACTTAATATTTTTTTGTTTAAATTAGGTTTGTGTAAATGTGGCTCAAATTTCCCATATCTGTTCTGTCGTTAACAGTGTTTTTATCTTTTTTAATTTCAATCATTTCCTTTATCTGTAATTTTTGGTAATTCATATCTTTGTTTTTTATAATGGTACTGTTATAATGAAAAACGTATTTTTCGTTCTGTGTGTGTTTATTTAACGCTGTTGAGGCGTTTTTCGTATATTTATGGCCATTTAATCTATTCTTCAGCAATTGGCTCGTCATGCCTATATATTTTTTGGGACAATTTGTGCAAGGGATCGAATATATTATATTTGATTAATTCATGAGAGGAGTTTTGAAAATGCCTTAAATAAAGGGCGAAACGTCAATTGTTTTGCATTTTTTGCTAAATATAGAACTTAAACCCAAGAAAAGACAAAATAAAGGAAAAATTATATATATATATATATATATATATATATATATATATATATATATATATATATATATATATATATATATATATATATATATATATATATATATATGCTATAAACCAGATCAAAATTAGTTAAATAGTTTTCGAGATTTTCGCGCACGTACTCACTGACGCGGTCAATGAACTTTATTGATATAATAACCCTATCAAATTCACTTTGAGTTTACCTTTGATGTCTACGCGAATTTATATAACCAACTAGGTTGCAAACTCTCTTTTGCGGCTTAGTAAAATATTCTTTATATTGCACAAACTCTTTTGAAGCCAATTACTACCGTTTACAGCAAGAAAAAATTAATTAAAAAACCCTTTGACAAAATTCAATCCGATTTGTTTTTAAAGTTTTGTTTTCCGGTCATTTTTTGTGTCGCAATTAATAATCGTGAAACAAAAATGTACATAACGAAACGACGCAATTAAAAAGGATCAGCAAACTTTTAATTAAAAGTTTGGAAGTTACAAGTAAGTGAGAACGATTGTGATTTTGGATTAAATGATGATGCAAGTCATAAATAGAAGAAATTTTGAGTGATTGTAAGCGGTACAATAATAAGCTCTTTGTTATTTTTATAATTGTAATTTTTAAAAGTCATTTCACATCATTTTTCCACATTATTTATAGCTTTTTACTAAATTGCATCATCTTTTATTGCGAGCATGTCCAGACGTTTAGCTCTGGATCACCTGTTGCTAACTTAATTGCATTGCATTGGAATTTTTTTGTCAATTTTCAGTCTGACCCACATACTAAAAACCAAGCAGCATCTTTTATTAGTTTTCATTAACATTGCACTTGCTAATAATATACTCCATAGCACCACTTTAGGTATCTTTTTGTTTTGAAACTTTGGCTGATTTATTATTATTATTGTCAGTTTAGGCTCTCTGCTGTCAATTTAGAACGGTTTTAGAGTTAGACCATGTTAGTTAGGGTAAAATTTTAATTTAACTAAGAAGTTGATAAACATGTAAAAAGATACTGCAAATGTCATAAACAAAGATATTATTTTCGTAATGATAGCTATGTGTAACAAGTCCAGAAATGCAATTTTTATTGGATTGAGTTATTTTATTAACATATGAGCACAACCGAAGAAGTCGTGCAAAATATCCATAAAAGAGTTATGAATGATCACTGACTGAAACTGATGGAGATGTGTTTGTATATGGAGATGGGGATGTGTGCATGGAGACCTGAAAGATCGATTATACTCTTCTCTACTAAGTATTTAAGAATGCCTTGCCCACTAAAGCAGGTATTCCAATCCTACTTCTCTTAAGAAATTCAGAATACGAGATGACTTCAGATTGGGTACATCTTCTTCATCTACTTGATGCACTTTCATGTATCGCATTCTATGATTTTTCAAAGCGATTCATTCTAAAAAAATGCAAATAGAGTTTTCATCCCTTTCTTCACAAAATTTGTATTCCTTCTCTGCTCTCAAAAGAGAGTAGCGTGAAGACCAACAGTGTCAAAAGTCACCTAACCTAACATGAAAGGAACTGGACTATCATCTGAGGTAAGTAGATTTATCCCAGTAAGCTGCTCTGCTAGGATGGACCAAACATTCCGACTTACTCATGGGAATGCGATTGTGGAAGACACATAGGGTGTAACCACAGCACAACTGAAGGAAGCTCAATCTGGAGTAAGTTCTATACCAATATATAATTCGGTGCAGAAAGAAGGCGGGAGCCGGCGAAGTCCAATAATATTTTTCAAGTAATCCTGCAGCACAATAAGACTGCTTCTGCCGCTTTATGTAAATTATTAGCCAATGGGGACACTAACATCGTCCTCATTCAGAAGCCCTGGCTTACTAGGAGACGCACAGCTGCGCTAGGAAAGATCAAGGGTAACTTAATCTACTATTTACGCTTTGATAATGTGGGAGCTTGTATTTTACTGAAAGATGAACTACGAGCACTGAAGCTGACAGATTTTTATTCTAGGGATCAACTGGTTATTAGGCTGAATTAGCATGTGACAGAAATCCAGAAGGTACCTATAATGGCCTCGGTTTACCTGCTATGTTACTCACCCAGACCACCTCCATCATTGGAACTAGAGCAACTAGTACAGCATTGCAGACAATAGTAGGAATGGATATCAACGCACACCATCTACCATGAAATATAGCAGAATCATTAACAGAAGAACTGAGTAAGTTATTAACAGGTTGTACACCGAAGAAATCAAGAAATAGACGGGTTCTGTATTTCAGTGTATGTTTTATTAATATCGGCCAAGCGCTTTCGGTCTAACTTAGACCATTCTCAGGGCTCAGACCTCAAGTGTGCCCTTTGACGAGGTCTGAGCCCTGAGGATGGTCTAAGTTAGACCGAAAGCGCTTGGCCAATATTAATAAAACATACACTGAAATACAAAACCCGTCTATTTCTTGAAGAACTGAGTGCCTTTGTGATTTAATAGTCTTTAATAGCTTGGGGATTTTAAATCACGGGAAAGAACCAATTTTTATTACCAGAACTCGTAGCGAGATAATTGATATAACCTTGATGACTAAACTCACAGATTGCTCAACGGCACGTCTCATGGAAGCCGTCCCTCTAGAAAGACCAGTCGCGGTACATCGTGATACGAGAGGCACGAGCTGAGAGAGATACAATGACGATCTAGGTTTAAGTATGCAGAATATCAAAACAGATATAAGAAAAAAATGTGGATTCTGAGTTAACATCTCCTTAACTACAGGAAGCAATTAAAACCTCTCACCACAATAAGTGTCTTCCTATGAGGAAACTTCCAGCAACAAAGTCTTCTGGTGGAATAATTATCTCACAGTATTAAAGAAAGAAACACCCAAATTGTTCAACAGAATGAAAAAAAAAAACCGGTTAGTAGGCAGAATTCTGTAAAATGCTTACTGATTACAACAAAAAATAAAAGAAGCCAAAAGAAATTCTTGATCACAAAATTCTAGCTAAGAATCTTCTTCATCCGGAAATCGGATGGAATTTCTACAGAGACTCACAGGGATACTTTGGAGGGTAATCATTCATTATTGCCATTTCAAGCCAAATGGCTTCCCCCTCCCTCCAGGGAATATTGACTCATACTAGGTATACAAAGATACCAACAATTTGGAACCCTGTGAGAACCTTTTCCGTATTCTCGGGTCCTAGGTGGCATGGTCTGCCGTATTTCCTACAAAGTTTCGGAGAGTACGCGCGGTTGTGAGGAAACTACTTTCTGAATCAGTTTATACAGATGCTCACTAAGGCCCAGTCCCTTGATGTTCTGCAGAAGATTCTTGGGTAGCACTCAAGTTGTTGATAAAATTATTGGAATTGTGTGGACGCTATTTATTGCCCAGTATCTGTGGATTTTCACCTCCAAATCTTTTCATTGTATTTTGGCCTTAGGTTGTTGTTGTTAGGTATAGGAATGTCAATTAGTGTAGTCCTGTTCTATTATGAGCAACTGTCTGATCTGTCAGAACCGTTTGGTTCCAGTATAGCTTGAACTCGTTATTTTCAAGAATAGGCTCTGGATTAGATTTGTAATAAGCCCCATTCCCTACCTGCACATATCTGCTAACTCTTGGTGAAGTATCTTAGGGGCTGAGTCATCTGTTAAAAATGTAGAACGCTTCACGACTTTGCGTGTCATCTTTGCGCAGGGGCGATGCTAATATCCTCTGTATCATTTCAATTTTAGTACATGCACCGCCGAGGTGGCTCCCCTCCAATGAAAAATTCCCCTTTGGAGGGAAATCTTTCATTATTACTATCATTTTTATATCCAGCACTATAAGTTTTATAGGAAAATCTGTTCTATATCTTGGATATTAGAAACATATTGAAAGTTGTAATCCAATGAATTAAATCAATTGTAATGTCAAACAGGTGTTATTTTATTTTTTAGCGTTAGGTCCAATTTTTTTTAATAAAATAGGTTTTTTACAGAAATGTTTCTATCGTGACTTCAACTCTTCTTGTAAGTTAACATTTTACTTTCTGATCTCAATTTTTCTAACGCCTTTCGATAAAAACTTTTTGAAATATTTGATTTTACCTTCGGTATATGCATGCTGGATTTCGGTGTAAATTTTTCAATTTGAAATTTCAGTTTTCTATTTTTAGACTTTTCTCGCAGCTCGCATACAAAGAAATGGTATATGATTGCTTCCGTATGGATGTAATTTTTTCTTTTCTGTCTTTAGTCTTTGCACGACAGGGAAATTTAATTTGATATGTTCGACTTATCTTAATACATATCAAATTTAAAGGTATATTGTCATTCGTTGATTTATAATTTATTGTTTTAGAAGAATAAAGAATTTTGTACTAATACTGCTACCTACTTTTACGTATTGTAAGAATTAAATTCTGAATTGTTACTTTCTCCCGTTACTTTGGTTCCAAACTCTCCCTACATGACATATTTCATCATCTGATAGTGACGAGGATTACACTAGCATTTATATAATACAAACCAACAAAATTTAACTGATTTTTAATAACAGAAACTTTCGTATACCTTTCTGAAGGATTTTAGTACGCTGAATTCGAATCTCGATTCAGAATTGCTATATTACGTCAGGTTTTTAAAATATCTTAACCTAAAAATACAAAAACACTGTTTTTCGACATATTTAAGGTTATGTGAAATCATAAGGTAATTTTTTTATAAAACTAGCAGAAACGTCAGAAAGCATGATTCTTTCTCTTCAATATCAATTTCGAAATGTTCAGATACCTTTTTTTTTCATCGAGATATGCTAATTTGAATTTTAAGTCTCACCAATTTACTCCATTGCAGGCCAAACACATAGTACAAGCTACCTCTTTGAGTGTACTTTTCTAAATTCACATTCTAGAGGTGGCTGATTACAAATCACTATCGAATTTTAAAAATTCAAAATGGTGGGTCCAATATTGCGGTTTTCAAAAATTTTAGTGAAAATTTGTGTAAATAAATATTCTTGAAATTGCTGATTGGGAAACCATGGTCAGATTTTGAAAATATTAACAGCTGAGCAATTTATCCATTATTTTGGATCTGTTGTTTCAGCCTTTTAAAATTTTCTCTTCAATCGATTGCCTACGTCAAAAAGAAAGGGTTTTTATTAAAAATAAAATGATGACGTCACCATTAACTGACATTATTTTAAATCTGAGCATGGATTTCTAGTCAGCAATCTCCAGAATACCACTAGAAACCTATACATAAATTTTCTTTAAAGCTATAAACTTTTTGAAACTTCTGTCCACCATATTTGATCCGCCATCTTGAATTTTGGAAATCCGACGATAGATTTGTAATCAGCTCCTCAAGTGCCGTACGGATCGAAGGAAATCTTTCAACCTTTTTCACAATAAATAATGGTCTGAAACAGGGAGACGCTATCTCCCCACTCTCAATATAGATTTAAGAAAGGTAATGAGGGAGGCAAAAATTGAGACCCTTCTATTCAGAAATCAGGGCCCTCGCCTCATATTGGCCTTTGCAGATGACATAGATATCGTTGGAAACACAACTGTGAACGTTAAAGAAGAATTTCTAAAAATATAATCTGCAGCAAAAAATAAAACCAAGTATATGACGACATCAAGAACGGAGCAAAGGGATCGATTAGAACAAAATCTGACCATGGACCAATACAACTTTAACAGAGTCCATGAATTTAAATATCTGGGTGCTACTATTACATCAGACAATAACATGAATAAGGAACTTAACATGAGAATACAAAGTGCCAATCATTGCTATTTTGCATTACAGAAAAAAGTAAAATCTAAAAATGTTTTTCTGATAACAAAAATAAGAATATATATCACTCCATCGTACTACCAATTATGCTTATGCCTGTCAGACCTGGACAATGACGAAACAGAACGAGAACAGGCTAAGAATTGCAGAAAGGAAAATCTTACGGAATATATAAGGACTCATAAGGGATGATGCAACACAGCAGTAATGTGGTAGAACAAACAGGAAGCTAGAAGAACTGTATGACCAACTGGACATTGTAAAAATAATTAAAATTGAAAGACTGAGATGGGCCGGCCATGTCAGGAGACAAGAAGATAAAATAGTAGTCAAATTAGTACGAGAGCAGGCCCCCACCTGTAGGAGGCTATTAGGAAGACCAAAACTACGGTGGAAAGACAACATGACATCAGATCTTGGAATCCTGAACATCCCAGATGCAGAGGAGCTAATGACGGCCAGAATTCAATGGAGACGACCCATCGTGAGTTGTAAGAGCTACAGAGAGAGAGAGAGAGAGAAAGCAAGATCCCTAAAACATTTATATAGACATTTTCATTAAAATAACAGAATTTAGAAAAGTACACTCAAAGAGGTAGCTTGTACTCTGTATTTGGCTTGCATTGGAGTAAATTGATGAGAGACAAATATCAAATTAGCATATCTTTAAAAAAAAAGATATCTATACATTTCAAAATTGATTTTAAAGAGAAAGATTCATACTTTCAGATACTCATACTAGTTCTGTGAAAAAAAATTACGTTGTGATTTTACATACCAATTCTAAAGCCACCTAAATCCTTCGGGAAAGTATATTTCAGTTTCTGTTACTTAACTCTTGTTGACCTGTATAATCAATGTGTGAGTAAGTCAGTATCAAATAAGAAATTTGTTAAAATACTCTGCAATTTTGATCGTACCTAATTTAGGCCGCTTCTATGTCGAGTAACCTTTACTGGAACCAACTTTCCGTACTTTTCAGCTCCCGATCTCTGTAAACTGGAGTTGAGAAATTCTGAAGAGGTCATATAAAAAATGTTAAAATCAAATATCTTCAAAACAGGAATTAGTACCTACAAATAGATCATTTTATGTAGGACAGAAAGGAAAATAGTTTTTTTTATTAAAAAGAAAGATACACTAATGTGCAAGAAGTTTACGACGTTTATAAAACACGCATAATACTGCAGATGGCGCTCTCTACAACTGGCAGGAAAAATTATGAATCAAATTTGATTTCTACCCTAAACATACTAAATTTTGTTTAATATTTTTATTTTTTTAAAATTAATTCAAAACAAATTTGACAGCTTTTATCATCATTATTATTAATATTTAGACTCCGGTATATCTGACTAAATAGCCATGTTTTTAACTCAATGATCTGCGATTGCTGTTGTGCGACCCTCTGTATTTGTTTAAGGTAGTTTAAAAACATTTTAAATCCTGGAAATCAAAATTTCAGCAAACGCCGAAATGATTTTCATAAATAATAAAATAACACCCAAGTTAATCGAAATAGTTTAAGATAAACAATAAGTTGAAATCATAAAGTCAATTGGGTAGTGTAAAACTTTTGACGAGATCCTTATTCCAGGTCGGTATTTGCCAAATTTACCTAATTGGGGTCCATCTTAACTATTAGCAATTTCTCTAACTGTTCTACAAATAACGTTGGGTTAACTAAAGCGAATCTTCTTCGTGGATAATTAGGTTTGGCTTTAAACTTTATAGTTAGAAGTATTTGGAATAGTGTTCATATAAAGCACATAAAATGGTATTTTTTTAATTAAAATAATTCCACCTCAATGACTAGGAAATTTTATTTTTTATTTTTATGTAACATTAAAAATTAAACTAAGGCATGCTCCTTTTCAAGGGCTCTTTTACTGAAAATAATGTTTTATTTTTAAAAAGTTAAACTTATTCATATTTTCTATAGTAAAAATTATGCTACAGATTTAACAGAGCTAGTTCAGATCAGTGGCGGATCCAGCCACTCTTTGGAGAGGGGGGGGGAGCGCGATGATATCACAAGAGTACAGTATGACAAGTGAAATCAAGTTATCGGCGAGAAGGGGGGGATTCTAACAGCATTCACATTTTTAATATAGGAGGCAAGATTCGGTCTATTGTTCTAAATTCGATGCTCTTGGAAGCGCAGTCGAAAGCAAAAGCGAGTTGTCGACGAAAGGGGGGAATGCCATGCCAACAATATTCACATTCCGATTGTAAGAGGCAGGATCGGATGGATCTATAGCGAGTTGTCGACAGGGGAGACATCGGATTCCTTGGCCAATTCTAAACAAAAAGTGTCTCTTGTGGGTTTTCCATTTGGCGCGTCGTTTTGGAGTTAAAAATCGTTAAACATTTGAAAAATGGCATTTTTTGCCTCTTTTAAAAATGAATAACTTTTGATTAAGTAAATATATTTTAATTCTGCGTCCAGTAGTTTATAGTTTAAGTTAAGAAGCTCAAGCAAGTAACGTTTCATCAAAAAAATTGTATAAAAAAAATAGAAGTTTATTTACAGACACTCACCTGGTGCATATAGCGTTCGCTGATTATTACAATAATACTTTAAGCTCATTCTAATAAAATATATATATTTTTATTTATTAATTATAAGCATCTAATCATAAAATAAACAATATAAGAGCATAAGGAACTTCAGTTATGTTAACTATTGTTGCAAGTGTTTAATATTTTCCATATATTTTTTTCCATACGATATAATGCATCGATCGTGATACTTAATTTTTAAAGTTAATTAAGTCAAATTACCGCAGTTTGGTGTAAATGTCATTTTTAACTAATTGGGAAGCCATGCCTATGATGTCATCTCATGTAGCTGATAATACGCATTATTATTATTATCGCAAATAACAGATTTGTTAGCACCCATCTTATATTAGAGAACCTCGCTGAAAATTGCTCTAATACTGATTCTTGACTAAGCTTAACTTTTTTACATTCTTCAATATTAACTTTACTTAGATCGTTATTTTCTCTTGTTAGATTTTTATTTTTAACTTTTAAACTATTTAAGGTTTTCTATGAGTATATTTTTTATAGCACTCATTGGTGATGTGGTAAAGTCGATTGTACTGCGGCTAGTACAGGTTTTTTGTGCTCAACCTTCACTACTGAATCAACATATGTAAATCCGCTAAGAAATGAGTTAGTATTTCATTCGGGTTAGTTGACCCGAAGATTTTTTTTTCAATCTAGTAACTAGCAATCACATATGATGCGCTTTACCGTCTCCTCGGATTGACCATATAGTCCGCAGCTCAGGTTTCCGTTGTAAAGATTAATTTTTTTCAAATGAACCTTGACGCTCATGTACCCCGTCATTATTCCTGTGATTTCCGTTAACTGGTTCGTACTCATTTGGAGTAGCTTCCTTGCTAATTTCGGGATATCCATATATCAAACTTATCACAAAAGAATATTTAAATACAGGAGAGCAATCTAGTTTGTAAGTACTCAACTAGACCGAGACCATCTTCTAGTGACTACAGCCCGTTAGCAGTACCAGATAAGTAGTTATATTGTTTAAATTTATAATAAAAGAAACAGTTAATCGTAGTGTAAAGGAAACTGCACTTTTTCTTGAGTATTGTATGTTATTCAAGGAATGGAACACAATATCATTATTTAATCCACTTTAGGTCACTTATGGACAATTTAATTATAAATAATTAACTAATGGTGATTATAAGTTGATTTTGAAATTATTTCTCTCCAGGAACAACATAAATGTTTTGTGCAATACCTAAAATGTTTGGGAGCTAATTCAAGTCACAAAGGAGCTAAAATCATATTTGTAGTTTTCGAGTGCACACATTCTACAACTATATCGGGTTATATGCACAGGTTCTTTTTCCAAATTTTGTGATTGATTAACGTAGATTTTTTGTACAGAATTCTTCTTACATTCCATCACCTCTGGTTTTTGAGATATTCGAGACCAAATGTATCCAAACATAGGTCCCTTTTAGGTTAGAATATCCCTCAACGCGGATGTGATAGACAATTTTGGTAAACAAATTTGGATTTAAGGCACCAAATTACGTAGATACTGACTCTAATCATCAAAAAAGGCTTCGGAATACTCACATTTATAAATAATCTATAGCTTACACTAAAATCTAAACAAATAATTCACAAATAAAAAATAATTAAATTAAAAAGGGTCCAGTTTTAATTAAAAATATAGTAGATATGTATGTATAAAATTAACCATGGACACAACAAACAGCACTTTTGGGAATTTATGTCGAGAGGAGTGTTTAAAAATTAACATGAAAGAAATGTTTGTTTTGTAAATATTTTTATATATTTGATATATTTAGGTTTACTCTTGTTAACGTTTATTAATGGCTTAATAATTTATATTACTGATTAAATTTGCAGGTAATCTCTCTGATTTTTTTAGGCAAAATACGTCAATTTCTTTTTTTGATTTATGACCAAAAAGGCTAAATAATAGTCCGGGAGCTCAGCGGGTTTTCGTAGCCGAAATAGAGACGTGGCTTCACCTAAATTTTTATATGTATTCTGTAAACTAAGTCTAGTTTTGACATTTTGCGGATTCAGCCATTTTGTTTGTAATTGGTCAAACGAGCAGTTGTGTAGGATTATTAAAGAACAAAATTGATGATCATACGTATGATATTTTATTTGATTTGATCAGTCTACACCAAAATCAGGTAACTATTTTCATTATTTTTCGTTATAATCGTCAAGTTCAATAAATTAAATTATACCAGGGACCAGCTTTAATGAACTTTAAGCAGATTTATCAGTTTAACTCAACTTTAGTCAGGATTTATCTTGGTCCCATATTCTGTGAAAATGCGTGCGATTTTCCTGAAGATTCAATTTAATCTCAAAGTTCAGCCTTTTCTTCAAAGTAGTAGCTCCATTTTTCTATATTTAGAAGATTAATGAGTTGTACTGCCTTCAAATTAATTTGTTTTACCCAAGAACAAGTAGCTTCATACAAATAATTAACCAAATTATTTCAATTTGTAACATTACAGTTTAAAGTATATTTGTCCCAAACCAGTTTTGATTATGATAATTAACATCATTAACTAATCCACTTTATTAATTTGTTACCATTCAAATAATTAAGTAATTAAGTTGTAACCGCCTCCAAAATGTGTTTTAGAGATATGGAATATTCAGAAAATCATTCTCCTAATCTTCTTCAAACATGCTCCTGCTCTTTCGATTGCCAAAAATGCGATTCGTCTGGGATAAGACACATCCTGCTTTTTCAAATTTATTTATGGGTTTGCTCTTCTTTAACAAAATACTTGTCTAGTTATTAAAATTGGTAAAAAATTTTTGAAAATAAATTATTATTTATTTCACACACACACACACATATATATATATATATATATATATATATATATATATATATATATATATATATATATATATATATATATATATATATTAATATTTTTTCAACCTCAAAGCCAAACTTGTAATTTGTTCTAATATTTGATTTGTTAGGGTTGTTTTTTGTTAAAGGTGCGTTTTTTGACCCTACATTTTTTAACTGGTTATATTTTTTCATCCAGATTTTATTCTAGATATATAATATACATGCAACTCACGTCAAAATACGTTGGAGAGACGGCGATCTAGTAGCAATGCAAAAATCATAAAAATTGAAAATACATTTCCTAAAGCAGCATTAAATCAGAAGAAAAATCTAAAATATAGTACTAAATTTAAAGATAATAAAAGGAAAAATAACAGCTTTTACGGCTTTGGTCAAGTTAAAAATCATGGTTTTTGGGTTTAGACCGTATTAAATTGGACTTATTATCCGACGTTTCGTCTAAAATTGCACGAGGTATCTTCAGGGATCTTTATCTTTACTCCACGAGATTAGAACACTGAATGACTGTTGAGGAGCAACAGCCAGGTATTTATACGCGAATGGTGCTCAGCGAACCATGATCCAGCGTTACAATCGATTTTCACGTGTGATGTAGACTATAACCAGCATCTCTATTAATAATATCTACAAGCATGCAAGCACGGCCCTCGTCAGAGAAAGGATCAAGGCAATTCGTCGTGATTTCGATACAAATGCCCGTAATCTCTATAAATTATATCTAAGGTTATCATCTCTAATTGAAGAGGACAAATTTGCAACGCTGAATAAAATCACCAACTCTTGGACGACAATACATATAAAGTTATTCCGATGGATCCAACAAATAAAATCGAAAGGATCCTCACCTCTCTAATTAATGCTTCCAGTCTTACTCCAGAAAAAAAGGAAGCTGTTAAACCACTCAGCTCCAAAATTCCACGCCTCTATGAACTGCCTAAAATACATAAAGAATCGTCAGCGCAATAGACTCACCAACCTACAAAATAAGTAAATATCTGGCCAAACTTTTACATCCCTTTACAGGAAAAACCGAATCCTTTGTTAAAAACTCTGGACATTTTGTCCAAAGAATAAAAACCATCCAATTAGAGCCCAGAGACATATTGGTCAGTTTTGATGTAGAATTCCTGTACACAAGTGTTCCTATAGATGATTCAGTTTCCCTAATATCTGACATATTACGAAACAACAACAGGATTCCATCCTACTAGAGTTAATTAAAGCATGTCTAATTTCCACTTATTTTACTTTTCAAGGAACTTTCTATGAGCAGACTTCGGGAGCGGCCATGGGATTTCCGCTATGATCTGTGGTAGCTAACATTTTGATGGTAGCTTTTGAAGAAAACGCCTAGTCTTCTGCTCCTCTAAAATCTAAATTTTGGTGCAGATATGTAGATGACACGTTCGTAGTTTGGCCGCATAGCGCAGTTAAACTCCACAGTTTCCTGGATCATCTAAATCAACAACACCATAGCATAAAATTCACTATGGAAACTGAATCTAATGGTGCCCATCTCTTTCTTGATGTACTAGTACAAAGGAAAGAGAATGGCAAATGAGGACATTCTGTGTACAGAAAACCAACACATACAAATCGATATCTCAATGCAACATCACATCATCATTTTTCTCAAAAATAATCCGTTATAAACTCTTTGGTACATAGAGCACTTTCAATATGTGACGAACTGTCATTGAAATCAGAAACACAAAAACTGACTAATGCTTTGGAAGGCACCGGATATTGCGCTGAAGATGACGTTCTATTAATAAATATAAAAACCCAACTCCTCAACAAAATGTCATAAATGAACCTCTTATGGTCAGTGTTGTCTTACCTTACATACACGGAACCACCGACAAGATTGCCAGATTGCTCCGAAAATCAAACATACGGACAATTTTTAACACATGTAAGAAAATTGAACAATGTTTGAAGTCTTCAAAGGACGCAATTCCGTTTCAAACAGAAGACGTTTACAAGATACCGTGCTCTTGTGGTAAAGTGTATGTAGGTGAAACAGGACGGTCTATATCCACTAGGCTTAAGGAACATGAAAGATATATAAAAAAAGAAATAAATTGTACAATCTGCAGTAACTGAACACCAGCATTGCTCAGGTCACACTTTTAATGTAAAAGAAACTAAGGTGCTAGCATTAGTACATGGTTTCTTTAAACGTAAAATTAGAGAATCAATGGAAATTTGTAAATATCCAAATAATATTTATAGAGATGCGGGCTAGCGTCTACATCACATGTAGAAATCAATTGTAACACTGGATCATAGTTCGCTGACCACCAATCAAGTATAAATACCGGACTGTTGCTCCTCGATAGTCATTCAGTGTTCTAATCTCGTGGAGTAAAGATCCCTGAAGATGCCTCGTGCAATCGTAGGCGAAACGTCGGATAATAATATCAATTTAACACGGTCTAAACACAAGAACCATGATTTTCATAATAACAGGATTATTTTATCTAGAAAGTTTCAATAAAAAATTTTCCATCACTAGGTAGTCAGTGTTATTCTAATCTTCTCTGGTTATAGGTTTATTTAAACTAATTTAAAGCTAAAATGTCGTACGCCCATGTCTTAGACCTTTCCAGAAACTTAAAATATTGAGGCTATCGATTTTACACTGTACTCCTGAAATATTCATCCGAGAACACATTACACAAATAAATGCTCCATGTGAAAGCACTTCCGCATAGAAGGTTTATTTTAAAGAAATATAAATATACATAATTCGAAAATTTTTGCATATCAAAAGAATGGGAGCCAAGTCAAACATTCCTTAATGAAAAATCATTTTAGTATGATTAATGTTTGTGGTTTTCAACCACACAGTGAGTTTTAGGATTACTGTTTTGCCAAAACCTGTGCCTCAAATCAATAACCACTCAGAAATTATCTTCAATCAATCACAATAACCGCTTTAAACCAAATATCGGTTCTCAAGAACAATTCTTAATTAACGTATAAAAATCTAAAGTGCAGGTAATTTACAATATCCTATAAAAATTCAAGCTTTAAAACTAGAACATTTAACCTAAAATAAACGACTTTTTAAAAGACTAGCGTGAGGCTACGTGGCACATCTTAAGTGATTTCCAAGAAAAATCGGTTTCATAATACACACCCAAAAGGAGGTTAACGATATAGCACAAGAAAAATCGTCCGAAGAATACTTTCTTTGTTGTAAACTCGAAGCAATTTAGGTTGAAGTTAAAATACATCTCAGTTAAAGGGGCGTTATTTCTCCTGAAGATATATATATATATATATATATATATATATATATATATATATATATATATATATATATATATCAGTTCTCAGCGAGTAACGAGACGAACCGCACTTGAAAATGTCAAATGAGATTTTGGCGAAACGTCGTAAAAACGATTTTTTGAACGAACGGATTGAAACCCCGAATAACCAAACTATTCATATATATATATATATATATATATATATATATATATATATATATATATATATATATATATATATATATATATATATATATATATAAATTCTCGGCTCTCTGCGGCCATAGGATTGTTGATAAATATTACTATCGTGTAAAAAAATGCGGAGAAATTTAAGACAAAGGAAAAGCTCCGGGTTCAAAAAATGTTGACAGCGCTGTTCGTCCTTGTATGGTACTTATCAGGTCATTGAATCCGGTACAATTCATCACCTCGCAATTATGCCCATAGAAGGACCAAACAGCACTGTCGATATTTTTCGGACCCGGAACTTCTATATTGTCTTGGAGTTCTTTTTAACACGAAAGTAATATTTATCAACAATCTTACTTCCACTCAGTCGAGAATTTTCTATTTTGTTTTAAAATTACACGAACGAAAACTTATTTCTTTTTTTATATATTTGTTGGCTTAGAAAACACGCAGCGGATTTCATGGGGAGATCGTTGGAGTGACATCTTACTCGAACTACGGAAACTCGTGGTTAATTTGATCGCCGGTGCCGAATGATGCGACCTCTATCTTTTGGGTAGCATGTTTCGTGTATCAAGTTTTGGTATATTTCTTTCTTAATTTATCGTCGCGCCATCACATGGCGGTTATATACATTGTTGGTTTATGTTGTTCTTGTGTTGTTAAGTGATCCATCGAGATATCGCTATTCATGTCTTGTTTACTGTTTTTTTCATTTTTAGAACATTTTATAGGGCACATTTGCGAGATAATGAACTGTACCGGATACAATGACCTGATGAGTCCCATTCAAAGACGAAACAGCGCTGTCGTTATTTTTCGGATCCAGAATTTCTCCATTGTCTTGAAGTTCCCTGCACTTTTTAAAACGAGAGGAAAGTTTATTAACTAACTTATGTCTATTTTCTTTTAAAATTTACGGATGAAAACTTCTCTCTCTCTCTCTCTCTCTCTACATATATATATATATATATATATATATATATATATATATATATATATATATATATATATATATATATATATATATATATATATATGAATAGTTTGGTTATTCCGGGTTTCAATCCGTTCGTTCAAAAAATCGTTTTCACGACGTTTCGCCAAAATCTCATTTGGCATTTTCAAGTGCGGTTCGTCTCGTTACTCGCTGAGAACTCTACAATATATATATATATATATATATATATATATATATATATATATATATATATATATGAAGTAAAATGCAAACAGTAAATGCAAACTTCGTTCCATCATATCCTTTCCGTGTTAGAGGTTGCACAGTTTGAATAGATTGCTACAGAACACAATCCATCCAATTCCACCACCATCGAGATGATGGCCTACCTATACCACCACACCGAGAAGAAAGTCAAAACTTACCCTCCCCGTCACAGTGATACGGCAGAGGCACATGTTTCGTCTCTACTAGACTCATCAGGGTACCGACATGCACCTGGCTGTGCAAAGGACAGTTCGGAAAGAAGCATGCAAATACTGAACGCGGTTTCGCCGACCTCCCGTCGGATGGCGTATATATGTTTATACGGATTTCACGGATTCCTCCGTGCGAGTTGCAATAGCAGTGGATACATCCACATTATGCCGTTGTAGTGCTGAAATCACATTCAGCAAACGTACAACTATATGCAACTCCGTGTATAAGTGAAGTAAAATGCAAACAGTAAATGCAAACTTCGTTCCATCATATCCTTTCCGTGTTAGAGGTTGCACAGTTTGAATAGATTGCTACAGAACACAATCCATCCAATTCCACCACCATCGTTTCCGAACTATCCTTTGCACAGCCAGGTGCATGTCGGTACCCTGATGAGTCTAGTAGAGACGAAACATGTGCCTCTGCCGTATCACTGTGACGGGGAGGGTAAGTTTTGACTTTCTTCTCGGTGTGGTGGTATAGGTAGGCCATCATCTCGATGGTGGTGGAATTGGATGGATTGTGTTCTGTAGCAATCTATTCAAACTGTGCAACCTCTAACACGGAAAGGATATGATGGAACGAAGTTTGCATTTACTGTTTGCATTTTACTTCACTTATACACGGAGTTGCATATAGTTGTACGTTTGCTGAATGTGATTTCAGCACTACAACGGCATAATGTGGATGTATCCACTGCTATTGCAACTCGCACGGAGGAATCCGTGAAATCCGTATAAACATATATATATATATATATATATATATATATATATATATATATATATATATATATATATATATATATATATATATATATATATTCAGTTTGACTATAATATTTAAGAATCTGGAGATATTGGTTGATTAGTCGTATGATAAAGCAAGCATGAAATGTCGAGGTTCATGATATAAGAAACCATTATAAAATGGGTGAAAAAAAGTAAAAATTACTAAACAATCAGAGAGAACTTGAACCCGGTGATAATATCAATAGATGAGGACAATTTACAAAAGTTACAGCAAAGGAATTAAATACGATAATCTCGGTCCAAAAAACGCATTCCCTGACAATATCAAGAAACCGAGATGTAAGTTAGCGATCTATGATAAAAGCGTGGAACAGGTCATGGCAATCAAATACCTAGGCCTTAATATTACAAGTAATAAAAACCTAAAACAAGAAGTACAAAACCAGGCAATTACAGCAGCTCATCGGGATTTCTCCAAGACGTAATATGGAGAAATAAATATATGAGTAATGATAGCAAAACGCGAACCTACGCCACAGAAACACGAGCAGAAACAGGTTCTACTAATCAACTGCTAAGAATAATAGAGATAAAGATATTAAGAACCATTACGGACACAACGCTTAGAGACAGAATGAGAAATAGCGATTTCAAGTCTCTATGTGACACTCAAGAAGTGGTAAGGTGGTCTATAGCAAAAAGAAAACTATGGAGAGACCACGTAAATAGTATGGCTGATAATCGATTTGCAAACTTGCAAAAGAGGAGAAATCGAAAACCTACAGATATCCCGGAAGACCTCCCAAACCCTGGTGTGAAAGCTGGATATTAGAGTCACAACTTAAGCTACAACTTTGAACAAACAGGACGCTGTCTTAAAATAAGAAAAAGAAAAAGACATTGCGGTCAAAGTTCACCTGCACAAAATGAATCTTTTTAGTACGAAAACCTTAACTGCAATCTATGAGGTCGAGTAAGAGAAAGGAAAATGTACATTATATGTAAAAACTTTCAGGTGATCAAACATGGAATCTCATACCCGTCCCTAGGTTTACCAGTACAAATTAGCGCAGGAAGCCAAGTTAACAGAATAGATGTAGATAAGTATCTAGGGTAAGCACAATCGGCCTACTCTGGCTGCAGTGCATCTTGGTTAGGATAGACCAACAACTCTTAGAATACAAATGCATTGCTTATTCATGACGTCTCTCATTCATTTTTTGGTTCTGTTGAGATATCTGCCAAATAGAATCATCTTAACTTATTACACTCCTAGAACAAATTCTGCTCTTATCACGGGGCGCAAAATTTTCAAGATGGATTACTTTCTACTCTTTTAACCGACTCGTACCTGTCAACCGTTTGAGTAGTTTCCCTTACAACCAGGGATATAACATCTATTTCTCCTATTAAAAGTAGTTTAGGCACTATTTAACGTTGTAAAGTACGAATAAATACAAAAAAACAATAATTTCAAACTGCGCTCGACAAACGTAACGCCAGCGTGAAAACCAAAAAGTACTGCAGATCTGATAGGACTGTTAATAAAAGATCGATATTATTTTCACGTTAATTAATTAAACAACATTATTGTGAACTTTTTAAGCCTGATAGATAATCGAAGTTGAGACAAAAGGTTATGTTATTTGATGTTAATGTTATTGTAGTGAAAATTACATGTTTATTTAATTTAGTTTAGTTAATTTAAACAGTGAAAAATAGCGAAGTGCCGTAGTATGATGTCTGCAGTAAATTCTTCCATTGTTTGGAACTTTTTTTAAGAAGTTTGACGTTTGATGTAATTTGAGTTACAAAAAAAATGTAATTTTTATGTAATCCATGAATAGATTTGATTAGAAGACTGTGTAAGTCATTTTCGGATAGACGTTTTTTCACAATAGAGTCGATATAAATTTTTTAAAATTATATCTATTTCCGATATTGATATATGTAAAATTATCGATATTTTTATGAACATTCCTAACCGCAAGTATATTATGATAGTTGTTTCAACAACTACTAAATCAAGGGACGGCGGGTCGTAATATTACCGAGAAATATCATTTCAGTCCTCTGTTCTTACTACAGAAGTTGTTGGACGGGCCTACGGAAAAAAACTAGGATCGACTGAGGTTACTTACCGCTACAATATTCATAAGAAATTATTGAGTACTTCAAATAAATTCTTCTAGTATGTGTGTGTGCGTGTATTTTGATAATATAATAGGTTATATACTTATTTCTGATTTAATTGCTACTGATACGGACATTAATCTGACTGAGTTAATTAAAATATATAGGTACTCATAAAAAAATCTTTTTAACTATAAAAATGATTTTATTATTATTAAGTTAGTCACTTATATTTTCAAATTTCTGTAAGAACTTATTAGGAGTAACAGCCACATTGTTGTCTTACCTACCTACCAAGTAATTTATTTTATTGCTTAAGCTGTAGAGACTTGCAGAAACGTACAAATGAAAGCGTCAGGCTTAATAACAAGGAAACTACAGACTTTGCTCCTCATAATATTTCACTCATTTTTATGCCCTGATTTTATACTGGTATGTTTTTGATAGGATCATTTTTACTTTTACATACCACGGTCTGGTACCTTTAGAGAAGCAAAATACTCATATTTATTCCAAAATCCTGGAAAATCCGGAAACATATTTAAATATATTATGCAAACATATTCTAACCCTTTTACACGAACGCAGAAACAAACAAGTCAGTCACAGATGGCGGTGCTTTTGACCAAAAACCTTTTTCAATAAAAAGGGTTTTCGCAGATAAAGGCTTTTGTCGTTTCAATAAATACATTTAATTGATAATAACGCTTTTATAATTCGGAATATTCGCAGGTATTATGTTATCTCGATTATCGTTACATTTACCGACTAATTAGTTTGTTTAATTTCTCATGTATTGGGTGAGCCAAGTCTCGAGGTTTTTTAATTTAAATTTCCTTTTCACTTATACATATCTACCACGGCTGTGATGTGCTAGAACGCTAAAAGAATCTTATTGATAGATTATCCAGGGACAATTACCAGCGAAAATATATTATCTGTTAACACAAAAAATCAAGGAAAAAATGGCAGACCATGATAAAGATGAAAATCTCCTTCCAGCCAGACAAAAAAGGATCATAGTGATAATCAAAATTCATGAGCTGGAGGTTGACGTTATGTCGCATGCGCCCTATCGACCCGACTTTACCCGCTTGGACTTTAACCTGTTCCAAACCTCAACATTGATCCGACCTCGAAGTCATCGCAACAAGAAATTTCTATTTTGCAGACAGCCTCTACAAAGTAGTAGTAGTAGTAGTAGTAGTAGTAGTAGTAGTAGTAGTAGAGGAATACCGTTACATTATAAACAAAATGTTATAATTTTTTAATTTCTTTCTTAGACTGGAGTTTTTCAACCTATCCTCATAGATACTGTAATGCAACAAATATTAAAAATTCGATACTATTTAACGTGAAGTATACTCTGCTAAATAATCACTCTGTGAATACATTTTATCCGTGGGCACGGGATAGAATATATTTTCTTTATACCACCAAAGAAGTCTAAAGGAAAAATAAATCAATTATCGTACTTAAGCATAATCTCAACTTTATTATCAGTGAGTCGTTTAAGTGTTTTTTTAATGTATAAACTCAGTATTCGTCAGAGAATGGCTAACGCCCTCTAAATTTCATGAATGTAATTGACGTTTACAGGGTTCCGTGGGGTGATATGGATGCTAACGTGAACCCGCGGGGTATCAAGGAAATGCTAGTTTGGCTTTCAAGAAGTAATACTCTTTAGTTACAATCTGGAATTCGTTAAGGTCGGTACCTTTTTAAGAACAGTATCATAGAAAATTACATGATGGGTACCCTCGTCAGAAATGAAGGTTTCTTTGTTTTTTTTTGTAATATAAATAGCTGTTTTTCCCGTTTTTATTCTTTTTTTTTGTTTAATATTTCAGAAAGCTATTTATACGTTTACGTTTTATCTTCTAAATTGGGCTGGATATTTTAATTAATAGAACAGCCATTAAGAGCAGTTATGTTAGTTACTTTGACATTGTTATTCATTGCTAATTTTAAGTTTCTCACAGTAAATATTTCCGTATCCTATTTATTTTTGTTAATAGATTTAAGTGTTTTGAGAAACTTCGTTTGTTTAATTTAATCAAAAATCTTCATGCGATTAAACTCGCTGACGTACTACTGTGAGAGCCTCAAGCAAGAGATATCGTCCGGCCAACTAGTTAGCAGCCTTGCCTGAGTCTTGAAGTTTGGGTTATGGTTTTGGTAAGCTTGAATAACATGCAGTTGATTGGAACTAAAGACTTCAAGCCATTGTCTTTGTAATAATTATCTCTAAGTATTTAAAAAGCTACAAAATAATATGGGACAGCAGTATGATTGTAGACAAAACAGCCAACACTACCCAGAATATTCCGTTTGCAGGAGTCTATGATCAAGTGTTGTCACAATACCAGCAACCCGCTCCGCTTTTGGAAGAGTTTGATAAGGATTTGAAAGGAGAGTTTCAGTCTTTGTATGCGTAAAACTATTGAATGTGATGAATAAGTATGTAAAATAATGGTCTCAAATTATTTTTTCTTTAAAACATTTTTATAGATAACATTAAATGTTTTCCCTCCAACAGTCAATATGAAGATATTTTGCCTGGAGATTTTACTTTACTTTAAAGGTTAGCGAAAAGCTCATCCTACAATGTTTTGAGGTATATCAAACAGCTTCATCAGCGGAAGCCAAGATCATTCTTGTCTCAGACTTAATTTAAAATCATCGTTATTGCTCGGCTATTTCACATTATTACGTACTAAAATTTTCTTTGGAGAGCGACGTACAAACGGGACTAAAATTCATTAAGTTATTTTCGAAATTAGCTAGAAGATAGGGAGAAATATGACCAAGAAACTTTCTTTAATGCTATGGAGAAATAATACTCACTCTATAAACAATAAGAGACTTATCTTAATGGCAATATATAGGTTTTCAGTAACAAGCTTGTGTTGCTGACTACATCGTTTTGAAAGACCTCATTCTGTGCTTGCATGCCAAAACTTTCAACATGTTTCATATAAAGATAAATAGTATATACAAAATGTAAAACCCCACGAATGGCAAAATCAGCAAAAAAAAAGATTCTTTAGACTACTTGTTTCCCAATATTTTACGATAAAATAGATATTTATATTCTTAATATATATTCTGAGGGCATATTCAAGCATATTTCTCACACCATTAAGCTTTATAAATGGTCTTTTTGATATAAAGGCTTCGAACATATCAATAATACGTATAGTAAATCGATATTTATTCGGGACAATAATGAATAAGTCCTTATGAATTAATAAAAAGGAAATCTATATTTCTTTTTTCCTCTTAATTATAAGTTATAAATTAAAAATTAACTTAGAAAGTCCGAAAGCACGATTTTTCATTCCGGTAAACGAAGCTAATATACATATTTATAAACGGAAAATGTGAATCCTCTAAAATCCCCAGTGCCGTAAGTTCTATCCAACAATAAAATGATGTACAAACGGAACAATAAAAGAATGAAAACCGAGAGAATATCAATATTTTATTCTCTTCTTTCCGCACAATATACAAAATATAAAAACTTCTCAGAATATACAAATTTTGTCTCAACACACTTTTTTCTCATTCATAGGCGATTGATGTGGAGCGCATGACTATTAATGCGTTAACTAAAATGTGGTTGTCGGACTCGCATTGTCTTTATTTTTATTTATTTTTACGACGTTTCGATTAGGTTTTATCTCTAATCGTTATCAAGTATAAACTGAATGTTTTGTTTTAAGACTAAGAGCTTATATAAGGATTGTGTCGGCTGAAGCGCAAAGTTTCGCTTCACTGTATACACCTCAATGATTTGATGTTACAAAGTAGTGGTTGCCAAAGGTTAGGTATCTCAACACTCGGTTTACTGAAGATTCCATTATTGTTTTTAATGTAAGCTGCTTCTATAAATGTTCTTTTTGCATTTTGAGTTCCATATATATTGCCGCAGCCTCAGACCATTTTATAGGGGTGTTCTATAATACCTGATCTCGACGTCTCCCCTTTTTGTGTTTGAGTTTTATATTCCTTAATTCTAATTTCTAGTGGTCGTTTGGTTTCTCCAATATACATTTCACCACACTCACGTGGAACTTTGTAAACACATTCTTTCTTCTTCTTCTTCAAGTGCCTTCTCCATTGCGGAGGTTGGCAATCATAATAGCTATTTTAATTTTTGAGGCAGTTACTCTAAATAGTTGTTTTGAACTGCATCCAAACCATTCCCTTAGGTTTTTTAGCCAAGAAATTCGTCGTCGTCCCACGCCTCTTCTGCCACTTATTTTGCCCTGGATTATGAGCCGTAAGATGCTGTACCTTTCTCCTCGCATAATGTGTCCGAAATATTGCAGTTTTCTCTGTTTTACTGTTATCTCGACTTCCTTTTCTTTCCCCATTCTTCTCAACACTTCGGCGTTCGTAACTCGATCCACCCACGAAATCCTCTGAATTCTTCTATAGGTCCACATCTCAAAAGAGTTGTCTTCTCATTGCCTCTCGATTCAGTGTCCATGCTTCCATTCCATAGTATAGAACACTATATACGTAACATTTAGTCAGTCGTATTTTCAGGGCTAACGTTAGATCTTTGCTGCAGATAACCTTTTTCATTCTAATAAAGTTGGCTCGTGCTTTCTCGATTCTGGTTTTTATTTCGACGGTATAGTCATTATTTTCTATTATTAGGGTTCCCAAGTAAGTGTACTTCTTAACTCTTTCTATGTGCTGGCTTCCTACCATTAGGGTTTCATTATTATTGGTCTTGTTTTTACTAATTATCATGAACTTGGTCTTTTTCGTGTTAAAAGAGAGTCCATATTCTCCACTGACTTTCAATATTTTATTCATTATCTTTTCTAGGTCTTTCAAACTATCAGCTATACCTAATATTGTTGATTAAAACTCCGTTTACTTTTATCCCTGCTGTTTCAGATTCAAGACTTTCCAATATGACCTCTTCAGAATAAGCGTTAAATAGTAAAGGTGACAATATACAACCTTGTCTGACTTCCCTTTGTATTTCCACATCTCCGGATATTTCCTGTCCAAATCTTACTGCCGCTCGCTGATTGTAATACAGATTTGATATCAACCTTAAATCCCTTTCATCCAAATTTTTGCTCCTGAGAATCTCTATCAGCTTGTCATGCTGGACCCTATCAAAAGCTTTGTTGTAATCTATGAAGCAGACATAGAGGTCCTGATTGATATCTAAGCATCTTTGAGTAAGCACATTAAAAGCAAATAATGCTTCTCTTGTACTCCCCCGTTCCGAAAGCCAAACTGTGTGTCACTAATATCCAGCTCCAACTTGGAATGTATTCTAGCGTGTACAATTTTTAAAAGGGTTTTCAAAGTATGTGACATGAGACTGATTGTTCGATAGTCACTGCATTCTTTTGAATTTGCTTTCTTTGGTAAAAATATGTTGATGTTAACATTTCTCGGGGGATAGTTCCTGTCGTGTAAATTGTATTAAATAATCTCACCAACATTCTTTTTTATCTGTACTTTTTTGGTTTTGTTTTTGTTAAATGAGCTCTAAGTATATTTCCTGATTTAAAGGCTGTTTTTATATTATAACTACTGACAATTCGTCTTATTTTTTCCAAAGTTCTCTTAATGTACGGAATTGTGGAGAAGGAATGTGTTTCTTGCTGGCCAGTGTTCATTGTTCTAAAATTATTTATAACATCGTCAATTAGTTTTAAAGGATAACCATTCTGTTGTAAATCGGATTTAATATTTGCTACCTCTTTTTCCAGTGATAGAGGTTGCGTATAATCCCCCTTTTTTTGTTGCAATAGAATGATTGGAACTATGATTAAGATATTGTCCAGTATGTGTTGGCTTTCTGTATACTGAAGGTGTAATAGTTTCGTTTGAGCGATTCACCATGACATCTAGAGAAGGCAATTGATCATTTACCTCTTTTTCCATGGTAAACTTAATTGTAGGTCGAAGGTTATTTAGATGTTTCAAGACATCATTAAGTTCTTGATCATTGCTCTTCTATACGAAGGTATCATTGACATATCTCAACCAGACTTTCTATTTTATTTTTGCCATTTCTATGGCATGAGTTTCGAACCATTCTATATATATATATATATATATATATATATATATATATATATATATATATATATATATTGGCGACGACTAGAGAGAGTAAAGGACCCATCGGAAGCCCGTCGTCCTGAGCGTAGAACCTGTCCTCACTATGCAGGAAACACTCCAAAAGATCCATCACCCCGTTCAGTGATAACGTGGTTCGATCTGATAAAGTAGTATCATTTGAAAGTCTAGTTTTGATTATGTCTAGTGATTCCCCTAATGGTACATTAGTATACAGACTTTCCACATCAAAGCTTATTAGTCTGTCGTCTGCTCTAGATTGATGCTACGAATAATGTTCCCAAAATGTGTGGAATTTTTAACATATGTGTTTGTCTTACCTTCTAAAGATTGTATGATTTTTTGAATAAACTTCGCTAGTGCGTTTGCTGGGGATCCTCTGGAGCTGGTTATTAGCCTCAATGGTATGTTCGTTTTATGAATTTTTGGTAGTCCGTATAGATGTGGTGCGAGCGCGGATCGTAGGTTGTCAGGTATATGGTCTTGGTATTTCCTTAGTGTTCTGTAGATTTTTGACTCTATAGATTTAGTGGGGTCACGGGTAATTGTCTATATTTTCCTTTTTCCAGGATATCTCCGATTTTTTGGTCGTACGTTACGATGTCCATTATCACCGTTGCATTTCCCTTATCCGCTGGTAAAATCTTTATGGATTCATCCTTGCGAAGTTCTTTTAAGGCTGATTCTTCTAGCTCTCCAAACTTCAACCTTCAAACAAACATTACTGGGTTCATAAAAAGGGCTTCAATGCTTAATTCTTGATGAGTTTTGATGTCTCCAGAACTGTATTAGTCCAAATAATTGGACTAATAATTAAAGCTCGGCTAAAGCATGAATTTTGACACCAATGAGACGATTCTGGTATTACAAAGAAGAGATGTAAACATGCTAAAATAAGATTATTTTATTCTCGGACTCCCCGTAGCTCAACCCCGTGAGGACGACATAAACAGGGATACTGCAAGTTCATATAAACTTTTTTCGCATGCGTTATATGAATTTTTTTTAGTTACCACGACTATGACACAGAAGTAGAAAAATGTTATTTTTCGGTTATTCTTATGTTAACAAGGAAGATTTATTTTTAATTTGTATAGCATCCAGACCACTTAATTTAATTAGTTTAATTTTCACGATATCATATTTAACCATAAAGTTTAAGGTTTATTTTCAAGTTTTTGCGGCACGTTTGTTAAGCACTAGGGAACAGACCATTAAACTTTAATATTGTAATATAATGATGTAATTCAAAACTCCTGTTAAAATTTACGGTAAAATGAAAAGTATTACAACAAGCCAGCAAACAGAATTTTTTTTTAAAAAAAAAGAAACTTATTTTGGTACGGAAAAGGGTGAATAAACATTTTTTTGCTTTTTTACAATACGTGACGGTCGCCATGGTTTGCTGTGAATAAAATTAACTTAAATAGCGCATAAAGAATTATTAAATTAACCACTGCCAGTTTCGTGAAGGAAAAATTATAATCATTTCCACTTTCCTTTATTAAAAAACCCGGACCGAAGTTTTTAAATGAGCCTCAAGGGGATTATTTTGTTTATGTGAAGGGAATAATGCTACTTTGGATTAGAATAATTTATTTATCATGCACAAAGTCTATAAATGTTTCTTTTGGAGTTTCTCTGGGAGCAGCATTTCAAAGTGAAATTCTTCAGATTGAATAATTTTCAATGACAAATAAACACCGCAATTTTTTATTCCACCAAAAAAATTGTAATACCTCACAATACGATTATAGGATGATAATTGAGTGAGAACACGACAAGTCGTACTTTTCCTTAAGTTATTAATCTAAAAGTGCAGAGATATGACTGTCGATGTGTATACATGTTTCATAGATTACCGTACAGCATTTGACTGCGTAAAACATAAAAAGGAACATGACACCGAACAATACTGGAACCAGGGAAGGAGCCAGCCCCTCTTTTTTTAGGGAGAGGGCGGTAATATCACAAAAGTATACAATGGCGAGCGAAAGCAAGTTGTCCTTGGAGGGGAGAGACGCCAGCAACATTTTCAAGTTGTTAATATTAACATAGATCGTTCGGCAAGCCTAAAGTGGCCTAAAAACCAAGATCTAATCTGAACTGACCTGAACTAAACCAAACTAGATTTCACAAAATAAGTTAGTTCAGTAACATACATGACTAAAAAATCGCAAATAAGGAATGCAAATCATAAAACAATAGAGTTTAGCTACAAATTAAATGCATTTTCAGTTGATACTGTTGATTAGTGTGGCCCGAATATATATCCTTAACTACACAATTTAAAAAAATAAAAATACACTCGTGTCACACTAGTTCTACTAATCATATTTGATGGTATTGATATTCGAAAACATAGTTTGTGGATCGCTTGACCGACATAATTGAAAGTGGTAGTGGAATTGAACCTGATTGCAACATGGGATTCCTTCTTCCAAATCCACCTATTTGCACAAACAACAATAAGAAAAGCTGCGTAATATTCTATCTAGGAGGAACCAGAAGTACGAAAAGCTGAAAAGTCATAAGTCTAAGAAAAAAGAAAAACAGGGATATAACAACAAAATAAAACCCGAAGACTGGGAAGAATACTTCAAGAAACTTTTAATGGAGAATGAAAAGGAGTTTAAAGAGGCTAAAACTAACAAAAAAAAGAATTACCATTGTAGGCAAAACGTTAAAGAACCAGAAAGCTCCCAGACCTGGGGATATTTTAGTTCAAGTATGGAACAAAAAAGTTATACGATCTCCTTAAAGAACTTTTCCAAAAAGTTTTAAATACTAATCTAGCCTCGAATGAAAGGAATGCATCATATCTGAGAACAATACACAAAGAGGGTGACAAAAACATTTGCGATAATTTCCGAGGAGTAGCAGTTACAGGACCCATTAGTAGAATTTATGGAAAAATTTTGAAAAATAGAAAAGTGAAAGAATACCAAAACTACGAAGCCGAAGAACAGGTTGGTTTCCGCGGAAGGTCCACAAAAAACCACAAAGAAAGATGGCAAGAAACCAAGAAACCCACTTAATATTTATTGATTTAAAGGAAATATACGATAATATTCCGTTGCAAAAAATGTCTGAAGAACAGAAATATCAATATAAAACTTATTAAAGCAACCCAAATACTCTATATCAACCTACAACAAAAATCAAAGTCGAAACAAGGATAACATCAGGATTTGTTACATCGAAAAGCCTGAAACAAAAATTATACCTTTCTTTAAGGTGTTAATCTAAAAGTGCGGAGATATGACTGTCGATTTGTATATATGTTTCAGATTATCGTAAAACATTTGACTCTGTAAAACATGAAAAAATTGACAAAAGGAACATGACACCGAACTATATTGGAAATAATTTCCATTAACCTAGATCGTTGTAGTAGAAAGCTACGTTGCTCTAAAAACCAAAATCTAACTTGAACTGACTTGAACTAACCTGAACTAAACTAAACTAGATTTCACAAAATAAGTTAGTTCAGGTCAATTCAGGTTTAATCTTGGTTTTTAGACCAACGTAGATTGCTGAACGGTCTGTTTATAATTGGCATTCCGATTCTGCACGTTTACCCACATTTTATGCTACAATATTGAAATAACCACAATTAATTGCATTTGAATTATCAAGTTTTCCATCCTAATGAAAATTAAAATCCACAAATCTACGTCAACGTGACAATAACTATGTAATCACATGGCCAAAAAAAAAGGCCAAAAAAACAAGCCAACAATTTTCTTAATGTTTCTGGAAAAGTGGCATTTTTCTTCGATTTTTATGAAAATTTTGTTAAAAAAAAGTATTAACTCTTATATAGATGTGGCCAAAAATTAAAGGTAGTGGTCGGAAAATAGAAGTTATAAGAATGAAACTGATAATTTATTTTTGAAAAAAAAAACACTCAAGATATTATAAAAATTCATCGAAAAATTGGGAAAATTCGGAGTTTTTACTATTCCGAATAGTGAACAATATTTATTCTAGGACAATTCAGAAACCTGCCGAAGTCGAATCCATTTTAAACCGTATCAGACTATACGTGATACACAGTTCATTCAAAAAGTTCCAGAGCCAACTAGCGCTATCTGTTACCCGACAGCAGAACTATGCAATATTATACCTTAGTTACCCACAGTCGACATCTGAGTGCTGTAATTTCATTTATTAGCCAGCTGTGTTCATTTGAAGAAGACGTGTTTTTGCCAATACGTCACAATTTCCGCTATGGAGCAACAAGCCGCAATCAAATTTTCTTTCAAATTGGAAAAAAGTGATTCGGAGATATTAGAATTATTCAAAACCGCGTATAACGAAGATTTTTTAAGCCGCAGCAAGGTTTTCGAGTGGTACGTGCAGTTCAAAAACGATCGACAGTCGCTGGAAGACGATCCACGGGAGGGGCGCCCTTTAACCTCGACTATCGATCAAAATGTCTAAGGTGTGTGCGACACACTGTCTAGTAATCGGGGAATTACGGTGGAAATGTTGTCAGAGGAACTCAGTATCAGTGTAGGGAGCGTGCACCACATTTTGCACAATTTTCTCGGGAAAAACAAAGTTTGTGCGAAGTTAGTTTCGCACTTGTTAACGGAAGAGCTGAAAGATTGAACATTTTTTAAGTGAATTTGTAAACAGCGACGAATCATGGTGTTTTCAATATGATCCATTGACTCAGCGCCAAACCGCTGAGTGACGAGGCAAGAGCGAGGGACGGTCTATCAAAGTTCGAGCGACGAAGTCAAAAATCAAAACGATGCTCATTTCGTTTTTCGATTCTCGTGGAATTATCCATAGCGAATTTATGCCCCTGGGTCAAACAGTAAACACACAATTTTACAAGTATCCTGGATCATCTTTTGAAGCGGAATTGTCGCGTAAGACCGGAATTATACCGCACCGGTGACTGATTTCTGTTGCACGGCAATACGACAGCTCAAGCACAAAAGTCGCTCTCCATGATTCATCACCCGCCGTACTTCCCAGATCTGGCTCCGGCTGACTTTTTCCCATTCCCTAAATTAAAATAACGATGAAGGGAGAACGTTTTCAAGATATTGAGGCAATTCAAAGGACTATGAATGGAGCTCTGGAAGCTATTCCAGAAGAGGAGTTTTTCAAGTCGTTCGAGAGGCTATGCAAGCGTAACAAAATTTGTATAGAACGAGGAGGGGATTATGCTAAATAAAATCTTTGGTCTAAACTCATGTTTTCAATTGTAAAAAAAATTCGTCCCGGAACTTTTTGAATGAACTGTGTAAATCTCGGCTGCTATTTGAATCTTCCATTCGCATTTTTTTAATAAAAGTATAAAGACTTAAACAACCTAACAAACATGCAAAGTTAAAAAAAAAATGAAAAAAAGAAATACTGGAAGTGTGGAACACATGTTGAAGTCGTAATTATACATTTTCTTCGATATTTTCACATCATTTAATAACAATAAAACAGTCTGATAGTGGAGAATGAAGGTTTTTACTGCCACATCTCAACTTGAGACCATTAGTTTACAGCATGTGTTCCGATAATTAGTTTTCACAATCTTTTGCGGTGACTGAGAACAGCAGATAATTTTCCGCAAGAAGGAAAACGAGGCTCCATCCGGAGAAGACGCGATAGACCCTAATTGCATATTAATTTCATTGGAGAATGGGGAGAATTTCAAAGGAGAAACTACTTGGGTGTTATCATAGGTAATATAATGTTAGGGAATGGTGTAATGTCAGATACACTGCCTAGCATATTTGACGCGTAACGTACTACTACCGTCATATGTTATGGCTCAAGTGTTCACTTGATAATGTCATGAACTAGTCTAAATGTTGTAATAATTCTAAAGAAAGACGTCGCAGAATAAAAATACTTTTACCTAGAGAAAATTTTATCATTCTGGAATGGTTTTAGAACACAACTTTCAGGGAGAAAAAAGTTATAATAAAATAACTATCATAAGTGAACAAAAACCAACTATGTTGATTCGGTGCACTAAGAAATTTATTGCTAAAGTTCTGTTTTGACAATTTTTTTTCAGGTTTTAAAATCTGACGTTGTAATGGAAAAATCAAATTAAGACAGAATTTAAAATAACGATTCAAAGTTTACATATCAACCGATATCAATGTTATATTAAATTGACAAATTAAAATCCAAATAACTATGCTAAAAAACAAGGGAACTCATAGAAGTTCAAGAATAAACCCGTTGAATCTGCATGCTTCCATATCAAGATGTACCATATGATAGGCACCCCTCATAACATAAAATTGTCTTACCCGGCGCATTCACCTAAGTCCATACTTTTAAAGTAGAATGATTGTCAACAAATATAGTCTTAAATTTCGGAAATGGGTTGACTAAATAAAGAATAGTATATAACTTATTCAACGCATTTTTGAAAACCTATTGAATGGAAAACTATTTTTTATATCTCATAAATCAGTAGACTACGTAATAATTTTTGTTGCATATATTTAGTTAGAGCTATTCTACCAAATTTTCATCCTCAGTTTTCACATAGGGGGAGGTATCAGATCTGAAATGTATGTGCTTTGTAAAATTTCATTACCAAAGATTAAAAACGGACGAAGTTTCAAAGCTGCGACATACAGACGGATGGACAGGCGAACAGACTTACATAATGAAACTATAAGTATTTTGACAACTGAAGCATTAGTCTGGTAACCGAATGCTTATCTTTGCGGGTTAGAAATAGTATGAAAAATGTCAAACGTAATAGAAAAAGCGAATCCTTGAAGCAACTTATATCAGACAAAATAGGAAGTCTAATACAAGTAACACCATCTCCCGACATATTGTGTTTAGGTGCGCTTGCCTACCTTGTACTAACGAGAGTCAATAAGTACGAAACCAACCAGCAAAAAGCGGCGCCACTGCCATGGGAGACTCCTCCAACCTTTCTTGGTTGCAATCTGAGATAGTGCCTTGTCTCTAACTGCGTTAGAAGAGAGTACATCTGACCTTATTGTATAAGGTTTTTTTAGTTGATTGAGAACTAAAATAGTTTCTCTAATAGGAATGAATATATATTTGGGTACGATTAGGATATTATTAATGACAAATAACACAATAGTATTAGCCTACATTGTCATTTCTGTTACATATCTGATGGTATTAAAATTGGTTCCGAGATAAATAAGATCTATGTAAGTTCGGTACTGATCAAGTTTATATTTGCTATTATTCTCTCATTTACTCTCTCTAACTATCTTACGTAAAGTCAAATTAATCACCAAATCAGAGAATTAGGTGCAATTATTTCGTTTTATGTTTGTGTTTTGAAACAACAAAGTCAAGACAAATTTCTTCTCTAGCAGCATTTTTTTTGCATTTTTGCCCGACAAAATATAATTCGACGTTCAGCAAACGAGCTAAACCACAATTCATTAGCCGATCCGATTGAAATCCCATTGGTGGCATTATTGGTCGACCGATCAATTAAAACTCTATTGATAAGGGTCATTTGGACTCTTTTATTATCTGGGCCAAGCGCTCATATGAACTGAACAAAAATTGGTTTTTAACGAAAAAAAAAACAGGCTGCGATCAAATAAAACTGTGTGGTGACACAAATTATTATCTTTTAATTAAGCAAAAAATTATTTTATGTTCAATTTTAAATTAGTAAGGTTTAACAGACAAAAAAACTGTTAAATTTGTTAATTCAGCATAAAGGCAACGTAAACGAGAGTATTAGTGAAATTTGTTAGCTTATCACTGACAAGGAAGGTATACCACTTCTGCGCCTCCAAATTCAATAATTTTTTTGGCCACGATGAAATAGGGGACAAGGGATTTTTTATCTGCGGATAAACTCTTTAAGAGGATGAAATCTGCCCCCAAGTTTCACTCTGGAAAATGGATTTTTCAATATATCTCAGGTTCTAATTGGAATTTTGCAATGAAACAAATTGTGTATTACTTCTGATATTAATGTAAAACTAACTGATACAATTTCGACCATAAAGGTTGCAAACCCCTATTTTTTACATTAAAAAATCTACTTTTTTTGTATATACTTGGATGAAACAAATTCAACATGAGCTAAAGAAAGTTAGAAAAAATATATTCATTTGAATATAAAAATAAAATTGACCAGTTCTAGATTAATTTCTTAAATTACCCTTAAGCGAAAAATTACCCCCTAAAACAGGTTTGTCAGTATGCTTAAGCTTCTGAGTGATATTTTGCAAATAATCAAATTGCATGTTATTTTTAACGCAAAACTAAACTATCTGATGCAATTTGAAGCATAAGGTTTATAACCTCCAATTTTTATTTTAAAAATTTGTAATCATTTGTGTTTTTTTGTATAAAAGTAAATCAAAATGAGCTCTAAATGATTTGGATGATTATTTTTACTCAATGAATATAAAAATGAAATTGACCTTTCCACGACAATTGTTTACACCCACCCATCCTTCAGTTAATCCTTAATATCCTCCAGTTTCTAATTAATATTTTTCCAATAACCAAATAGTACTTTCTTTTCATTTATATCACACCCACTTCATACATTAAATAAGCCTACATTTCATTTTAGAGACCAGTATAAACCTTTGTAACGACAAACTCTGGATAGGAATGACAGCAGACAAAATGTTTGAATACCAATCATTTTCCTTTTTAAGTAGTAATCCGGTTGTTTACCTTTAGTGGGTGCATAAACAGTTTTTATTATCCAATGAAATATACATTATGTCTAAAAATATTCACAAATTATAGTCATATCAACCAATCCAGGCTCTAAGGACATTTAGCTTTGGTTGGTGTAAATTATCCAAAAACTTGACAACGAATGTTGCCGGAGAAAAATTTTTCTGATAAAATTTTTAGGAAATCAAACGGAGCTCAAACAGTGACTTTAAATTTAACCCTGACCTTGCTCTTTAAAGACATTTGACCTTCGAATGTGGATTTGTATGTTAAAAAAATCAACTTGACCTTCAAAAGCTCTTGAAAGGCAAGCACAAAGTCAAAATGCAAGGTCACCATCGAGTGTCTCCTTTGGAACCATACAACTTTTATACAGAATATTTTTCTTTAACTCGCATTCAATATTCACATCTTATATTGAATTAATATTTAAAGTTATTTAAAACTATTTTATTTCATTGATATATACACACACACACACATATATATATATATATATATATATATATATATATATATATATATATATATATATATATATATATATATATGTTTTTGATTATTTCGCAAAAATGTTGAGAGTTTTTAACGTAGGAGGCTGTTTTTTCGACGAAGGGTTGGAGAATGGTCGCTAGATATTTTGCTAGGGCCCGAGTTGGAGAGCCAACAGAGCTTACAATTAGTATCAAGGGGGCTCCAGGCTTGTGTATTTTAGGTGAGCCATAAAGTCGTTCAAAAAAACGGCCTCTTACGTTAAAAACTCGCAACATTTTTGTGAAATAATCAAAAACATACGTTTACAAGAAAAGGAATGTCTAGTTAGTTTTGACGTAACATCACTTTTCACGCAAATACCAGTTAAAGAGGCTCTTTCTGTAATAGAAAACAAATACAATCTGCCAAAATATATCATCGAATTAGCTAGGCACTGTCTTGATAACACCTATTTTACTTATGAAGGCCGACGATATAAACAAGTCGAAGGAGCCCCGATGGGATCGCCGCTATCTCCTGCACTCGCTAATTTATTTATGGAAGACTTTGGATCAAAAGCTTTGGAGACCTCTTCACACAAACCACGACTGTGGCTGTGTTACGTGGATGACACATTCGTTATCTGCCAATATGGAGAAGAAAATCTCAAAAGTTTCCTGGATCACATAAACAGTATACATTCCAAAATCAAATTCACCATGGAGATAGAACAGGAAAAAAAACTACCGTTTCTATATATCCTACTGAAAAGAAAAGGAGATGGCTTGCTTTCGCACACTGTCTACAGAAATCCCACTCACACCAACAGATACCTCAACGCCGATTCACATCATCACCCCGCCCAATTATTTGCAGTAGTGAAATCACTTGCGTTTCGATCGCAGTCCCTTACAGATCAAGAAAATTACCACAAAGAGATGAACATACTGCAAAACGCCCTAACAAAAAACGGTTATAAAAGGGAACATATAGACAAGGCTCTAAAAAACAAACACTTGTCCCCAAAAAATCGCGAAAACCAAGAGAATAGCTCCAAAGCTTTTGTTACTTATGTAATTAGTACCACAGACAACCATTTTCACCACATACCGTAAAGTAAAAGATCTCTTGCCAACACCTAAAGAAAGAATCCCTCTAGAAAACCAGGGAGTGTACGAAATTCCATGCGGAGAATGCATGGAATTTCTGCTCTAGTCCAACACTAGTTAAACACAGGACATAAGATAAATTTCTCAGGAACAAAAATGCTATCGAGATGTGAAAACCTGTCCACAAGAGTTATAAGGGAAGCCATTGAAATTGCAAAGAGGCCCAACAACTTAAATAGCAGAGATGATAGCCAGCGAGTGCCTAATACTTGGAAAAATCTGCTTACAAAACATCAACTAGTACCACTTAGTAACGAAACAGATTACAACTCGGCAACGCAACTCCAAACACTGGCAACAGGGCCAATGACGCGCAGCAGGTCTCGCTACCTAATTGGCCGGAACCATTCGGAAAACCAACGCGTCCGACGCGCACACAGGACCGACAGGACCCGAATCGCAGGCGTCAGTTCGCTCGTAGACGTCGTACAGTGAGCTTTAAAAATGGTGAATGAGATTTCACCGAAACGTCAGCTGAATTACAGTCCTGAGAAGGACTCAGCACATACACGGGATGCCCGAAAACCTTCGATTACACATCACACCGGTGAGAATATCCGACATAATATATATATATATATATATATATATATATATATATATATATATATATATATATATATATATATTTACGTTAGGTTTTCCTAAAAGGTTATCGTAAGCTTAGACGCGACCTTTCCCATAATATTTATCACCGACATTGGGTAATTACTGGAAGCTTTTATGAAAGCTTTCACAGCGCTGTTTCGTGCAATCACGGGACTCATCACGCCATTACGTTCAGTACAAACCATCCTTTCGTAACTGTGCACCATAACAAGACACAGTGGCGACATCTCGATGGATCACTCAATAACACTTTCAAGAAAGATATACTATATAAGAGGCTTACACGATAATTTCACGAATTCCTAATGGAAGCTTCTATTCGAGTTTGCAGCAAAGTATCCGTCCGATTCTAAAAAGGTTATAGAATGATTTGGAATGACGGAAACTTTCGTTGAAATCTTACTGCAAATTCACACTCAACTTTAAAGTTTCATTATTATTTTATAGATTGTAATTTTTTTCTTTAAACATTATATGTTATCTTCCAGAAACTTGCAAGAAGGTTTCACAAAACTTTCTGGAAATATGGAAATATATCCTAGATGTTAGCTTCCATAAGGAAAATTTATAACAGATTTACACGTTGCTTTCATGAATTCTTCATAAAAGCTTACATTCGAATTTGTAGCAAATTACTCATCAAAATTTTAGGAAGATAACTGCACGATTACAGAAAGTTTCCGTGAAAATATCAATTTAAAATAATAGATTTTTTTTTAAATTTGGCTGAAAAGTTACACTAAGCTTCTCAGTTTGCTTACTTAGCTGCTCAGTTTGCTTCCTGTGCTAGATTACATATTTTTTATAATTTATCTTTCAGAAAATTACAAGAGGGTTTCAGGAAAGTTCCCAAAAAGATGAAAATATATCTTCATAAAGTTTGCATTTAGCTTTCAATGAAAATACACAAGAGGTTTATATGATGACAGCACTTGTAGTCAAAATCGGTTCTTCGGCCATGTCCTTTGGTACTTCTTCTGTCGGTGCCTGGAGCTGGAGGTGCTTATCGTTGAGTGGTCAGCTTGGACTGATACTATTTCGAACAGTTTTTAAATTAACACTACTCTCGATGTGATATTTTTGGTGGGTGTATATCTTCGGAGCGCACATACTCTCCCTCCAGTTTACTTTTCGGTTCGCACAACGCAAGCGCTTTCCTCATCAATCTTTTAATATATCTCGATCAAACATGCCGTATCTCGTAGTACAATGAAAATTAATCTCCAGGCGGTCAAAAAATGATATCTACTACCCAAAATTAGTTAAAAAAAAAACATACGGCTCACATTTTTGCCTTGCACATGCGGAAAACAAATTTTTTTAACTTGACCCTAATCGGTTTATATACACTGCTACGGTCGGTGGATATACTTGGATTACCTATTTTTACAACTATTTCGACAAATGAACTTGCTGGGCGTCGGAAAAGCGTTTCCCCAATATTGGGACATGTATACTACATGGATACTTTTTCGGTCAAATACTTTTCCGGTTATACTCTTTTTGCGAGTTATGAGCTTTTCAAGTCCCTAGTAAAACTTTTTCCCAGTCAAGCGAAATTGTGACATTTAGACCCTGCTCGGGCGCCAAATTTGTGCATGCTACGGTAGTAAATCTACGAAAGTTTTTGTGGTCTACGGATACCTTCCTGTTACGGCAGCGGAATATCTGTATCTGTATTCTGCAGTCATGTGCCAAGCGCTCAACGTAAGGATCTCCCATAACTATCCTCAATACTTCTCCCGACCGGTACCCACTCACGGTCGAGATATCCTTATCCCTTGATCTGGTCAATGATTTGACTGTCCGGTGGTCAAGACATCTACCGGTTGTCGGACTCGGGCGCCACGTTCAGGATTATGTGGTCGAAACCCCATTTTGCACCGGGTAACTTATTACAACGGAGAAACAGCAAGCCAGGGGTCGTTTACGCTTATTAGTTACTGGTTGCCAGCTGTCAGTTATTATTTCCTGAAATATTAAGAATAGGAACTAGGGAATGAACAAATGGTTTTACAACATCCTGAATCCTGAATCCTGTATTCCATACTTTTACAATTATGGCCTAAAACTAACTTACAACCTAAATTCTTAATGGAATCTTCAATTCAATTTTGCAGCAAATTACCCACAAAGGTTCTAAGAAGGTTGCTGGATAATTACAGAAAGTTTTTTCGAAAATATCAATATGGAATAACAACTCATTTCTTGAAATATTCCTGAAAAGTTACGCTAAAGTACTCTTATTTGGTAAATTAAAATAGCCTTTCTTGGAACACTGCACGTTATTATCCAGAAACCTGCAGGAAGGTTTCACGAAACTTTCATAGTTGGTTTCACGTTAATCTTCCATGTAAGATTTTGTTAATTTCTCGGAATCTTTCATGAACGAGAATGTAAGATTCTTTAAAAAATTCTGGAAAGTTGTTGGAAGGTTACTTAAGAAGCATAGATGAAATTTTGAATGGGAAGCTTTAATGCTATGTGGGGTACGAGAACAAAATTAAATCATTGGGTGCCAAATCAAAGCTGTATGGCAGACGACCAATAAACTCGACGTTTTGAATGCTAAAAGAGTCCCTTGTGTGAGCCGATGGGGGAGAATAATCCGTCCATTACCCTCGTATGAGTGTTTTGGTTTTAGAACGTCCAGAGACTATCTGCTAAATTTTGATATTATCAATATGTTTAATTTTTTTTATGTTACTACATCCCTACTGGTCACTGTATAAGCCCTACTACGTAGCCGTCAAATTTATCAAAACGAACCCATAAATCCGTATTAGCCTTGTTATTCCCGGAGTCCGAAAACAACTACATTTAGTAACAGAATGAAAAATAACGTCCTGAAAAAATAAGTCAGCCGAATACTCTCCATTATGAATTGCTCCCGTCACCGCTAATAAAAAAGATGCGTGCACAAAGGAAGGCGTCCTAAAAATTGCCTATGTTTTTATTATGAACCACATACGAAGTAACTGAACCCCTGAGCAATATTATAAGGGTTTTTTACCTTCCTTTTTTAATAAAGGAAATGTTGTTTCATTATTATGTTTCCGCGAAAACGGGGGAGTGCTAATTTAATCATCGCTTGGTCCTCGATTCTTTCTAATTTTATTTTTAACAAATGGCTGTTGTAGCATGAAAAAAGTGTTTATTTATTTTTCTTTGTAATGAGTTTATGAAAAACATTCTTTTGTGTTTAAAAGCTGTTTTATTTTCTGTCGTTTTGCTTAATTCGAAGAGTCAGTTGGGTAAGTGTCCGGAGTAATATGCGTCATTATTAGTCGGAGAGCCAGGTGTTGTATGTATTTTGACTTCCTAATTACGGGTATCGAGGGTGGATTCCTGAAAAATGATCAGATAATTTGCTGTAAACAACAAAAAAATTATTAAAAAATTGTTTTTTTTCTAAAAAAAAGTGTCTAGTGTCGTTTTCCCATCCCATGAAGTTTTGGAGTTAAAAATCGTTAAACATTTGAAAAATGGCATTTTCTGCCACTCTTCAACATAAATAACTTTTCATTTCGACAAGGTTAACCATCAACTTCTTATTTACAAGCTGGAAGCCTTGGGCATCCATGGATCATTTCTACAATGGATAAATAGTTACCTGTCTGATAAAGTACAGCGCGTAAAAATTAACAACTGTGAATCATCTGATATACATGTTACCTCTGGTGTTCCTCAGGATGCTCACCTCGCCCCGCTCCTTTTTAACTGATTTATTAACGATATTGAGGACATCATAACTTTCAGTAGATGTCTTCTGTATGCAGATGATTTAAAGATATTTCGGCTTGTCGAGAATAGCAACGACTGCGAGGGCATTCAGCGGGATCTAACTCGATTCTCTGAATGGTGTAACTTAAATTTTATGCACCTCAATATTAATAAATGCTCCATTATAAGTTTTTATCGTAAAAGGGATTAGATAACTTTTGATTACTTTCTTGATAATAATACGATTAATCGTATTAACTGTGTGAAGGATCTGGGTGTTACATTTGATAGGGCCCTTCGCTTCGACACATATTGATAATATTGTGAAAAAAAGTTTGAAGTTGCTCGGGTTTGTGAAGAGAATGCTCGCAGATTTTAATAATGTAGACTGTTTTAAAGTGATATACTGCTCTGTAGTTCGATCAGTCTTGGAATATGCGTCCCAAGTTTGGTCACCTCATTATTTTACATACAAAGAGAAAGTGGAAAGAGTACAAAGAAAGTTTTTAAGTTTCACTGCCTTTAAACAGGGAATGCAGCAGGAGCGGTCTGTATATGATGATACTGCCGATGCTTTGAGGTTGCTACCATTGTGTGTGAGGCGTATATATCTTGACCTCGTTCTACTTTATAAGATTGTTAACTCTTGTGTTGATTCTCCCGAACTACTCAATAATATTGGATTATCGGTTCCTCCTAGAGCTTTAAGAGCGCACGATTTGTTTGAGGTGATATATTACCGAACGAATTATAGCATTAACAGTCCTATTTCTCGAATGTGTAGGGAAATGAATTCAGTTTCTACAGACACTGATATTTTTCATTTGCCAGTTAATGTCTTTAAATTAAAAATATTGCAATTCTTTAAAAGCTAGTCAATATTGTCAACTGTCAATACTGGTCTTTTAAAATAATTTAATGCATTCTTAGATTTGTAAGTTTCTTAATTCTGATGCTGTTTTAAATAGTGATTGTATGTTTATTTTTGAAATGGATTGTATTTATTTGATCCGTTAATATACTATGATTAAATATTGTCAAATTCGACGCTCAGCAATTGATACTTCAAGTCTAAAACTACAAGCTGAAATTAATTGCAATGTAAAAATGTAATGTACAGTTGTATAGGTTAGTATTCCTCTTTTTTCTTAATGTCGCACTACGAAGCGGAGCAAAAAGACCTCCAAAAACTGTGAAATGGGATATTATTTGATCAAGCAAAAAGTAGCAGTAGTGAATTTGGCGATGTGTACTTATCTTGACTACTTTCAAAGAGAGCAAGTCAAGTAGTAGTGCTATTTGTTCTAGAGTGATTTCGTCAAGACAAAGAAAAAGATTTGAAAGTTGATAGTTCAAAGAGAAAACTGTTTGTTTAAGATGATGGCGCTTCAACTTGGCGTTGGCAAAATATTGTGATAGCTAGTAATCAAGCCGAGAATATTATTGATCGAGTGATAGAAAATATTATTTCACAGTATACTGTGGAAAATGATAAAAGCAAGGGCGAAAATATGATCGAAGATGAAGATAATATCAATAACCTTTTCAACTTGACATGGCGCCCCGTTGATGGTTTGTCATTAAAACAATTTCCTTTTATGGTGTTGGTATTAACGCCCAAATATACGAAGATTTCTATGACAGAAATCCAATTGATATTTCAAACTATTTTTGACGAATGAAATAGTGACCTATATGATAGTGGAAACTAATCGCTACGCAGAACAATATCTAGCCAAAGAAAATAAGCCAAAATCTCATGTTGTTATATTGGAAAAAAATTCCTTTATATTGAAATCAGATTTTCAAAATATTATCCCGAAATAGATTTGAATTGATCGTAGCTCTGTGAAAATGACGGATTTTGGAATCTAACTTCATTGATCACAAAACTAATGGAGAGTTTCCAAGTTATTTCTCCTCCTGGTTCAAGTAATATATACAGTGTGTATTGATGAGACCATTGTCTCATTTTGTGATAGCCTTCGGTTCAAGCAATATATACAGATTAAGCGATACAAATTTACCATAAAAGTATATAAGTTATGTTGTGAAGGTTGTTATAAGTATAATTTAAAAGTTTTTTGTGGACTTGATTGTGCCAGGCATCCGCGAATGTAGTATATTTTCTTATGGAAAGACTTTTAACAAGCTATTCTGAAGCTTCAGTTCATCTTCACCAATATATATATATATATATATATATATATATATATATATATATATATATATATATATATATATATATATATATATATATGGTTCGGTTATTCCGGGTTTCAATCCGTTCGTTCAAAAAATCGTTTTCACAACGTTTCGCCAAAATCTCATTTGGCATTTTCAAGTGCGGTTGCTCTTGTTACTAGCCGAGAACTGATGGTGGCCTCTGATGAATTTTGAGTTTTGTTTAGCTGGCTCGCTTCCTGATTGGACGAGCGGCTTTGCGGGCTCCCCTCCCTCTACCGAGTGCGATATATTTTGTTCTTGTATGCTGGTCTCTCGTGTACTCGTTGATTTTTGTTGTTTTCTTTATAGATTTTTATTAATGTTTTCCATGTTGTTGGAAAATTATAGCATTGTCTCGTTTATTTAGCTGACCCACTTTTTCGATTTCTAGGGCCTCTCTTATGACGCGTATCTTGTAGTTCTGTATGTATGTCCGGTTGTTTAGTGATGCTGAAATAGGGATAAGGTTGTTTGTTTGTTTTTGAAGCTATTTTTTTATTCTTGAGTTCTTGCTGATATGCGCCTGTTTGTTTGTCCTATGTATGTTTTATGGCAATCTGCACATGGAATGCTGTAAACGCCATGATTTTCGAAATTAGCCTTATCTTTGGAAATTCCCAGGATATTGGCTATTGTCTTTTGCGGTTTATCACCATTTTTCGCAGTTGTGTTATTTCTAGCAACTCTACATTTTACTTGAGAGAGATATTTCCTTCTCCAATGGACTGTTTCCGGATGATCTATAAGAACAGATTTCCTATCTGGTTTTTCACAGCAAAAATTAAGTTCTCTGAGCAATTTCTAAAGCTCAGATCTCCTAATTTAAGGTAAATCCCGATCTTCATTGATTTTTATTAGAATTTTGTCCGCTTCTCATAATAAAATGTATGTACAACTCCTTTTATTGCAGTTTTCATCTCCTCTTCCAACGAGGTTTTACGTCTGCCTGTGATCGAATGTGGCTTGGGAATCTTGACAATTCCAGTCGTTTCTTTATCCTTCAGTATTCGGTACATAGTAAATTTTCCAACTCCTGTCATTTTGGAACACATCTCAACAGAGCTTTTATCATTATTATCTAGATATTGATATTTTAAGGCTTCATAAACATTCATCGTAATAAGTTTTTCGTTGGTTTAATGTTTTTGGAATAAATATAGTGGTGGAAGCCATATCTTGGATATCTTACCAATCTCAAATAATATATAAAAACAAGCGCAAACAAGATAAATCACTAAGGATACATTGTAAGGTGTACTTTGCTCACTGACAGAAATTAAATTGAACTATCAGAAATTTTATTGTTGCAGTAAATTTATAAAATCTTATAATATTTAAATAAAATTAGATTTACGGCAGTCCTCAATTACCAACGCCACTATAACAGGGGCGTTGGAGGATTCGGTAACAGTTTTATTACTCTCTCTAGTTCTTGAATAGAGTATAGAAATGTATATGCTTGCGATCACCCCCTCCCCTTCCCAGGAGCTCAGAGTTTAAGAAAAATAAACCCGACCCTGCATTTTACACTAGAAGTCCGAATGTTTCCAGCCCCCCCCCCACCGTCGACAACTTGCTTTCGCTTGCCATACTGTGATATCACCGCCCCTCCCCCCAAAGAGAGAGGCTGGATCCGCCCCTGAGTTGTAATAATGCAAGCTGTATACAATTATATAATTTGGATGTATATTCTGCATACCTATTGATAGGAGTAAGTTATTTTAACGCAATTTTCAATATACTCGAAGAAGTTCTCTAAATATTTCCAAGCTAAGTTTATGGTATGAAGTTGAAAAGTATTTAAAAAAATATACCATTATTAAAAACGCAATATAAAAATAATATTTTTAATGCCATAAAAATTTTAGTACTTAGACTTCCAGATTTTAATGGCTTAGATATCAAGTTATAATAAAACATTTTGTTCGATAGATTTCGACTAATAATGTCAGTTGAATGAATTTATTATATTATCACAAGGCAATATTGGCAGCCAATGTTAAGCTACATTAAACATGCAGAGCTAATTTCACGCTGTTATAATAGAACATAGTCTAAAATGGCATGGATGCTGATATTAATATGCCAACAATGTAGGATATCCGCGAAGGATACATATACGGGAATAACTATTTGACTGAGGTATGAAGCAGGGCAATTTGAATAATCGATGAAGACGGAGGTTTCACAAAAATGTAAATCTCACTTTAGGGCTTAAATCAACAGACTTAGGTCGTGCGGTTACAGATTATCGATTTCGAGTGGTTTTCGATGTAGTTAATCTGCATAGTTCGGTACAAAATAAAAACTAGATACAAATAAAACAAACAAAAAATTAAAACTAAGAAAGTATAAATATGTAGTTCTCTTATTTCCATAGAGTATAGAAAATAAAAACCCTATCAAAATGATTACTTTTTAATTCTGGAAAAAAGTGCATTGATTGATAATGTAATTGATTTCAATGTACAAGACATTATATAGAAAATAAATGACGCTAAAGAAACCTAGTTAATTAAACAGTACCAAGAAATTGAAGAAATCGAATGGGAACCCAATATCTATAACATGTATAAAAAGTTTAAGAAATCGCAGAACTGAGAAAATCAAAACCAGACTGATGCAGGCAAAATACAAGACAAATCTCTTCGATAGTAAGGATAGGATAGAGATTCTAGAGGAATATATTGAAGATACAGAACCTAATATAAAGAAAGAGGGGATTTAATTCGCAATCGATGAAATCAAACTATTGAATGACAAATACATGACATTTATATTTTTAAGACCATATATAGAACTGAAATCGAGAGAATGGGCTTAATACACCAGTAGAGTGATCCAGAAAAAGCTATCGCTCAAAAATGTAATTAATACCAAACCATGGACCTAATGTACATCCCAACCACTGCCCTCTTCTCTTCGGACATCTAGAATCTATCTTTCCCCGTATTATCAACCTCAGCAAACAATATTTATCATATCTCATAATGTAGCTGAGATATTCTAATTTCCGCCTTTGAACAGTTAGAGAAATTTCTGTCTCGTTTTCCATTCTGTGGAGAACCTCTAAATTTTTCTATGAAATTCGAAGAATCGGACAACACACCTACATTTCGAAAGCTTCTGCTTTTTTATCTGTAACATTTAGCCTTAGTAGGGAGGAAATACATGAAGTGATTCACCGCATGCGCACTAGCGACCACCTGGACAGCACACGTGTGCGTTCTTGTAACACCTGCATAGTCAAGGTCAAATTAATATGCATTGAAAGCGTATATGTTTGCTCGTACTCCTTCTCTCTTGTTCTCTCGACTCTCCTTGTCTTAAATGCAGTGACCATGATGCACACGTGTGCCTTCTTGTAACACTTGCACAGTCAAGGTCAAATTAATATGCATTGGAAACGTATATGCTGGCTCGTCCTCCTTCTCTCTCGTTCCCGCAGCCCCCTTGCCTTAAATGCAGCGACCATGATGCACACGTGTGCCTTCTTGTAACACATGCACAGTCAAGGTCAAATTAATATGCATTGGAAGCGTATATGTCGGCTCGTCCTCCTTCTCTCTCGTTCCCGCAGCCCCCTTGCCTTAAATGCGGCGACCATGATGCACACGTGTGCCTTCTTGTAACACATGCACAGTCAAGGTCAAATTAATATGCATTGGAAGCGTATATGTCGGCTCGTCCTCCTTCTCTCTCGTTCCCGCAGCCCCCTTGCCTTAAATGCGGCGACCATGATGCATACGTGAGCGTTCTTGTAACACCTGCATGGTCAAGGCCGAATTAATATACATTGGAACCGTATATGTTTGCTTGTGCTCCTGCCCTTCTTCTACCGCTACCCCCTCGCCTTGAATGTGACGGCATTGATGCCCACACGTGCATCCCGGTAACACCTGCATAGGCAAGGACAAGTTAAAATACATTGGAAGCATATAAGTTTATTCCCCATTACCCGCCGCTTCACCGTTGTATACCTCGTCGCTACTTGATGGCACACGTGTTCATCAACTAAGCCGGCCAACCTTTTCAAGGTCGAGTAAACATGCATACGAACAGTATACAAATTCATCGTGCTTCCGCCACAGACACCGCTTGTGCTGTTACAACTTGTCTGCATTCTTAAGGTCGAGTTCCTTGGAAAAGGACGTGAGGGTGAATAAATTAAAAAGCGCGGCCACACCCTTTTTTCCCGCAAGCCTAATATCGAGAATAAAAATATAACTCACACTGTTCTTTTTCTGTCCTTTTTGTATGTATTCACTTTTCAGAGAATATCATTAAAACATCTTTCGTTCTTAAACTAACACACCCTTTCATTAACGTCGCACGTATCTATTAAGTTTATTTAATTCTTTCTCTTTCTCTCTTATGCTTGTATTCGCCTCGTACAAAACAGTTTAAAAACATTTTAAATTCCTTAACTAATGCATTTTTCTCGGCTTCCAATTCACGGGTTTTTATTACCTGAACCTTTTTAAGGGATAGTCAGGTACTAAAAAGCCAACGCCTCCGATTCTATATTTGTGTTATCATACAGTAAAGTCTTTTTTATTTGATATTTTCTTAAATGTTAATACAATTGTGTATTATATAGGAATAAAATAATTTCACGGCAGCACTGAAAAATTAACGAAATTTCTTGTTTAAACATATAAAATTGCATAGGCAACAGACCTTTCTTATAAATAAATTCGAAAAACTTTGCAGTCAGTGGCACCGGCTTTTTTTCGACCTCGTAGTATAAATAATTTTTGCTAAACGAAAGAGAATATTTTCTTGGAAATTAGATGTTAAATACATTTGCGGTATTTTTCGTTAATTATTGTAGATATCCTTCAAAATTAATCTGCCGCTATTTCGGATTAAAAGCACCTAATTTATGTGACACAGGTAAAATATAATGGTTTTTAACTCGGTATTCTTAAATGTTATTTCAATTGCATATTGTATAGGAATAAAATAATTCCACGACAACTCTGAAAAATTAACACAATTTCTTGTTTAAGCATATAAAATTGCATAGGTAACAGACCAATCATTGTAGATATCATTCAAAAAGTAACCTGTCGCTGTTATCTCGGATTACAAGCGCCTAATTTATATGACACTGGTAAAATATAACGGTTTTTAACTCGGTATTCTTAAATGTCATTTAAATGGTATATTGTACATGAATTGGATCTTGGGTGTTCTGAAGAATTTACTCATAGTATCATATAAACTCGGGGGCAATATCTATTTTATTAAATTTTTGGAAAATTAGGTGTTTCAAAATAATTTAGTGGTATTTTTCTTAATTATTCTATAATTTTTTAGTTATTAGAGAATATTCTGACGTAATGAGGCTTATATACTGAACACCTAAAAACTACTATTTCAAATTATTTCCAAAATAAAACATATTTTATAGCATTTTATACCCTCCTGTCGTATATAAAGGGACTTTTTTTCAAATTTATCTATTTCATTCATAATATGAAAATTCTGAAATATATATATTAAATTTACTTATGCATAAGTTACATTATTGAAAAGAAGGTACTCCGTTTTTAAAAATCTTAAGAAAAATGAGAAAGATAGTGACGTTGTACTTATTATTGTGATATATAATAACATTAAAGTATATTTTCGTATGTTCTTTCTTATTTTCTGAAAAGTAATAATTGCCTGTCTGAGTAAAATTCAGAGGTCAAACTTGAAAAAAGAACAGCTACATTCATAAGGTTGAATAAATTAAAAACACCTGCGTTCCTATCCTTTTTCTTCGCTAGCGCCAATTAGAGTCTATTCGGGCATAGACAAAATTGAATATAACATACTCTATTCTTTTTTCTCTCTTGGTTTCTGTCCTTGTCAGAAAATAATCTGTTTGTGTTTAAATGTGGCGCGTGTATCTGAAAGTTGTTTGTTATTCATGATGCGGTAAAATATAATGGTTTTTAACCCAGCATTCTTAAATGTTATTCAAATGGCATATTGTATATGAATTTGATCTTGGATGCTCTGAACAATTTACCTATAATATCATATAAATTCGGGAGCAATATCTATTTTATTGAAAAGCGTAAAACCTCATTTTTCATAGAAAATTAGGTGTTACCAAATAATTGATTGATATTTTTCTTAATTATTTTAGAATTTTATTAGTTATTAGAGAATATTTCAAAGATAATGAGGCTTATATACTGAAAAATTACTATTTCAAATTATATCCAAAATAAAACATATTTTAAAACCTTTATACCCTCTTGTTGCATACAAAGGGACTTTTTTTCAAATGTATCTATTTTGTTCATAATTATGAAAATTCTGAAATATATATTAAAGGTAAATTATGGAAAGGAAAGTACTCTATTTTTAAAAGTCTTAAGAAAAATGAGGAAGATAGTGACGTTGTACTTATTGTTTTGATGCATAAAACAATAAAGTATATTTTCGTATGTTCTTTCTTATTTTCTGAAAAGTAATAATTGCCTGTCTGGGTAAAACTGAATAAATTATAAGAATTCTATATCGCAAAATTGGGCCTTTTCCCCAACACTCAGTCATAAAATGTTGGGAAAAATAACCTAAAAATCGGAGAAAATCCAATTCAAAAATTATTTGAAAAACCTAAAGTATTATTGAGACTTTTTTCAAATTTACCTATTTTGTTTATAATTATGAAAATTCAGAAATGTAGATTAAATTTACATTAGTTAAATTATATATACTGTACATACAGGGCTGTTCTTAAGAAACATGGGAAAAACTGAACACAAACTATTTTCATAAATATCCAAAATAAAACATATTTTATAGCATTTTATACACTCTTATGGTATATAAAGGGACTTTTTTTTTCAAATTTATCTATTTTGTCCATAATTATGAAAATTCTGAAATATATGTTAATGGTAAATTATGGATAGGAAAGTACTCTATTTTTAAAAGTCTTAAGAAAAATTTGATAAACCAGTAATATTCACCTTATTGTTTTGATAAATAATAACATTAAAGTATATATTCATATGTTCTCTTATATTTTCTGTAAAGTAGAAAATCGCCTATCTGGATAAAATTCATAGGTCAAACTTTGAAAAAAAGGAACAGTCATAAGGTTCAATAAATTAGAAGAATTCTATGTCTCAAAATTTACCTATTTTGTTTATAATTATGAAAATTCAGAAATGTAGATTAAATTTACATTAGTTAAATTATATATACTGTACATACAGGGCTGTTCTTAAGAAACATGGGAAAAACTGAACACAAACTATTTTCATAAATATCCAAAATAAAACATATTTTATAGCATTTTATACACTCTTATGGTATATAAAGGGACTTTTTTTCAAATTTATCTATTTTGTCCATAATTATGAAAATTCTGAAATATATGTTAATGGTAAATTATGGAAAGGAAAGTACTCTATTTTTAAAAGTCTTAAGAAAAATTTGATAAACCAGTAATATTCACCTTATTGTTTTGATAAATAATAACATTAAAGTATATATTCATATGTTCTCTTATATTTTCTGTAAAGTAGAAAATCGCCTATCTGGATAAAATTCACAGGTCAAACTTTGAAAAAAGAAACAGTCATAAAGTTCAATAAATTAGAAGAATTCTATGTCTCAAAATTGGACCTTTTCCCCAACACTTTGTCATAAAATGTTGGGAAAAATAACCTAAAAATCGGAGAAAATCCAATTCAAAAATTATTTGAAAAACCTAAAGTATTATTGAGACTTTTTTTCAAATTTACCTATTTTGTTTATAATTATGAAAATTCAGAAATGTAGATTAAATTTACGTTAGTTAAATTATATACTGTAAATACAAGGCTGCTCTTAAAAATAGAGGCTATTTTAAAGATGGTTGATAATGTGATTTATACATGGGAAAAACTGAACAAAAACTATTTTAATAAATATCCAAAATACAACATTTTTTATATCATTTTATACACTCTTATGGTATATAAAGGGGCTTTTTTTTCAAATTTATCTATTTTGTTGATAATTATGAAAATTCTGAAATATATATATCAAATGTACTTATGCATAAATTAAGTAATGGAAAAGAAGGTACTCCGTTTCTAAAAATCTTAAGAAAAATGTGAAAACTAATTAAATTAACTTTAAAGTATATATAAAAACAGATGCACTCACCAGATTGAATGAATTAAAAATCCCTGTTTTCCCATCGTTAATCTTCACTGCCACCAATTACTCTAATCAAGCATAGGTTAAAATTGAATATAACATACTCCGTTCTTTTTCTCTTTGACATTTCATTTTACCTTGAATATAAAAGCATATTATATATATTACCTATAATATTATAGGTTAGATAACAATACTTAATAATATCACAACATTCAATACTAATCATTAAAATTAAATAAACTCTCCGTTAGCACACATACAAATATTCCTGTATTTAGGTGCAATTTATAAAAAAAGACAGTACTATAATATATATTTAAAGAAAAAATGTAATATATTTTGTAAATCGTTTTAGTTACCTAAATTGAAATTGAAATTTTCAGAAATGTGTCGTTTTTCATAGAAATAGTGAGAAAATCGTTTCCTAGCGACCATTATCATATTCTCTATATAGTTATCCCTGACGGTTTAAAATATATTATTTTAACAGGGTTTCTAGTGTGTAAGCCTATTTTTGTCCCCTAATTTCGCGAACTTATTCTGAAAAAGAATGATAAATACCATGAAGTGACTTTTGCATCTTTTTTATTGAGGACCAAAGACACAAAAATATATTCTTTTTTCAAAAAATACAAAAAACAATACGGTTTCATGGCATGCATTGTATTACCCCTTTTAACGGTCTGAAATCAAAAACCAATCAGATTACATTCGGAAGTACTGCATCCCAACTCAAAAATTATTTGAAGAAAATGTATCTTGAAAATGGTTTGCAAGAAAATAGTCACCATTACACTTAGTCTCCAATACCTGGTCCATACAATATCCCCATACAGTTATTCTAGAGGCTATCGAAAAATACAAAACAGGTTTTTAATACTAATACACTAGATATTCCCCTTAATTATTTATAAGTAAATGGTGAATATACTAAGCATGTTTTTTATTTTTTAGGCCGGACCGAGAAAAAATCTTGTATCTCCAGGTGAATTTGAACAAATTCTCGGCTTTTTGGTGAATGCGAACAAATTCTCGCCTTTTTGGCGGCTTATAACATATAAAACTGCCGAAATTTATCGAATCGAAAGACAGTTTTTAACGTCATATACCAAGACGACTGTTGTTTTACCTGAATAAAACAAACCTATTATAAAAGTTTTTGAATACAAAATTCAACATGCCTTGCTGTTAGCTATTATATTACAAATTTCGGGAAGTGTCAAAGAACGTTTTTTTTACATTTGGCAACTTTAAATCAATAATTTTTCTAAAATTAATTTTTTAAAATGTTTAGACACATATAGCTGGTGAATCCACTTTTTTTATTGTAGATATAAAATTTTATAATAAAATTTAAAAAATACTATGATGTAAGAGATTAAATATTTTATTTTTGCTGATTAGTCAAGGATGCACTTAAAACTATATAATTAATTTGGAAACTAATTATCAAAAAATTCTTTATTTAATTGGAAAAAATATGCTAGTAAATAATGCTATATTATTGGATCAAATGCGTTAAAATATGTAATTTGAAAATCAGAGACTCGAGTGTATCTTATATAGACTTATATGGGCTGTTTTTATATAAAAAAAAAAAAGAGCTTAAGATAAGGAATGTGTAATTTGAAAAATTTAAAGACCCAAGTGGAGCATCGTATGGATTTTGTTTAAAAATAGGATATTTTCTGTATACTTACACAAAAGTTCACGTGTTATATGAAAATTCCTATAGATTGCTGGATGATTAATTGAGTTTCTAACTAGAAAAATTTTGCATTTATTTCATTACAGTTTTCAATTGGAATTATACATCTCTTTTAGGTGTACTATGGCTACCTACAAATAAGAAAAAAAAATAACCCAAAATTTTATGGACATTTCTTTTAGCTGTTATATTGCTTTGTGTCATGAAGAAGAATTTTAAATACTTTTTAGTGACCATTATTTTGTTTCAGAAACGTAATTTCTTATTAACGTTAAAAGTATTGTGATGAAAGAAATTAAATATTTTGCCTAGATTAACTGTTCAGTGGTTTTATTACACTGAAAACATTTACAAATAGAAAAATGCTATAATAATGGTCGAATGTGCCCAAATTTTACTGCACAAGAAATAAAATTATCAAATATGATGTGATAATTGCGTATTCAAATGTGTTAAAATGTGTAATTTAGAAACTAAACACCCATGCATGGATTTTTATACAAAATATGGTATTTTGTGAGCAGAAACTACAAACGGCTAAGTAATATGGAAAAATTATTGTAAAAAAATTAAATAGCAATAAGATGTATAATTTTTAAATAACAAATAAAAAGCTAATTTATATACATTAGGGTAAAATTTAGGCGGTTGATAATTAGTTGTCCTATTGCATTTTATGGTTTATTGGGAAATAGGCTGTCATTTTTGACTTCCTCGTCACCCCACCTCCACAAGTAAGCGAAACAAACGTCTGCATATTTGATTTTTCTCTCTTATTCTTGTCTATCTACTTCTATATGCTATTTATTTCACATCGGGAGTATTCGTTACATGCCAAATTCTTTCTTGAATGTATTTCTGGCCCATATGTAAACCATTTCCGATATAAAGTACGGCATATCTAAAAAATTAACTTTTTCAAAAATTTTTATTAAGAGGAAGAAGTAAAGCTAGAAGAAGGACACCCTTTTGCGAAATTAAGAAAATCAATATTTCTGTTTTAAATATTTTCCAGCCCTCTTTTTTTACAAAGTAGTTCTGTTTTTTATACCTTTACATAGATTAAAAGATGTACTTATATGCCTCAAATACCATTAAAAAGTAATTTTTGAAATTCACTCATCGAAAAATTTTCTAAGCTGATATTTTAAGATAAAAATGTAACATAAGCTACATATTAAATTTTTCTTGAGTATTTTATCAGAAAACACTAAAATGTACCTAACATAAAAAAATCACTGACGTAATTTGAAAAAATATTTCATTTTCGACAAGAAAAATAATCCAAAAACTTATCTGTCTAAATTTTAAGCATTGTTTCGAACAGAAACTAATTAAAATGCTCTCTAAACATGAATAAATCATCCACCATTCGATGAAACTATAAAATAGAAAAAAATTAATCCGCCATTTTTAGATGCCGTTGTCGTGCAAGCTATACTTTGTACCAATCAGATATTTACTATAAAAATTACTATTTAACTACGTAAATTGAAAATATACTGCTTTTTCTAACAGAAAATAATTAAAAATGCACGCTAAACATATAGAAATCAATTAATATTCGATCAAATTGTAAAATAAAAGAAAATAATTCTCAGAGCTGTGTTATTTACCGGCAATCACGCTATATTAAAAATGCAATAATGCTAACGGTTTAATTTCCTATTACCGATCTTTAAGGTATAATCTTGTTAGATTTTATGAATAAAAATAAAACGGTTTTTATAGGACCATTCGCCCTGGAATTATATTAAAATATATCTTAAAACGTACCTCGTTCAATTTTCTTATGAGTTTAGTCGAACAAAAACTGATTAAAAATGCACTAAACATATAAAATTCAACTAAAAATTCACTTTATACGCTTAAAATTTGTAATAAACAGAATATTATCGGCTATTGTTGTTGTAGTGGTACGAATATCAACACCAAACTGACATACTTGCTTAAAGCAGCTCTAGCTGTGGGTCAATAAAAGATTGGGTCTTTACCTGTCTTCACACGAAAGTTCTATGAATTACAGTTCTCATCACCTTTTTCAGTACCGAAAACGGTACTTTCAAACCTTTTTTTAAATTAGAATTGTGTCTGCTTCTATTTTTTATCAACAAAATAATATTGTGGAAATCTTAAGTAGACTATAATTTATTCTAGGTTGCTAAGTTAAAGGTGAAACACAATAAACCAGCATGTAAAATGTGTATCTTTGGGTAAAATAGGTATAAATTACAGTTTTTAGAGAGTACGACTAGTAATAATATTTATTTAAATTATAAAATCAGATGTTGCTGTCATGAAATATAACGAAAATTTTCGTTGCTCGAGCTGTATTACTTTTTAATAAAAATAATGTAATTAATACTGATTTGTTTTTATATAACAGTTTCAAAAATCGGATTGTCGCCACGCCTTAAAGTTGGTCACGGCTTTGAAAAATATACGAGTATATGCTAATGTCTTTGAAAGCTGACGTAATAATTCACCCCCACTCTTTATACTTAATCCAGGCCTTAATATTATGCACGCTTCCTCGATGCCTTGAAAACTTGCGCTCGTTCTAACATATGTGATGAATATATATGACGTCATTTCACCCTGAAGTATACCATTATAAACGCCCATGTGCCGAGGAATGATTTTTATATTCACGTTGATATCACTGACATTAATTTTAAAATATTTTTTTGTAGTTCATATTTTAAAAGTAATTGTTGTTACAGGTAATTTTTATTTAATACATTTTTCCACAGTCAGTATTTTAAAATTTTTTTAATAATTTGACTTTGTGTTTCTTACCAGTTGAGTTCTTTTAATAAAATTCTGGGTACTTTTCAAAAAATAATCTTTTATGACGGAATTATTTCCGAAAAACACTCCCAGAATTTCCTTCGCTGTATTTAAAGGAGAAAAATACCTTCTTAATATTTCCGTTTCAAATATCATGGATTTCTTTTACAACAATCACTTTTAAAATATGAACTACAAAAAAATATTTTAAAATTAATGTCAGTGATATCAACGTGAATATAAAAATCATTCCTCGGCATATGGGCGTTTATAATGGTATACTTCAGGGTGAAATGACGTCATATATATTCATCACATATGTTAGAACGAGTGCAAGTTTTCAAGGCATCGAGGAAGCGTGCATAATATTAAGGCCTGGATTAAGTATAAAGAGTGGGGGTGAATTATTACGTCAGCTTTCAAAGACATTAGCATATACTCGTATATTTTTCAAAGCCGTGACCAACTTTAAGGCGTGGCGACAATCCGATTTTTGAAACTGTTATATAAAAACAAATCAGTATTAATTACATTATTTTTATTAAAAAGTAATACAGCTCGAGCAACGAAAATTTTCGTTATATTTCATGACAGCAACATCTGATTTTATAATTTAAATAAATATTATTACTAGTCGTACTCTCTAAAAACTGTAATTTATACCTATTTTACCCAAAGATACACATTTTACATGCTGGTTTATTGTGTTTCACCTTTAACTTAGCAACCTAGAATAAATTATAGTCTACTTAAGATTTCCACAATATTATTTTGTTGATAAAAAATAGAAGCAGACACAATTCTAATTTAAAAAAAGGTTTGAAAGTACCGTTTTCGGTACTGAAAAAGGTGATGAGAACTGTAATTCATAGAACTTTCGTGTGAAGACAGGTAAAGACCCAATCTTTTATTGACCCACAGCTAGAGCTGCTTTAAGCAAGTATGTCAGTTTGGTGTTGATATTCGTACCACTACAACAACAATAGCCGATAATATTCTGTTTATTACAAATTTTAAGCGTATAAAGTGAATTTTTAGTTGAATTTTATATGTTTAGTGCATTTTTAATCAGTTTTTGTTCGACTAAACTCATAAGAAAATTGAACGAGGTACGTTTTAAGATATATTTTAATATAATTCCAGGGCGAATGGTCCTATAAAAACCGTTTTATTTTTATTCATAAAATCTAACAAGATTATACCTTAAAGATCGGTAATAGGAAATTAAACCGTTAGCATTATTGCATTTTTAATATAGCGTGATTGCCGGTAAATAACACAGCTCTGAGAATTATTTTCTTTTATTTTACAATTTGATCGAATATTAATTGATTTCTATATGTTTAGCGTGCATTTTTAATTATTTTCTGTTAGAAAAAGCAGTATATTTTCAATTTACGTAGTTAAATAGTAATTTTTATAGTAAATATCTGATTGGTACAAAGTATAGCTTGCACGACAACGGCATCTAAAAATGGCGGATTAATTTTTTTCTATTTTATAGTTTCATCGAATGGTGGATGATTTATTCATGTTTAGAGAGCATTTTAATTAGTTTCTGTTCGAAACAATGCTTAAAATTTAGACAGATAAGTTTTTGGATTATTTTTCTTGTCGAAAATGAAATATTTTTTCAAATTACGTCAGTGATTTTTTTATGTTAGGTACATTTTAGTGTTTTCTGATAAAATACTCAAGAAAAATTTAATATGTAGCTTATGTTACATTTTTATCTTAAAATATCAGCTTAGAAAATTTTTCGATGAGTGAATTTCAAAAATTACTTTTTAATGGTATTTGAGGCATATAAGTACATCTTTTAATCTATGTAAAAGTATAAAAAACAGAACTACTTTGTAAAAAAAGAGGGCTGGAAAATATTTAAAACAGAAATATTGATTTTCTTAATTTCGCAAAAGGGTGTCCTTCTTCTAGCTTTACTTCTTCCTCTTAATAAAAATTTTTGAAAAAGTTAATTTTTTAGATATGCCGTACTTTATATCGGAAATGGTTTACATATGGGCCAGAAATACATTCAAGAAAGAATTTGGCATGTAACGAATACTCCCGATGTGAAATAAATAGCATATAGAAGTAGATAGACAAGAATAAGAGAGAAAAATCAAATATGCAGACGTTTGTTTCGCTTACTTGTGGAGGTGGGGTGACGAGGAAGTCAAAAATGACAGCCTATTTCCCAATAAACCATAAAATGCAATAGGACAACTAATTATCAACCGCCTAAATTTTACCCTAATGTATATAAATTAGCTTTTTATTTGTTATTTAAAAATTATACATCTTATTGCTATTTAATTTTTTTACAATAATTTTTCCATATTACTTAGCCGTTTGTAGTTTCTGCTCACAAAATACCATATTTTGTATAAAAATCCATGCATGGGTGTTTAGTTTCTAAATTACACATTTTAACACATTTGAATACGCAATTATCACATCATATTTGATAATTTTATTTCTTGTGCAGTAAAATTTGGGCACATTCGACCATTATTATAGCATTTTTCTATTTGTAAATGTTTTCAGTGTAATAAAACCACTGAACAGTTAATCTAGGCAAAATATTTAATTTCTTTCATCACAATACTTTTAACGTTAATAAGAAATTACGTTTCTGAAACAAAATAATGGTCACTAAAAAGTATTTAAAATTCTTCTTCATGACACAAAGCAATATAACAGCTAAAAGAAATGTCCATAAAATTTTGGGTTATTTTTTTTTCTTATTTGTAGGTAGCCATAGTACACCTAAAAGAGATGTATAATTCCAATTGAAAACTGTAATGAAATAAATGCAAAATTTTTCTAGTTAGAAACTCAATTAATCATCCAGCAATCTATAGGAATTTTCATATAACACGTGAACTTTTGTGTAAGTATACAGAAAATATCCTATTTTTAAACAAAATCCATACGATGCTCCACTTGGGTCTTTAAATTTTTCAAATTACACATTCCTTATCTTAAGCTCTTTTTTTTTTATATAAAAACAGCCCATATAAGTCTATATAAGATACACTCGAGTCTCTGATTTTCAAATTACATATTTTAACGCATTTGATCCAATAATATAGCATTATTTACTAGCATATTTTTTCCAATTAAATAAAGAATTTTTTGATAATTAGTTTCCAAATTAATTATATAGTTTTAAGTGCATCCTTGACTAATCAGCAAAAATAAAATATTTAATCTCTTACATCATAGTATTTTTTAAATTTTATTATAAAATTTTATATCTACAATAAAAAAAGTGGATTCACCAGCTATATGTGTCTAAACATTTTAAAAAATTAATTTTAGAAAAATTATTGATTTAAAGTTGCCAAATGTAAAAAAAACGTTCTTTGACACTTCCCGAAATTTGTAATATAATAGCTAACAGCAAGGCATGTTGAATTTTGTATTCAAAAACTTTTATAATAGGTTTGTTTTATTCAGGTAAAACAACAGTCGTCTTGGTATATGACGTTAAAAACTGTCTTTCGATTCGATAAATTTCGGCAGTTTTATATGTTATAAGCCGCCAAAAAGGCGAGAATTTGTTCGCATTCACCAAAAAGCCGAGAATTTGTTCAAATTCACCTGGAGATACAAGATTTTTTCTCGGTCCGGCCTAAAAAATAAAAAACATGCTTAGTATATTCACCATTTACTTATAAATAATTAAGGGGAATATCTAGTGTATTAGTATTAAAAACCTGTTTTGTATTTTTCGATAGCCTCTAGAATAACTGTATGGGGATATTGTATGGACCAGGTATTGGAGACTAAGTGTAATGGTGACTATTTTCTTGCAAACCATTTTCAAGATACATTTTCTTCAAATAATTTTTGAGTTGGGATGCAGTACTTCCGAATGTAATCTGATTGGTTTTTGATTTCAGACCGTTAAAAGGGGTAATACAATGCATGCCATGAAACCGTATTGTTTTTTGTATTTTTTGAAAAAAGAATATATTTTTGTGTCTTTGGTCCTCAATAAAAAAGATGCAAAAGTCACTTCATGGTATTTATCATTCTTTTTCAGAATAAGTTCGCGAAATTAGGGGACAAAAATAGGCTTACACACTAGAAACCCTGTTAAAATAATATATTTTAAACCGTCAGGGATAACTATATAGAGAATATGATAATGGTCGCTAGGAAACGATTTTCTCACTATTTCTATGAAAAACGACACATTTCTGAAAATTTCAATTTCAATTTAGGTAACTAAAACGATTTACAAAATATATTACATTTTTTCTTTAAATATATATTATAGTACTGTCTTTTTTTATAAATTGCACCTAAATACAGGAATATTTGTATGTGTGCTAACGGAGAGTTTATTTAATTTTAATGATTAGTATTGAATGTTGTGATATTATTAAGTATTGTTATCTAACCTATAATATTATAGGTAATATATATAATATGCTTTTATATTCAAGGTAAAATGAAATGTCAAAGAGAAAAAGAACGGAGTATGTTATATTCAATTTTAACCTATGCTTGATTAGAGTAATTGGTGGCAGTGAAGATTAACGATGGGAAAACAGGGATTTTTAATTCATTCAATCTGGTGAGTGCATCTGTTTTTATATATACTTTAAAGTTAATTTAATTAGTTTTCACATTTTTCTTAAGATTTTTAGAAACGGAGTACCTTCTTTTCCATTACTTAATTTATGCATAAGTACATTTGATATATATATTTCAGAATTTTCATAATTATCAACAAAATAGATAAATTTGAAAAAAAAGCCCCTTTATATACCATAAGAGTGTATAAAATGATATAAAAAATGTTGTATTTTGGATATTTATTAAAATAGTTTTTGTTCAGTTTTTCCCATGTATAAATCACATTATCAACCATCTTTAAAATAGCCTCTATTTTTAAGAGCAGCCTTGTATTTACAGTATATAATTTAACTAACGTAAATTTAATCTACATTTCTGAATTTTCATAATTATAAACAAAATAGGTAAATTTGAAAAAAAGTCTCAATAATACTTTAGGTTTTTCAAATAATTTTTGAATTGGATTTTCTCCGATTTTTAGGTTATTTTTCCCAACATTTTATGACAAAGTGTTGGGGAAAAGGTCCAATTTTGAGACATAGAATTCTTCTAATTTATTGAACTTTATGACTGTTTCTTTTTTCAAAGTTTGACCTGTGAATTTTATCCAGATAGGCGATTTTCTACTTTACAGAAAATATAAGAGAACATATGAATATATACTTTAATGTTATTATTTATCAAAACAATAAGGTGAATATTACTGGTTTATCAAATTTTTCTTAAGACTTTTAAAAATAGAGTACTTTCCTTTCCATAATTTACCATTAACATATATTTCAGAATTTTCATAATTATGGACAAAATAGATAAATTTGAAAAAAAGTCCCTTTATATACCATAAGAGTGTATAAAATGCTATAAAATATGTTTTATTTTGGATATTTATGAAAATAGTTTGTGTTCAGTTTTTCCCATGTTTCTTAAGAACAGCCCTGTATGTACAGTATATATAATTTAACTAATGTAAATTTAATCTACATTTCTGAATTTTCATAATTATAAACAAAATAGGTAAATTTTGAGACATAGAATTCTTCTAATTTATTGAACCTTATGACTGTTCCTTTTTTTCAAAGTTTGACCTATGAATTTTATCCAGATAGGCGATTTTCTACTTTACAGAAAATATAAGAGAACATATGAATATATACTTTAATGTTATTATTTATCAAAACAATAAGGTGAATATTACTGGTTTATCAAATTTTTCTTAAGACTTTTAAAAATAGAGTACTTTCCTATCCATAATTTACCATTAACATATATTTCAGAATTTTCATAATTATGGACAAAATAGATAAATTTGAAAAAAAAAGTCCCTTTATATACCATAAGAGTGTATAAAATGCTATAAAATATGTTTTATTTTGGATATTTATGAAAATAGTTTGTGTTCAGTTTTTCCCATGTTTCTTAAGAACAGCCCTGTATGTACAGTATATATAATTTAACTAATGTAAATTTAATCTACATTTCTGAATTTTCATAATTATAAACAAAATAGGTAAATTTGAAAAAAGTCTCAATAATACTTTAGGTTTTTCAAATAATTTTTGAATTGGATTTTCTCCGATTTTTAGGTTATTTTTCCCAACATTTTATGACTGAGTGTTGGGGAAAAGGCCCAATTTTGCGATATAGAATTCTTATAATTTATTCAGTTTTACCCAGACAGGCAATTATTACTTTTCAGAAAATAAGAAAGAACATACGAAAATATACTTTATTGTTTTATGCATCAAAACAATAAGTACAACGTCACTATCTTCCTCATTTTTCTTAAGACTTTTAAAAATAGAGTACTTTCCTTTCCATAATTTACCTTTAATATATATTTCAGAATTTTCATAATTATGAACAAAATAGATACATTTGAAAAAAAGTCCCTTTGTATGCAACAAGAGGGTATAAAGGTTTTAAAATATGTTTTATTTTGGATATAATTTGAAATAGTAATTTTTCAGTATATGAGCCTCATTATCTTTGAAATATTCTCTAATAACTAATAAAATTCTAAAATAATTAAGAAAAATATCAATCAATTATTTGGTAACACCTAATTTTCTATGAAAAATGAGGTTTTACGCTTTTCAATAAAATAGATATTGCTCCCGAATTTATATGATATTATAGGTAAATTGTTCAGAGCATCCAAGATCAAATTCATATACAATATGCCATTTGAATAACATTTAAGAATGCTGGGTTAAAAACCATTATATTTTACCGCATCATGAATAACAAACAACTTTCAGATACACGCGCCACATTTAAACACAAACAGATTATTTTCTGACAAGGACAGAAACCAAGAGAGAAAAAAGAATAGAGTATGTTATATTCAATTTTGTCTATGCCCGATTAGACTCTAATTGGCGCTAGCGAAGAAAAAGGATAGGAACGCAGGTGTTTTTAATTTATTCAACCTTATGAATGTAGCTGTTCTTTTTTCAAGTTTGACCTCTGAATTTTACTCAGACAGGCAATTATTACTTTTCAGAAAATAAGAAAGAACATACGAAAATATACTTTAATGTTATTATATATCACAATAATAAGTACAACGTCACTATCTTTCTCATTTTTCTTAAGATTTTTAAAAACGGAGTACCTTCTTTTCAATAATGTAACTTATGCATAAGTAAATTTAATATATATATTTCAGAATTTTCATATTATGAATGAAATAGATAAATTTGAAAAAAAGTCCCTTTATATACGACAGGAGGGTATAAAATGCTATAAAATATGTTTTATTTTGGAAATAATTTGAAATAGTAGTTTTTAGGTGTTCAGTATATAAGCCTCATTACGTCAGAATATTCTCTAATAACTAAAAAATTATAGAATAATTAAGAAAAATACCACTAAATTATTTTGAAACACCTAATTTTCCAAAAATTTAATAAAATAGATATTGCCCCCGAGTTTATATGATACTATGAGTAAATTCTTCAGAACACCCAAGATCCAATTCATGTACAATATACCATTTAAATGACATTTAAGAATACCGAGTTAAAAACCGTTATATTTTACCAGTGTCATATAAATTAGGCGCTTGTAATCCGAGATAACAGCGACAGGTTACTTTTTGAATGATATCTACAATGATTGGTCTGTTACCTATGCAATTTTATATGCTTAAACAAGAAATTGTGTTAATTTTTCAGAGTTGTCGTGGAATTATTTTATTCCTATACAATATGCAATTGAAATAACATTTAAGAATACCGAGTTAAAAACCATTATATTTTACCTGTGTCACATAAATTAGGTGCTTTTAATCCGAAATAGCGGCAGATTAATTTTGAAGGATATCTACAATAATTAACGAAAAATACCGCAAATGTATTTAACATCTAATTTCCAAGAAAATATTCTCTTTCGTTTAGCAAAAATTATTTATACTACGAGGTCGAAAAAAAGCCGGTGCCACTGACTGCAAAGTTTTTCGAATTTATTTATAAGAAAGGTCTGTTGCCTATGCAATTTTATATGTTTAAACAAGAAATTTCGTTAATTTTTCAGTGCTGCCGTGAAATTATTTTATTCCTATATAATACACAATTGTATTAACATTTAAGAAAATATCAAATAAAAAAGACTTTACTGTATGATAACACAAATATAGAATCGGAGGCGTTGGCTTTTTAGTACCTGACTATCCCTTAAAAAGGTTCAGGTAATAAAAACCCGTGAATTGGAAGCCGAGAAAAATGCATTAGTTTAGGAATTTAAAATGTTTTTAAACTGTTTTGTACGAGGCGAATACAAGCATAAGAGAGAAAGAGAAAGAATTAAATAAACTTAATAGATACGTGCGACGTTAATGAAAGGGTGTGTTAGTTTAAGAACGAAAGATGTTTTAATGATATTCTCTGAAAAGTGAATACATACAAAAAGGACAGAAAAAGAACAGTGTGAGTTATATTTTTATTCTCGATATTAGGCTTGCGGGAAAAAAGGGTGTGGCCGCGCTTTTTAATTTATTCACCCTCACGTCCTTTTCCAAGGAACTCGACCTTAAGAATGCAGACAAGTTGTAACAGCACAAGCGGTGTCTGTGGCGGAAGCACGATGAATTTGTATACTGTTCGTATGCATGTTTACTCGACCTTGAAAAGGTTGGCCGGCTTAGTTGATGAACACGTGTGCCATCAAGTAGCGACGAGGTATACAACGGTGAAGCGGCGGGTAATGGGGAATAAACTTATATGCTTCCAATGTATTTTAACTTGTCCTTGCCTATGCAGGTGTTACCGGGATGCACGTGTGGGCATCAATGCCGTCACATTCAAGGCGAGGGGGTAGCGGTAGAAGAAGGGCAGGAGCACAAGCAAACATATACGGTTCCAATGTATATTAATTCGGCCTTGACCATGCAGGTGTTACAAGAACGCTCACGTATGCATCATGGTCGCCGCATTTAAGGCAAGGGGGCTGCGGGAACGAGAGAGAAGGAGGACGAGCCGACATATACGCTTCCAATGCATATTAATTTGACCTTGACTGTGCATGTGTTACAAGAAGGCACACGTGTGCATCATGGTCGCCGCATTTATGGCAAGGGGGCTGCGGGAACGAGAGAGAAGGAGGACGAGCCGACATATACGCTTCCAATGCATATTAATTTGACCTTGACTGTGCATGTGTTACAAGAAGGCACACGTGTGCATCATGGTCGCTGCATTTAAGGCAAGGGGGCTGCGGGAACGAGAGAGAAGGAGGACGAGCCAGCATATACGTTTCCAATGCATATTAATTTGACCTTGACTGTGCAAGTGTTACAAGAAGGCACACGTGTGCATCATGGTCACTGCATTTAAGACAAGGAGAGTCGAGAGAACAAGAGAGAAGGAGTACGAGCAAACATATACGCTTTCAATGCATATTAATTTGACCTTGACTATGCAGGTGTTACAAGAACGCACACGTGTGCTGTCCAGGTGGTCGCTAGTGCGCATGCGGTGAATCACTTCATGTATTTCCTCCCTACTAGCCTTTTTTGAAAGAGAGAGTGTTAAATTGCTTGTTATAATCATATCATCAACGTATCAAATGTTATTAACTATTTTCACATTTATTTTAATACATTGGTTGACATCCTCTAGAGTTTTTTGGAAAATTTCCAAAGAGCATATGTTTCAGAAGTCGGGCGATAAGATATAGCCTTATCTTACACCCTTCTTGACTTCAAAGGTTTTTGACTACAATCTGTTAACTCTCAAGTTGATGGACTATCTATATTGTGATTTTTCTCGATATTCCCGATTTCGGAGAATTCTCGAAATATCTCCCTTCATTATCTTAAATACACTGTTTCTGGGTGAAACAAACTGTCTAAAAATTGCGTTTTATCTTCTATCTTTCAGAAATTAATTTACGAGCATAATTAATTTATAACTGAAATGTTTATTAGGCATAGAATCAACTCCACGGAATTATATTAGCTTTTAGTGTAAGTAAAAACTTTCTCTTTAGGGAAATATTAATTCTGACTTCTGTATTTGAAAGTTAATAATAATACCAGTTCATTTGTTTTGATTGTCGTCACTGACGACAGTGTCTTTTGATATTTTAAGAAGGTCTATTCGCTGAACATGGGTCAAATGAAGGGTAGTACCCAACGAATGAACGAATGACTTAGCAAAAGGTAGTTATACTTGATAATCGATGTCTAAGCCTCTTTGGGTCCTTAACATCCCACCATAGTTGCAGGTCATTTGAGGCCGATCGCCTTTACGATTCCAAGCAGCCTTGTTAATTGAACTTACCTAACTGCTTCCGGTAACAAAATTTTATCTCCGAAATATTTCTATTTCAGTTTTCAAGTGCTGGGCACTCTCTGAGGATATAGTAAGAAGTTTTATCTTTCTCCAAATACCATCCGCAGCTCAAATGACAATATGGTTTCAACAGTCCCACCACAATTCGCAGCTCTTTCTTTCCTAACGAGTGAAACTCCCTAGTAAGCCGTGCACTAAATGTAGTTTATGTTCTTTAGTACACCTCATTTCAGAAGCTTATCTCCATGATTCGATAAATTTGCTTTCCAAAAACAATATTAATTCTCTTTTATCCACAAAAATTGGGACTCGTACAATTGGTTGGGGTCCATATGAATCGCGGAACCCACCTTTGTCAGACTGTCCGCCTCCTCATTCTGACGTATACCTGAGTAAACTGGGACCCATACGAGTCTGATTGTGCAGCCTTCCTTGTCAGACTATTCAGTTCATCCTTACACTCAGACATCAGTCGGGATACAGGACGTCAATGCCATTATTGCAGCCCTACTGTCTGAGTATATGTTTATTACCCTATTCCTGTTTATATCTTTCTCACAGATATGATCACACTGCAGAATAACATAAATTTCCGATGTAAAGATCATCACACTTGGTCCGAGAGAACAGAACTCTCTGACTCCAATTTTCCTGCTGAACGCCCCAGCTCCAACTCTTTTATCTTGTCAAGATTCATCTGTAAACGACCAGGATCCATTTCCTGGAAGATTTTTCTCTCCCTCTCAATCCTCTTTACTTGGCAAAAGTATCTAAAAAGAGTGGTTGGGTTTAAAAAACGGCGATATATAATCTGTTTGCATGGGGAGTGTTGAACATATCTCCACCACCCTTTCCCAGACACCTAAGTAGCCGTCTGTTTCATTTCCGAGGTACCCTAAAAACTAAGGAGATAAACAGATTTTCAGGGCCTCTGCATGTAAGTAGAGAAGTGACGAGTTCATCAGAACTTCCAGTGGCCTCGCCAGTGTAGTAACCAATATTTGATACATTAAATTAAAATACTAATAAAAAATAATATAACTGAAAAATATATTGTTTGCAAAGCATTTATCATTGAAATGAAATTACTATAAAGAAAATAATTAAATACCGAACTTAATTTGACTCACTCATATCAGCTGGCAGTAACTAATATGTGATTTGGCAACGTTGTGTTTTTACTGTTTATGTTTATCTCCGATTCGGTAGTCTAACCTTACTCTTCTATAATAAATAAGTTTACAAAATAGTACAATATTCGAAGTCTCATGGCACAGATGCTGGTAGATTTTTAAGTCTCCAACATAAACAATTGCGTCAGAATATAATGAATACAGGGAGATATAAATTAGAAGAAAATTTCATTCCACAAGAAGTGTATGTTCATATGAGTAGCGAATGATAGAAATAAACAATCAATGTGTCAAAATTTTCATATTAAATGTATACTAATAAGTCGTAACTCTTTCGACAAATACTTATTTTTACCCATTCTTGACACAATGTTGGTGACAACGGTGGCACAACAATACTAATCCAATGATTTTAAATTTTAAAAATGCACATAAAAAATAATGTTTCCATATATATGTTCAAGGCGTAAACAAAAAAGGCAGATAACAGAAGAATGTGTACAACCCAATATGTTAACATGTGATAATATTCATTACCTGAGCAAATATATAAAATAAACGGTACAAATTATTGTTATTAGTTGTAAGTTAGCTCTAAGTTACATGAGTAAAAAATGGTTTCTATGATAAAAAACATGTTTCATGTCAATTCACTTTTTGAACTCCTTTGTGTTGATTAAATACGTGAAAATATTTAGGAATTCGCCCCCAAGAAAGACATATCTAAGGACAATATACTGAAAAAAAAATTGTTATCCCTAATTGGTGCGGAATTACACCACTTTAAATCCAGGTATACATTTTTTCTTGTGCCCGTTCAGTGGATTTGCATTTAATTTTCTTTCTTTGAAGCGTAAAGAATTCGGGAATATTCTAAACGAAATAAACCCAATTAGGTATAAAAATTCAAATCCCAAAAGAAAAGAAGCTGAAACCTTTTTAGGGCCAATTACGAAAAAACTAAGGGAAAAAATTTAGGGTAGCTGAAAAATTTAGCGACAAAGACAAATTATATTTTCGCTGTTATTGTTTTTACTATAAAAATACGTAAATTTAATAAATAGTTGCTAATGATTTATCTACTTCTACGTGTTTAAATTGATCGGTTTTTTATCAACGTAGAAGTTATACAGGGTGAAAATTGCAGATTGTAGACTACAAGAGGATCATTTAGCCGTTATTGTTTTACAGAATGACTTTTAAACTAGGTTCTCAATTGTTTTTCTAGTTGTACCTTCACATTTTGCAATATAAAAACACAAGTTAGCGATACAAGATGTCTAGAAGGTTCTTATTGCCAGTTAAAGCGAACACTGTACACTGTGAAAAATCTTCATATGAATTTTAACATAATGTGCTGGAAGCAAATTTGATAAACCGTTTATTAAATGTATTTATTGTGAATGCACTAAATTTAATAATTTCTACATTAAATATAATGTAATTATACATTAAATTTGGCATGTTTTCAATTACTTTATTGAGATTTAAGGTAACATTCAATTAAATTTATTGTACAAAGCTTTAATTTCAAAGTACATCTAACTTAATCACGATTTAAGGTACAAAATTATTAAATTTGATTAAGGAAAGTACGTTAAAGGTTATTAACTTACTAATATATACAAATTACAATTGCAAATAAAGTATTTTTAATCTGTTTATGCAAATCACATTTTGTCAGGTATTAGTTTGACGCCGACTTCGAAAAGTTCAATTTCATATAAAAATTTATGATTATTTTTCACTTTTTAACACACTTTTAAAAATCGGTTAAATTTTTTTATAAAAATTTTATTTTTAACAGTGTATATAATAAGAAAATTATGTTCACATTATTTTAGAATTCTTTGTGTGATTTTTAGAAGAAATAAAACAATCTATTTCTGTAATTTAACGGAGAATTTTAAACCATATTGAAATCATTATACCATAAAGAAAATTTTATGACTTTTGAAGCTTTTTGGTTACATTGAAACTGTAAAGCCAAATTGTAGCAGTATTTTATAGGATTAACTAAAACAGCGGATATAAAATGTACGAATTTTTATTGCAAGCGACATCAACTCCCGAAATAAAAAGTAGATTAGAGTTGAACACTTTTAAATTGGCGAAAAAATTTTTAGTTTTATATTTTTCTTTTATGTGCTTTATATTTGATAGTTGTAATTTTTTCCTTGAACTTACAGATTTGGTATTTTTATTTTACTCCAAGTAAGCTACATGTACAAAAATCAACAAAGCGAATCAACAAATAAAATTAAAGCTCCTGGAGAAGATCAGATCGTAATTGAAGCTGTAATAATAGATTACGAGAGTTTACTAAGAGTATAATGTCTCTTTTCAAACTTTACTTAAAAATAGCACAATCCCAAGCAAGTGGAAGGATGCGGTAAGGATCGTAAATTATAAGAAGGATACTGACCTTGAAAACTACGAGAAATACGCGTGGGCCGAAGACGAACAACCAACTTCTGTGTAGCGTGAAGCCTTCCCTTTCCAATGCGGTACTTTCCATGTCTGTAGAGAAATCAGTATGGCCATGACTTTCATTGGCATAAGAACTGTTTTTTTGTTTTGCCGAAAAAAATATAAGTGTAATAGCAAAGCAACAAATTCTCGTTAAATTTCACATGAAACTTGAAAAAACAGCTACCAAAACTTCTTTTTCTTAAAATAACTGTCTGGCATGAATGTGTATCATGTACGCGAGACTTGAGTGGTTTTAGTGTTTCCAAGATGGCCGAGAAGGCGTTGAAGATGATTTACGCAGGGATGGCTCTTGCAGCCCGCGAAAATATTTCTACTGAGACTTTGAGTGCCATTGAAAATGACCCGAACTTCTTGGAAACAGTGAAAACGTGTGCCTGAGATAAATATTATCCCAATAATTTCAGAATTTAAATAGAGAGGTGTAGATAACATAGCCCGAAGGAATGATAATCGATGATGTAAACTACTAATGAAATGGAGACCCTTAAGATGCAGACTAGTAGTGGATGACAAACCAATAGAACAACTCATGACCTTTAATTACTTAGGAGTTGAGATATCCGCAAACCAAGACAGAACAAGAGAAGTAAGAAACCAAGTAAACAAGGCAAATAGAATCTCACGGGCCTGGCGGATATAATATGGCACAACCTTCGATCATACTCTAGATATAAACAACAATAGATTTGTCTGAAGGCTATTTATGGTCGGTGGGGGAGACGCTTTTTTGATGTTTGACAGACATAAACATATTTACATATCTTGTCTTTCAGTTTAATTGCTTGTCGTGAGTTTTTTCGGTGTTTTTAAGTGATAGAAATTACTATAAATGCGAAGTTTACAATTAATATTAACAAAAAGAGGATTTAAAAACTTATTTTTATAGGTAAATATTGTTAGATTGTTTACATATTGAAAATAACAATAATAAAAATTTAGGCAACCATATATTCATACTTTGTTTTCAGAATTGACGTACCCAGGGGTATGTTCGAAGGACGTACCGATGATACTCGTTTAAATAATGCAATTAGAAAAGGATAGCATAAAATCGGCATGTCTGTACCAAGAAATTAAATATCTACTGTTTATCAACACTTTTTGAAATATAAATAAAAATATTATTACGTTATTCAGCGTTCAAACAACCGGGCCCTAGTTCTGACGTAATGCTACTTCTACAGGGGTATGTTCGAAGGGCACAACACATACATAAGCAAGGACGCAAAAACAAAAATCTACAAGACCTGTATTCGACCGATAATGACGTATGCAAAAGAGACGACAGCTGACAACACAAAAACAAAATTAATTCTAAGAACTGCCGAAATGAAGGGATCGCATACGCAATTCAACAATACGCGAGGAACATGGAATGCAGGATATAGTAAGATGGGGACGGAAGCACAGAAGAGCCTGGAATGAGCACGTAGGAAGAATGGCGCAAAATAGGATAGCGAGAATCGCCCGAGATGGAACACCGGAAACCAGAAGACCAATAGGAAGACCACCTAAAAGATGGAGAGAGTCCTGGATTTCAACGTCAAATGAGATGAATGATTGAGTTGGAAAAAACAGGCTGTAAACCAATAACAAGAGGAAGAAGAAGAAGAAGAAATAGAGAGGTGTAGATAACATAGCCCGAAGGAATGATAATCGATGATGTAAAATACTAATGAAATGGAGACCCAGGAAGAACAAGAGAATGAAGGCAGACCGCCGACCAGATGGAAAAATGACATCAAACGAGTATCAGAAAATTGGATCAACACCGCTCAAGATAGGAACCCACAGACATTATTAAAGAAGGCTTATCGTGAATAAGAATGAGTAATGGGTGATGATTAGGATACCTATCCATCTAAATTGTTCACTGCTAACAGAAGCTAAAAATACATGTCTCACGATTCGATATGCAGTGCTCTACAACGACGAGGCTCTGTTGTGTGGTGGACAGCCTGTTGAGTGAACTGAATGATGCCGGTTTGTGCGACAATGGGCGACAATTTTTACAGCTGAAATCTATGCTATTCCACAGTGTGCCCATCTTTGTGAGAGGGACATAGACAGGAATAGAGTAATAAATATATGCTCAGACAGTAAGGCTGCGATATTGGCACTGAAGTCCAGTGTCGTGACTTCGCGACTGGTGTCTGAGTGCAAGGATGTACTAAATGGTTGCTGGAAAGAAAATTTATTGAATCGTGGAGGGGAGCTCCTGGAATGAGGTGTGCTAAGCAACATATAACTGGGCCTAGTATACGGCGTACTAAGGTGCTTCTATCCTTGGGAAAGAAAGAGCTGCAAATTGTGGTGGGATTGTTGACAGGACATTGTCACCTCAGGGGCCATCTTCATAGAATTGGTGTCGAAAATGACCCGACATGCAGATGGTGTTTGGAGGAGGATGAAGCTGTTGACCATGTCCTCAGAGAATGCCTGGTTCTCAACGGACTTAGACAGAGATATTTCGGAGGCAAGTTCAACTAACATAGCTGCTTGAATTCGCAAAGGCGAATAACCTGCAGACATGGTGGGATGTCAAGGGTCCAATGGAGACCTAAGCATCGATGATTTAGTATTACCACCCCTTTTTCATTCATTCATTCAAGCTAAAAATGGAATTTTTTATATTGGGGATGAGTAGAAAGTGCCGTCACGAAGGAAACTTAGTAAACTGAATATTACCTCCAAATCCCATATCTTTTCCAGGTCCTATGTCAATTAACTGTAAAATTTAGTTGTTTTGCCATTTATATTTCCGGTATTTTTTTAGCGCATATATATATTTTCTCAGAGGCCATTGGAACAATGACCCCTGCCAAAATCCGCCATTGTCTTCTGATATTTTTAAGGAGCAGTGCTTCTTGAAAATGTAACAAAGTGAATAAAACAAAACGCAATACCCCCATTTCGTCGGAACCATAATTTTATAAGAGTAAATTAAATTCTATTACACCACTGAAACATCGACAAAATTCAACCAAAAAAAAATATTCCGGCCATTTCAACTTCACCAAACAAATATTTAGATGTAAAATTGAAACAGATCTTATCGAAATTGGCAATATTTAGCTGTTCGACTAAGCAAATAATTAAATTAAATTTATCGCACAGAGAAAATGAATTTAAATAATTTTTCATGGCAGTCGTGTTTATTGACTGAAAGTCAAACAGAGATGATTAATATTGAAATGACGGCGTTCACCATTTTTTTTATTTTCGAAATCGAAAGATCTCATTAGATTAATGCGTCGGTTTTTTTCCAGATTCTTATTTGCTTTTTTAGGCACTGAATAAAATTAATGTAAAATTATGTTTTTTCTAGTTAAATATCGCTGAAATATTTGAAAATTATTATATTTTTTTCGTTATTCCGACATAAGGAAACGTAATTATCGAAAATAAATAAAATTCCATTTAATATAATAATGAAAATGGAAAGAAGTCAATTAAGATACATACGTATACACTGTATGAGTAGAAATACCATTCCATGAAAATCATATTAAATTGGCATCGTCAGCTTACATCTGTGCTGATGTTTTTCATCTAGTAGGCGGATAAATTTACTCTTGTTAGAAATGTAGATAAAGAATTATTATTAATGGTATTTCTTGTGTCTCATGTATTTTATCATAACAGATCCTTCTATAACTTAAAAATTCAAGTAAATTAGGTTATTTGTGGGGAATTTATTGAGCGATAGTGATTTGTGCTTGCTTTTTTTTTCATTTTAGTATAACATCACAGCTCTTCACTAACCCAAAAACAGATCTCAGGCAAAGTTAGAAAAAATATATTTGGAGTATCTCTCTCTGTTACACCAAATGATAATAACTATTACGTAACCCAAACATAATGCGTAACCGACCAACAACTTCTCTAATAAAGACAGAAGGCTGAAATGAAATTTCTAGATGATGACACTGCACGATGTTCTTCTTTTGTAATATCTCCGATAATACGGCCTGGAAACAACTCCCATAATAAAGGGTGTTTTTTATAGAGGTATAGAACTTTTAAATGGAATAAAACAAAGATGAATTTTTTAAATTGACATGAAATTTACTTTATTCGAAAGATAACCTTCTGGCATTATAATTTAAATATGACTTCTGGCATAGGACCGCCACGGCTGGCTCGGACGTAGTCTAATCTGGAGGTCCAATTTTCGATGACTTTTTCCAACATTTGTGGCCGTATATCGGCAATAACGCGGCGAATGTTGTCCTCCAAGTAAAAAATCGTTTCGGGCTTATCGCCGTAGACTAGCGACTTCACATATCTCCACAGAAAATAGTCTAGCGGCGTTAAGTCGCATGATCTTGGAGGCCGATTCAAGGGTCCGAAACGTGAAACTATGCGGTTACCAAACGGTTCCTTCAATAAATCAATTGTGGCACGAGTTGTGTGACATGTTGCGCCATCTTGTTGAAACCACAGCTCCTGCACATCATGGTTGTTCAACTGATGAACGAAAAAGTCAATAATCATGGCTCTATAGCGGTCACCATTGACTGTAACGTTCTGACCAGCATCGTTTTTAAAGAAATACGGACCAATGATTCCACCAGCCCATAAAGCACACCAAACAGTCAGTTTTTCTGTATGTAACGGTGTCTCAACATACACTTGAGGATTATCGTCACTCCAAATACGGCAATTTTGTTTATTGACGTATCCATTCAAACAAAAGTGAGCTTCATCGCTAAACAAAATTCGCTTATGAAAATCGGGATCAACGGCAATCTTGTTTTGGGCCCATTCACCAAATCTACGCCTTGCTAGGTGATCGTGTAGCTTCAATTCGAGTTGGATTTTGTAAGCACGCAAACCAAAATCTTTCCGCAAAATCTTCCATAAAGTGAATGGACACATATCCAATTCCTGTGCACGATGGCGGATAGACTGATTCGTGTCTTCCTCTACGCTACGCTCTACAGCAGCAATGACTTCTTCTGTATGCACTGTACGACTTCTCTGTGGATGCGTATTATCATTTAGAGTAAACATGGTGCGAAAACGTTCCATAGTTAATCGAATTAATTGCTCTGATGGGCGATTATGTTGACCGTAAAATGGACGTAGTGCGCGATACGTATTTCGAACAGAACCATGATTTTCAAAATAAATTTGCCCAATTTGGAAGCGTTGTTCAGGCGTCAGTCTATTCATATTGAAATGCGAAACCAAACTAAACATAAATCACTTGACAGCTGACAAAATGGCCGCCAGTTAAAAAAGTGTTGCCAACTTAAAGTTCTATACCTCTATAAAAAAACACCCTTTATATCTGCAGTTAGGGATGTTAAAAAAATATATCGGATTTTCATTATATCGATATTTTGAATATATTAATTCGATATATCAAAAAAAAATATCATATATCGACACCACTTAAAAAGAAAATCGGTCGAGATACATAATTTTTAATTCAAATTATATTTAATGAATAAATCAAAATTATATTATTATGCCACACAAATTGTATGGAATGTTTCTCTTGTTAACCTTCTTAAAATAGTTCCAAACATTTAAAGAATTTACTGCATACGACACATTACAGCACTTCACTATATTTTACTAATTAAATTAACTCAACTAAATAATTAACATGTGCTTTAAACAACAGTTACATTAACATCAAATAACATAACCTCATAAACAATGAAGGCTGCATTCAACTTGTCAGCTGAAATAACATTCCGTTTCAAAGGAGCATGCAGGTAACTAGAGAGTGGAAGAAGGATAGTATAGTTTAAGTAACTTATGATAATATAATTTAAATAACTGCCTAGAAAAAGGGGAAAAAATAATCTATTTTACAAAATATCCGTTGGTCGATCGCTGTTTGAAATTGTTGATTTTTTTTTTATATTTACTCATACTTTAGAAGTTCAAATAGTATTTTAAATATTTTCAAGATGAGTAATAGATGTTATGTATCCGGTTGTAAGGGAAATTACTCAAACTGTTGCATGGTACGAGCTGAGAAAGGGATTGATACAAAATCTTAACGGTTTTAACATATGTTTAAAGCTAAGTATTATCCTATATAATTTATATTAATACGTGCCTTCATAAATTTATCTAAAAAACTTATAGTAAAATACTTTGGATAAAGTGGTATTGTTTCAATTCATTATGTTATATTTCTCCTCACCCTTATTAATTTACCTAAATATAAGTTTAAAATATTGTAATAAAGATCATCTAAAAAAATAAATAATTCCAGCAAAAAGTAGATGATAACGTGTTGACTTAAGGGCTGCCAGGTGATGACGTCACAAATCAACGCTGTGTCTTTGTATTCTTGGAGTTGTTGATCACACACGCATTTGACCAGTTTTTTGATATTTAATATACTAGGAAACCTTCAGTTAAAAATTCTGCTTAAAAGATAAGTTTAGAAAACTATAATAATTGGTTTTTATTTTAAAGAAATATAGTACCGAAACGAACAATAAGATTGAACAAAATATATGAATTAAAATTATGAAAATAGGCCACTTTTAAATCACGGTGAAGTTTAAAATTTTACACGGCAAAATAATATTGTAGAACACATTGATGTAATATTTCACTGAAAGGAATCAAAGTTACTATATACGTTGCTCAAGCGACCTTCGTTAATTTTAAGAAATATAAACCTGAACTGTCAAGAAAGTTACTACGTTTTAACGGTATAAAGTTATTGAAAATAATGCATCAGCATCACAGTTCGTTGTAATAAATATTAATTTTACTGACAGAGAAACTCGTACCACTAATGTCCTAATTTAATTGAGGCTTAGGAAAATTAAAAAGTTAGTTACCTTTTTAACAGCCGATATTTCAATTTTATTGCTATATTTTAAATTTAAAATGTAGTAGCTTGGTTTACTTATAATTTACAAGAGAACTATATAGATACTAACATAATTATATTTATATATCCTAGCTCCATCGCAGCTTCGCTCGCACTATTTTTGTAAATAATTTCTTCTGATGAAAAAAATCGATATTTAACATCTACAAGAGATAACTCATCTGTGGGAGTGGCTTGTCACAAGATAACTATATAGAGAATTCGAGACTGTCCAGATTAAATTATACTTTTCCCGTGTCGAATTAGAATTATTATCCGACGTTTCGCATATGCACAAAATATCTTCAGGAATCTTTACCCCACGAGAATAGAACACTGAATGCAGTTTGAATATCTTAATGGATGATAAAAAGAGTTTTTTTTATAGCGATCGCTAGTTGATAAATAGAATAAAATTGTCTTCAAAAAGTGGGAAATAATAATTTTTACTGATTTAAACACCGAACTAAGAAAATAAAGCGTCAATTTGAATACATCTTTATTATTGGTAAACAAAAAATTAACTTTAATCAAAAAATTGAAGTTATTTTTGATTATCAGATTGAATTTTGTAATATAAATTAGCGTTTATAACCACGCGTTTTCCGAACAGTTTATCCGAGAGCTTGGGAGATTTAGACCAGTTTGTCATAGTGGCAGTCTTTTTACAGGAGCCGAAGAAGGGAAATGGGTATAGTATTTATTAAATCCTTCTTTTACTCCTGTATATCTGTGAAGCATACTAAGTTCTTGTTCCAAGAGCTATCAAATTAACTTTGAGACTCGCCACCAAGTAGCCGAATTGAGAAGTTGATAGCTCGAGCCTAATATTATTTGCATATTTACACTTTTCAATACAGATTTTTTCATATGTATATATACATATATATATATATATATATATATATATATATATATATATATATATATTCCTCTCTGCATAATAGTGAGATATTAGTACATTCCTCCAAACTTGTGACATATTTTATTGACGCTAAAAAGCTTTAAATATAAAAATTAAAATGGTTTACTCCCTACTCTATACTACGTCTATGATCTTTCCAAATGTGCTTAAAAGAGGGAGATAGATATAAAAAATGTCGTCCCGATATACGATTACTGATGTAGCGCGCCACAGCGTATCTGCCACCTAACGGAGGGCAAACATTCCAAGTTTTGAAGCATTATGTTTTAGTTTTATTCGAAGTTAATGTTTTTTCGAGGTAAAATATAACTTTAAACCTTCCCAGTTAAGTGAAAGATCATGGTTTTTAATTTGGTTCCAATTGGTTTGGTCGGTTCTTCAGTTATCTATAACAAACAAAATCCTCTTCTTCTTTACATAATAGTTAAGAAAGAAAAATCGATAAAATTTAAAATAGAACTTTTCATAATTTTGTAAAATAAAAACGAACTTATCGAGATTTAACAAAATTGTAAACGGAAAATTTAAATATATTTTTTGTTTAAAAACACTGCTTCATTTTAGCTTGAATAAATCATATTTCACATAGACAACCCTACAATATTTTTGGTGGCATTTTATCCTATTAGGATAGTCCAGCAAAATATGTCTTATATTTATTTAATGGGAAATATTAAAAAATGACACCTCAGTAAAGTCAAATATTCACAATATTGGACTTTTAAAAATAGGACAAAAAAACTGTAGGAAATAAAGAAAGTAATATATCAAGAAAGGAAATGATAAAATTAAATGTCCAGTACAAAAGGAAAATTATAAGACACAAAAATACGAAATAAGTTTAAAAAGATTAAAGAAGTTGGCAGGCGAAACAAAAGATTATCTAAAACAGGTGGCGAAATGGTCTTTGTAGGTCTAATATTGCTCCAAATGAAAAAGAAAACTGACTAAAATATGGTTGTCGGACTTGCATTGTCTTTATTTTTATTTATTTTTACGACGTTTCGATTAAGTTGTATCTCTAATCATTATCAAGTATAAACGGAATGTTTTTGTCTTAAGACTACGAGCTTATGTAACGTAAAGCGCAAAGTTTCGCTTCACTGTACACATCTCAATGATTTGATGTTATAAAATAGTGGTTGCCAAAGATTACGTATCTCAACACGCGGTTTACTGAAGATTCCATTATTGTTTTTCATGTAAGCTGCTTCTATAAATTTTCTTTTTTTCATGTTGGGTTCCATATATATTGCCTCAACCTCAGAACATTTTATATGGTGTTGTTTATCCCAGGCGTATTCTGTAATAATAATGATCTCGACGTTTCCCCTTTTTGTGTATGAGTTTTATGTTCCTTAATTCTAACTTCTAATGGTCGTTTGGTTTCTCCAATATACATTTCATCATACTCACATGGGACTTTGTAAACACATTCTTTCTTATCGGTACTTTTTGGTTTTGTTTTTGTTAAATGAGCTCTAGTGTATTTCCTGATTTAAAGGCTGTGTTTATATTATAACTACTGGCAATTCGTCTCATTTTCTCCGAAGTTCCCTTAATGTACGGAATTGTGAAGAAGGAATGCGTTTCTTACTGTCCAGTGTTCGTTATTCTAAAGTTATTTATAACATCGTCAATTAGTTTCACAGGATAACTATTCTGTTGTAAATCGGATTTAATATTTGCTACCTCTTTTTCCAATGAATCGGCATTATTGCATATAGGTATAGCACAATTATAGAGGTTGCGTATAATTCCCCGTTTTGTTACAATAGAATGATTAGAACTATGATTAAAATATTGTCCAGTATGTGTTGGCTTTCTGTATATTGAAGTTTTAATAGTTTCATTTGAGCGATTCATCATGACATCTAGGAAAGGCAATTGATATTTACCTCTTTTTCCATGGTAAACTTAATTGTAGGTCGAATGTTATTTAGATGTTTCAATAAATCATTAAGTTCTTGATCGTTGCCCATCCATACGATGAAGGTATCATCGACATATCTCAAAATAAAGACAATGCAAGTCCGACAACCACATTTTAGCCAATATTCAACATTGTCTACAACCTTGAAACAAACGTTAAAAAGAAAACCGTTATTTCAAAAATACTCATTTCTAAGTCTGGTCTAATTTATGCTTATCACCACAGAAGTGGTGAGATGTAGATTTTAAATTTACAAAAGTATACTAAAAAAATCATTCATTTCGTCTTTAAATTTCAAGGAAATTTATCATATTTCATGAGAATAACCCATTTGTTACTCTCTTTAAATCGATCCGCTGGTAGAGCTTTAAATATCAAAGATTATTTTTAAAATATATACAGTATTTTACGCTTTTTTACAGAGGTACAAAACTAAATATCTTTTGTTCCATTTTCATACGCATTACCAGTGAACAATAAATCAGGCGAGTCGTTGCTGAATTTTATGGCCCGTAATGCTGATAGCAGATATAAAAATTTTAAGTGCTTTTTATTCCCGTGACTCACAATTTTACCAAAATAAAGGGCTTTAAAAAAACTTTTCATTTTTTTGCTTTAAAATGGGCCATGGTTTTTACAGCTACCTAGTCTCACAAACAACTCTGACATATATACGTAATACAGCTTCTGTCCATCATGTTTTTTTAAGTACAATGTAAGTGACATCATATGATATTGCATGATGTCAAACATATTAGTAAACAAATTATAATGATTTTGATTAAGCGTAGTTTGTGCTTCATGGCGATTTTTATTTATTATGCTGAAATCAATTAAAAAAATAATTTGCATTAAATTTTGTGAGAGACCGAGTGCAAAAATGGTCGGAAATGTAACACAAGAGTAGCTCTCGTACCACGATAATGCACCAGATCAGATTTCACCCGTTCTTAGTAAGTTTTTTTACCAAAAACTCAGCTAATATAATTCGGGCACCATGCAACTGATTTTTGGTCTGGAAGCTCAATTTTTCATTATAAGAGTATCATTTTCGAACCATAATAAACGTAAAAAAAATGCTTTATGAACTCAATGCTATACCACAGTGAAAGCATTAAAAAGAGAAACTTTAAGTTGGAACTAAATGCAATGTCTGCTTACTTTAATAACCATACCAAGTTAACATGCATGTCGAGACACTAGGGAATATAAGGAAACGAGTAATGGACTCCCTAATCAAAAAATGTCCGCAGCCACTTTCATAGGTCTTAAACCTGTATTCAGAATAGCAAAAGCGTCAGTTCGTATCTCCTGGCTGGGTAGCCTGAAGATCACCACCAGTTGTACTGGTAATAGATTTTTAAACAAAAAATGCCATAAAACAATGCTGATTAGGGTGTCCGTGATTTCTTAAATGCAATACCTGCGTAATTGATTGAAAATTACCAAAATAATGTTAAGAATAAAATAGCATTACATCTTTAGGGTTATACCGATCTTCATAGTGTTGAAAAATATCAATAAATTTCTCTATCCTTAATTTCGACCCCTGAACTAAATATAAAACAATATTTACTTTTTGTTCCAGTTAGGTGTAAGACATAGACGACGTGTCGATATGCATGCAACAACACGTTACCAACAACTTAGGATTTGTTAGGTTTTAACCTGCAAATTGCTTCAAGTTTAAACTTGTTTTGAGGACTTTTTTGACTTGACTCGCGATTGGTTTTTTCATAAGCACACTTGTTCCATGCTATAAAAGTACAGTTGTACAGTATTAAAAGCAGATTTTGTGATTTTTAAATAATGAATTCGAAGCGTAGTGAGACAACTTATGCTATATTGGGACCATACAAAAAACTTGTCAATCGGCAGGACGTAATTAAATTTATTTTGTTTATCAAGAACGATCTGAAATTGAAATATAATGGAAAGAATCCATCCAATTCAAATATTTATGCGATTGTTTCTGAAGAGATCAACAATCTTTGGACCAAAGCTTTAATTCCAATCATAACTAAGGAACAAGTTATTCAATTTCTGAAATCCTATTTCGAAAAGTACCTAAATTTGAAAAGATACCACAAAAGCAAACGAAATGATAGTTTTGAAAAATATTTTTTAGAGTCATCTGAGAAACTTTTCGACATTGCTCATTGTAAATGCACTTCCTTTCAACCTTGTTCGTGTTTAAGACCTAAGAAAGTTCCCATCAATGAGAGAAGCTTCTTGTTGGATCAAAGAAATGATAAAAAAAATGGTTAAAGGCGGTGTTGATAAGAAATAAAAGGCCAGATTAATGAAACAACAGCAGAGACAAATGGAAGAGTCATTGGGGACAACAAAAAAGTTCTGTTCTACTCAAGAAACCGATTCTGTTTCAGCTAATTATGATGAAATTTCGATGCCGACAAGAGAGGCATCCCCGATAAACGCGCCCTCGTCAGAGACACCATCGATTTATACGGTGAGTCAGAATAAATTGCCGTTGCCAAGAGTTGCTAAGGGCTGTGATAAATATGGTTTATCCACGCCATCTGCTGCTGCTGTTGCTTCTGTGGTTTTGGCTGACGTTAGCTTGGTTTCTACCGAAGACTTGACTCTGATTATCGGTAAAAACAAGATCCATAGGCTGTATCTAAAGCCACGAAAGAAGCTTCAAAAGACATTCATTGGAAGTATTGTTATAAAAAGCATTTACTTTCACGGGCGAAAAGGGAAGACACTGATAAAAGAAAAAATAGGGGATGGTTACCATCATAAAGAAGTTCTGAAAGAACACATATTAATTTTAGAGAACCCGGATCAATCTATTTGGGACACACAACGCCAAGTCGTGCACTGTAAAGGGAATTATTACTTCGATCACAACTTTATTAAAGGATCAAGGTTGGAATTTAGAAAACGTGATTTGTGTTGGATGTGATGGAACTGCAACTAACACTGGTTGGAAAGGTGGCGTGATTCAACATTTAGAGCAGTACTTGGATAGACCATTACAATGGCTTCATGCCAATGAGTTATCCCTTCGTCGTTTATTCTTGACTCTAGATGATTGCACTTCAGGTCCTAGAGAATATTCCGGACCTCTTGGAAAACAATTAGCTGGTTGCAAAAATCAAACCACGGTGTCTTTTTGCGCGGTAGCTGGTACTTTGTCTGAGTTGCCGAAAAATGTGGTTGATGAACTAAATACGTATCAAAAAAATCTTTACCAGATATGTCAAACTGAATCAACTGGTTTCTGTACTCCTGACCTCGCAAACCGGCAACCTGGAAAAATAGCGCACTAGAGATGGCTGACTTCTGCTAATCATATACTCAGACTTTACGAAAGTACTCATAAACTATCAGAAACTTCGCAATTGTTTGTCAGTTATGTGGCTCTTATTTGGTTCCTAATCAAGCAAAAGACGTCTTTAAAAGATGGAGCCAGCATATTTTTCCACCAATTATGAACTCTCGATTTTTACCCAAAAATTTGAGATCTGTTGTGGATTCAGTTATCGAAAGAAATGTTTTTTTTGCTCATCCAGAAAACCTACTTGTCTGAGAGCTGGAATTGAGGAGAATAATAAAAGTTAGAGAAGCTGAAAGTACCACTAAACGTAGGACATTTAAGCCACCAAAAATTAACTTCTCTGCCAGAGATTACACCAAAATCATTATGTGATCCAAGTGTCAGGTTGCAGTATCGCCGGTTCTTCGACATATTTCTAGTGGAGACCTTCAAATCATGACAAAAGAGAACATTGTTTACTTTTCTAGTTACACACAATCTATGGAAAGATGTGTCAAACTGGTAACAGAGGGCTCACAAACTGTAACTGACGCTACTTCCAGAGATGGCTTTATTCGACCCAGGTTGCAATCTCGAGCAAAAATTCCAAATTTTGGGCACAAAAATAAATTTAAATACTAAATTTTTATTACTGATTATAAGTTTTATTTTGTTAATTTTGTTTACTTGTTTTCATTAATTTCAATAATAAAATACCAGTATTATTTTAGGCATACGGTTTAAGTCTGTAAAAACGTAAAATTTACATAACTTCAAAGTGCGACAGAGCTCTCAAAATGTTTTTCGAAATCTGCGTGAAAAAACACAAATTTTTGATACCTCTAGCGATAGTGTGACTTGAAAAAAAATTTCTCATACATGGATGGGACACTCTAATGCTGATGTTTCATCTAAAGCAATGAGTTCTTAAATACTGAATTTAAATAGATACATTAATAAAGATTAGAATTCTGGAGATCTATACAAATTATTCCACATGCAGGCTGTATGATCCAGACAAAGAGACAGCTTCACCCATTATTATTAAGTTCTCTGAATAATTAAGTTCATGTTAGATACTGACCCTGAAGAAGCTAGTTAGTGAAATAACCTAATAAAGAAGCTGCTGGAGTTGTCAAAGACAACAAATTTCTTGACATGAACCAATTTACCACACAAGATACAGTAAACCCACGAGAATGCAGTATCGAGACTCTCTAATCCTTTATCTGAATAAGGATCAAATCAATCGATCAGCTTAATCGACGTAAATGAAGCTTGAAATGTTTATTTAGTTAATATTATTATTTGACCCACATACAATTAACTAAAATCAGATCGCAGTAATTGAAGCAAATCTTTCTCTAATGAGATCTAGGCTTGAACATCATATATTAGATAATATTTAAAATAAGTACACACGCCACACGGAAATAATATTACAATTAGAAACCAACAGTGACCTATTCCACTTTCCAAAGGGAAATGGAAACCGATTTTAATAGAATGTGCCCTGTTATATCCACATTTCCAATCAGGAGTTATGTATTCCCACATATAAACAGAGATTCGACCGAGTAGCCAGAAACAATGGAATCCAATATGGGGCATGCACTGTATTGGGGCAATGTCATTGCATCTGTAAATCAGAACTAGGAATATTGCCGGCCATTGCAGATTGGGGTTTTTAAAATTAATTATAGAGGTTTATTTTTACTTTCAAGTTGCTAAAAGAGCGAGAGTGGAGAATATTTATTGATTAAGGGTAAGAAAGCTTTGGCATAAGTTCTATCCATCAAAAGAAGTAATTTACAAATTAAGTAAAAAATTTATAATAATCGAAAAGTAATAAATATTTTACTTTTACTTTTTCTAGAATATATAAAAAATAAAAACTTCTCAGTAAATACGGATTTCATCTCTGTACACTGCTTTTGTCATCCAGCCCCATGACTACTACACTACACTTCTAAAAACTCTAACGTTATTATAAAAGGAAAAATATAATCTTGAAACTTTGTTTCCATATCTGATATATTACTTTGTCATGTTTGTGCTCGAACTTTTCTCATTTTTCATAGAAATGTGATTATGCAGTCATTATACGTCAATCCTGTATAATCCGATCATGCTGATTGTTGATTGTATGACACAGCAGGCCAGGATTGAGAGGCCCTTACACTGCAGCCTTCAGACTTATTGTGTTGTCTGCTATATCAGTTTAGGTGAATAGGTTTAGCAGCCTGCTCACTATTTTACCCTCTGGAAGCCTTCCGGATGGATTGATCGTTAAAGGTGTCCCCAGTAGTACAAAGCCTCATACTCGAAGGTGATGTGTAAAGCCCATCGCGTCCTCTTCATCACCTGTTCTATACATTGGTTCTTCATTGAAGATACCCATTGTATATAGATGTTTTCCCAAGCTGCGGTGGCCAGTTATAAGTTCTGACACCAATCTGATTGGTTGTCTGCCTAGACTCAGAATTTCACAGCTTAGTTTGCAACATGGTCTGCTCAGCAATAGCTCACTGGTTTCAGTGGATCTAGTGTTGTTAATTTGTTTACTAGGATAGCCATCCATAAATAACAACCTTTGTAATTCCAAATACTAGCTCTGGTCCAATAAATGGAGTAGCAGACCCCTCTCTTGCAAGTTGGTCCGGTTTTTCGTTGCTCATGACGCTTTTGTGCTCTGGTACCCACACGAGTGTGACCTTGTTGTGTTTTGCCAGAGTCATAGGCTTTGAAGACAGTCCCAGACCTGTTTTAATGTTACCTGATATCACACTAGAGCCTTCAGCGCTACCTAACTGTCAGATAAGGTGAGGACGGTCCTTCTCCTTCAACCCCTTCTCAAATTCTTGTTAAAACATACATCGATAGTGTAAATTTCTGCCCGGAATACTGTGTTATGCTACCCCAGTTCTATACTTATATTAAGACTAGATGTGTCATGGTCAGTTTTGGACCCGTCCGTGTACCAGACGAGGTTTCCTGGCTGACTCACTGGTCGATTATACCCCACCTTCCAGTCAAGCGGAATGATATATGGTCTCTCAAAGTTGTAAGTTCTAGGTATGGTGTCACTTCTTATTTGTAGTAATGAGTTCTATACTACGTCTTTGATGCTGGTGTGTTCAAGGATAGATTCGGTCCACAAGACGTTTTATCTTTCCAGCCTGTAAGCTCCTATTCTCTGTTCATCCCTGATTATTATATCAAAGGGAGGGAGGTTTAGTCGAGTTTCCATGGCTACTATTGGAGTGCTCCTCATAGCACCCGGGATGCATAGGCAGGCCAGTCTTTGGAGTTTGGAGACCATCAGAGTGGCCAGTCATTTTATGGTTTTTTTTTCACCAAAATAACGTGCAATAAGTTAGCATGAGTCTTACCACCGTGGTGTACAGCCAGTGGACAATGTGTGGCTTTAATTTTATCTTGAAACTAGTATGAGGTGATTTTTCCATCGTTATTTAAATATGTTCCAAAACTTTTCAAGAAGTATAAGTCTTTCAGTGACGTTTGGAAGTAAAATTTTTAATTTTCTGTTAAAAGTGTAAGGTATTACAGAAGAAGCCACAGACTTGTAACTAAGCAATTAATGGAGGCGATTTTGAAAATCTTCTGTATTTATTGTGAGTAAATAAACCCTTTATTTCCTGCTTAAATTAAAGGTAATTTTATGTGAGATAGAACGTATAATTGTAGTAAGCATTTGCAATGGAATTTTGTTTATTTAGAAAACGTTAAAAGTAGCTTCAAAAGGCACCAGCAAATAGCGAATCAAAAGTGTGTGAGCCCATCTTATTATATTCAGTTTTCGTTGCTTGTTTGCTCTAATATTCATTATTAAACATTGATGGCCCATTACCCATCAGCTTTTAATCTATAACAAGTTCGGTTTTCAAATAAAGCGTCCATCAACTTCACATGAAATGTGTGCTTTAACCTATTTAGCGAATAACATTTGGCATTTTGATTAGAGAGATTTCACAAAAAATTATGCATATACGTTAAACCTAAACTGGGATGCATTTTCGTGAAAATTGTTGCAGACAAAAGTTGCAGGTACGAAGGGGACTTCCAGTAGTGACCATGACTTACCTTTAAGATCATTTGAAGGTAATTTTTTTTTCAAATGTGAACTCCCCATTTTTTATTGCAGAAATAGGAACTACATAAAATTTTATGATCAAATGGCATCTGCAGGTTTTTTTCCACGACTCAGCTTAGAATCATGCGCTAACTTGGAAACTAAGGGGATTTGAGTAACATTTAAAGTAGAAGAGTTGTGGGAATTTAAACAGAACATCTTACGGTAATATTATTGTCATTTCAAGGTCAAGCTGATATTTTTTAATGAGAAACCATATTTTTCATTACAGAAATAGATTTTACAAAACTTCACATTCAATCATAATTGTTATACTTTGAAGATCAATTTCCTCTTATTTTTTTTAATAAAATATATTAAGAACCCTGACGTTAGTTCCGTTCGTGGAGTCAATGCTAATCCAAATAGTTGTTAGTCAATGTAAAATAACGAAAGCTGTAGACCATAACCTAAAAATGATTTCTTTTACGTTGTCGTTAACATTAGGTTAACATTTTTCAGTGCATCTCTATTATATCGGCCAAGTATTCGTAAACATAATCATTCTGCTGGCAATTTATTGCATTAAATTGCATTTATTGTCGTAAATTATAATTAAAATATTGAACGCAGAACGTTCTAGATTTTTGTTCGCCAGATATAGTCACGAATGTCATTAATGTACAATTGGTGAACGTATTTTTATTTTCTTGCTAGGTACCCAGCTGGAATGGAACTTTTAAGTATGTAAAAAAACTGTGTCTTGTAGTCTCTATATTTAAACTACAAGAAAAATACAGTTATAGTAGATCATCCTTAAAATAGAGCCCTATGCTGCCGTGGACTGAATTGGAGAATATTTTAGAATTTACATTATCACCACATATTGTTTTGATGTATCCCAAATACTTTAGTCAGCGTAAGCCAAAAAGCCATTCGTCAGTCGGGTTTCCTACTATATATATATATATATATATATATATATATATATATATATATATATATATATATATATATATATATATATATACAGATCTGGGACATGCTTTGTCAAATCAGCTACCTCCAGCCCGTTTCAATTTGAGATAAGTAATTGATTTTGAGCTTATAATTTTTCGTAAAACCTCTACTTTCAAATGCAATATGGTGATTATAACAAATTAAAAATGGCGGCGCTGTAGCATTAGACAAAGCATTTATACAATATAAAAATAATATATATTTATGAGCAAGTATTTGAAAACGTTATGGATATAAATTTTTATTAGCTTAATAATGTGTTTAAGATCGCTAATCACGAATCTAAAGTTAAAATTCGAAAATTCAAAATGACGGATTCAAGATGCCGGGAAAAAGTTCAAAATTTTATTTTGCCGATGAGGCACAATGAAAACCTGTCCCGAGGAGTTTTCGAGATCGCTGATCATGAATTTGAATTCAAAATTTGAAAAGTAAAGATGGCGGATACAAATAGCGGTTAAAATGTTCGAAATTTGGTTTTGTTGACCAAACATTACGAGAACGGATCACAGCGGGTTTTTTGCTTAGCTAATTCCGAATCAGAAATGAAAATTTGAAAGTAGTAATAGCAGATTGAAGATGGCGGCCAGCGTGATCGAAATTGATAATTTTGTATAGATTGGAATGAACTTTTTATTTTTAAACAATCAAAATTTCAGTAAGAAATAAAGAAATCTTTCTGCCGTATTTAAATAGTTTATTATATATGTAATTCTCCTTTCAGGCAGAGAATATGAAAAATATATGTACAAAAGTTTATTTCCTGCAAATATCGCTCTGGTCCTCTCTTCATACGCGTTTCGATCACCTCATGATCTCGTCAGTGGAGCTGTATCGGACCGAGAACAACATTAGCAGGAAATAACTGATATATGAACCATAAATTTCAAGGTATGTCGGCAGGATATTACACCTGCCGTCTACCAACTTTGATGTCAGACTGAAAAATATCGCCAGTCGAACGACATCTATGAATCAACGGAGTAAAGTGAAATTTTTAAACAATGAAAATTTCAGTAAGAAATAAAGAAATCTTTCTGCCGTATTTAAATAGGTTGTTATATATGTAATTCTCCTTTCAGGCAGAGAATATGAAAAATATATGTACAAACAGTTTATTTCCTGCAAATATCGCTCTGGTCCTCTCTCCATACGTGTTTCGATGACCTCATGATCTCGTCAATGGAGCTGTATCGGACCGAGATCATGAGGTGATCGAAACGCGTATGGAGAGAGGACCAGAGCGATATTTGCAGGAAATAAACTGTTTGTACATATATTTTTCATATTCTCTGCCTGAAAGGACAATTACATACATAACGAACTTTTTATTGTCGTATGTTTTTTTGTAATATTGGACTACATTTTTCCCAAGTACTTTTTGAGAAACTATGGGAAATGGTAACCTTTTCACCAATTTAAATACGTATGGTATACGAAAAAAGTCAGGTATATGTATGTTTTATAACAGACTTATAGGGATTTCGACGGTTCGACGATTTTCTTAATTAAATTTAAAAAATTTATAATATAGTTACGCACAATTAAAAAAATTTATAATACAGTTAATGATCAACATTAGGTCCACAAAATAAAAGTATCGAATTCTTACACCCTTTAAGTTAATGATTTTGATCTATACAACGTCCATTATCAGAAATTCGAAAAACTTCAGAAATTACATTATTATCATGTTTTGTCGACGAAATCAAATTTTGAACAAAAAATTAAACCGGCATATATATATATATATATATATATATATATATATATATATATATATATATATATATATATATATATATATATACAGGCGCGGATCGAAGGGGGGGGCGGTGGGGGCTATCGCCCCCCCCCCCCAAGAGCTTTAAGTTCAGGAAAATATATCCGATTTTACCTCTTACACTTTGGTTAATTCAAGGACTAGAGAGAGTAATAAATCATTTTTTACCCTTTCTCCTTCGCAAACTACCTGTGTTCTTTAGTTCGGTGTCTTTGGCAAAATGTGTTAGATATATATATTTTTCCTAGAAACGGGTTAGAAATTTTATAATCAAAAATACCGGTCTATAATAATGGACTATTTGGGTTGGATAACAATAGACATTGGAAGTGTTAAAAAGGATTTTAATCTTTGTCATAAGCGTCGGAAAGAGGTTTATTTTATCACTAAGTATTTATGGCCTAGAATATTATTTCGGTAATAAATTTAAAATAAAAAGTTTTTATATTATTCTTTTATTTCTTATGATTTCTTAATAATTTACATACAGTACAAAATACAGATAATTTTGACATATTTAACACAAATCACAATTGTATTTTTTTTTTAATTTTGGCATAAAAACCATTTTAGGCACATTCAGACTAAAACGTAGCCTTATTCTTTCAAAAAATTCGAAGTTACAATTTAAATACAAAATACTCATTGTCAAAAAGAAAAGAAGTTAAACATATATAAAAAAATAAATTCGTCCATATAATATTAAAATTTTTTTTGGCTGCCATCGGTCATTTTATTATTGAATATAAACATTTTTAGGAAATTTGACGTTTCAGTTTATTTATTTCTTAAATTAAACATTAAAAAGGGATTCAAATGTAATTAATTTTTATATGTTACAGTTAAAATTGGATCTACTTATTTTTATTTCTGTTGCACTGGCATCTTAATTTAATTTCCTTTATTATATGAAATATCCGATAGGCTTAAAAAAATAAAATAAACGTGTTAATTCTACACGCTTAAGAAAAAGACACACATATAATAATAAAATAGTAAAGAAATTTCGGCTAATTGGAATTAAACATATATAAAATTAAAGAATGGGACACACTAAAATAAAGATATATAAAAAAAATAAAAAATATATAAACAACATTAAACAATAAAATACAACAAAAACAAATTGTTTTACACTGGTAAACATTACGTATCTAATTCGTAATCAAATTCAGTGAAGCTATCGTCGTTCAATTAATTGAGTTTCCACATTTTGTTTTATTCTTTTATTATATGGATTTTTTCCAATTTTCCGCAGTAACTTTGTTCAAAAAAATCTTTCAAAAGTTCAGTTAAATTACTAATTTTGTACATTGTATTATTTCTAGCAACTCTGCCTTTTACTTGAGGGAGATATTTCCTTTTCCAACGGACAGTTTCCGGACGATCTATAAGAACAGATTTCCTATCTGGTTTTTTCCATCAAAAATTAAGTTCTCTGAGCAATTTCTCGAGCTCAGTTCTTTTAATTTCAGGTAAATCCCGATCTTCATAGATTTTAGTAAGAATTTTGTTGACGGTTGGGATCTGCTTCCCATAATAAACACACACATCTCAACAGAGCTTTTAACATTATTATCTAGATATTGATATCTTAGGGCATCATAAACATTCATCGTAATAAGTTTTTCATTGAGGAAAAATGCCTTGGTTTATCGATTTTGGAATTAATATCGAAGTGGAGGCCATATTTTTTCGGTATCTTAATAATCTCAAATAATATATAAAAACAAGCACAAACAAAATAAATCACTAAGATAAGGTGTACTTTTCCCACTGACAGAAATAAAAATGAACTATCAGAAATTTAATTATTGCAGTAAATTTATAAAAGCTTATAATATTTAAATATAATTAGATTTACAGCAGTCATCCGTTATCTGCGGTACTGGAGCAAGTACGTTGGGGATTTCGGTAACAGGTTTATTACTCTCTCTAGTTCTTGAATAGAGTATAGGAATGTGTATGCTTGCGATCGCTCCCCCCCCCCCCGCCTCCCAAGAGCTCTGAGTTTAGGAAAATAGACCCGATTCTGCCTTTTATATTAGGAATGTGTATGCTGCTGACACTCCCTCCCCGTTGACAACTTGTTTTTCTTGCGATAGCCGCCCCCCAATAGCTTTGAGTTCAGGAAAATAGGCCCGATTCTGCCTCTTATACTAGGAATGTGTATGTTGCTGGCATCCCCTCCTCTCCAAGAGCTTAAAATTCAGAAAAATAGGCACGACCCTGCCATTTACAATAGAAATGGGAATATCTCCGGTGTCCCCCCCCCCCGTCGACAACTTGTTTTCCCTTGCCATAATGTACTTTTGTGAGGTCACCGCCCCCCCCCCCCTAAAGAGAGAGGCTGGATCAGCCCCTGTATATATATGTATGTGACAAATTGGGCAAAAGTAAAATTCAGCAAGGTGTAATGTTTTGCTTGCGGCAGGTCATTATTTTTGCGGAAGTTACATGGTTGTGGTTCTAGTACCAATAATTCGGAATATCTTTATTATTAATAGAATATGCCAATTAATTTTGTTATATTAAAAACTAAGAAAAACTTTCAGAATGGATTTTATTATCTATTTGGTAAGATATATTCATCATGTATAAATTATTATATAACTTCTGGCCTTGAAATTGAATTGCAAGAACAATTTTGAGTGATAAAATTAGAAATTATATTAAAGCTTCTCCAGACAAGGAATTTATATATCCTTTGTTCTCACATTTTCCAACAATTCGAATATTCATATATTTACAAAGTAAGTTTAATATCAAGTGATGGTAAAAGTACGTGGATTATTGGTTCTATAGTTTTATATTAACAAGATGTATACAGACATGTCTAGTCGTAGAGGCTGGGCTGTTTTTTTTTTAATTTGATGTCTCTGGAACATTACCACGCATAAAACTGCCTGTATGCTTAGGCATGCAAGGATCCTTGCGTACATCAAGAGCACAAAAACATGTTGAAACAAGAGAGTCTAATTATGACACCAAAACAAATCCTGGAGCAAAACAGAATCATTTCATTAAAAAATATAGTCATTCCGAATATAAGCAACTCTCCCCGACAAGGGAGTACAATAGGATTGTGAGAATTCTTGACACATAAATACCAATTAAAGGGCTGCGGTGCCAATAGTTACCTGGTGTAAAACATTAACAAAATTATGTATGGTATATCACTCAGAAACATCCTGTCATGCGCTCTTCGGCACCACAATGTGCAAATTCACAAAGCAACCAAAGTGCAACCCATTCTTCTTTAATGTAACTCCTTTGAAATGAACCACCTGCTATGCTGTCGAGATTTAGCTTCATCTAACTTCTTTTTTAAAATATGAAAAGGTTCAGAAGACTTCATTTTGTAGAAGATAACCAATTAAAATGGAATTTTCATTTTGAATGCCAAATCATTTGTTTAGTATGAAATAAAGTAGTTAAACAGTTAGCTCAATTAATTAAAGCTAAGGTTATGTTGAAAAAAAAATATTAAAAAATTGGCATTATTAAAGAGAAAACTTTTCTAGAATCCCTCATTCGTAGTGATTGTAACTCTTTTCCCTTTTTTCACCTTTATCCCGTCAAGAAAAACTCAATTTTAGACAATTCTTTACCATTCTTTTTATTTATTATTCCTTAATAAAAAGTAAAGGATTTTGTTTTATTTGTTGAACAGTAAAAGGACGTTACGGTATTTTATTTGCAAATAAGCTGAATAAACGCACCGAACAAGCGCGCGAACTCAGCATTATTTATCTTCTTTATTTCTCTGTAATTTGAAAAAGGAAAATTTTCACTTGAGCTTTAAGTAGGGTAACGGAGGGTTAATCTAATGAAAGGGTAACTTCTACTACTGCTAATTACTCGATTGTTGCAATGAAATATTTGAAGTCTATTTTAAAACAATCACTGAACTATCCTAATTACTGTCACATCACAACTTAGTAAAGAACTCAAAAGAGCATTTCTACTGTGGTTTGACAAAAATAATAATGACAAACCACCTGTCAGCTAACAAAAATTATGTTTGTAGAGATTATTTTTTTACCTACATGTCACGCCGTTGAACAAACCTTATCAAAATTTCACGAAATGAACATAGTCTTTTATTAGTTTAGCTACAGATCCATGACGAAACGCAACTTGTCTGCAAATTAAAGATACAAGGTGTGCCAATTATGTAATGAGACTGGCAGCGTAGCGTTGGATCTGGCAATACGTGGGACGCGGGAGAGGGGAGGCAGGTGAACATGTGATACGCCTTCAGTACGAGTTTAAACATATGTGGTTATTCAAAAGAGTTTTTTCTAGTGAACTCTAAAAATGAGTGACATCAGTTTTAAGCAAAGGTATGAATAGTACAGTTCTGCTGCACACTTGATCTTTTCAGATTGGTTCAAACGCATGCAAAACTATATTAATCATGGTGGAGAATAGTTTGAAAAACAAATAAAATATTTTCAATGATAAATATTCGTTTTTTTTTTGTCATTCCCAAAATAAAAACTGATCCCTTCGTACAAGCCAAGTTTGTTTCTAAAAGGTGTCTTCCTCTATCAAATATATTATAATTGACGGTACTTGATTGCAGCGCCGTCACATAGCGTATGTATGTTCGTTGCATCGTGTAAGCTCAGTTTGTTTCCGCTTTATGCGTCTGGCAAGGCACAACAGTCAAGAGTGTAAACAAAAACAGTATATTGAAATCAAATTTCTAAATACAATATTCATACTTTTTTGGTTTTCATTATTTAATTGTTTAATTAGTATATTATCTTATTATGGACAATATGAAAAGAATAAGACGCAATTATCTGTTTATTTGTTGAGAAAAGAACAGACATGAGACGATATTTTCACCTATCTTAAAAAAAACAGTTGCTTGACTGTATTTACCCCACTTTACCTTATTTTCCACCCTTGGTTTCCTAATTGGGTTAAATACGTCTTGTAACAGCAAACTTACACTCTTAATTCGTACAAGCACGGAGAACCCCCTCGAGATGTTTGTAAGGACAACAGCGAACGCTTTTATTAACTTAAGAGATGTAAATAGAACGTGTTTCGATTTGGCGCAAATGTTTAAAGAAAGGAAGCAAAACTTTCATTTTATTATAAAATCATAGCCAAGAGTTTTATCTCTAAACCATCTTCAACACTATTTGAAGTTATTTTTCATTATTTTGTCACGAATAATGACTACAAAAGACGATTTATGCAGTTTATTAAACTTTGAAAGCTAAAATTTGTATTAACAAAAGCAAGAGTAGAAACAACCCATCTAAGAATAATGAAGGGGTTTCCAAAGTGTGCGCCGTGGCGCCCTGGGGCGCCATGAAGAGTAAACAGAGGCAAGGCGCCCCTGTTTTTTCTTTTACGGAACCTAAATTTACTTATAATTAACGGTGTAAAATAAACATTTCAAATTGCATGCACTGCATAAATCATTCGTTGCGTAGGTAACGTCTACCGTCATTCACTCAACATTGTTACGGGGGACCAGTTCCCAGAATCACCGAGTTTATGTTAGGGTTAGCAACAATGAATTCGCTGCTAGCCGGGCGCGAAAGAAAACGAAGTATGTTCCAGAAGCCCGCATTTTACCGTCGACGGAATTTTTCGTGAGCGCGCATTAGTAGTATACAAGCTGCTGTAGGCCAGTAGGCCGCATTGCCAAGTTAATTTGTTTATTGTAAGCGTAAGTACTTGAATTTTTAAGATGGATAGAAGTAATAATAGTGTTCTTAGTACTGAAAGTAGTGATACAGAGTGTTGAGATTTACGAACATAGGACAGATACCGTTACATTGAAATAGTTACAATATCTATTTAAACATATGTACGCGAGCAGATCGGTTGCTTTGTTTTAATTGTCTCGCTTTGTGTTTTCGCAAAAAAGTTACAAAATGAAAAGATTTATATTAAATAAGCAAGTAAACAGTTCAAATCAGAGTGATAAAGCCTCGACAAGTGGCGAAAGAGCAAAAAGGCGGTAATATCGCAAAAACAATGATAGTTATTAGTACTTTAACTTTACTTCAGTAGACGTAAATACTGAAGAAAGACCAGTGTGTGCGCTGAAAATTCTAGCGCCCGAAAATATGTTCCCAAGCAAAAGCGGCCTCTCAAGACCATGATGAAGTCTCGACAAGTGGCTGGGGAGCAAAGTAGCGGTAATATTGCAAATACGATGATAGCTATTTGAATTTTGACTTTACTCCAATGGAAATAAATAATAAAGAAAGACCACAGTGAGTGGGCTGAAAATTGTATGCTCTCAAGCTTTCGCGACATCTGAAGACCATTCACCATACCATGCTGAAGCCTCGACAAGTGGAGAGGGAGAAAAGATGCGGTATATTGCAAATACGATGACAGATATTTGGACTTTGGCTTTACTTCAGTAAAAGTAAATAATTAAAAAATAACTCTATCAAATTCTTCATAAATAATAAATAAGTTTAAATAATCTTCGTGCGTATAATTTAATCACTCCGGCATGATTATTATTAATGAATATCAAATGGCAAGAAATGTGACCATTCTGTAGGGTTCGTTTCGTCAATTTACTTGCTTGAAATGTTTTTTGGCGTAGCCATACGTAAAGCTTGATTTTTTATTTCTTATAGTTATTTTATGCTTTGTATGAATGAAAAGGCCGATTTAATTTTAATGCCAGCAATAATTACAAAACATTTTTTAAAACGCAAACACAAATAACAAAAATTATCGCCCGAAACATTGGTTACAATTAACGCTTTTTGTTTTAGTCGACATTTACAAATGGTTTTTTATATTTAACAGCATCCAGAATGATGTATGGAAGACATAATTTATTCGGCAGTTGGAATTTGGGAGTATTAGTATTTGACCATTTACAATTGAAAATAGTTAAAAACCGAAAATGGATGCAGTTATTTATTAACAACCATAATATGCAATAATTAAAAAAATTCTTGTTCTTGTGGACTTGCTTCAATTGTCTAACATTAAATTTTATGTTATAGTTTGTAATCTGGTAACATAAATGTGATTTTCTGAAAATTAATGGATTGTTGATATTATTTGCAATTTTGTGATCTTCTGTTGAGCAACACTTGGATTGTGGGTTGTCATGACAATATCATCAGTGAAGCTCAAATGATTAAGGTACTTGTTGTTGATGTTCATACATTTTGTATCCCAATAAAGTTCTTTCAAACTGTAGTCTAACTCCGCTACAAAAAGTTAGGGAGAGATCATATCACACTATCTGATTTCATACTATACTCGGCATTCACCCATGAATTTATCGAGTTTTACACTTATCATTGCACTGTTATAAATGTATTTTACTAACTGAATATATCTGTATTTTATTCTCATTTACAATAAGACCCGCTATCAACTTTACAGTGTCGAAAGCCTTATAAAAATCGACAAATGATATTACAAGTTTTATTTATTTATTTTGGATTTAAGTTGCGTCAAGAACTAAAGAGAGGAAAAGAACTGTCACCGAAACCTCCGACGTACTTGCTCCAGTGCCGCAGGTAACTGAAGACTGTCATAAATCTAATTATATTTAATTGTATTTAAATATTGTAAGCTTTTATAGAGAGCACTTAAAGAACCAAGACGTAAGGAATGAGCTACAAGTTAGAATAAACGAAAATCTAAAAACACTCGAAAGCAAGGAGGAATACCGAAACTGCAAGAACATAAACGAAAAATGGTGCGGAGTCAAAGAAGCCTTAATGGAACCGTCAATAGATATTCTGCAGAAAGAAAAACCCACAGGAAAGAAAGAATGGATAACTAGCGAAATTGTTAATTTGATGGATAAGAGAAGAAGCTATAAAGGAAAAAATGAACAGCAATATAAAGAAACACAACAAATAATCCGAACAAAAATCAGAAAAGCAAAAGAAGACTATTACAAACAAAAATGTGAGGAAATCGAGAAGTTACAGGCAAACTGTAACTATTTCAATACACACAAAAAAGTCAAAAAACTCGCCGGCACCACCAAACAAAAGCAGCTCAATATACTATACGACGACAGCGAAAAAATGGTCCTGGAAATAGAACAAAAACTGGAAATATGGAAGAATTACATTACACAACTCTTCAAAGATGAAAGACAACAAACTAATCTTGTAAATATTGAAGCGGAAATAGGCCCGGACATAATTAAAGACGAAGTGATATACGCAATAAACATGCTAAAGAACGGAAAAGCTACAGGTCCGGACCAACTGTCAGCAGAAATTCTTAAACTGATAGAGGATGACCAGATTCATATTCTGGTAGAGTTAATCAACACCATATATAAAACAGGAATAATACCAAATGAATGGTTGTTATCAACTTTTATACCCCTCCCAAAAAAGAAAAATGCCAAGCATTGCTCCGACTATCGTACAATAAGCCTGATGGTTCACACATTGAAGGTCCTGTTGAAGGTGATCCATAACAGAATATTCAGGAAACTAGATGTGGACATCAGCGATACACAATTTGGATTCCGTAAAGGCCTAGGAACAAGAGAGGCACTGGTCGCACTTAATGTCTTGTCACAAAGATGCCTAGACATGAATCAAGATCTACACGTGTGCTTTATAGACTACAATAAAGCCTTTGACAAAGTTAAACATGATCAACTCATCGAATCATTGGTAAGGAGAAGGATCGACCTCAGAGACATAAGAATAATCTCAAACTTATACTATGGCCAGAAAGCAACAATGCGAATAGAAGACATAGCATCAGAGGAAATAGAAATGCAGAGAGGGGTTCGTCAGGGGTGTGTACTTTCACCAATTCTTTTTAATCTGTGTTCGGAAGATATAGTAAATAAGGCCCTTGCTGATCAGGACATAGGCATTAAAATTAACGGCATGACAATAAATAATCTGAGATACGCCGACGATACAGTTCTTTTAGCTGGAACACATGAAGACCTACAGATGCTAATTAATAGAATGGTCACAGTAAGCGAAGAGTATGGACTCTCACTGAATATAAACAAAACAAAATATATGCTAGTAACAAAAACAACTCGGGACATTCGTACGGTGTGTGTAAAGAATCAACCTATTGAAAAAGTAAGAGAATACAAGTACCTTGGCACAACCATTAATGAAGACAATGACAGCTCCCAAGAAATACGAATCAGAATCGAACAGGCCAGAAACACATTTATAAGAATGAAGAGGCTTTTTTGCTGCCGAGATCTAAACCTTGAATTAAAAGTACGACTGCTGAGATGCTATGTGCTGTCTGTACTGTACTATGGGATAGAAGCTTGGACACTGAAAATGTCTGACATGAGAAGACTGGAGGCATTTGAGATGTGGATATACCGGAGAGTGCTGAGGATTTCATGGGTAGAGAGAATAACCAACGAGGAAGTAATGAGACGTATGCATAAGGAAAAAGAAGTGATTCTAACAATTAAAAGAAGAAAACTACTATATATGGGACATGTCATGAGAGGAGAAAAATACCAAATATTGCAGATTATTATGCAGGGAAAAATCCAAGGAAGGAGATCCATAGGAAGAAGAAGAAACTCATGGCTGAAGAACCTTAGAGAGTGGTTTGCATGCAGTAACAACGAGTTATTTAGAGCAGCGGTCTCAAAAATCAGGATTGCCTTGATGATTGCCAACCTTCGAAGCGGAGACGGCACCTAGAGAAGAAGAAGCTTTTATAAATTTATTGCAATAATAAAAGGGCACCTTACAGTCTGTCCTTAGTGATTTATCTTGTTTGTATATATATATATATATATATATATATATATATATATATATATATATATATATATATATATATATATATACTTATATATCGTCCGGAAACTGTCCAATGGAGAAGGAAATATCTCCGAACAACTAAGCAACATCGCGAAGATGGAAAAGATATTTATTATTTAAACGAAACATAGTTGAATGAAGGACATATTGTATCAAAAGTATGGCAAAATAAGAATATTCAGAACTACCGACAAGCCTTATTGGAAGGTTGGTCTATTGGACTAAACCTACAGGAAAAGGCTGCAGGTTCATAATTACACACGTTGGTAGTTTCAAAGGTTTTGTTAAAGGAGTTTATTAACTTTTATATCCAACAGAACCGAGAATTAGCACGAGGATATGAACGAGGACGTATTCGAGGAGTATTTTCAACAAATATTAGATCTTATACTAAAGGGGTCATTAGTAATTTTGGAGAACATTCCGTATTACTCGCGTAAAAGTGAGAGACTGCCAACAAATGCATGGAAAAAATAAGATAAAACAATGGCTGCTTTCTAAGAATTTAGATCATTTGGTTACAATTGGCATAGTGAAAACAGCGCTTTTAGATATATCAAATGTGCAATAAGTACAATAAATATACAATTGATGAAATGGCTGCATAAAAAGAAATATCTGTTTTTCGTTTTCCACTGTGAGCTAAACCCATTTGGGCTGAAATGGACTGAAGTAAAATTGCTAGAAATAACACAAGTTACAAAATGAATGATTTAACTGAACTTTTAAAAGATTCTTTGAATAAAGTTACTGCGGAAAATTGGGAAAAAATATGTGGACCATATGATAAAAGAAGGCAACAAAATGTGGAAATTCGATCACATAAGCAATCATAATTAATTTGGGCGAAGCTGACTCTGATTACGAATGAGATTCATAATGTTTACCAGTGGAAGTATTTCAGTTTTTGTTGTATTTTATTGTTTAATGTTGTTAACAATTTATATATTTTTATTTCAGTGTGTCTCACCCTTTAGTTTTTTTATTTTATTTGGTCCAATTGGCCGTAATTTTTTTATTATTTTATTATATTAAGAAAATGTCCCATATCCCCAAAAAATTATTTCTTACTGAAATTTTAGATTTTTTAAAAAATTTCTCACTACTACAGTGATTCATAGATATCATTCCAACTAGCGATATTTTTCAGTCTGACGTCGACGTCAGTAGGTGGCAGGTTGCAATATCCTACCGACATACCAAGGAATTTATATTTCATATATCAGTTATTTCTTGCGAATGTTGCTCTCGGTATGATATAGCTCCACTGACGAGATCATAAGGTGGTCGAAACGCGTATGGAGAGAGGACCAGAGAGGTATTTGCAAGAAATAAACTGTTTGTATATATTTTTCCTTTTCTTTTCCTGAAAGGAGAATTACATATATAACAACTATTTAAAATACAGCAGATAGATTTCTTCACTTCTTAGTGAAATTTTTATTTTTTAAAAAACTTAGTTCTATTTTGAGTTTATGACCAAAATAATAGTCTATGCCATAAATACTTAGTGATAAAATAAACCTCCTTCCGACGCCTATGACAATGATTAAAATCCCTTTCAACACTTCACACTTTTAAATATCTATTGTTATTCAATCCAAATAGTCCATTCCTATGAAAAATATATGTATCTAACAGATTTTGCCAAAGACACCGGACTAGTTTGCAAAGAAAAAAAGAATCAAGAATGATTTATTACTCTCTCTAGTTCTTGAACAGACTATAAAGTTTAAAATGGGTTCCGAAACATGGTCTGGCGGTCTTCCCACCTATTTAAGTACTAACCGCGCTCGGCGCCAGTTCACTTTAGTAATCGGACGTGCTCTGTTGTATTCTATCGACTTCTCTATAAGGATCTTAATAATCTATGAAACCATTTTCAATAATAAATATTTGTTTTCGTTTGTTATCCCCGAAACATAGACAGTTGCCCTCGTAGCACTTTTTCTTTATGGGTTGATTATAAATTTGCCCATTTGTGCTTAATGTATTACGTAATAGATATGCCACCTAAAAAACCTATTCCTCAAAAAGCAGGGCGAAATTGTATAGCAAAAATCATCAGTATTATCATATTAAATATTAGACCTGTGTTTAAAATAGTTAAATTAGCAGTTCAATATTATTTCTTCTAGTTATAACAAAAATTTCCGGGAAATTTTCAGAAAAAAACTATAAATTGGAATTATTTTTAAGAAATTTAAATTCTACAAGGCCCACTTATTAGTCACGCCACTGAATAATTTAGCTTTAAAAAAAAAACGACCGTCTACTTATAACGGCTTTTATTTTAAAAATAGGTATATAAATCGCCCCGTGTCGTTGGGGCTGCGTAAAAGATTTATTTCTGTTAATATTTAACAACTCCAATTTTCCTGATTTTCTTTGTTTGCTGAGCTGAGCCCCATTAGGATAAATGATCAATTTATAACGCTATAGGGGGCGCTATGGTAATTGTGTTTTAGTTGCTGCTTTACCTGAAAAAATAGAGCGTTTATTTTTTTTAATTGATAACAAAATGAAATATTTTAATTTGATGTATTAAGTGATATGAGGTATGATAAATCCAAAAAATTAATCTTTTTCTAGCAGTTATATAAAATGTAAATGATTCTTAAATAATTTTGACTTTAATGGGGTCTATAGAGAATACATTCATAGACAAAATGAGCTTTCATTCATTAAAATCTGTGCATTAGTTACGAAGATTTCGTGTCTACCAATTTGAAAAAGAATCAGTTGACAGAAAAATTTCGCATAAGATTTCTGTGATTCCAACTATGAATTTATTATTCACAATGAATCATCATTACGAGGTCATGAATTTTAAAGATGGAGTAAGAGATTCCTAGTAGATTTCGACAGTGTGCCTCTATGATAAATTTTACTATTTTTCGTTTTTCGCAAAAACTCTTTCGGAGACATATTTTAATGGGATCATGGAAATATAGAAAGCATATAATTTTTAACACCAAAATAGAAATGCAGGGATTTGATATTTTTTATTACTAAACTGATTTTCGAAATTTCAAGTAAATTTAACCTAATAAATAAGTACTATTATAATAATAATAATAATAATTATGTCTTTATTTCTGGCTCCATAAAATTAACAACATATTATAATTACTTAATATACAGGATAATACAGAGACAGAAAGGGCGAAGTCCAGATGTGGATAACACCTGAGTGACATCCACCCTGATCAACTCAACCCAGACTGAAAGTAGATAGGACCTAAATAATAATTAAATACAGAAGAGAAAAAAAAAACAATACTTATACACCAAGTTAGATACATTGATACAAATTACGGATTTTTCTTGACTAAAATTCAAAAGAAAAAGAGGAAACTACAATTTTCTTATTTGTTTATCAAATGCGTGTTGGAAGACAACATATCTAAATTTTATAGGCGTGAGAGTTTTGAAGAAGTCCGGTAGAGAATTATATAGTTTAGCGACATTGTAGCTAAAAGAGCGTTCAAACAGAGAAGATCTATGCAGGGGCGGAGTTATTGTTCCTCGAAAACGAATGTTGACGTTATGCACGTGGGACCTAAAAATGATTCGTCTGTATAGATATTGTGGACTTTTAGAACATATAATTTTATGGTAAAAACAGGCTTCATGTAACCACCTCCTGCTCTCCATATTCAGCCATTTTAAGTCGAGTAGCTTATGAGATATTCTCTCATATTTACGAATTCCATAAATTAGTCGCAAACAAGAGTTTTGCACTTTCTGTATTCTTTGTTTTTGAATGGCTGTTAGGCAGTTTCCATATATTACGTCTCCGTGGCTGAAAATAGAGAGCACCAGCGAGTCACAGAGCAAAGTCTTAAGTTTTATGGACAAATCATGGCGGTAACTGTAAAGAAGTTTTAGTCTAACATAAGCCTTCTGAACACACTGGGAAACATGCTTATCAAATCGCAGTGCACTGTCAAAGACAACACCCAGATTTTTAACACTATCCTCAATAGGCAGAACTGAATCGCCAATCTTTACATTTATAAGATTTTTAACAGTCTCCCTATCAGTCTTCCCTCCAAATATCATTATACAGCATTTTTTCGGATTAAGATACAAGGAATGCTGCAAGGAGACCGAATGAATTGCTTTGAGGTCTTGATTAATAGTGTTGCAAGCCTCAAGAACATCCTCTCTTCTAAAAGACAAATATACCTGGGTGTCATCCGCGTAGCAATGCGACTTGCACCTTCTCAAGGCACCTGGTAAACACGAAGTGTAGATTGCATATAACAAAAGGCTCACAATAGAGCCCTGTGGTACACCAGAATGTATGGGCAGTTCCTCTGACATCTCGCCATCCAGTTTAACGCACTGCCTCCGACCCTCCAGAAAACATCTAAAAAATGAAATGGCATGATCACTAAGACCGACATAGTGAAGTATTGCTAATAACAATTGGTGGTCTAGAGTATCAAATGCTTTCGAAAAGTCGAGCAGTGTCAGGATTGTTACTTTTCCTGAATCGGTTGCCCGAAATATATCATCAGTGACATTTGCCAGAGCAGTAGAACAACCGTGATTCCTTCTAAACCCAGATTGAGTCTCAGGCAGTATTCGGTTAACCTCCACGTGTTCTGTAAGTTGTTCATAAATTATTTTTTCTAATATTTTTGACATACAGGGCAAAATACTAATGGGACGAAGATCCCGAAGTTCACGGGGACAACTAACTTTTGGCAATGGCACTACCAAAGCTCTCTTCCAGCATTCCGGATAAACAGAATTTAATAGACATGCATTCATTACATGTGTCAAGTAGGGCAAGATAAAAGGACAGCAGAGTTCCACCAAATCAATGCTCAATCCGTCGTGACCCTTCGCCTTAGACTTAATTTTAGAGATTATCTTCGCCACCCTTAACTCTGTTACTCCTTTAAATTTAAAATTACGAGTTACATCATCTTTCACACCATCTTCATAAAATTTCAAAAGTTCATTATTATGTCCCCCTGAATCAGGTATAGAAGATCTAAAAAATCTGTTTATTAAATTAGGGTCCTTCAGATTTTCGGGGATATCAACTTTGTTTTTACTGACTGCTATACTGTATTTTTTTAATTCCCGCCATATATCTTTTGACAGTTGCAACCTCGCATCCAAATAAGCTTTTTTTTCGTTGCGCACAGTTAGGGTTGTGAGGTTGCGAAGAGATTTATAATATTCCCAGTGCTCACCATTCTTTGTTCTTTTAAATTTACTTAAGGCATTATTTCTAAGTTTCATCAAAGCATTTAATGATAATTCTAAAAAATTTTAATGTCGAGATGTTGTTTTAATGATGCAAACATAAAAACAGATTATCAAAATTGCTTGTTTATACATCTGCAAGTTAATTACTTCTTTTGCATTTTCCTTTTGTATTTTAGAATTAATTTGGCGCTTTCAAAACGTTTCGTTAAAAATCAGACAATGGAAACAATGGATTAAAGTTTTGGCGAGATTTAAGAGCTTTTAACAACATCACAGACAAAGATTCGAAGAACTTTTATGAAACTTTTTCCTTTTTTAGGTAGATGTAAAAACTATATTATGTTCGAGATAAAATCACTTTAAACTTCCTGCCAATTTAAAGTAATTTTTCTATTTAAAGAATGTTATATGAATGAATATTCAAATAAACACTGTTTTCATTCACTCACTTCTCATAGAATTTCCAAGAAATTTAAGTCAACTTTTAAATGAAAATATTTTTTAGTAAATATTGTCATAATGTTGGCAAAATTCCGATAATTTCTGTTTTGAGATGCTGTTGTTCAGCTAATCCGTGGGTTTCAAAAAATATTATAGGTAAAATATTTAAAATCTATCATATTTTTTGTCGTTCTGCCTATCGTACTAAAACTACAATATGTGAAAAAGATTTAATTACTTATTAATAAAATTTGCCACTTAAATCAAAAGTTCAGCTAGGTATAGTTTTGGACATTTTCTATATGTATTTTGATCTATGGGTTTGTTTTGCAGTATCTTAGTTTAAGCAAACTTCATAGTGAGTCTAACTGTAACAGTTTCATTACTTAATTCAGTCAGTATGCTTTGCAGTTTTCCAAGTGTTTGAACAATGGAAATAAGATCTTCTGCACAGCAAAGATGGTGTAATCTTCTTCCATTGATCAATATTTCCTTATCTTTCCATTCCTGATTCTTGAAATCATCCTTTAGATAATTTTTGCCCCTTATGCATTACTGTAGATGTGTTAAAGAATCTGTATACATCTGCATTTGATTCTGGGTTTTTTTTGAGCATAGAGCAAAAACAAGTGTTCCATAAAACGGAAGGCCTTCTGGAAATCAACAAAAGTCAGACAGATATGTATATGACGTTCCAAAGATTTTTCTAGTAACGCTCTCGTGATTCACTAGTATCTACTGTCATTTTCTCTGAATCTACTACAGCCTTCTCCACTCGTTGATAAGCCTCTATTTTTTTGGTTAAGTTATTCGTTATTCTTTCCGTCAGTAGTTCTCAAGATCTTCTTTTTCTCCCTTTTTGTAGATCCATATTATAATCGCATTATTTCAATTTTCGGAGATTATTCATTCGTGTGAACACCTATTAAATAGTTTACAGAGTTTAGTAACTTTTTATTGTATAGCTCACTATTAAGAAATTATGTCATTTTACAGAACATATATCAAAAAATATATAAATGTTTTTTATTGCCAATAATTTAGTTATCAAGATTTTAATTTAATGATCAAGAATATAACTCTTTTGAGGTTGACACAACATTTCCTGAGTTTATTTTTATATTTAATCTTGGTAGTTCTACGTAGTTTGTAGGTAGATTCTATAATTTAATACTGTAAGTGATTCAAGACGCCTTTTCGAATCCAAACCGTCTCTGAGCTTGCCTGAATGCTTCAGGTAATAAAATTATGTCCCCGAAATGGAACAAGTATAATTAATTTAATACAAGCGACAGATGTACCTACCTACCTGGCTGATTTTTGCACATGCTTAAACTCTCCCTAAGTATCCCAAATGCCCAAAATTCTATATTTTTTTAAGTTTTGGTGGCGCAGAAAAGCGGGCGAACAAATGCAAGAATTGTTTTTAGATTTTCTTGGCTCCCGTTGAAGTTTCGACAAGACCTCGTTTCCTATCAATAAATGGAGAAGTTCATTAGGGTCTCCATTTTCTTAAAGAGAATTGTTCTCATCATACTCACTATTTTCACACAAAGTATTCCTTGAACTTTGTCAACTTGAAGACTGTGTTTCCATTTGGTTGTACTAGATCCCAATGATGTATGTATGTGCGTAGTATTGGGAGTCTGTACACTGCGACTTGGTAGATCTATTGTGCCCCCCTATTGCTGTCCAGTCGTACGAGTTACCTTATGAGCTAGAACAGGTCCTCCAGTCCTATTTCCTTGAAGAATCCCAGGATGTTGGAAGGCTTCAAGGTGAATATCTCTCCTTCTTCGATTTGATGTGCTCCCAAGAACCTTATCCTAGGGTTTTCCAGAGCGCTGCGCTCTGCAAGGATATGAATTAAGGTTTCGTCTTCCTCCTTACAGAATCTGCACTCTTCACTTTCTACCAGTTCGAGTTTCTTGAGATGTCCCTTCAGGTGGCAATGTCCCGTCAGAACCCCTGTCAGAACTCTGAGCTGATTTTTATTCAAGCTTATGCATTCTGTGAATCTCTTCTGGTCATAGTTCCCAGAAGTCGCTTATCTCAATCCTAGCAGCTCCGTCTAATAATTGGATCTCCTGCTTTCTTATTCTATCTTTAGTTCCTCCAGCATTACGCTGGTACTGATTCCACAGAAAGGCCCAGAGCCTCAGAAAAGGTATCTCAGCCCCTTTCCTCACGAGCTTGTCTACTATTTCATTCCCCTCTATCCAGATATGTCCCCGTACCTGAGGGTGACTTTATTATTCTTACACAAATCATTCAGTTCCTCCAGGCATTCCCAGACCATCTTGGAACATCAGCGTACTGATGGCTACTTGACTATCCGTCATGATGATAATCTCTTGACCATGATAATTTTTCTCCTTATTAAATTAAATACACATCTTAATGGCATTTTTTTCTGCCTAGTAAATGAGTGATGACTTACCCAAACTTTCGTGGTGTCTGATGCTGGACCATACACTCCTACTCCAGTTCCCTCCATTATTTTAGAGCCATCCGTATACCATATAGTGGATTTTTACTGAGTTTTTCAATGGTGTTTATGTCTCATTCGCTTTTGCGACGCAACTTTGTGCTGAAGTTTTTCACAAAGTTGAATTTCTTTTTCCTTTCATTTTGGGGCATGTCCCAGATTTGTTAATTCCTGGATGAGGGATTGTGCCTTCGTTTTATGATCTCATCTTTTATCATCCTATAAATCGTCCTCTTCGGCATGTTCTCTAGAAATATATGTAGAGGTGTGAGGTTTAGGATTACTACCATGGCGGCCGTTGGGCAGGTTTTCATTGCCCCGGTTATACATGCACCGGCCAGTCTTTGAACTTTCGAGAGGTTAGCTCTCATATTAGCCAGACTGGTTCTTTTGCTCCAGATAATTGGTCTCACTATTAGCCAGTGTAAATCCACTGAAGGATTTTTAGGTTTATACCTCCTTGTTGATTACTTCTTTTTCATGCTTATTCCAGAGGAGTTTGTTATCTTGAGCCAGTCCCACATATTTGACGTCTAACTTCCACTCAGTAACATTCCCATCCATTTTTATGGTCTCCAGATTGAGGTTTCTTTTCCTTGTAAAAGCTGGTGGTTTTGGTGTGGGTAATGTTTAGTCCCATCATCTGGCACCATTCTCTATTCAAGCCCTCTTTGAACTATGTCACAGAGGGTATTCTCGAATTTGCCTCTTGCAATCACGACCACATCATCGGCATAGCCCTAACAAGATATGCCGAGTTCAGTCAGATCACAGAGGAGCTGGTCTACAATTAAGCTCCATATAAGTGGAGAGGCTACTCCCCCTGAGTCCTCTGGTGGTACAGAGGGCGATAGGGTCCTGTCCTATCTCTCGTACTATCCATTTAGATGTCGTTCCGTCCACTCCCCTGTCGTCGTGACTGCCTCATGTGGAGTGTTGTCAGGGAAGGCACATATTACAGTTTCCTTCCTGTTTAATGCTTCTTGATTCTCATCTGTTAATTGTATCACTGCGGTTTCCGCTTGATACGCATGTTGATGAGAATGCGGTGTCACCTGTTCAGGAATTTCTGTTCTGATATAATTATTTACTGCTTTCTCCATCGTTTTTAAAATAAACGATGTGAGATGGATGGGTCGCAGGGATTTAGGGTGTGTAGTGTCCTTTTCCCCTAGATCACCATAGAGTAGTGTGTAGAGATAATCACCATAATGTACACCTAATATAACACTTTCAGTATCAGCTCCATGGGTATCCAAAGGCTTGCTTACAAACACATAAAATCTTCTTGGCTCGAGCCACAATATGATGATGATCATGAGTCCAAAATTATGAACAGATATTTCATTATATCCTTCTATTGAAGGATCCTTTCAGTCAGTATAATTACAGGCAGCATCCCCATTTTAATCTTTTTTTGCGAAGGAAATCACCTTGGTCTGGGTTTGTTTGAAGCCCTTATGGCACTATCGTTTCGTGACATGACAGATCTCGGAAACAAATCCGTAATTAGTAGTAAATAAACTTGAAATTTATAAAGGAAAAGGCGAGCGTCGTTAGCTATAATTAAAAATTTAGCTGCTTTTGGCTACTTTCTATTCAAGTCACTTACTCAATACAAAGATTCTTGGTTGAATATAACGAATTAAATGTTTACGCCCAATTTCCTTTACTAACTGCCAAGAAAAATAAAATATGAGACACACGCACCGAGTGTCGCAATTTTCCCGCAAATAACTCAGAGTGGAACAAATAAAAAAAGCAAATTTAGTGTATCCTTGAACTTGCCTTGACATCCTATAAATATGTCTTTCCTTTTATTAACTTGAAGTTGTTTTATGGCCAAATAAAATTCAGGAAATTATACGGTCAACCACATTTTCTTTCATTTTAGTTATATTTATTTTATCTCAGACTCTCGAAATATTTCGATGGTTTTAAAAGGTTTGAATAGTAAGCAACCTTTTTAAAATTTCAAAGCATTGATGAATCCATTTGCAACTTTTGAATAAAATAAATATCATGAATGAAGATCAAAGGAATATACTGAAAATATAATCTCCATTTATTTTAAGAAATCCTTAACTCTAAAAAAAGAAAATATAAAGTATTTTTAGCATCATTTAATAACTTCCTTTAATGAGTTTTATTTTTTAAATGTTTGTTTTCTTTAAATTGAGGATTCACCTGAAGCTATAAGCACATTTGTAAGGATAAAAAACATGAAAAATTGTATCTTAAAAAGTTCTTCTTAATTATTTTTAATAAAAGATTGCTTATACAAACAACAGTCTTTTTTGATAGAGAAAAAACATTTTCTTCAGAAAATATGTAATTAAAAAAAACTCGTAATATAATAAATCGAGTCAAGTGCGTGTAGGACACGCATTGTGTTAGGGTTCCGTAGCAATTATTAGCGTTATTAGATGTTTCTATTATTCCATTGCAGGTCTGTCCTTAAGTTGATTGAAAGCAAAAGGTAACTATTTTTTAAAATTTCACTTATATTACCTAGTTCTCAGATGATGTGCTAGAGAAAAAGAACCAAAACTCAACTGTGTTTCATCTGTATAAGTCTGGTAAGCACAAATCTCTATACATCTGAGTATGTCAGCTATATAGACTATAAATAGAAGAAAAACCAAAATTGAGGACTGAAGCCCACCTGATGTAACAATGAAGTTTTCCCATTCAGCATGACCTGGGCGACGACCATTCAAACATGATAAAATAAAGGCCACAAGCATTAGATAAAAACCATAATATCAGAGCTTTAAGCACAGATAAAAAAAGTTTAAAATATCAAAAGCCTTGGAGAAATCCAGCATTACTAATGCAGATACTTTACTATCATCCAAGTTCACCCTCATGTGGATACCGGGACGTATCGGGATAGAAGGGAATAAAATAGTAGACATGCTCGCGAGTAAAGGGGCTGAGATACCTTTTCTGGGGCCAGATCCTTTCTGTGGAATCAGTAGCAGCGTAATGCTGGAAGAACTAAAGATAGAAGAAGAAAGCAGGAGATTCAATTATTGGACGGAGCTGCAAGAATTGGGACAAGCAAACATACTTCTGGGGAACTACGACCAGAATAGATTCAAAGAATGCATAAACTTGTGTAAAAACCAGCTCAGAGTTCTGATACGGCTCTTGACGAGGCAATGCCACCTGAAGGGACACCTCAAGAAACTCGAACTGATAGAAAGAGAAAAGTGCGGATTCTATGAGGAGAAGGACGAAACCTCTATTCTTGGGAGCGCACCAAATCGAAGAAGGGGAGCTACCGTCCTTGAATCCATCCAACATCATGAGATTCCTGAGGGAAATAGGACTGGAGGACCTGCCCTAGCTGGTAAGGTAACTCTTACGACTGGGCAATAGTAGAGGGCACAACATATTTACCAGGTAGCAGTATATAGATCCCCAACTCTAGGCACATTTACACATCATCCAAGTTTCCCTCAATCGTGTTTAAAAATCCCGAAAGTGAAAGACTGAATTATTACTGCCCCAATTGTTATTGGCAAAAGGGAATTAAAATCGTTGCTGGAAAGCAAATTTATTGAATCGTGGAGGGGAGCTCCTGGAATGAGGTGTGCTAAGGAACATATAACTGGATCCAGTGCACGGCGTACTAAGGAGCTTCTCTCCTTGGGAAGGAAAGAGTTGCGAATTGTGGTGGGATTGTTGACAGGACATTGTCACCTCAGAGGCCACCTTCATAAAATCGGTGTCGAAGACGACCCGACATGCAGATGGTGTTTAGAGGAGGATGAAACTGTTGATTATGTCCTCAGAGAGTACCAAGCACTCAACGGACTGATACAGAGATATTTCGGGGATACAAATTTGTTACCGTAAGCAGTTGTGCAAGTTCAACTAACGAAGCTGCTTGGATTCGCAAATGCGATCGGCTTCGAATAACCTGCAGATATGGAGGGATGTAAAGGGCCCAATGGAGGTCTAAGCATCGATGATCTAGTATCACCATCCTTTTCATTCATTCATTCAATCCCGAAAGTGCAACAACAACACTATAGTTCTTTCCAGATTGTGTTTCAGGAATAATTTTATAATCATTGACATATTTGTGATACTGCTGCTTTTCAAATTGGGTGACATATTTAAAGATATATCGTATTTTATGAAAGTTTCTCGGAAAACATTTTTCTCAATTCAACTTCGTGAGGCAACAGACAGCAAAAAGAATTGTCATTTAATCGCTTATGTGATAAATTCTCAGCAGTTGAGAAGTTTTTGTGCTACAAACTAATAGAAAACAGAACAACACTTAAACGTACAATGGGAAAACTGTGGCGGAATATAAACATATGGTATTGGAGGAGAATCCGTAAGATCCCTATCCTCAAGCTGTCAAAGAAGTAAGTCAAACATTTTGTTAATCACAGTAAATTGTAAAAAAATGAGGCATCTAAAATTACCACTTTTTCAGGCCTGGGTGCAGGAAATTCAGCTTTGCTTTCCTATTGTCAAGTGCCAAATTTCTCCAGCTTATGTACGAATTAAAAGCTAAAACAGCAGCATTCTCTGAAGAGGAAAAGCACCAGCAAGCAAAATGGTTTTGAGATAATTGATTTATTATGAAATGGAACGAAAATTTAATTATTTTAATTTACAGCTGCAAGGAAACAATGCATTTGTAGAAAATTAGAATTAAGGCACACAAAAACTAGAAATATTGAGCAGTGTGAACGAATTTGTTTTAAACTTCACTGCTAATGAGCAACACATTAATATTTTATTTTTAACTTTCTAAAGACATTTAGTCACGTTTACTAAAAATTTAAGGATATATTTTATAACCGACAAAAACTTTATAACACAATACAAGTGAGCCAGAAACTCATTTCAAAATGTGCAGAAGGTCTCACAAATGGAGAACAAGAACTATTCATAGACTTCACGGCAAGTAGCTAAACTAAAAGGCAATTCGGTAACAAATCTCTGTTTGAATTTTGGTCCGGATTTGATTAACAATTTTCTGTTTTAAAGGCTTTTCGTAAAGTTTTAACATTTCCTACGTATAAAACAGGGTTTTCCGGAATAGCAATATTAACTACAAAATATAGGTCCAAGCTAAACATTGAAATTGAACTCACAGTGTTAATTTTCAATTTAATGTCTCGCTATGAAAAACTTTTCTCTACCAGACCATAAATACCGATTGTGTTCTTTATATTTTATTTGCCTTTTAGTCCGAGAGCCCAGTGGGATTTTGTAGCCAATGATGGAACATGGTTCCACCGACACTTTTTATACGTATTTTAATCCTCGATTATAAATATTGAGGTTGGATTCCCGAAAAATTGTCAAAATTTTTTAATTGTAAAATAAAATAAAATCGTGTTCTTTGGCCGATCTAAACAAGAAGTGTCTCTTGTATATCAAGCTGTCAATGATCGTATTTTTATTTATTAATTATATATATATATATATATATATATATATATATATATATATATATATATATATATATATATATATATAGAATCATAAATTAAAAAAATAAAAATGCATTCGAATAAGGAACTTTAATTAATATAATTATTGCTGAGACCGGTTTGATGTCTGTTCTGAGTAATAATTACATTCCCTGTTTAAAATGTGGCATAATGAATAAAATACTGTGGTAAATATATTGTCACGGTTAAATTTTTCGCTTAACTTCACTATGGCTAGTTCAGTTAATTTAACCTTTTTTTTTGCAAATGCTCTCGTTATGGACAACACAGTATCATTTTCCTCAAGTATGTCTCAGGGATTCTTTGAAGAAAAGCATTTCATATAGTACAGTTTCAATTAATTTTGTTTTTCAAGTTGACCATTATTTTGTCTTGTTTTGGTATTTCACTACACTATGCTTAGGTATTTTCTTATCGATGTTGAACTTACTGCTACCTTTTTTATTTCAGATAGATCTTGTTTTTTTTCCCTGCCATTTATATTTACATTTGAATGTAATTGTATGTATATTGGGTTGTTTCATGGTTTGATTTGGCCGATGCAGCTGCATACTTCCATCTCAATTTTTATTTGCAAAAATTTTGGGATTCTGAGATGGAAAGTCGAAAATTATCCTGGTAATTTTGTTGTGTTTTGGAGTACCGCATCTTTTGTCAGGTTAGCAGTTATGGTGTTTACCGGGATAGTCTTGGAGACAAGAATCTTGGGCAGTTTGCACGTGTCAACGAAGGTCTAGACCCTAAAAACATTGGGTAAGATACTTTCAATTAACAACTATAAAACAATCCTGTATCTTTAATTATGGATTCATTAATTTTTTTTATATAAGTAATTACCTTAAGTAGACCTGGAATCATGCTGGTACTTGTGCATATATCTTATTGTTACTGTTACGTAACTCGAGCTCAATGGTTAGAGCAAGCGACTACTCTAAGTTCATGATTTGTTTAATATTGCTATTTAGTTTTAATATTTCTTACACTATTAACTTAAAGTTGTGAATTTAGAATTTTGGATTTAACTATTTCTTGATATTTGGGCAATAGTTAATAGATTCGCTTGTTCTTTCTATTATCTATTATCCACTATATTAAGCATTGATATCTTTATCTTAGGGTCCTCCCTAACGGGTTTTTACTATCGGGCGGAAAGCTGCATTCCACCCTATCTATGAGAATAACACCTGTCCTCACCGCACGACATTTCAGTTGTCCAGCTTTTGATTGTAAAGTAGTACTGTATATAATTTTAATTGTAATTTAAGACTATCGTTATAGTCCAGAGGTTAATGAATTGAAGATTTTATCACTATAATCTAAATTTTAATTAAAGTCCATCATTAAAATTTTATTAAGCGTTTTATTTGATTCCAGGCCTACTTGCTTTTGCTTTTTTTTGGATATGTGGTTTTAATTTTGGTTAGAGCTAGGTCCACACAACAAGTTGGAGAGTTTCTGCTATTACCTTGGCTCAAATGCAGTGTCGCTCTTAATTACCCACCCTACTCTCCGGCATTGGAGTTAGCTCGTCACTTTGCTCGCTGTCTGAGACCGGTTTGATGTCTATTCTGCGTAATAATTACATTCCCTGCTTAAAATGTGGTATCATGAATAAAATCCTGTGCGCAGAATTTGAAAAGATTTATTTTATCAAAAGATATTCATGTTGAAAAGTGGTAAAAAATGCAATTTTTGAAATGCGGTTACTCAAAAACTATGAATCGGACTCAAAAATCACAAGAAACACTTTTTGCTTAGAAGCGGCATAAAAATACGAAAATCTCTTCTTCTTCTTCAAGTGCCTTCTCGATTGCAAAGGTTGGTAATCATAAAAGCTATTTTAATTTTTGAGGCAGCTGCACTAAATAGTTGTTTTGAACTGCATCCAAACCATTCCCTTAGGTTTTTTAGCCATGAAATTTATCTTCGCCCTACGCCTCTTCTGCCACTTATTTTGCTTTGGATTATGAGCCGTAAGATTCTGTACTTCTCTCCCTGCATAATGTGTTCGAAATATTGCAGTTTTCTCTGTTTTACTGTTATCTCGACTTCCTTTTCTTTTTCCATTCTTCTCAACACTTCGGCGTTCGTAACTCAATCCACCCACGAAATCCTCTGAATTCTTCTATAGGTCCACATTTCAAAAGAGTTCAGTCTTCTCATTGCCTCTCGATTCAGTGTCCATGCTTCCATTCCATAATATAGAACACTGTATACGTAACATTAAGTCATTCGTATTTTCAGGGCTAACGTTAGATCTTTGCTGCAGATAACCTTTTTCATTCTAATAAAGTTCACAAGTGCTTTCTCGATTCTGGTTTTTATTTCGACGGTATAGTCATTATTTTCTGTTATTAGGGTTCCCAAGTAAGTGTATTTCTTAACTCTTTCTATGTGCTGGCCTCCTACCATTAGGGTTTCATTATTATTGGTGTTGTTCTTACTAATTATCATGAACTTGGTCTTTTTCGTGTTAAGAGAGAGTCGATATTCTCCACTAACTTTTAATATTTGATTCATTATTTTTTCTAGGTCTTTCAAACTATCACCTATTATTACGGTGTCATCTGCATACCTAATATTGTTGATTAAAACTCCATTTACTTTTGTCCCTACTGTTTCAGATTCAAGACATTCCAATATGACCTCTTCAGAATAAGCGTTAAATAGTAAAGGTGACAATATACACCCTTGTCTGACTCCCCTTTGTATTTCCACATCTCCAGATATTTCCTGTCCAATTTTTTCTGCCGCTCGCTGATTGTAATACAGATTTGATATCAACCTTAAATCTCTTCCATTCAAATTTTTGCTTCTGAGAATCTCTATCAGTTTGTCATGTTTGACCCTATCAAAACCTTTGTTGTAATCTATGAAGCAGACATAGAGGTCCTGATTGATATCTAAGCATCTTTGAGTAAGCACATTCAAAGCAAATAATGCTTCTCTTGTACCCACCCCATTCCGGAAGCCAAACTGTGTGTCACTAATATCAAGGACCAACTTGGAATGTATTCTAGCGGGTAAATTTTTAAAATGGCTTTCAAAGTATGTCACATGAGACTGATTGTTCGATAGTCACTGCATTCTTTTGAACGTGCTTTCTTTGGTAAACATATGAATGTTGATGTTAACATTTCTCGGGGGATAGTTCCTGTCGTGTAAATTATATTAAATAATCTCACCAATAAATCCAAATTTTTGTCATTGATCAGCTTGAACAACTCACCTGGCATTTCACCTGGACGAACAGCTTTATTAGTTTGTATCGACCTTAATGCATAAATGACCTCTGCTTTAGTAAATCTCTTATATTTTACTAAAAAAACAATATTTATAATTGTTATTAATTTTTTTAAATAACAAATTGCATAACTAGTTTACGAGAATCCACTCTCAATATTCGTAATCAGAGGTAAAAATCCATAAAAAACTTTGGTACAGTCTCTTCGTTGGCTACGAAAACTCACTGAGCAGCACATTTTGATTTTTTACTATTGAAACGTATGTAAAGTTAAGTTCCACAATATATTTTTTTATTTTTTGCTCTAAAGAATCACGCCCACAGGTTGAGAACTGCCACATTAATGTTTTTGGTGGGATGTTATATGTTGTTACACCTTACATAAAATTTAATTTCATTACAGCTTGAAAAATCGTTTTCATGAACACAAAAATCGTTAATTATAATTTTTTATGTTATTTAAAAATCCAGATGATGAAAAACAACCTTCTCAGTTCACAAATTGTTTTGTAAATAAATGTAAGAAATTTCAGCACATTTCAATTAGTGGGAAAAAACGAATTTTCTACGTAATTTGTCAATAAGAAACACCGTTTCCGAATAAACGTGAAAAATTGAGTTTTAAAAACTTCATTCGGTACAAAAATACTAAAAGTTATTTTAGTTTTTGGCACCAATCAACCTTTAAGTAAACTTAATTATATTGTTTTATGATCTTAAAGATCTACAGACATTTTTTTTTCTGAACATAAGCGATTATATTGCTAATAGGCTAATTTTGACGTCATGTATGTTGGCGAAGTTAATTTTTTACATTTTGTCACTTTTAGCTTATCTGACCCAACGCTTTCATAAATAAATTTACTTATAGTCTAGTCCACAAGTGCCATTTTACCAAAAACCTTTCCTCCAGTTCAAAAATTTTCGATGAGGTGTCATTCGATGCGTAATGGCATCCAGAGAGTATATGAAAATTTTGGAGAGGGGCCGGCGAAAATTTTAAAAGTTATAAACAAATTAGTAAAAAAAGTGTTTTGGTTCTTTGCAAATATCGCAAAAACTATTTGAAATATCTGAAATTTGAAAAAAGATCCTTAAAGAGCAGCAAAAATTTGTTAAAAATCTTTTTAACAATGCATTTGTTTATAACAATTTTTTAAAAAGTAGCAGTTAAAACTACAAAAAAAAATCGAAATATTTTTAAAAAAATTAGATTGTTTTATTTACATTTGTAATTTTTTGATGTCTTCAATTGTTAATAAAAAAGTGAAAAATTAAAATTTTTTAATTTTTCCAATGGAAATCTTTTCTAAAGCCTTCAAAGAATAGCTCCAAAGAGTGAAAGAATCCCAGATTTTTAGTTTACAAATTATCTGGGTTAACTTTCAACTAGCAAAAATTAACTATTAACAAAATCGTAGTTATTTAAAAATTGGAGTAAAATTTTTTTCCAACGGATTATTGTTTGCGAAGTAGTAGATATCTGTTGGACTTCCATTGTCTTTACTTTTGTTGAATATCATGACGTTTCGGCTAGTAGTTATCTCTAGCAGGCAAAATCCCATTTTTTTTATGCTGCATTTAGTTTTAGTTTACAATTACTAAGTGGTTTCGACACTTCTCTTATATCTAAAGATGGTTTACTAAAACAACTCGGGTTCTGATGTATAACCGCGGCTTCTTTGAATTTCCGTTTTCTCCAATGTTGTTCTCGGTGTAGTATTTCAGCTTCAGACCATTTTATGTGGTGTCCATGAGTCCAGGCATGGTTGGCGGCACCAGATTTTTCTGTTTCTCCCCGAGATGTGCATTTTTGGTATTCTTTGATCCTTACGTCAAGAGGTCTCTTTGTTCCGCCAATGTAAGAATTGCTACATTCACATGGTATCTGATATACACAGTTCTTCATGTCTCTTTGAATTGTTGGTTTGACCCTAGTAAGCCGACTTCTCAGAGAGTTATTTGAGTTGAAAACAACATTGATTTTATATCGTTTTCCTATCCTTCTAACTTTTTCTGAAATGCCTTTAACATAGGGGATGTTCAATACTGGTTTTCGTTCTTCATTCATTGTCGATATTGTCCTATTTCTGCGTTGTTCAATAAATTTATCCACTAGATATACTGGCTATCCGTTGGGTGTCAGATCATTTTTAATGTAATCTATCTCTTTCATTAAGTTCTCATTGGAGTTGCAGAGAGTTAAGGCTCTATCTACGAGATTTCTTATAATTTCTTGTTTGGAGTTGTTGGAGTGATTAGATAAAAAATTAAGGTATTGTCCTGTGTGCGTGGCTTTTCTGTAAACCGAAGTTCGAATTGTCTGCCATTTCTTTCAACCAAGACATCTAAGAATGGTAATTTATTTTCTACTTCTTTCTCCATGGTAAATTTAATAGTTGGGCTGATATTGTTGAGATGAAAAAGAAAGTTTCGAAGTTCTTCGTCGTTTCCATTCCAAATAATAAAAGTATCGTCTACGTATCTGAGCCATAACTTTGGTTTCTTAGCTGTGGATTCAATTGCAAACATCTCGAACCATTCCATGAAAATATTTGCGACCACCGGTGAGAGTGAAGATCCCATCGGCAGTCCATCATCCTGGATGTAGAATTTTTCCTTTTCTTGAAAATAGGAATTAGTCAAACAACTTTCCAACAAGTCCATAATGGCGTGCGGTGGCAAAGATGTTCCTTCTGCTAAGGTCTGGTCTTCTTCAAGTTTCTTTCTTATGATTTTTAGTGGGTCCTTAACTGGAACGTTGGTGTATAGGCTTTCCACGTCAAAGCTAATAAAATGGTCTTCTGGTTGTACTTCTATTTCACGTATAATTTCTACGAAATGTTACTATCATTAACCCAGGACGATGTATATCCTTGTAATGGTCTCAGGACTGGAAGAAGAAATTTGACAAGTTTAAAAGCCGGAGAGTTCCAGGAACTCGTGATAGGTCGTAACGGCATGTCTTGCTTATGTATTTTCGGGAGTCTATAAAGATGTGGAAGTTTGCTATGGTGTGGCGTTAACTGAGTCCGGATCCTCTCGGGAATATACCGTTCATGTTTCTTAAGAACGCGATAAATTCTTCCTTCAATTGCAGATGTGGGATCTTTAGCAAGAGATGTATAATTTCCTTTCTTTAAAACTTATTATTATTCTTTATTCATGTGTCCAGATAATACCGATTTTTTTTCCTAACTAATTTAAGCCTAATTTTCACCCCAAAATTAAAGTTATTAATACTGTCGGTACTGTTCCGGGATTTTTTAGTAAATTTCCTGCTCTTTAAGGATAATTTTTTAAATTTCAGATATCTTAAATAGTTTTTGAGATATTTGCAAAAAACCAAAACACTTTTGTTTACTACTTTGTTTATAACTTTTACAATTCTCATCGGCCCCTCTTCAAAATTTTCGTAAACTTTCTAGATGCCATTACGAATCCGAATGACACCTCAACCATAATTTTCTACCAGAAAATGTTATTTCTTTAGTGTTATTTTTCTTAATTTTCCTCCGTGTCTTTTTTTAGATGAATTTCCTTCATCTTATCATCAGAAAATAATATTACCTCTTTAAAAGCCCAGACTATTATATAATTATAGATTAAACGTCTCAAAATTATTCCAAAGCATTTCAAACTCGAAACGAATCTACAGCTATTTAAAACTACTACAGCTGAATTACAACTAATAGACAGCTTTATCTAAAGCGACATCGACATTATTACGTAACAAATTTTCTTGTCGTGTCAATTTCGATTATCTCAAGTTTTAAGCTTTAAAGCCAAGTTTATTTCTTGGGAAATCTTCAGGAATTCAATGAATTCGTAATGAATTCAATTCGCCGATCCAGTTTGGGTCAAACCAATGGCCCGCATGTGGATTCTTGGATATTTTGCAATTTCGTTCTCTTTTATTTTTAGTGGCAGTTTTTGGAATATTAGATTTTACTTCGAATTTTTAAGCTTTATTATAGAGCTTCTATGTTGGTTTCAGGTAAAATTGTATTATGGTATTACCTTTTTCTTTTTAACATATCTCGATATGTCAAGATATCAATTAGGAGATAAAGAGTAATTATTACAATTCATCCGATTAGTTAAACATGCTATTATAACTTAAATTTTGTCTTTTCTCTTCGAGAACAAAAACTACCGAAAACCAAGTTACTATATCATACATATAGATAGATGGATAGATAAGTTTATTTTATTACATTTTGTACAGGAAAATACTATTGTTATATGTCACAAAACAAAAAACATAGTTAAAACTATCTGTAAATTACATTAAAAGAAAATCTTAACAATATGCTCGAAAAGAAGTCTTCATGTACTAATCTACCGAATAGAATGCGTGTTCTAACAAAAATCCTTTTAATTTAGTTTTAAATCTCATTAAATGTAAATATTTAAACGTTTCAGGCAACGTGTTGTACGATGACACATTGAGTGTATTTTTCTTAGATCTCTCCAATCTATACCTCGAAGGCCTAATTAAATTAGGTGATCTAGTGCTATAACGGGGAATTTTGGTGGAATTTCCCTAGGTTTTTACGAATCTCCAGTAGTTGGTATAAAATAAATAAACTAGGCAACGTTAGTATCTGCAATTTTATAAACTGTGGCCTATAGTGGTCCCTATAGCCGATACCAGAGACTAGTCGAATAGCCTTGTTCTGCATTCTAAAGATCTGAATCGCGCCAGCACAGGAACCCCAAAGGTTAACGCCGTACGAAATATATGAATACAACAAGGAATAATAAACAGAAAGAAGGGTGCCACGGTGAAGAGACCCACGAAGTTGCCTGAGAACAAAAATAGAGGATGCCAACTTATTCCTCAATAATGTGATGTGAATTCCAGTTCAAACCATCGTCCACACTGATACCCAACAATGTTACCGAAGAACCATTAACTACTCCACGTCCATTCATAAAAAACAAATCCCGTATTTTTTCTCTATTCAACTTAAGGGAATTATTACCAAACCAACATTTCGCACGCTCCCCCATAACAGAAATTTCCTTCATTAAACATTCTGGGTCTCAACTTTTACAAATTAGGGCCATGTCGTCAACGTAACAGATACACAGACCTGGTGACAAATGCCTAAAGAGATCATTGATATATATATATATATATATATATATATATATATATATATATATATATATATATATATATATATAATGAAAAGAAGAGGTCCTAATGCAGAACCCTGCGGCACTCCACATCGTACCCCCATAGGCTCAGAAAGTTCTCCACCATATGCGACTGCGCCTGCCTTCTATTTGACAGGAAAGATGAAAGCAAATCGAGGGGAATGCCTCTCACAACATATCTATGAAGCTTTCTAATCAAAAGATAATGAGAAATACAAAGGCACGACTAAGGTCACACAGTGAGAGCCCCACGCTTTCTCCACCTTATATCCCCTCAACCGCAGCAACTGCCTGAATAGTCGAAAGATTCCGGCTAAAATCAAACTGTGATGGATGTAAAAAATGGTGATGTTCAAAATAACGACTCAAGCTGTTTTTCAGTATTACTTCGAATACTTTTCTCAATAACGGAATCAAAGATATAGGTCTATAATTTTCTATAGAATCGACATTCCCTTTTTTAAACAAAGGCACAGTCCTTATTATCTTGAGACAATCCGGAAAATTACACTGAGCCAGATTACAATTAAATAAATGCTTCAAAGGTTTGACCAAATAGACACTATTCTCCTCCAGAATAGCGCTAGTCATATCATATCTGTCAAAAGACTTCGACCTCTTAAGAGCATGTATGGCAGTCCAAACATCATACTCCATAATGGGCAAAAGGGCAAGAGAATGCACAGAATTTGACATCGACGAAACCATAGCATTTTGTATTTGTGTATCAATCTGTAGATCTTGTATAGTGTCGGATACTATTTTACTGAAGAACTCACCATAGTTCCCAGCGCTGAGCAATGAACTAGAAGTATTATGTGCAGATCGATTTCTCTCATAGTTAGTAACTCTCCAAACATCCCTTGCTTTGTTTTGGTAATTTTCCAGAAAACACCAAAATTCATCTTTCTTTGTAGAAGTAACCTTCTGTCTGTACTTTACGCAGAGAGCTCATCCCTTATTTTCCTTAATGTCTCATTAAACCACCGAACAGGAGTCCTTTCGGAGAAGACATCTCTCATAGGAAGATGCTTGCAGATCAGTTGCTGACAAATCGAAACCAAATTCGACAAAGCCATTCAGAGTTGTTGTTATAGGCCTCACCGATCCCCATCCCCATACTCAGCTCAATGAACTGACCATGGCGGTCGGAAAGACATGAATCCAGCACTCCAGAACTATAGAGCTCGTCAGCAATATTAGTCAAAATGTTGTCGATACAAGTTGAGGAATTACTGGTCACCCTAATGTAGTCACATATTGTGACAAAAATACCATAGGAATTAATAACACAAGTTAGCTCTGACAATAAATAAATATATAAATATATACAGGGTGATTCAAAAATCGATCACGAAACTTAAGGGGGTGATTCTACTTGACAAAATAAGGGTAGAGCTTCATATAATTTTTTTTCAAAATGTCATTCGTTTTCGAGTTACAAGCCGTCCAAGTTCAAGTTTTTATTTTTTGTTTTTTGAATTACTCGCTTACAGGAAAACCGATTTGACTAATATTTGAAAGATAGGCTAAGTCTTCTGCGCTTCATCATTTTAGTAACAATTCACATTGATTGTTTGCCGCTAGAGGGCACTTTACCTACATTGAAAATTGTTTTTTTGTCATAATTTTTTAGTGTTGACAGCTACAGTAGTTTTTGGCATAATTTCTGAAAGACTGATGCCAGGCCTTTAAAAAAGGTGCTCTTTATTTACATCGCTAAACCCAACGGTTTAGACGTAAATCACCCTTAAAAATTAAGTGGTAAATTTACTTTTCTCATTTCATTACCACCAGCTACCAGGTAAATAGCTATCAAACTATACTAGAGCTGTCAGTTTAACATCAAATAAATTCGCTTTTTAAACTATTTAATTTATAATCTTAAAATAACTAATAATGGCTAATCAGTAAATATTCATATTATGGATTATTGCGATATACATTTAATTGATAAAAATTAATGAAACAGTACTAAACAAACTAAAAAAGATTCTCAAAATGTCCCCCATTTTCTTCCATACATTTCCTAACACTCTTCAAAAAATGTCGCCTAACTCGATGAAAAATTTCTGGTGTTTCTTTAATAATTTGGCACTTTTCGATTATCCTGAAGCGAAGATCCTCGACGTTGATTACTGGAATATCGTACACCAATTGTTTCAAATGACCCCAAAAGAAAAAATCCATAGGATTAAGGTCTGGTGACCTCGCTGCCCATGCCAATGGTCCACTTCGTCCTATCCATCGCTCAGGATACGTTGCATTCAAATACTGTCGGACACGTATACTAAAGTGGGGCGGAGCTCCGTCTTGGAGGATCCACATGTTGACCCTTACTTCCAATGGCACATCTTCCAGATACAATGGGAGACGATTTTGGATAAAATCTAAGTATACGTCACCAGTTAATGGGCCATCAAAGAAATGAGGACCAATAAGGTAATCTCCTATTATCCCTGCCCACACATTTAGTGAAAATATACGCTGATGTTTCGTTTCTACCACATTGTTTGGGTTCTCGTAAGCATATGTGTGGATGTTGTGTAGATTTGTTATGCCATCACGAGTGAAACCAGCTTCGTCAGTGAATAATATGACGCCAATTAATCGATTATCGTGTTCATACTTAGCTAGGATCTGATTGCACATTTCCAACCGTCTCGGCCGATCATCGTCATAAAGAGCCTGCACTTTTTTTGAATGAAACGGGTAGAGTTGTTCTTCTCTTAGTATCCTCCATGAACTAGCCTGACAGAGCCGCACTTCATTCCCAATTTTTCTAGTACTAATACCTGGATTATCTTCAATAATTTCAAGCACTCTTTCTTCTTGTTGCACGTTTCTAGCAGTTCTAGGTCTTCCCCTATTTCCATTATAACTTTTAAAGGAACCACATTCCGCAAGCCTCCTGTGCACACTGGAAAATGTTTGAGCATGAGGGATATTTCTTTCCGGATAACTCTCCATATAATATCTTCTTGCCAACTCTGCATTACCATTTGCTTTTCCATAACAAAAATGGATATCACAATATTCGATATTTGAATATTGGTGATTAGCCATTATTAGTTATTTTAAGATTATAAATTAAATAGTTTAAAAAGCGAATTTATTTGATGTTAAACTGACAGCTCTAGTATAGTTTGATAGCTATTTACCTGGTAGCTGGTGGTAATGAAATGAGAAAAGTAAATTTACCACTTAATTTTTAAGGGTGATTTACGTCTAAACCGTTGGGTTTAGCGATGTAAATAAAGAGCACCTTTTTTAAAGGCCTGGCATCAGTCTTTCAGAAATTATGCCAAAAACTACTGTAGCTGTCAACACTAAAAAATTATGACAAAAAAACAATTTTCAATGTAGGTAAAGTGCCCTCTAGCGGCAAACAATCAATGTGAATTGTTACTAAAATGATGAAGCGCAAATATTAGTCAAATCGGTTTTCCTGTAAGCGAGTAATTCAAAAAACAAAAAATAAAAACTTGAACTTGGACGGCTTGTAACTCGAAAACGAATGACATTTTGAAAAAAAATTATATGAAGCTCTACCCTTATTTTGTCAAGTAGAATCACCCCCTTAAGTTTCGTGATCGATTTTTGAATCACCCTGTATATGTATATATATATATATATATATATATATATATATATATATATATATATATATATATATATATATATATACAAGTGACATCACTTGTAAACATGGCTTCTGATTTAACGTTATGACAATCTAGATATTTCTATTTAATAATCGTATCTACTTGGAAACTTTTTTACCTTCTGAAAGTTTGCGGTTTTGCAAAAACAAAATCAATTACATGCATACACCAATTTGCTGCAATAATAAAACAATTTTTATATTGATGTTGGAAATACACGTATGTATTCTAAACAAATTGAAAACACCAACTAAAGAGAAAACATTCATTAAGCAAATGTATCAAATAGCTGCAATTTGGCTGAATATACTTATTAGCACTTTTTAAAACACAAAATTGGACGCTATCTAATATATCAGGATAATTAAAAGGGTTTCAGGCGTTTACAATACGTATCAATACTTCCTCGCGGGTGTTCACCGGAATCTTGTATACTTCTGTTTCAAAAGCGCCCTCAAAAGAGATCACGCATATATAACTCTGGAAAACCTGGTGGACATCTTAATGATGCCTCATTGTTTTTTCCAATTCAACGGTTCGGATATTGGTCGGGTAAATACTGCCGAGCAGTAACGGAAAAATGAGGTGGGGCATCATATCATAGTTCTCGCCGAAGGAAAATAGGCAAATTTTCCAGAAGAACTGGTAATTTGTTTTGCAAAAAATTAAATAAATATATCCATTTATCCTGTCTCGAATCACAATAGGACCAATAAAGTAGCACACCATTGATTTTAAAGTTCTGCTGATGGTGTGCAACATTAATAGCATATGGATTTGCATTGGCGTTAACATGTTCGTTGTGAAGGTTGGTGACTCCAGATCTTATAAAAGACGCCTCACCAGTAAACAAAATTTTTCTAGCAAAATTTGGATCACGAATTAGTAGTTTATTTCTAATTAATTCACAAAATGAAAGACGCATGGGGCGTCAATCAGTAAGAGTTCTTAAACCTTTTGGAAACACTATGGGTATAACCACAGTTCTTTTAAAATATCATTTACAATAATTTTAGGGATATTCAAATCACATTCTAAGTGTCGGGTACTAACACTTAGTTCTTCTTTAACTCTTTCCAAAATTTCCTCTTCTTTTTTGGCAGTTCGAGTTATTCCAATACAACCTCTACCTATAAATTTTTTCTCAAAGCTGTCCGATTTTCGGCGATGACACTCAATATTAGCAAATGTTTGATGGTTCGATATTCAGCGGTTAGGAAATCTCTTCATGTAAACCCTTACATTTCGACATCCATTTCCTTCAAAAAAGCCATACACCACGAGCATATCAACCTTCTCGGAGTGCGTGTAGTTACCCATATCTAATAATAAAATAGGCTTAGAAATTTAGAATATTGATCTTACTGTACTAAAATTCTTATACAATGATGACAATTTGTCAATAGTCAAATATGAAATGTCATAGGAAAAATTGGTGTAAGCATATAACTGAAAATTTTTTTTTTTGGCGAAACTGTTCATTCAACAAAATTTTTTCAAGAAGTAACAAACTTACAAGTACATGCGATTATCTGATAAACATATCTCGGTTGTCAAAACGTTTATGACATAAAAAATCAGAAGGAACTTTTACAAATGACGTACTACTTACACTCTTTTATAGCCGGTGTCGTCAAACGTTGTTCCCCGTATTTTCCGGACACCTTATATATATATATATATATATATATATATATATATATATATATATATATATATATATATATATATATATATATATATATATATATATGAAGTAAATTTTCCTGATTATTTTTAGGAGCATCAGTAATATATTTTTATTTGTTTATTTTTCTTGGTATTATGGTCCGTTAAAAATAGAATCAAAAAGTACTAGCAATGTTGTAGTTTTTTCTTTATTTTACGTTTTCTATAATTGACGTTTCAGTAATTTATTCCACCTTCATTAAAATATACAGTGTGTAGCTCAAAACTATAGAAGAAGTGCTTTGTCGTAACTGTCAATATTTTAAAAATATTGTGTAATTACCTTGAACAAAAATTCACAATTAACACTGAAACAACGTATATCATACTGGAATATGAAAACTACTTCCATTGGCATTGCTTGCTCCTTCGACTGACACATATCCTGTTGAAACTGCATGGGGTTTAATGAAAATTTATTTTCTGTTCTCTATTGCATATGAAGAGGTTAGTAAGATAACTAAATTTAATTGCGAGGCCTGACTTTCAAAATTTAAAATATTAACTATACGATATGGTGGACCAAAAATCCAAAAATATAAAATTTTGAGCACTAAGCCACCCAAATATTGGTAAATGAAAATAAAATCACGACCGCGAATTTTATCGAAGTTGGTATGTCAAATCAGCCCATTTTATTGACCAAATAATACAGCAGTACATCTCGATCCTAATAAACTACGTAACTTGCCAAAATATTTAATATCCATATTTGTTACACATATAATCATCAAAATTTCCCGATCAAGTTTCACATTAACAAATGGAAAATAATACTTAACAATACTAACAAAAAAACAAAATTTAAATCACTAATTTAATAAATAAAAGCAGCAAGATTACAATCAATTTAAAAAATTAGATCTGAATAAAAAAAAACAAAATAAAACTCAAAATAACTTAAATTCGGTCTAGAATAAAATTACATCACAAAAGCAAACTTAGGAACTGAATTTTGGAAAAAATTTTAATTTACAGAGGAAATTAAGATTTGTTTAATTTTTTTTTAATTGTGAACTTGTTAATATAATTGCTTTATATCACATCTTCATCAAATGTTGTTATTTCAAATTGAGATTGAAGAATGTTAAAGTTATGTCTGTTACGTGGTTCTTCGGTTACACCTAACAAAAAAGATTAAAAATTAGTTTTCTGAGAGAAAGTGCGATCTACGCAGTCAACATAACAGACAGCCGAGCCTTCATTCCTCTACAAGCTCTATAATCCACATTTAATCACATTCCAATTAGCTGCGTGTACCACCTAACCAACACAACAGGTAGACGAGCAAAACGCATTATATCAATAGCCACAATGTTAAATGTGTAAAACTTCGAACATACACTATTGGAGGTAACATGCAATGGTCCACGTACGTTACAATGCAAAGAGACAAAGAGGGTAAATATGGGTGCGTGCTATCTCTCTCGCTTCGAATGTTCACGCCTCGGAACAAGAGAACACGATTTCCATATTCATACTCTCTCTCTCTCTGCCGTGTAACGCGCGCGAAGCTTTACATGCTGCCGCCAGTAGTGTATCCTGGAAGGTGTAAGAATATAATTCACACTATATCGATAAAACTGTGTAAAAAGGCGTCTGTTAGTGCAGTAAGAATTATAGATCTTTTTACGAATATTTTTTGTACACGAGAAAATCACTATTCCTCTCATATATATTTCATTAGTATAGAATAAGGATGCTAACTATTTTTGGGAAAGCGTTTAAAACCATGCAAAAATAGCTAATATAGCCAAAAGTGTCAACTGTTCCGTGGACTATTGTTCAGAAATAAAGATTCGCATTGAGAAGGCCCATGCATCCTTTGTGAAGATCAAGAAGCTGCTCTGTAGTCGCAATCTGAGCCTGGACCTAAAAATTCGGATGCTTAAATGTTATGTATTCCCAGTCCTATTGTATGGTGTAGAAGCTTGGACCCTCAACTTACATTGCGAGCAGAAACTAGAAGCCTTCGAGATGTAGACCTACCGTAGGATGCTGCGAATATCATGGACAGAACATGTGACCAACTTGAAGGTTCTGAGAAGAATGAAAAAGGACGTAGAGATCCTATATGAAGTAAAAAAGAGAAAATTGCAATATCTCGGCCACATCATGAGAGGTCCAAGGTATAAGATTCTGCAACTCATAATCCAGGGAAAGATTGTGGGAAAAAGATCTATTGGAAGAAGAAGAATATCCTGGCTTAGGAATTTGCGAGAATGGTTCAACGTCAAGTCATCTGATCTATTCAAGGCCGCAGCTTCCAAGGTCAGGATAGCAATGACGATAGCCAACCTCCGAAATGGAGAAGGTACACGAAGAAGAAGATAGCCAAAAATATTTAATATTTTTCTTAACACGTTAGAAAATTATGCATTGTAATTTTCGATTCAAATTTCTCTCCAAAAAACCAATACTTGTGTGTTCTAAGTTTTACAAATGTTGTGCCGTGTCTCAGTGTACAAGTGTTCCATTAACACACCTGAAAAGTTATTTTTTACGTTCCAAGTTCGAAAAATCATAGGAAAATGTGGCTTAGGCTAGCCCGCAAGAATTCAGCTCTTGTGTCTACACAATCTAAAATATATTTTTGTAAAGATCGATGTGATATAAGTTTTGATAATATTTTTTTTATTCTTCTACGTTAAAAGTTATTATTTTTAAGTTTTTTAAAAATGAAAACTAGAATTTTGAGGTTAGAAATAAAGTAATCAGAGTTGGGTAACAATGTTTTGTACATGTTTTATTTAAGCTACTGAATAATATGGAAAATTATACAGAATATCATTTGATGGGCTCAATATCACAGGTAGGAATAAAAGCAGATTGTTTGCTAACGAAGTTCTGATGTCAACCTGACAGAAGAAGACGAACAGAAAATATAACAACTCGACTATTAGCAGTCAAAATGCGAAGATTGGAAACAATAGTGGAATGTTAAAGAGAAACAGAACAAGTTTACTCTACACAAAGTATTTTCATAGCCGAAGTTCAACCAGGTCCAAACTCTAATAAACAATATACTTTTACCAGTTAATTATAAATACAGAATTTTATTCATTTGTTGCAAAAAAAAAAAAAGACAGTGTACAAATAGTAGTAGAAATATTGTATAAATGGGTGATTTAAGGTAAAACTTACATTTACAATGAAGTGTGAAATACTTGAAAAGCAAACTTTTCAGATATACTTCAACCAGTAGTGTGTAAACCAATAACAACAGATATATCTATACAAATGTTCATATGTCATAAATTTAAAAGTAAAAGCACACAAACCAAAACAATTTGTTTAATAAAAGACAAGACAATCTCAAAATAATTTTTTTTTCTAATTCTTCAGTTAAATATTTTGAGCTTATAAATACCTACCAGATATAACAATTCATGTTATATTACTTAGATGGAGGTCTTCATATTTCTTAATTCAACAGTATAGAATTTACTTGTTTATTGCGAAATAATTGGTCACCGTGAAACAACCAATTCTTTGCTAATCGCCTTGATAAATTCACTTTTCATCAAGGAAAAACCTTTTAGAATCATTTTCAAAGGGAGTAATAAGGAAATTTCGAAGAAATTGCACGAAAATATTGTTAACCAAACAATGTAGCCTTTGACAACGATTATATTTGCAAACAACACTTTGATTGGTGTTCGGTGTCACGTGAATCGAGAGTGACTTATTTACATTTGATTGTAAAATAAAGGATACATTTCTCAAAAATAAAGAAAAATATTGTTTTTTTAGGATCTATATTATCAAAACTACCATTCTGCGACAAAATTATATTTTTATTTGAGTACAGTCAATACCTCTATTACAAATATGGTCAATTACTTATTGTAGTAACACGATTCAATATTGCCTGTGTTATAAAAACTGATTGAAATAATCTGATTTTATCTGGTTTTCAATTCTTTTAGGTGAGATATAACCGGAAAACCTCATCCAATCTTGACAAAATTTCGCGGTCCAGGCTTCATTTTTATTTACTAATATTTGGGAGACTCTTTGTTCGAAATATTTTATTTTTATGTAGTGGATTCATCATTTTAAAGGTTAGAGATTGGATTTGAATTCAACGACCTCAATAACTCCTTCATATGCTACACAGACTTCTTAGCTTTAGTAAAGGCATCGGGCAACCGGACAAAATTTCGTGTTTGTGCATTTATTATAATTTTTTAAGTTTTGGCTAAGGTTACGCTCAATTTCGACAAATCCTAACAGTACCCAAGTCATGACAATAGCTTCAAATTAACTAAATGCTAACCAAGCTGTTTGAGATACATCACACAATATATGATAAGTTCCTGGATAAAATAATCACGTTCGAGTTCAGTTATTATCCATACTTGAACGTCATATCGTACATTTTCACATAAACAAAAATATTATTAATCTATAACTTTCAAAGGAATCGCTAACATATGATAAAATTCAATTACTCCATATAAAAGCAACAATAAAGCAGCTTGTTTGCTTAAAATTAAATTTACACTCTATCAAATTAATTAGTCTACACAATGTAAATTAATCAGATATAAAATAATGCAAATTCTAATCAATTATTTATTATTATAGTTTACAGAACTAATGGATTTTGAAAAAAGGACAGTTTTTGTTATTGAATACCTTAGGTAGTCAATTTGATCAAACAAAGCACAATTATAGTAACAGTCTAATATAACGTGCTTAGATTGTTGTATTATTTCTATAGCAGCTTTTTTTCCATATTTTTACAATAATATTTTTGTCAATGATTATTTAACCAAATTCTTCGACTTGGATCGAATTAGCTAGACTAACAATCATTTAGTTGACCATTAGTCACCATGTTGCTGACGTCGGGAGCTAGAAAAAGATGTAAAATATCCATTCACTGTCTATTTAACAAATAGATCCAAAAGTGAAGAATTCACTTACTTTGTATCTTTATTTTTTAGCTACTTAAAACTTTTATAAAAATGTAGGCGTGGCAATTTTTTAAAAAGTTGATTATGCAAAAGGAAGTAAGATTTAGAAACACGCAAAGGAAAAATTTGATATACGAAAAACAACAATTAAATCTGCGTCGCTTATAGAAAATTTGGGTCTCGCATAGTACAAACTTTTTGTCTCCCCTGTATAAAAAATCAAGAGACCAATATAAAATACACTCGTTGGCGTCGCATAAATCTCGATCAAAACAATAATTTTAATTACGAATTCTGGTTGTAAAAATAATTCTAATAAATCTAAAACACAATAAATAATTTTAAAACACAGACATAACTACACAAAACACTAACAACAAAAACTTACAATTTTCCGAAGTAAAGCACTGGCACTTATAAATTTAAAAAAATTACGATTTAAGAGCCATAAAAAAATCCAGTTTCAGCAAAATCATTTTCACCACTTTAAAAAGTTTTTCGGCAGTTTTTAAATACTCTTAACAAAAAAGAAAAATCAGATTGATAAAGATGCAAGAAAAAAATTATAAGCACTGGTAATTTAATACGGGTTTTTTAATTAAAACTTTTAGGAAATTCGCGCGCTTATTTTAAAATTATTTCTGAATATTTTGAACTTTGGTCACCCTATATCTCGACGCCGCTGTCGTTCGGGGAAAACCTACACGCGCTTCGGCAGATTTTCCGAAACTAAACCAATATTTTCCGTGCGCGTTTCTATCATACGTTACCCCCACCAAGATTTTCCCCTAAGTCCCCACCACTGAACAAGTGGTTGCCGTGGAAACGACGCCGACGTCCTTTGTTTCTTTTGAAGTTTGTGGAGGCGTCGGTGTGTAAGGAATATAGTGGATTATGATTTTGAAAAGACTTGATGGTACGAATTGGTTAGGAAAAATGAAAAGGTTGAGGATACATCAAAGGGGATGTAAACTGGTGAATTTTTAGGTTAATTCTTTGTGTGATAATGAATTTTCATGGAGAGTTGACCACAAGTTAGTTATGCTAAAATTAATTTTATTACTTTTTTAGTAAAGTGAAAGAAAATCAGTGCATTTTTCTGAGAAATTATTTGATATATTTATATGTTATATTTGATATTTAGGTCACAGCGTTTATCCGCGGAAATTGTTAAAAAATATATGTTTGTGCTAAATCTTCGTAGCATGAACTTGCAGTAAATTTTTTAAAAATACCAACATTCGATTATCAACAAAGAAAACGGAATTTAAGATAAATGACCACATTAACACTGAGGCGTAAATTATAGCAAATATAATTTTGAAACTAACTGTTAAGCTAACTAAGAAGCACACAATAAGAAGGACGAATAAAAAACTTTAACCCGATTCGACAATTTTTAATAATTTTTTAAAAAATTAACCAGATGGTTTTCACACATCCTGAAACGAAACCACACCTCAAAAGAAATTTGGAAAATCGTACCATATACAGGGTAGGAGCAAAAAATTAGCTCAAGAGTTAAGTTCATTTGTCATATCTTGCATAAAAAGTGAATTTTTTTGTTAATTTTGGGGCGCTGAACACAAAAATGGCAATTGAATTAAAAACTTTTGAATTGTAGTGGCTTTTTCTTGATGGAAATCCATTATAAATAATGTAAAACATAAACACCGGTTTTTGTGTTTATATTTAACATTATTTTCTAAACTACAAATTATAGTTTCCACTATATTTTGTAGTTTAGAAAATACATGACACGTTTCGCTACGATGTAGCTTCTTCGGATGTTTTATGTACTAATACTAGTACTGTAATTGTACTTTGATTGATTAAATTAACTACCTAAGGTATTCAATAACAAAAACTGTCCGTTTTTCAAAATCCATAAGTTCTTGTTGTGGAACTTAACATCCTACTACCGCTTTCCGGCAAAACTGGACTTAAATAGAGGTCCAAGTTTGTGGAAAGTACAAGGATGTTTGGGAAAGATACCGGTGGATCCCACTGATGAGTCCACCACCGGTATCTGGACGAAACATCCATACATTTACGGTGGTCTAAAATAGATCGCTAGCTACATGTCCTTACGACCAGGGGCATTGCTAATTGCGACATTCTCTAAACTACAATAATAAGTAATTTAATTATAATTTACATTATTTTATATCCACTTAATTTATATTATATAGGCTAGTTAATTTGATAGATTGTAAATTTAATTTTAAGCAAACAAGCTGCTTTATTGTTACTTTTATATAGAGTAATTGAATTTTATCATATGATCCTTTTTCATATTAAAAAATGGTGCTAGGCTTTTATGAAATTTACAAAAAACACATACTGAACCATCGTCTTCTAATAAGTTCCACTGCTGCAATCTTGATCCTAGTAACTCTGCTTTACTTTTTGGAAGTTCTAAGGCCGAGTTTCACAATGTATGGTCATCGAAAAGTTAAGAAAAAACCGATGGTTATTTAAAAAAATTATTTCACAATTGATGATTTACGTTTTACCGGAAGTTAACCATGAGTTAAGTTTACCAGCAGACAATCCTGTGGTTACTTACTTAACCAAAAGAACATAACCTTATTACTTTGCTTACGCTGTTTATTTGTTGACGGTTCAGATAGAATAAAAATCATTTTCGTTCTTATTGAATAACCCAAAATAAGAAAGATGGATAATTACGATATCAATGTTTATAGTAGTGATGAAGAAGCTAGAGGACCCCGAATATTTAGACCACGAGTTGATGATTTTGAAGAATATGGTGAATACGATTTTTTTGCAGATTTAGATTAATGCCGAGAACCGGCTGTAGGTTGTATAGGTTCCTCCTCCGGTTTGGTTAATTTCCATTTTATTTCTGGAAAACTTTTCTTTGGTTTTTCTTTTTTAATTTCTATATTTTTCTTTCAAAACTTTGACATTTCTTGTGCCATTTACAGTACAACTGGCGTTAAACTCATTGAAACTCGTTTAAAAAATTTATCATTTCAAGTGTAAGAATCACTCCTTTTACTTTCAATAATATTCTTATATTTGTCTACCAGAGATATAAGAAGGATTTCTTCTTCTTCAGAGAAATTTACAGCGCTTTTTTCTCTCTTCTCCATGATTATAAAATTTTCACAAATATTAGCTTTATATAATAATAAACTTATTTTCGAAGATTTTTTTTTGAAATCCCTTCGTAAAAATAGAGGTTAGTTGTCAAACCAATCATTCTATTTTATTTTTTAATTACAGCATTAAACCTAATTCCCACGAATTTCATAAAATGTGCATGATATTTTCTAAAAAGTGAGGTACCAACATTGACAAATAAAATTTAACCAATGGTTTCGTAACGAGCCCTCAATTTTTGTTTGTGAAACACCTACTTTTGAAAACTCATGGTTAACTTGCAAGTGTTGGTTATTTAACCACTTCATGTTACCATCGATTGTGAAACTGGGTCTAAATCTCTCACAAGATCGTTTAATTCTGACTGGGTTATGTGGCTGGCGGTATAACGTACTGGAAGTGAAATCAGGATCTCTTAGTGTTGATGGCATATATTCTTCTTGAGACATCGTTGTATCATTATTATCTGATTCATAAATGAATGTTTTTAGGGCTTCTGGAATAGGAAGTTCGTCACTATGAGGTACAGGTCTCATGGCACATGGTATATTTGGATAGTTGATAACCGACTTTTTCTTCTTGGATATACCTCTGCTTTGACCAAAACTAGGTATGATACAGAAATAACATAATTATCATAATTTGAAGACTCTCTTCAGATCATTGGAACAGCAAACCACATAGATCGTTTTTTACTATTTAACGTGTTTCCCAGATTTGAAGCCTATGCAATACTGCAGATATGCGGCGCCCACTGCTTTTCTTAATTCTCAATATTGCAAGCAAAATAAAGCTGATATGCCTTTTTCTGAGACGCAAAATTTACCTCACCGCAAACATAACAAAAGTGATCTGCATTGATTACACACTCTCGAGACACCTTACAATCCCAACTATTCGATTCGATCCACTAACTTCGACTAACTAACCCCTCCGCTATGTAGCAGCTTATATAACCAAATACGGCTTCAATATTTTTAGAGAATATTCGAGAGTTTTCTATTCAATTCTATATTATTCGCAATAGTGGCATTTGTCATTTGTTTGTATACAGGGGCTGTTCAGTACAAAACAGACGTCGATTTTCATGGGTTTAAATCTCACTTGTTTTAAGCCCTGGATGGTTGGGACTTCGTATATGGGGGTCGTCCCTAAAGATCCCCCAGGCGATGTTACCAAGTTGTGCAAAATTTCCCTAACTTGGGGGAAAACGGATATCTGACAACGTCGTACACCTCTATTATTATAACCATACAAATATGCCACGTGCATTTTTGCAGTTACATTGTTAATATATAGGGAAACATGACTTCACGTATCTCGAAACAGTGTTAGAGTTGTTTAAAATTAAGTTTTATGTTCAAATATAAAATATCAATTACCTATAACAAAAATTAAAATTTGCAGTTTACACACTGTCAGATTTTCGCACGATAACCCTTTAAGAGTCACTTATAGAGAGAAAGAGATTTATCTTCAACAAATCCTACCCTATAGAACTCTCAGGCACAAATGGAACTAAAAGGGGGGGGGATGCGGAATTTATTCTAAATTCCGTATCTTGAATACTGTTCCGGACGGCTGATTTTTGAATACACACTGTATTACTGAACTCACTCTATTGTTTCAAAAGCTGTTCATTGTCAACCTTAATTGTAACACTTGTCAAACTTATTCAAGTTGCATCGACAAGCTCTCAAACTATACTGTCCACGAAAGCCGATCTAGACCCTTCTGTTGTAATATAAATGAATGTCTGGTTTACTACTTATTGACTTTTCCCTGTATACACCTATATTACAAACAAGTTCGGTATTCTTTCTTCGTCTCTCATATTGGTTATTTATATCTGTCTCTTTTCCGGGTTTTTCTGTAGTCATCGGGTAATTTGGCAGAGAAAGCCTAGAAAAAACCTACAGTGTCTACATCGAGATGCATATATATCGAATTTCTTTCCAAAAATGTGGATGTTTCGTCCCGGAGCCAGCCTTAGAACTCCTCAGTGGGTTTCAACTGACAAAACCTTCCCAGACACCCTTGTCGTCGTACTTATTAATGTTCGGACCTAATATTTGAAATGATTTCTGGCCGGAGGATGGCGGTAAGATGTTGAATAATACGACTCTTCATATACCCTTTTGGTCGATAACAGAAGATTCCCTAATTTTCTGGAAGTATTTCTATACTATAAGGTGTAACAAAAATGAGAAAAAGGAGTAATCTGGCGATTTCTAGATCTTCTAGAATTTACTAGAAAGTTCCAGATCTTCTTTCATCGACATGTCATGAGGAAATTAACAAAAAGTAAAATTAAATAAGTAAATTGTAAGCTCCTATAAAGCTATAAAGTTCGTTACAATATTAACTCAAACAGAGCTGGCATCATCACAGCAGCAAACAAACTCTACCAACGCTAAATAGGCCACGCATTTCATCTAGCATAGTGCTGGAACACCATATGGCCCTTGTTTTAATCGCAGCTAAAAATGTGGTCACTCGGATCTTGGTCAAAACCGCATTGCTCATTCGCTTGCCAAATAGATGGATCCAGACCTATTAACAACTGTGACTAAACCAGCAATCAAAATAACTAATTATTCCGATTATCCGATGGAATAAAACCATAAATTGCGACCTCTCTCCATGCAATTATTAAACTACCCGGAGATGAAAACAAACCAAAGATATCTGGCGATATCCAGAGAAAAATTGCTATTAGTCACAAGGATTCCTACAGAACACCGTCAGCTAAGAAAATACTCATATAATATATGAGATGATGCAACACCTCCGAATGTCGGGGTTGTGAAATAGAAGAAAATATTGTAGAACATGTTCAATGTGATTTTTCTGCTCTATCACTAAAAAGACAATTCATGTTAGACGAGTAATGGCCCACTTTGGCCATCCATCATATAGGCAACGGCGCTTGGAAGCATTATCGCCTATTTAATTCTGTAGGCTGGGTGAAGAGCTAAGCTAGGCAGACTCCTACAGAAGGATGCACAACGGGTCTAATAGCACCTGTATTGTGGAGCCTAGCTCACCATCTGTATTTTCCATATACAGATCTTTTGATGAGTTATATTGTTTTTTCCTTGATTAAATTGGCTTTGAAAATATGGTGACAATATTATCATCTTGTCGGTAAAATTTTTAATCTATGGTAAAAATTTGAATTGTTACATTTAGCATAAGAGCTCCTCAAAGAGTATGGTTACGTTTCGTCAAAACAAGATCGAATAGATTTGTGAAGTTTGGTTCTGTCAGTAATCAGCTGAACATTTTATACTGCGTATGCACGAAAGTACGGGGTTACATTGACTTTTACACAAATATTTAGTTCCACTAAAGTCCAAAACTTCACTTTTTAGTTAGGAATGAGAGCTTACTTCACCGCTGCTGTCTTAATCTTCAGCCTAGAGTAATATTGATCGCTTCAATAGCATTTTAACTAAATGTGTATTCAAAAAAACACGATTTCTATCACTTTGGTCAGTGATAATTGACTCTATAGAATAAGGCAGATATTTTAATTGTATTATATTTGAGATCAGAGCTAAAAATTACAGGTATTTTAATTGTAATTTTTACCTCTGCTCTTTGTTGGTAAGTTTCACATAAAGCAGTTTGTATTACAAGAGCGAGGATTTCTGTAACTTAACAGAAAAAGAGATATTCGAGGTTATAAATAGCTGCAAGACAAGTTCTTCATTATTAATTTTTTATTTAACACCATTTTTATAAAATTCAATTTAAATTTCCCGCTATTAATACATTTTCTGCTTTTTCGGCACTGAATTTCAGTACGTTTCCTTAAGCGATCGCAGCAAGGCTGCTTGTTATTTTAGTTCTACTGTGGCTGGACTACGCATATTTCATATGTCTCATTTTAACACTTTTAAATTATTTTAATTGCTTTTTATCATAATCAAGTCTTACTCTAGCAAACTTTCTTGTTATTCAAACCCAAGTACAACCATAAAAATTCTTCTCTCCTTAGTTTGATAACTTTTAGTATCAAAAATAAAATGACAATTGAAGTCTTATATCTTGATGTATTTCCATGATTTTCTCTTTTTATTTTGCTTTATACTTAGATAAAACATGTCAATTGGCGCTTTTGTTTTCATCAGTCAATGTCACAATAATAATAAGGTCAATTTTTTTGTTAACAGATTTCCAAGCTTTTCCGTTAAATCAAAAGCGATTTATTTACGATGGAAACAAAACCAAGAAACTTTATTCTACCATAATTAATTATTTAAAGTTCAAAAAAATTTAAAGCGATCCAGCCCATAGTTAAATCATTATAATAAAATATATTTAAGACGTTTAGATCCCATAAGAGTAGTTACCTTGGTGAAAGAAAAGCAGATAAATAATTCTTTGGTCCCCGTGTCCACGCAAACCCATTCATTTTATTCCCTTTTATGCATAAAGACTGTGAGTACACGTGACCCATTTTCATTTCCATATTTCAGAACGTAATTTACTCCATTATAAAAGTTCTAGACTCACGTGTTAACAGAAACTAAACTGTGGTCGAGATAGAGCAAGAAAAGAGCCAAGCTAAAAACTGACAAGAAGTAAAATTTGTCAAAAAACTATATTTATCACAATATATAGGTTATCCAGAAATGAAGACAAATTTCCAGATATGATTTCTACACAAAAAAGGCTTCCTTGGGGAGCTACAGACCCTTGAAATAATTTTTGTTTAATATATTAGGAGTTAGATTTGAGAGAGAGAGAGAGAGAGAGAGAGAGAGAGAGAGAGAATACGAAAAAAGCTATCTATCTCGCTCTGAAATTTAGTTTTGTTAGGAGCAAAATAGACAGCATTTCCCCGTATTCCCCTTACTCTCTCTTTACCGTATAACGTGCGCGAAACATTGCAAGCTACCATCAGTAATATAGGCTCGAAAATTAGGATCTCCTTGTAAATCGGTGTTTCCCTTACAACCACTGTCGTGGGCACACCGAATTGGTTAGTTATTTAGCCAGTACGCAATTCTATAAATCGCTAAGACAACAACGGTACCAAGGTAAATTACACATTATAGGTAAAATATTTTTCACTGATGACGTAGGATTTTTAAGAGACGAAATTATAGGTACCAAAAAATAACTTAAAACATACAGAAACTGCGAAAATCATCGCTTTGTCTTTTCTAGAATTGTTTTTCTTTTGTGTCAAAATTTTTGTTTATTTGTAATATTTATCATAACATTTCAAAAATCTAGCTAAGCAGTCCTTTTCTATATTCATGAGCTACAGTCTTGCGGCGTATTAAGAACTGGTTTCCGTCAGATCTACGCTGGGTGCGGTTAGTGCTTGGATGGGTGACCGCTTGGAAACACTGAATGCTGTAGCCGACAACTCAATAAACACTGACAAAGGGTGAAAACTCGGGATTGATTGAGTGTGAGGACCGTGGACACGTTAATCTCTTGGTCCCGTCACTAAAAATCCTTTGGGTTGATGTGACGTTAATAATTACTACTCCTACTATTTCTATATTCACGAATGGTCATTTAAAAAAATTATATGAAGTGGATCAAAATTAAATTTTTGGGATTACCCAGTATGTGCATCGTGTCAGTCGTTTCCAAAAACAGCTGAGTATTGTAGAATAGTATACAGTATCGAAGCTAAGGTCGTGAGCACCCAAGGCAAAATTTGAATTTTGTACCCCTAAAACCTATTTTCTAGGAAAAGGAACATGAACTTTAAGATATAATTTAAAGTACACATTTAAGCATATGAAAAACAGCAATATGAGCAAATGGAAAGGAATAGACAAGACTCAAACAGTCGAGCATTCTACAAATCGGTGTCAAATGAGAAAAAAGGCTTCAGAGCTAACTCTGTGTCTATACTTACAAAGAATAATGATGAACTCATAATCAACGAAGAGGAGATACTCCAAACATGGCAAGAATATTTCCAAAGTCTACTAAACATACATCAAGAGGAAGAACATAGAGAGGACCCACCGGTAGAGGACCCAACAATAGAAGAAACAGTACAAGCAATTAACAAATTAAAGAGCGCAAAATCCCCAGGCTTCGACAATATACCGGCAGAATTTCTCAAGTACGGAGGGGAGATTTTACATAGACAATTACACACACTAATCACACTTATTTGGAAAGAAGAGAAAATGCCAGCAAAATGGCACGAAAGCATAATAATCCCTATCCATAAAAAGGGAAACAAAACCAAGTTCTCCAACTATAGAGGAATCTCCCTACTTAACACGGCATACAAAATCTTATCGAATATCCTATTAAGTAGACTAACGTCTTTTGTAAAAAATTTCCTAGGGGAATAACAAACCGGATTCAGGAAAAATAGATCGACTATAGATCAGATAAAAAAGGATGGGAATTCAATAGAACTATCCACAATCTTTTCATCGACTTCCTACGAACATACGATAGCATTAAAAGGGGTCAACTGTGGAATGCAATAGTAGAATTTTCGATTCCAAAAAAACTGATCCACCTCGCCAAAGTACGAATAAGTAACCAACTCTCAGAATCGTTTGAAATAAACAGTGGCCTAAAACAAGGAGACGTACTATCACCCCTACTCTTTAATATAATCCTGGAAAAAGTAGTGAAAATAACACAAATTAGAACAGAACTAATAACAGTAAATGGACCAAAATTACTACTAGCATACGCGGACGACATTGATATTATTGGAAACACCGTCACCAATGTAAAGAAGAAAACTTTCAACAAAATAGATAGAGGCAAGGAAAGTCGGTCTAATGGTCAATGAGGAGAAAACCAAGTACATGTGCATAAACAGACAAAAGAATCGAGATAGAACAGGACAAAATGTAACAATAGACACATATATCTTTGAAAGAGTGGAGCGTTTTAAATATCTCGGAGCGACAATCACCGCAGATAACGATATCACAGAGGAGATAAAAGGAAGAATTCAGACAGCAAACAGATGTATGTATAGTCTCAACAACACCATCAAATCCAAGAACCTAACACGAACCTCAAAAATCAAGATATATAGAACAGTGATTAGACCAGTGCTCATGTATGGCTGTGAGACGTGGACGCTGACAAAAGCAATGGAAATGAAACTTATATGTTTTAAGAGGAAAATGCTTAGAAGGATTTTCGGACCCTATCATGACCCCAATACTAATCAATACTGAATAAGAACAAATGCCGAGGTCAAACATATATAACGCTAACGACATCGTACAAGAAATTAAATCCCAACGCCAAAGATAGGCTGGCCATGTCCATAGGCTCCCTAATAACCGCTTACCAAGTTAATTTGGGAGGAGGCCCCGACAGCGAAAAGACCCTTAGGACGCCCAAGAATGCGATGGAGAGATAACATATGGTCAGATTTAAGAACAATGGGATTACCTACTGACCCAACGATCATGGACGACCGTGTGAGATGGAAGCAAGTTGTGCAGTTAGCCAAGACTCACCCCGGGTTGTAGGGCTACTAAAGAAAGAAGAAGATTTAAGCATTAGATATAAAATTAGTTCTTTTTGTAGGAAGAGAAACAACCCAAAAAGATTACTTTAAAGCTTAAGTCTGCGCGTGCACCCCCTCAAATTTTGCGCCTTTAGCAGCCGCCCCCGCTGCCTGCCCCTAGCTACGCCACTAATATTATTAAGTATTTTGCTTCTATTATTATCATGCACAACAATGGAAACAACATTGTCAAAAGTTTCAAAGTAATGTTAATGAATGAGAATTTGACAAAACAATGCTTAAAATACAGTTGCTAGATTTAGTGAGGGTAAATAAACAAAAATATATCAAAGATGTTATTGTGAAATGGCTTCAGAAAAAAATATAACAGTATGGCTCAGTACTATTGTGAACTTAACCCACTCGAGTTAGTACGAGCGCAGAAAATGAGTGAAGTATCAAGTAGAAACAAAACATTCAAATTAACAGATGTCAAAATATTATTGGACGAGGCAATTACTAACGTAGTGACCATTGGTTGGAAAAAGTAAGTCGATCATGTTAAAAAAGAAGAACAAAGAATTTGGGACTTCGACTCTCACGTTGAATCACCCCTGACGCTGATATTTCCTCAGATTCAGATATGCTTCTTGATAGCAACTCTGCCGATAAATCAATGTGAGTTAAGTGCCCTAGATTACCTAGGCCACACTACTAAGGATAACACTAGGTGCACCCGGGTGATCTGAAATGAACTAATGAGAAGGAAAATGCACCGGATACTATCAGAAGTGCAGGTAGGTAACAAACTTTTCATTAATATGCATAAAATACCTTAAGGGCAACTAAAGTGCATATAAAATATCTCAAAAAGACATTCTTACATTGTAAGCAAAATGTAGGAAGATGGCGAAGCAAGAGTACAACTGGCACCTGAAGCAAGTCTACTGAGTGAAGACCAAAGGTTTGTTAGGGATTAATTACCTGAAAATGGACATTCAGTCCGAAGAGGGGGGGTTCAGTCGGTAATAATCCGACACTTTCACAGTGTGTGAAGTTGACTACGCAAGGTTTTCGAGGAAAAAAAAATTTAAGGGTCGATAAAAATGTAAAGAAATAAATTTAACTTAAAGAAATATTTTTATATTCTCACGAAATTCGAAATTGCATCGTTTATTACTTTCTAAAATGTATACACCACTGGAATTGATTGTACTGACAGTGAAAAACCCGGGGCGTTCTATATACGAGCGAAGAGCCGATGATAGAAATTATGAACTTTAGATATAAGTAATTAGGCGATTGTTTAGAATTTTTAACTTTTGATAGACTATTGATGATGATGTCTGGGAAAAGAACACTAGATTTAATGTTTAAGTCTGGTACATTGTTCAAAATTCCTTTATTTTCCAAATTTTTTGAGAAAAACTTATCTATGCACTTGTGACTTCAGATCCGACATTTAATTATCATCTTCTAGAATGTACCCAAACATCATGTTGCTTAATCTGAGGACTAGCAGTTTCAGATCGATCGGAGTCTGAATTTCCATAGACATCATCGATACTTAGCCTTTATTCTGAACTGTATTTTCGGAAACCCAATAGGTGATGTTCACATTCATTATTATTGAACAAACGGCTAAGAAACTGCATTATGAGGTTTTTGGTACAAAAAAATCTTTTTTTTTTTGCACTTCGTGGGCTTTTGCTACGCCACAAAACAATCGTTGATCTTCCGAAATCAATCATGAAACGTTATCAATTTCGCTACCACTTAAACGGAAGTGTTATATTGGGATATCTACTTTCGATTGCTCTACAACACTCATTGAGATTGGTTATATTACCTCCATAGACCATATATTATCTAGTGTCCACTTATAATGACTACAACTCCGTCGGATGCACCTTTGCCGTGACCTGCTTCAATGTAATTCTAGGTACAAATCTGGAATTTTGCATGCCAAAATATAAAATATTAATTTGTTCCTGTACTGTTGTAGATTAGTCACCTAAACAGAGCTTAATAATGTGTAAATTAAATAAGCTGATCCTTTGAAAACGAACAACAGAAACATCCTTCGTTAATACTTAAAATTATAAAGTATCCCTTTTCAGAACATAGGCAACCTCTTGCACCTATCTGTTATGCGGATCAATTATATTGTACAAAAATATAAGGGACCACCGGTTCTACGTGCTCTCCGACACGTCTGCAAGCAATTTCTCTTAAACTGATCTTAAATGGATCCAAATAGCGTGCGCATTATGGACGTTCTCAGATTAGAAATGCTTTCTGTTATCTGTTTTTCTAAAGTATCATCAAACAAGGCTTTTTTACTACTTTGACTCGTGTGCCTGGGTCTTCAGCTCATTGCATCTTCGTGCAAGGCTTAAGTTCCTGTGGGTGTTATTTTTTTCGTTCTTCCTGCAATCTGCACTATATTTTCTTAAACTTGTTTAATTCGGCTTTTAGATTACGTATCATATCATCTTTAATTTGAAGTTGCTGGTTATGTTCTTGACTCTGCTCTAATGCCCTTTTCGTGCCACTATCAATCTAGGTGTCAAATTTTGGACATTTGCTACTTGCTGTTGCAAATTTGGGTTTATATTTTCATCGCGAAGACTAGATAGTGTTTTTGCTCTAATAAAATATTTTGTAGCTTTTTCCGTGACAGTTTTTTATCATAGTAAGTTTTCTAATTAGTTTTTCATTTTTTGTGAGCTTGATGTTTTTCATGATCCGTCATTTCCGATATTAATTTTTTTTTGTCCCTTTTCTCTCCTAGTTAAGTAGTTTTGCCTACTTTTTTATTGTTGAGTCACTAATTTTTTTGGATAATTTCTATTTCTTCATATCTAAGCCACTCAGCTATTTGTTGTCTCCAATCTTTCTTCTCTACTTACGTTTTTCTAGTATTGTCATTTTTCTGTAAAATAACACTTTTAAATATATAAATGCAGGATTTATCAGCTGAAACAATTCTATAGCAAATATACCGATATTTGATTTATCTTTTTATTCAATACTAGTTAAAAATCTGAGATATTATGTCGGTATTTTTACTACAGGAATATTCCCGCATTTTAATATGGTAACTAACCAAATACTGAATTAATAAATAACATTTGAATTACTATTAGTTCGGATCCTAGACAACTATCAGTCTCCTGAACTATTTGAAGTCTCCTGAATTATTCTCAGTCTCCTGAATTATTCTTAGTCTCCTGGCATTTAAGTTTGCGGTATACTAAGGACAGGATACTGAGATTTTTTACTTTTCAGTTAAATATAATGTTAACTACGAAATTGTGCAATTCTACATTAAAATATTAAGGTTTATAATCTACAATTATAATAAAAAATACATACAAAATATATTTTTATAAAATTATTTACCAGGGTATCGATAATCTGACTGGCCGCGACACAACCTCACGCACATAATTCGCCGCATCGACTGAACTATCGACTTCGCTTTAGTCATTCGCTTCATTCGCATAACAATACGCTAGATAAGCTAATTCATCATAATTTATAAGCTAATTCATCATAATTTTAAGAAGTTTTGATGTAACAGAAGACTGATGTAAAAATCGATATACAAACTTCAATAAGATATTTTTTAATAAAATTTAATATTAAAAATAAAATTAGACAAATACGTTGAACACTATTGATTACATTTCTCTTTTCTAGTACCGATTTAACGCATATACCCTCAAAATTAAGTTTAATTTAGCATTAAAACTTTCATTTCGAAAGAGAAACGTATCAGGGGACTGAGAATTTGGCATTTTAAAGTACAATTTTTGCAAGAAATATATTTGGGATCGACCTTATTTTCAGTGTCATACTAGAAACAATTTAGATTTTCAATTTTGATCCTAAATCAATACACTATAATTACAAAAAATATAAAAATTAGGTTAGACGCAGAATATTTCCTTTTGAGCAGAACCACCCAAAAACAATAATTTTCTTGTTAAATATTACCACATTAAACTGAAACATTTTTAGAACAATACATGGGGCTATTTTCCTGGAGTTATACCACCCTATATAAAAATAAATAATTTACAAATTACAGAAACCGATACCATTAGATATTCTAATGGCTAAAACGAATTATCTAATAATGTCAAGTTGCTCAGGTCGTTAATTACCATCAACTCGTGTACCTTCTTTATCCTTATGTCAGGTTAACTTGTTTTTACTAATTTAATTACTGCATATTATTATGTTCATTAAATTGAAAAAAAGAGCTATCTTAATTATAGATTATTTGCTCAATTATTTATAATTATTTCAGTTTTTTGGCGTTAACTTTCGTGTTTTATTGACATTCTGATATAATTAATTTGGTTGTTTTGAAATTGACTGATGGTTAACAGAATAACTTGTCTACTAAAAATCCTAATAGAAAATACTGAAAGAAAACTGCTACCAAATCGACGCAAGAACTTTGGTATCTTCCACATAGATGGTGTGCCATGTGGGACATTGGTATACAGGGTAGTAGTATATATCTGTTGGACTCACAACGTTTCGGCTAGTAGATATCTCTAGCCATTTTTAAGTAGATTTGAATAAATTCTTTTCATAAATGCAGTGGAGTATAACCGAGATAGAAATTCAACAGATATCTACTACTTCACAAGAAACATCGTTGCCTCTGACCTTCAAACAAGCACTAGAAGCCGAGTATGGACCCAATATAAGGGATAAATTTTACGGCTATGATTATATTTACAAAAAAAGGAGCACATCCAGTCTCTACGACACTCTGTGGGTCAGGAAATAATATCCAATGGTTCACGAATAAAATAAAATCCCGAGTTTTAGGACAGCGAGCAAACAGGATTATGGAAAAACGTTCGTAAGATATTAATACGTCCACAAATAAATTATCATCGTTTCAAAATCCAGCACTACTACAGAATATTCATCAAAGTTTCGAAAGAATTAAAGAACATACATTAGAAGAAGATGACGCACCCTTCCTAAGGAAAATTGATGCTACTTGTGATAAAGTGAGAACAAAACAAGGAGGCACTTTACGATTGCTCTGAAAGAGATTTCCATTCTCGATGTAATTAGCACCACGGATTCAAGAATCATCGAAGATCCTTTTGCAGATAATTTCAGGTGGAAAGTAGGAGAGATTCTAGAAAAATCTGAAAAACCGAAACATTAGCAAAGACGAGAAGACTGTCCAAGCAAACCTACAGGAAGATTCCAGTGTTAACTTTCTACCAGCAGATAAAGAAATTGCAACAGTCGCAATGTATGCTGAGATACACAATAAAAAAATTGACGAAGTTTTAAGGAAAGAAAACTATACATCTCTTGATAAAGATCTTATATCTACAACTGAAAGATGAATCTATCGCGTTCTTAAGAAACATGAATTGTATATTCCCGGAATAGATTGACGTCACACCACAGCAAACATCCACATCTTTGTGGGATCGAAGATACATAAACCAGACATACCTTTACGATCTATCACGAGTTCTCGGAACTCTCCGACTTCTGAGCTTGCCAAGTTCCTTCTTTCAATCTTGAATCCATTACAAGGAAATGCATCGTCCTGGGTCAAAAACTCGTAACATTTCATTGAAATATCTCTTGAAAATTAAATACAACCTGAATATCTTTTTTAGCTTTGATATGAAAAGCATATATATATATATATATATATATATATATATATATATATATATATATATATATATATATATATATATATATATATATATATATATATAATCTGTTGAAATAATACCAGTCTCATGTATAGAATTGAAAAGTTAACACAATGCTTTCTTCTCGGTTTTCCCTAGTAATTTAAGAATTTCTGTCGGTATTTCGTCAGGACCGGTTGCTTTCCTATTTTTAACTTTTTGCAAGGTTATTTCTAGTTTTTCTACTGTAATTGAAGGTCCAGATGATATCTTGCTTATTTCAGGACCGAGAGACCTTTGATCGCTAAAAAGATCTTCAATATAATTTCTCCAGGTCGTTAACTTTTTCTCGATATCGACTATAGGAACCCCATATTCATCAATAAGTTTGCCCGAGGATTTGGCTTTATATATTCTGGCAAGTTTCCTTAATTTCTTATGCAGAATAAATATGTCATGCTATTTTTCTAAACCTTCAATAATGGAGCATTCTTGACTGTTTGCTTTTGCCTTTCTTATTTCATTTCTGATCGTTCTTTGTATTTCTGCTCGTTCTTGTTTTTGTGGCTACGTATTACCTCTATTAGTTCGAGAATTTCATCCGTCATCCAACTCTTCTTCTTTAGGTGAATATTTTTTGGTATATAAAAAGAATAGATAAACAACCATGAAGAAAAGTAATCCTAATAGTTTGCTGCTACCAACAATCAGCTGGAATTGTGAGATAGAGCAGGACGGCTACAGAAACGATGTAGAAAATTGTCAGAATAGTTTTCACCAGGGAACGAAAACATAAAATCTCTAGTGCTACAGAACAGATATTCACAAATTCATAGGAATAATTTTTTTTTGGCAATTTCAAACAGAAAAATAAACATTTTTTCAGATTATTGATATATTCGCGTTAAGTATTCAAAGAAATAAACTCATATGAATACTTTTTGCGACACAACCAACATATTAAATTTTTAAACCGTAAGATGAGGATTTTCTGCTTATAAAGGTATTTCATATAATCGAAACGTTCAAATTATTAGATTTTGCGCCCGTTTAACTAAAAGCTTTTGACGCTTCGCTTACATTCCCCGCGCTGTGGTGTAAAATGTATTGAATGCTAGCCAAAAGTTTTCAGTACATCAAAACGAAATAGAATTGCCTGTCCACATTCCAAACTAGATCACGGATCTCCACCCAATGAAATTAGAACATTGAAATAACTCTATATGTGTGTAAAAAATTATTACATATTGGTAGATAAGGTACGAATGGTATTTTATTTTCAAATTTGTAGTTGGTATGTGTTGTTGATAAATGTTTCATGGAAAACTGAAAAAAAAGAAATGTTTAAAATAAAACAAGATTTTTATAAATTTTATTCCCTTTAGGTATTGTTGGCTTGCAATTAGTTGAATTTGTTGAGTTGTTCAAGTTATATTAATTTTAAAGTTGTGTCAACAGACAGAAACTTTGTGGCAACTGGGTTTACGATATGTAGATATAGCAAGAATTATAGATGTAAAGTAAAGCAGTGTGTCAAGAATTGTTAAAAAATTTCGGAAACTAAACAATATAAAAAATCGCTCCGGGCAAAGAAGTAAAAGCAAAACAAAACCTGTTCAAAATCATCTGGTATCAATTATTGTCCAAAGAAATCCAGAAATATTTGGAGATACTTCGAATATTTTGTATTTATTCATCTTAAAAGAGTTCGTGAATCACAACAATCTCGAATAGCCTAAAATTAATTATTTTACATCGTAGTAGTCCTCTACGAATTCTCAAAATATTTGATGATAAAAAAGATAAACGGCTCCAATTGACAGAGGAAATAATGACTCGTAATCAAAAGTTGAATAGAGTCAAGTTCTCAGAAGAGACACGAATTAACTACCTGGCAGATATTGGTTCTACACTTGTCTAAAGTGCTTCAGGAAAACAGGCCAGATTAACTATTATTACAGCTTTGTACTTTTACAACCAAAACTATAAATATGTATACCAATGATACCTACAATAAAACCAATACTCGTCCTAACTTAACGCCTTATTTTTACCAAATAGTCTTTTGAATAAATATTAAATTAAAAACTAATCCCCTAACTCACTAACATGGTATAACTTTAAACTCTGTCTTAATTGACGGTAGAGGGTTTAAACTGACAAGTATAACAATAAGTCAGACAAGTTTCGAATCTTGAAAGTAGAAGAATAAAAAATCGTTTGAATTTATTACCGAACGATAAAAATGGATTTTTTTTTCAGAAGACAAGTCTCTTATTTATATCAGGTTTCTAGGTCCAGGTTTTCATTCTAAATTATCCTATTTAAGTATTTATTTGTTCACATATGTAATACAAATCATAAAAACATCATCAGCAAAACAGAACTGGTAAACTAGGAGGTCTAACTTCCAGGGTAACTAGATCGGCTCTAAATCTTAAACTTTCCTAGTCAATCTGTCTATTCAAGTTTATTTATCTGTCACATATCAAGAACTGGTATTGTAATAAAAATGAAGTCTACCAAATCAAAAGCATAGAAATGTATCAAACACTCCATTTTCCAACACTTTTATCAAGGGTGAAGTAACTCGCAAAACTCAATCAGCAGTTTTCTGTTTCTTTTATCTCAGTTAGCAGCTTAAACCATATATTCGTATAGTAAGGTATCATTTGCCACATTTTGAGAATAAACAAAGTTAAAATTGTATTCATTACTGTTAGTAAACAGTAGTTATCACTCCTAAGAACTCAACACACCATATTTGTGACTTTTGATACTTGGTACACCCTTAAAGACAGACAGTTATGTGCTACAAGAAGTTTTTATTAAACCTGAACTTTGTCTTCGTATCTAACGATTGAATTTCCATGTCAAATCCCAAATATAATACAATGGCACTCATAGAGGTTAAAGGCTCGATTCAAATATGTCAATATATTGTCACATAGGGAAAAACATAAAAACATAATATTCCATAAATTAGAAAATGCCAATTTATGAAAAATTATGTTTTTATCTTTTTCCCTATGTGACATTTTGGACTGTACTTCATTATAACTAATTTTTCGACTTACATTAAGATTATCTTCATCTTGGCACTTTTGACGGGGGTTGTCATCAGAGTTCTACTATTTGTCGACCTGCTCTGGACTGGGACACGCTTGGGATTTTCGCTTCACTAATCTTCTGGGCAATTAACTATTTCACAATAGACCGGCTGCATTGCATCGGATCAACTGACCCTTAAACTGATTGAACCGATTGACACGATTCAACCGATTGACCCTCCAGCATGTCCGTCCTTTTTCCCCTGTTTTGTTTTTTTTTCCAACAAGTCAATGAATCACCTTCTTACAACCTCGGTTCATCATGATCCGGAAAGCGACCTTGCTGACTTGGGTGAATTTACAGGATAGACGACCAACAAATAAACATAACATTTCATAATTAAAAGGTTATAAAATTATAAAAGGTGACGCGATTGTTATTGTTTAAATTTAAGATAAAGATTAGTAAAATTGGAAAATGCCAATTTATGAAATATTATGTTTTTATGTTTTTCTCTATGTGACAATATATAGGGTATCCCATTAAAAAGCTATTTTTTTAACGCCACGCTGTCATAAAATATCATGTATAATTGAAAATATTTTTAAATTATGGAAATTTTCATATTATCAAATTTTTGGAAAAATAGGGGAAATAGGATATTTTGTCACATTATTGCGCCACCTTGTATAAGGGTTCCGAGCTGACTACAAAACTCTAAATACGTGTGAATTTACTTAATAATCATTTTATTTTATATATCCTAAAGTATTACAGGTATGAAAATTATCTGCTACTGTTGTACAACAAAAAGTAGGTTTTTCCACTATTAGTAATCGATATAGATATATAACAAAAAGAAAACCTCTGTCTCGCCCGACTGCACCTAGTTTCATTTCTTTTTTCCACTCCAACTTATTTCGTATTCAGCGTGCTTCTAAATGTTGCCTCTCTCGCTCATACTCTTCCCCTTTCTCTCTTTATCTTTTGCCTTCGCCATATGTCCTTGGGTCGGTATTTGTTTTTATCCAGAATACAAAATACAAATTCGTGCGTTGTATAAATATTCCACAGTTGGAAAATATGATAAAGACTTTTCGTAACTTTTCCAACTTTATTATTTACCTGAATATTTTATGTTGTCTTTTTTGGTTTCCGGCGTTTTGTTTCCTTTTGATAAATGTGTATTCTGTATTGTCCGATAGGAAAACCATGACGTATAAAATTTTGATAATAATCGGGAACAGTAAGTTAGAAATTTGATATTTTTAGATACAGGTTGTCTTAAAAATGCTAAAATATATTTAAACCAAATGCTCAAATGCAGAAAATCCTAATAATAATTTAATTGTATTATTTAAATTGTGAAAAATACTATTGTCACTCTTCAGTGATATATAGGGTGTCTCTAAACCTCAGTTAGCTCAAATTTCTCTCAAATATGAGAATCTATATGATAATACAGAAGAAGAAAAATGCGATGATAAAAATATTTAGGAGTCATCTTTAATAGAACGGAAAAAGACTATAAAAGAAAGTATGCTAGAATTATCTAAGTTGGAAGAGTAATAGGATGTCTAAATGGAATACTCTGGAGCAAAAAATTAAAATATAACGTATTAAACACAGTAATAAGACGACGAAAGGGAGATACGTATTTGTTTTATAGACTTAGAAAAAGTTCTTGTAAGACGAGAAGACATATGGAAGGCTTTGGAAAAAAGAAAGATAAAAGAACGATAGAAATAATTAAACAGATGTATAGTATGAACGAGAGATGAAGAGCCTACCACAAAGAGCCACAAAGGAAGCTAAGAAATCAATAACACCCCTAAAAATGAGATGCTGGTGAATGCAACAGACCTATTTATGTGAAATGAGGTTTGGGGATGATATGCTATTATTAGCTGAAACAGCTGAAGGTCTACAAAGGCATCTAGGCAGGGAAACCATAGAGGAAAATATAAATATAAACATCAAAAAGACCAAAAATGATAATTGCAGGAGGAAGGAAAAAGACATGACATAAAATACAAAGAAAAACTTTGAAAACAAAAATACAAAGCAATGGAGAAATGGATCAAGAGATAAATGAAAGAATGAAGAAAACAAAAAAATATTTTATATGATGAGGACAATATTTCTAGGAAAAAGAATTAATCTCAAAACAGACTAAGGCGAAGTTAGGTGAGAAAGTGCTTAGACCGACAATAACGTATAGTAGTGAGACATGAACAATGTCCGAAAAAACTAAAATACCTGTAAATGCAGAGATTTCTAAGAAGAATAAAAAATAAGACCAAGAGAGATAACTTAAGAAATGAGACATACTGGAAGAACTTGGTCCTTAAATCAGTAAGAAAAATCGAAGAAGATTAAGGTAGTTTGGTTATAGACTAATGAAGAAAGTTCGAGACGCGAGTGACAGGGAAAAATAAGAAAAGACGGCCAGGGAGAAAATGGAACGACGATATATTAGGGAAGCAGCGAAAAGAAGAGGAATAGAGTGGGAAGGAATAAAACACCAAACTCAGGATAGTGTGTGATGAAGAGAAGTATGTGATAAAGAGAAGAATGCAGAAGAGTTTAAATTTGATTTCACTCGGCTTTACACTAGAAGGTAGAAGAGCATTGAATAAAGTAAGCATTTTTTTGTATGTATGTGCATAGAATAAGGCTCTGTACACTGCGACCTGGTAGATCTATTGTGCCTCCCTACTTCCAAGCCATAAGAATGGCCTTATCGGCTGGAGCAGGTCTTTCAGTCCTATTTCCCTCAGAAACCTCAAGATGTTGAACGGCTTCAAGGTGGGTGGCTCCCCTTCTTCGATTTGGTGTGTTCCTAAGAACAGCATCCTAGGGTTTTCTAGAGCACTGCATTCTGAAAGGATATGAATAACAGAATCTACACTCGTCTTCTTCTACCAGTCCGAGTTTCTTGAGGTAGCAATGCCCCGTCAGGACACCTATCAGAACTCTGAGATGGTTCTTATCCAGGCTTATGCATTCTTTGAATCGGTCGTAGTTCCCAAGAAGTATCTTAGCTTGTCTCAATCCTTCCAGCTTCGTCCAATAATTGTATATCCCTCTTTCTTCTTCTATTTTTAGTTCTTGCAGCATTACGCATTCCACAAAAAGTCTCTGGCCCCAGAAATGGTGTATCAGCCTCTTTCCTCGTGAACCTGTCTACTACTTCATTTCCCTCTCTCCCGTTGTGTCCCTTTACCCACAAGAGGGTAACTTTATTATTCTTATTCAAATCATTTAGTAGTCTAGACATTTCCAAACCATCTTGGAGCTGATAACTTGAAAGCTCAGCGCATTGATGGCTGCTAGACTATTCGACAAAATAATCTCTTGGCCGTGATATTTTTTTCTTCATTAAATTGAATTAATTTCCTAATGGCATGCCTGGAAAATGCTTGGTGACTTACCCAAGCTTTCGTAGTTTTGGAGCCATCTGTATACCATATAAATGAATTTCTTTTTCATTTCATATATATATATATATATATATATATATATATATATATATATATATATATATATATATATATATATATATATATATATATCTGACTTCCACTCAATAACATTCCCATCCATTTTGATGGTTTTCAGATTGAGGTTTCTTTTCCTTGTGAAGGCTACTAGAGTGGTTTTGATGGGGTTGATGTTTAGTCATATTATCTAGCACCATTCTCTAGTGTATTCAAGCACTCTTTGAACTATGTTACAGAGGGTAATCTCGAATTGGCCTCTTGCGATCACGACCACGTCATCGGCATAGCCCTGACAAGATATGTCGAGGTCAGTCAGATCACAGAGAAATCGATATACAATTAAACTTCACATAAGTGGAGAGCCTACTCCTACCTGAGGGCATCCTCTGGTGGTACAGAACGCGATAGTGTCCTAACCCTGTATCTGCTGTTCTAGTGCAAAGAAGTCATGCTATCTATTTGGATGTCGCATCGTCCACTCGCCTGTCCTTAAGTGCTCTTTTGACTGCCTCATGTGGAGTGTTGTCAAAAACTTCTTCTATATCAAAAAAAAAAACACATATTACAGTTTCCTTACTGTTCAGTGCTTCTTGCAACTCATCTGTTAATTGTATCAGTGCGGTTTCTGTAAACCTACCCGCTTGATACGCATCTTGATGAGGGTGCAGTGGCGCCTGTTTAAGTCTTTCTGTTCTGATATAATTAAATACTGCTTTCTCCATCGTTTTTAAAATAAATGTTTTGAGACTGATGGGTCGCAGGGATTTAGGGTGGGTAGGTAGTGTCCTTAAGCGTTTTTTTAGTAAAGATCCTTTAACCAACACACTAGTTGTATTAGCTTTATCTTATCAGGGTTATTCCAATGACGTCGTCGTGATCCCAAGAGGCAAATTCAAGAATACCCTCTGTGATATAGTTACTACTCTAACGAATGGTGCTAGACGATGGGACTAATCATCAACCTCACCAAAATTACCCTAGTAACCTTCACAAAGAAAAGAAACCTCAATCTGAAAACCATCAAAACGGATGAGAATGTAATTGAGTGGAAGCACGAAAAAGAAGTAATAGTAATTAACAAGGCTTCAAAAATCTTGATGGACTGTAAAAGCTTTGCAGGAATAAGATAGGATCCAAACCCAAAAATCCTGCAATCGATGTATTCTGCAATAGTGAGACCAATCATCACATATGGAGTAGTGATCTGAAGCAAGAGAACCAGTCTGGCTAATACGAGAGCTTACCTCTTGAAGATTCAAAGACTGGCCGGTGCGTATATAATCGGGGCAACGAAAACCTGCCCAACGGCCGCCATGGAAGTAATCATAAACCTCTCAACTTTACATATACTTGTAGAGACCATAACGAAGAGGCCAATTTATAGAATGATTAGAGATGAAGTCATAAAACGAAGGCCCGATCACTTATTCAGAAATCTGGAACGTGCCATGATGAAATGAAAAAGAAATTAAATTTTGTGAAAAACTTTAGCACAAAGTTGAGTCGCAAGAGCGAATGGGATAGAAAAACCACCAAAAATCTCAATAAGAAATCCATTATATGGTGTACAGATAGCTCCAAAACAACGAAGGGGACTGAAATAGGAGTGTATATACCCAGTACCAGACACTATGAAAGCTTGGGTAAGTCCCCAAGCATTTTTTAAGCAGAAATACTTGCCATTAGGAAATCTATTCAATTCAACAAAGAAAAAAACAAGTGGATTTAAATAGTTCCCCATTATTAAATATGCAATTAAAATAACCTGAACTGATAAAAATAACTTTGGTTTTCCATAATTTCATAGACTTGTAAATCTGGGTGACACAGGTAAACGTCTTTTTGAATGTAAAATTTAGAGTAGTCTTTACTTTATTTAGATGTTATCTACCATCTAAAGAAGACACTATGTGTTGAAACAATTGTTATGGTTAACGTAATTTGGTGGACATTATAATACGTTGTATGATCTAACTATTAAATATGGATACTTTTAAAAGTCTCGTATATCCTATTGAAAATAGACAATAAAATATTCATGCTTTTTTGGTTTTTATTATCTTATTGTTCCTTTTGTACATCATTTTGTCATGAATCGAACAATACTCTATTATATAATGGAAGTCATTTTCATAAAAAATCGTTAAACCAGGCACACAATAACTTTCTGAACTGAAAAACTCAAATGAAAATCAATGATTCCTGCCGCGTACAATTTATAATATCTCCACAAAGATCCTGAATTAATCCGTCAGCAGTTTTTCAGATTATTCCGTCAAACCACAAGAGGCGTGTGTCCAGAAAGAATATTTTGAATAATTCAGATACTCAATTCGAAGCGCTCGTGGTGTTTACACTGGCTTCGAAATGAGGGACACGTTCAAATTTTATTCAGACTGTGCTCTAATGAAGAAATCTATTTTAAATTTATTGTGGAGTTATTATTGGAGACTAGAACAATACATAAAACATTAATAAACCACTATAAAATGTTGATGCTGGTAGCCGTTACTATGTGAGTTAATCATCGTCGGGAAATGTTTAAAAAGGAACTACTATGTTTTATACCACTAATTTTTTAGAAAACAGTGACTGCAGTTTCAACTAACAGTGTCATTTTCAAACTGAACTACAAAGGTAGACTCAGGCGCGGATCCAAGGGGGCGGGGGGGGGGGCGATCGCTCCGCCCCCCCAAGAGCTTTGAGTTCCGGAAAATAGACCCGATTTTGCCTCTTATACTATAGTTTATTCAAGAACTAGAGAGAGTAATAAATCATTTTTTACCCTTTTTTTTCTTCGTAAACTACCTGTGTTCTTTAGTCCGGTATCTGGCAAAATCTGTTAAACACATATATTTTTCATAGGAATAAGTTAGAAATTTTATAATAAAAAATACCGGTCTATAATAATGGAGTATTTGGATTGGATAACAATAGATATTTGAAGGTGTGAATTGTTAAAAAAGGATTTTAATCCTTGTCATAGGCGTCGGAAGGAGGTTTCTTTTATCACTAAGTATTTATGGCATAGAATATTATTTCGGTAATCAGCTTAAAACAAAATTTTTTTATAATATTATTTTATTTCTTATGGTTTCTTAATAATTCACATACATTAGAAAATATAGATAATTTTGACATATTTAGCACAAATCACAACGGTATTTTTATTATTTTTAATTTTAGCATAGAAGCTGTTTTAGGCACGTTCAGACTAAAACGTAGCCTTTTTTTTCAAAAAATTCTAAGTTATAATTTAAATACTTACAAAATACCCATTGTCAAAAATACAAGAAGTTGAACATATATAAAAAATAAATTCGTCCATATAATAATAAAATATTTTTGGGGCTATCGGTCATTTTATTATTAATTAAAAACATTTTTAGACATTTGACGTTTCATTTTATTTATTTCGTAAACCATCTGCAGAATGACAATTTAACAATCACAACAATCAAAGTTAGTGAAGCTATCCACATTTCCTTTTATTCTTTTATTATATGGATTTTTCCCAATTTTCTGCAGTAACTTTATTCAAAAAAATCTTTCAAAAGTTCAGTTAAATTACTAATTCTGTAAGTTGTGTTATTTCTAGCAACTCTACCTTTCACTTGAGAGAGATATTTTCTTCTCCAGCGGACATTTTCCGAACGATCTATAAGAACAGATCTCCTATCTGCGTTTCCCAGCAAAAATTAAGTTCTCTGAGCAATTCCAGAGCTCAGTTCTTTTAATTTCAGGTAAATCCTGATCTTCATTGATTTTGGTTAGAATTTTGTCGACGGTTGGGACCTGCTTCTCATAATAAAATGTATGTACAGCTCCTTTTATTGCAGTTTACATCTCTTCTTTCAACGAGGTTTTTCCTCTGCCTATGATTGAATGTGGCTTGGAAGTACTAACAATTCCAGTGGTTTTTTTCTCCTTCAGTATTCGGTACACAGTAGATTTTCCAACTCCTGTCATGTTGGAATACATCTCAACAGAGCTTTTAAGATTATTATCGGGATACTGATATCTTAAGGCATCATAAACATTCATTGTAATAAGTTTTTCGTTGAGAAAAAATTTCCTGGTTTAATGATTTTGGAATACATATAAAGATGGAAGCCATATCTTTTGGCTATCTCACTAATCTCAAATAATATATAAACATTAAGGACACACTGTAAGGTGTACTTTGCTCATTAAAAGAAATTAGATTGAACTATCAAAAATTTTATTGTTGCAGTAAATTTATAAAAACTTGTAATATTTAAATATAATTAGATATAATTAGATTTACAGCAGTCTTCAGTTACGTGCTGCACTGGAGCAGGTACGTTGGAAGATTCGGTAACAGTTTTATTACTCTCTCTAGTTCTTGAATAGAGTATAGGAATGTGTATCCTTGGGATCGTCCCTCCCCTTCCCAAGTATAGGAAAATAGAACCGATTCTGCCTTTTATATTAGGAATATGTATGCTGCTGGCACTCCCTCCCCGTTGACAACTCGTTTTTCTTGCGATCGCCTCTCCCCTTCCCAAGAGCTTTGAGTTCAGGAAAATAGACCCGATTCTGTCTCTTATACTAGGAATGTGTATGCTCACATCCTCCCCCTATCAGCAACTTTTTTTTTCTTGTGATCGCCCCCTCCCCTCTTCAAGAGCTTCAAATTCAGAAAAATAGACCCCACCCTGCTTTTTACACTAGAAATGGGAATGTTGCTAGCGTCTAGCCCCCCCCCCCCCGTCGACAACTTGCTTTCGCTTGCCATACAGTACTTTTCTGATATCACCCCCTCCCCCCAAAGAGAGAGGCTGGATCCGCCTCTGGGTAGACTAAGTATTTAAATACAGAAACATGAGAAAATTTAACAATAAATAAAGACTACCTGAGAAATAACATTATTACAAAGGGGAGGTACTAAATTTTGGGAACTAATTCTTATTTGGCAACATAAAATAACGGGGAAAACACAAGTTCTGTCTGGTCATTAAGCAAATTTACATTTTTATTTTTACCATGTTTATATATTTCTAAAGATTCAAGAATATTTAACTTTTGGCCCTTTGTTGAATAATGTAATATGTCAGTGTTGCTTAAAAATGGTTGGCAAAGCTCCAGTCTGTTTTTTGTAGTCTATATGATCGGTAGTGTTCTAAAAAACGAGTTTTAAAGCTTCTACCACTTTGTCCAATATACAAGCCATCACACTCTGAACATTTTAACTTATAAACTCCTGATTTATCAAATTTATTAATTTTATCTTTAGCATTGTAAAGGATAGTGGACAGATTGTCTTGAGATTTAAAAGCTACTTTTATGTTATGTTTGGAAAGAGTATTAACTATGTTTTCTGATAGGGTAGCACAGTATGACAAAGATATATAAGATGAACTATCTTTATTATTTTTTCTTTTGGGATATATTTGAATTAAATGCTAGTTATTTTTGTTTTTTAATTATTAATTTCTTTATAGTTTGTTGGGAGAAATTGTTATACATATAAAATCCACTAATTTAAAGTCCAATAATACAGCTTAGGCACAGTAAAAAAAAATATAAGAGAGAAAGTAAAAGATAATAATCTAATAATAACAAAAGCAGATAAATCAAATGCAACAGTTATTTTACCAAAAGTTGAATATGTCAATAAAATAGAAGCACTTATTCAATCTGAAAATATTACGGAAATTAAAAGCGATCCTACAAAAGGTTTGTGATTTTAGGTTTTAAAACACTTTTAGATTTTTTATATACTTTCTCAAGTTATATAAAATCATTGCCTTAATGTTGAAAGTCGATTGAATGAAACATTTTCCGTTTATATTCATTTTTAGCATTTTAATTCATACTGACCTTGAGGTACGCCAAGGTCATTTGAAGGTCAAGTTGTTCAAAATTCTTTTCTTACATCGAAAATGAAGACAAAAACCTTAATCCAAATCTACGAGAGCCCAAATTAAAGATCTTTCAATTATCTATTGCTTTTCACAAAAATATTATTATCTAAAATTATTTTCTTGTTTTTTAGCTTTGGTAATTTTGGACGCTCGTGGCTCTGTCCCTGTATTCAAATTGGCCCTGCAAACGTATGGGGGAATTTTCTTTCATCCCCATTTACATCACAGAGTAGGTGCCATCCATTCCTGCATTAACGTGATAAAAAAGCATTTTTGACACTTCCTGATTGGAGTATTATGTATAACCCGACTTGTAAAGCATAAATTAGGCTATAGCTTTCACTAAACTACACACATATATATATATATATATATATATATATATATATATATATATATATATATATATATATATATATATATATATATATATATATTTATATTATAGTTTATAATAATCAGCAGATATTTTTATGCTCAAAAGCGATAAGATTTGTATATAACTAAATTTTAAATAAATTGCAATCGCTAAGCATCCTCGTTACCGCGGCAACTAATAAACAGCATAAAGCTGTCAATTCTGAGGTACCTTGTTTAATGACGTTCGGGATAATTTGCTTGTGGAAAATTTTAATAGAAGAGCTATTACCGATAAAGGTCGTTGCAGGTTTAATGGGTTAATAATTTTCGTCGACGCGGCGATTGATTAAGTGCTTGAAAAAGAGGGAGTGCCACCAAATTAAAAATAAAAAATGTTGTTCTCATCTTATAGGCGTGAAAAAAATAATAATCGGACGGTGGTGTTTTATACGCGTATAATCATATCTTTATTTGGGCTCAGCTTAAGAGTGACATTATAAATCTACTTAAAATGAGTTAAAGAAGATTTCTTGATGTAGATATCCTGTAATCTCGTTAAAAAATGAGTTTAATTTTCGATTCGGGGAAATGTACATTACCCTAAAAGCTAGTAAACCTTTGATGTAAGAGTCTGCGTGTAAAACTGAGATTTTCGTAAGACCGTATTAACGATAGACAAACTCAAAAACATTGGTCTAGCAAGCATTATTCGGTCACTATCCAACCTCCCGTATTTTTGAAAATTAATGTTTTTAAACTTGAAGATGCAAGGTTGGCATTTAGATAAGTTTTGGTTTGAATGCAATACCTGCCAGGCAAGTTTTAAAGGTGAGGAATATGAGAGTAAAAATAAAGTTTATATATTTTATATATTTTGGCAGCCGAAAGTACTGCCAGACCACGAAAAATTATGTTGTGGGGGTGCAAGAGAAATAGCTTTATACAGGTCTGTAACAGGCTTTTTTTACTTTTACGTCTGTTTTATTTAAATTAGGAATTTTGTATAAAATTGTAAATATGCATCTCGCCATCTATAGACATCGCTTTCAACTTGTGATTTCGCCAGGTTTCTATATTGGTATATATTTTCGATTTTTAGGTATCTCTAAATTACTTTCTTCATTCTGTTGTATTTAATCTCTTGAAATATGCATTATAGTAAGTCGAATTTGCAATCTGTAAGTCAGCCATTGCCATTTGAAATTGGTCGGACTAGTAAATTAGTCCAGAATTGTTAAAAAGTATAATCAGTGATTATTTGTGTGATTTAACTTTTATTTTGATTAAACTAGATTTAAATCAGACATCAACATTCTATATTTTTTGTTATAATAATCGAGTTCAATAAAGTAAACTATTTCCATATTACATGTGCCATAACCTCATAAAAAATTTCTCAGAAAAATGAACCCTGTTTTTTCTTTTTGACACAGGAGCCAGCTTTTTCGACTATAAAACAGGTTTTTGAATCATATGCCAATTTTTCCAATCATGAAACATCTGTTTTAACCAGAAAATAGTTTTTCAACCATGAAACAGCTTTTTGAGCTTACCAGGAGTTTTTATATCATATGTTGGTCTATACAAAATGTATTCCTGCAATTCACAATGGGATATTAAACATCCGAGGGCAGTCCAAGTAGTTAATTAGCCCGAGACCACTTTTAGTGACTGCTACTTGTTAGCATGTATTCACAACCAGAAAAGTAGCTGTATTGTTTAAGTTTATAACTGAAAGAGACAGATTTGCTTTATTATTTATAGCTACAGTTAACATATCTATGACAATTTTGCTTTATTTCTGCTCAATTATTTCATCGTGATATGTTCATGGCCTCGTATCTTTCAGTTTGACTCCAGCTTAATTAGTTTTTTTGTGCGTTCAATTACAATATTGAGGTACTCGAGACTGGCTAATTAAGTAAAGACTAAAAATTATTTCAGCCTATTTAATTTATTTAATTAGGAGGTAAATGTCTAAAAAAAAACTCTATATCCTGACTTTTCACATAGCAGTTTGATATTATTGTATTTATACTTTGAGAATCTTTATTACTATTGTTTTTGTCTTATAATTAATTAACTCTGTGTTTATTTTAGCCAGATTTAAGCCAATTTATTTAATGTTAAAGAACTAAGCATTCAGTGATCTCAGACCCTAAATATTGTCTATTTATATTATCGCTATCTTTAATTATGGGTTGATTAATTTTTTTCGTAAGTAATTATTTTATTTAATGAACCTTTTTTTTATACCTTTTACTCGAGCTCAATAGCTAAAGCAAATGACTACTCTATAGTAACGATTTGTATAATTTTGCTAATTAGTTTTGAAATTTCCTTCTTTATTAACTTAAAAATCACCTTTGATAATTTTCCTGTTTTTTTTGAATATATAGTGGGTTTAAAATTTTGAATTTAAATATTTCTTGATCCATTAGCGGTAGTCAATTAATTCGCTTGCTCGTTATATTTTGTATAAACACTATCTTAGGCACTACCTTTATTATAGTGTCCACCCTACGGGTTTGAATCGTAACTTCTGTCCATCCTAAGGGGTTGAACTTATAACTGCTGCCCACCCTACAGGCATCCGTCCTTCTGATTTTATTATACTGGTTACTCCACCTTACCAGTGAGTTAGCACTGGTGCCATAGATATTGCAGACCTTCAAGAGCCGCTATTATTGAAGACTATTCAACCTGGCTTTACACCGGCAATTTCATTACTTTATTTAATATTTTTAAATTGTAATTTAGCCCCTTTAATTTAAGTTGCTTTTTTTATAAGGAGTTACACGAGAGAAAAAATATATGATCATAGTATAGACAAATTTACTTTATGCTTTAATGCCATTAAGCCATAGGTTGCCTCGCTTAAGGGATGTGGTTAAAAAAAAAATCATTGTTCCTTCTTTTATGTAGTGAATTGGTTAGTTAATATTCATTAGTATTTTTTTTTAATTTAGTGTGCACCTCTGGAGTTTATCTTTTCTATATTTTGATGTTCATATAAGACTACAACTCTTCATTTTAACTTTAAATGAAGATTTTTATTATAACAAACTACTACCGAGCTGTTGTTGACCTAGATGCTACTTGCAATTGAATTTGTTTTTGGTTGTTGATGGCTAATTTTAGAGAGTGAAATCGAAAGCTAGATTTTAACAACATCGTGGAAGGTTTCTGCATTAAACCTAACTCCGATGCAGTAGCGCCTGGAATAACCCACCCTTACTCTCCGACATAGTTATTAGCTCAGCATTTTTGCTCGCTGGTACTGCTACTAACCTTCAACTCTACTCTAACCATTCTTGAATTTAATTAACTTTTTCCCTCACCTCAATGTAAGGTATTGCACCACTCCTTAAAAACTAGTGTAACAGAATTACTTTGATTTTATTGCATTATTGATAAATTGCATGAGATAATTAACTATATCTGGTCTATTTACGCTGAGGCTAATAAAGTGAGTGCTGTTACGCATAGATACAAGAATACACGTAATTTTCATTGACTTTCTTTTTTCAAATCCCCGTGAGTCTCGAGTGCGGATGAAGCCGCGACGGCTAAATTCTAGTATTCCCATATTCTTAAACTCTCATGAAATAAACAAAAAAGTTATATTAACAATGATATTGATTTTAAACAATTTCTCACGTTATCAACATTTGAAATATGTTTTCAGCATTAACTACTCATATTTAACACCGCTAAATTACTAGTTATACGACTCAACTCCATTATTAGCGATAATTTCATTCAGTTGTAATTGCCTCTGTTTGTCTATGTAACAGCTCTCCCATGACACGCCCTTTCGATTATTACAATAGAGAATTTCCAGAGTTACGTGTCACATATTATTGAGTTTTAGAACTACTGGGGTGAATCATTAAACTTCATTTTTGAAGTATAAATTAATGAATAAATATTAATTTATCCTTTATATATTGCAAAATTTAGTCAGAGAATATCCAAAATAATGAACAAGCTATCCCTAAAAAAAACATTTATAAGATCGCTTGGATTTCTGTGTGGTTGACTGAAGTTTTAATAAATTGATATTAACGGGATTTACTAGTATGCCATGAGCGTGCGTTCTTTTATAGGACTTGTTGAATGACATTAAAATAATTATATGAATATTTATATACGTATATATATATATATATATATATATATATATATATATATATATATATATATATATATATATATGTTATGTCGGATATTCTTACGGATGTGACGTGTAATCGAAGATTTTCGAGCATCCCGTGTTTATGCTGAGCCCCTCTCAGGACTGTAAGGCAGCTGACGTTTCGATGAAATCTCATTCACCATTTTCAAAGCTCATTGTATGGCGTCCACGAGCGAACTGACACCTGCGACTTGGGTGCTATCGGTCCCGTGTGTACGTCGGACGCGTTCTTTTTCCAAATGGTTCTGGCCAATCAGGTTGCGAGATCTGCTGCGCGTGATCGGGCGTGTTGCCAGTGTTTGGGATTACGTTACCGAATTGTAATCTGTTTCGTTACTAAGTGGTACCGGTTGATGTTTTGTAAGCAGATTTTTCCAAGTATTAGGCACTGGCTGGCTGTCATCTTTGCTACTTAAGTTGTTGGGCCTCTTTGCAAGTTCAGTGGTTTCCCTTTAACTCTTGTGGACAGGTTTTCACATCTCGATAACATTTTTGTTTCTAAGAAATTTATCTTATGTCCTGGATTTAACCAGTGTTGGGCCAGAGCAGAAGAAGTTGTTTTTTGCTTGACAGCGTTTATATGTTCGTCTCTTCTGGCGCTTATTTTACGGTTGGTTTGGCACATCACCACCCCATCCAATTATTTGCAGTAATGAAATCACTTTCGATCGCAGCCCCTTGCAGATCAAGAAAATTACTACAAAAGGATGAACATACTGCAAGACGCCCTAACAAAAAACGGTTATACAAAAGAACATATAGACAAGGCTCTAAACAACAAACGCTTGGGCCAAAGAAATCGCGAAAACCAAGAGAATAGCTCCAAAGCTTTTATTCCTTATATAAGACGCACCACAAACAAGATCGCAAAAATTCTCAGAAGACACAACATTGAAACCATTTTTACCACAGACCGTAAAGTAAAAGATCTATTGCCAATACCTAAAGAAAGAATCCCTCTAGAAAACCAGGGAGTGTACGAAATTACATGCGGAGAATGCAGCTCATCTTACGTAGGCCAAACCAACCGTAAAATAAACGCCAGAAGAGACGAACATATAAACGCTGGTTAAATACAGGAACAAAAATGCTATCGAGATGTGAAAACCTGTCCACAAGAGTTATAAGGGAAGCCATTAAAATTACAAAGAGGCCCAACAACTTAAATAGCAAAGATGATAGCCGGCAAGTGCCTAATACTTGGAAAAATCTGCTTACAAAACATCAACCAGTACCACTTAATAACGAAAGATTACAACTCGGCAACGCAACCCCAAATACTGGAAACACGACCGATGACGCGCAGCAGGTCTCGCCACCTGATTGGCCAAAACCATTCGGAAAACACACGCGTCCCACGTACACATGGAAGCGACATCACCCGAGTAGCCAGGCGTCAGTTCGCCATACAGTGAGCTTTAAAAATGGTGAATGAGATTCCACCGAAACGTTAGCTGCCTTACAGCTCTGAGAGGGACTCAGCACATACACGGGATGACCGAAAACCTTCCATTACACACGCACACGCACACACACCTACACACACACACACAAATATATATATATATATATATATATATATATATATATATATATATATATATATATACAATAATGTATCTGTGACTGTTATTCATTAAAGGGATCATCGTTCTGACGCCCACTGGTGACCATCATAGAAACCTGAAAACTGAAATTGAAAATTTCTAGTGATTTTTTAGGACCGCTTCTACTATAGATATTTTTTTGGTAGTCGTGCTATAGGATTTTTGTGGTTTTGAATAAACACATAAATGAATAGAAGTGATGATACTTGAACTTCGATATCTAGACCGTCACGCTCTCTTATTTGAACACCCGGAATATTTGCTATTGGATTAGGAAAAGTGAACTAATTCTTACTCTCTATTACATATATGTTTTTAAAGACATATATACCAATTCACATTTTATACAGAATGTCTAAATGATTTGGAAAAAAGCACATCGGTAACGGAAACCATTTAGCGACTGGACCAACAGTTTAAAGTAGATTCCGAATCAATATCATGTCGTCTTTCCAGGCGGTCACGCATCCAAGTACTAACCGAACCCGGTGGGTGTTCTCTTCGGTGATCCAACGTGAAACGGCCTAACCACCGAAGTGAATCGTCGCCCATATATCTGAATTATGGAAATGCTTCCTTGAAACAACATATTTTTCCTATATAGCGGAATGAACTGACTCTGCAACCTACTCACTTAAGAACTCAAATTTTGCGTCTGTAACAAGAATATCCAATTGCAAATAACCCTTCATAAAATTATCGATTGAGTTTTTGCGTTTACATCGTAATTAAAACATGTTGGTTAACAGAGCTGAACTGTTTAAGCATTTGTAACATATTTCAAGCTACTAACGTAATGAAATTAAGAACAGATGCAACACAGCATAGATGCATTCTAGTTTCATTTTTGTATTACATGTCAATATAAGACGTTTACTATATCTAGCGTGAGCTGTAATTCTGGTGGAGTTGAAATTTCAGGAACAAATAATCTTCTGGTTCTACTGTAGACACAGCACGGTGGATGTAATTTATGAATTTTTTTTATTCGTCTTGACAGCTCCAGCTTTGCATCAGGCGCGGATTCAGGAATTTGGTTAAATAGACTCCCCTCCTGTCGACAGTTCGCTTTTGCTTGTTATACTGTGCGGTGCCCCCCCCCCTCCAAGAGTTTCAAAAACAGAAACTGGCACTCCGCCCTCAATCGACAATTCGCTTTCGCTTGCCTTTGTAAAATATTGTCGCCCCCACCAAAAGTGGGGGCGACAATCAGTTCTTACATGATTAAGTAAAGTTAAACCGGAACATCTTCTCCAGTATATCATTTCGGTTGAAAGAAGTTTTTCTGAAATATTTTTATCTGTGACCTACATTTCTGACCCATACGTCAATACTGGCTAAATCATAGCCTGATATATCCTTCCTTTTGTTTTTACTCCATAAGATTGGATGTAGTGCTTTAATCATATTTTTTCCTTTTCCTGTTTTCTATAATATATCTTTATCACCTTTTCCGTCTTCATCCATGGTAACTTCTAGGTATTCGTATTGTCTAACTTTTTTTATTATTCTGCTTTCTGTTTCGATATCTTGTCCTGTGCTTCCTATAGTCATGTATTGTGTCTTTTATCTGTTTATCTCTAAACCCCATTTAGTAAATTCTTCTGTGAGTTTATTTATCATGTAAATCATGTCTTGCTGGTCTTCCGCAACAACAACCTGATCATTTGCAAAGAAAATTATATACAAGTGAGTGTTCTCTATCCATATCCCCATGGGGTTACATTTTTTTATTTACTGTTTTAAAGCGCTGCAGAGATAAATTTTAAACAGGATTGGAGAGAGGCAGGAGCCCTGTTTAACCCCTTTTGTTTGTGGGAAAGCCCCAGAAGTTAAATTTCCGACGTTAACAACCACTGGGTTCTCTCTATACAGTATTTTTACTGCGTTTATATATACACTATTTAGGCCTGCTCCTTTCATTGCGATCCATAATTTCTGCAAAGGGACGGAGTCTAATGCGTTACGAAGATCTATAAAAGTAATGTGAAGCTCCATTCCTTTTGCTAGTCTATTTTCTGTCAGTTGTTTTATTGTTAATATACTATCCACGCAAGATCGCCCAGATCGACACCCGCGTTGTTCTTCCATTTCCGTAGCTTTTTCTTCTATTCGGGCTGTCAGACTATTTCTTATAATATTTTTAACGTTCTGAGATACTTGCAGTAGTGATTCCAAGAATACACCCAGTATTTTTTCATATGCCAAAATTTTGTGGAATGATACCAGATGGTCTGCAGGCTATAATCAGTTTACTCCCATCTTAAAAACGTAAAGATAAATATGTTTTTTCAAGTAATTATCCTAATTATCCGAACAGATGAAAACTTGTCTTTTAAATTATATACATATGTAATACAGAGTTAATTATTCAATTTCATGACTCTGTCTTCTCTTTTCAAGATTAAACACAATATGGGGTAGTTATCTTCTTGAAGAAAATAAACCATAAAAATAGATTCTGCATGGAGAATGTAAATATTGCAGATAACAACTAGTTTTGATAAAGCTATTGCCATATTTTCATTTCAGAACTCCCAGTACCTACTTCGAAGTAATTAGGAGCTTAAGATATATTATGTGCTCAGTTAATAGATGATCTTACTAATAAGCACGTAACTTATAACTTCCTTAGCAGCTTCTTAACTTTTTAATCAAACTTTGTGTGCGCCCAGTCGTCTCTCGACCTGTTAAAAGTTATTAGATTAAAGATTTTTGGTATATTATTTTTAGTCCAGCGATAAATTTCGTTCCCAATGAAATATTGTAGTATCTAATCCACACAGGAAAAGTAAAACCATAAAGTTATATATATATATATATATATATATATATATATATATATATATATATATATATATATATATATATATATATATATATATATATATATTAGGATAAATGAGGGAGAGTTGCAGCATATTTTTGAAAAATTATTTAAAAAAAAATATTTTATTAACTCCAGTATTAGCAATAAGTTCACGTAAACAGTTTTTTCTTAAAATACTCAAAAATAAATCTCTAAACTCATATAAAAAAAAATTAAATACGAATCAAAAAACATCTGAAAGAAACTGAAATATTAATAAATAATTAATTGGAGGTAATTAACAAAAAATAATAATAATTTAAAGCAATTAACTCTTTTAACTGACAACTCAAGATAGATAAAGAACTATAAACGTACAATAAAAGACCAGCCTGACTCCAGGTGATCACCGATTATTAGATTAATATTTGATAAAACAAACTATATGATGACCTCACATGCTTAGCTTATTAACCTTAATTACTATTAAATAAAACAGCCTAACCTGGCAAAAATTAAACCAATTTTAATTAAGCTCCATTGCCAGAACAACACAATAAATATACTCAAAATATAATCACAATAGTTACCACAATACTATGTGACAAGCCAAGACACACATTTTGGCATTAACTTTTAATGAGATAAAAATAAATGAACTTCAACTGCTAAAATCTAGAATTTTATCTTAATTTGGCCAGTCTCAAGTGTCCAAAAATTGTTATAGAACACAAAAAAAATAAACTCAAGTCAAACTGAAAGTCATCGAGGCAATAGACATATCAGATTCTATTTTATTCTACTTCACTAATTTAAAGCCCAGAATGAGGCCAAGAAATTGAATATATTTCAAAAATACCTGTAAAATATATAATAAGATTCATTTTCCTCCAAATTAGGGCCATCGTGATACATCCAGACAGCAAATACGTAACAAAATGTAGTAAATTTACAATCAACAGCAAAGTTACATTCAAAAAAATTATGTCTTTACTAATATAACAGACATAGGTAAGTATCTGCAGGGTACCGCTATTATATATTATTATTCTCAGAGAAGTAAGGTCCAATTATTTCCTTATATTTTATTCCTAACTTTTTAGAATACTATATTCTAGATCGCAATTGAAAGATGATTTTTATTCGACTAGAAACTCTCATATCTAATTACTGACTATTTCATTTTTTCAGAAGGTGGTTTCATCGGAAAAAAATAGTATTTAAAAAAAGTTGGTTCTGTAAATAATTTTCTCCATTTCATATCAAAAACTAAATTATTTTTGCATCGTCAATTCGTTCCTGTGTGTGGATAAATTTCGGTTAATATGATCTAAATTAAATGTGACTTCCTTGTATTGTCAATTGCTAATGCTTTTTTCTTGAGAGTCACTTTGGAGGAACGTCGAACAGGATTTATAGTCGGGGAGCGCAGTAGGTGTTCGTAACCTATGAAGAGATATTGCGCCACCAAAGTTTTTTCTACGTATTTTGATCCCCAAATTATGAATAACGAGGAAAGATTCCCGAAAAATGATTCGGTAACTTGTTATAAACAAAAAAAATTATTAACAATTAAATAAATTATTATTTGTAAAATAAAAAATATTTTCGTGTTCCTCGCCCGATTCTAAGCAAAAAGTGTGCGTCCGATGAATAGTTTTTGAGTTAAAAATCGTTAAAAAATTTGAAATATGACATTTTTTTCATGTTTATTTAATTGTTAACAATATTTTTGTTTATCAAATTACCTATCGGGAATTTTTCGGGAATCCACCCTCGATATTTGTTTTCAGGGGGTCAAAATACATATAAAAAGCTTTGGTGAAGCCATTCCTTTTTATCGGCTATGAAAACTGACTAAGCTCCCGGACTATTAAAGAATCATTTTCTTCTTAATTAAGCAAAGTTTTTCTTCTTATTATTTAACACACCTTCCTTTCTCATGAATTTGGAAGTAATTTCCCTAACAGCTTTACTGTTACATACAAGCATGTAACATTTTCTCCCAAACTATAACATTCTTCAAGAAATATTTTTTGCTGGACTATAAGCATTTAAAAATTATTTTTAATTCTCTACAGTATATAATATGAAGCAAATTTTACGAACAGGAAATTGACAAAAAGATCTTTGCGAAAAACAAAGCTAAAAAAATAGTAAGAAGACATTTTGAAGGAAATCTTTTACGTAGGTTTATAACCGGAAATATTAACGTAAATTTTTAGCCCAAACATGTTTTATCAATAATATTTCTTTACTGCTTGAAAAACAAATGTAATTTATGAAAACCCCCTATATGAAATATATACAATTTTATGATTTTGACTCTTTAAAGTCAAATGCGAATTTATACTAAGAGAGATTTTTTTAAATAATCAACCAAATAAAAAAGTTTTCCTTACTGGAACTCAAATTGTGGACATACTGAAAGTTAATGTAATTAATTAATTTACGGTAAACATTGAAGCTGGAATTTTAAATTATTGTGACTACCAGTTAATAAATATTTTACAAATAAAGACTAAAATTAAAGGCATTAAAAATCTATCCATTGAATTTCCATTGAACATGCCACAAAAGCGTGCATCTGGATAATAAAAGTGTTTAGAGGTGAAATTTGAATATTTTGTGAGGCTGTTATATTTTGTTCTTGAAGGTTTCTATAATCCTTTTAACAGTTGGTGTTGTTGTTTTCTCTTTCCACGGATATCGGATCGCGAATGTATCTCATGTTCTTGAAATAACTCTATCACATTCTCTATAAATAATAAATAACTTTAAATAATCTTCGTGTCTGTAATTTAATGGTCCTGGTATGATTATTATTAATGAATGTCAAATGGCAAGAAACAGTGAGAATTCTGTTGGGTTCGATTGTTTTATTTTCGCCACGCCTCGCCGTCATGGCCAACTAATAACAAAACTTAAAAGCCCTATAGCATTTTTACAATAGAAAAATGTCGAATTGCCAATATTTGGAAAACTATAAATTTGTGAAATAGGTAACCTTATACACAGTTACCTTTATTTTTAATGCTGAATATGAAAAAATTATAAAAATAAGTGCTTTCTATTTGAAAAAATTGACTTTTGATGATTTGTTCAGTACAAATTTTATCTCTTTTTTGACCACTCTGTACTAATAATTTTCAAAATATCATAAAAAGACTACGAAAGTCGATCTTCGTCTATAAGAAGACTAACCCAAATTAAATAATAAAGACTTTCTTATAGGAAAAATTTATATTTAAGTTTTGGTCCGCAAACGTCATTTTTGACATAAAAATTTAAAGATGTCCAAAATGGTGAGACCTAAGTATAGAACATTATATATGAAATGTGTCTAGAACTTTACGTAGAAATCGAAAATGCAATAATATATAGGGTGTTCTATTTAAAATAAACAAGTTGACATCTACTTTCTGTATAATCAGAAGTGCCGCCATCTTGAAAATATTTTAACCAGCTGTCTCCCATGTATGTTAGTATACTCTCAAATGTTCAGATTTTTTCTAATTATAGTTTCCCCACAATCGATTGATAAATTTCCTGAAGAATCACCCTGTATATAAAAATTAAAATACTTATAATTTATGGGTTTTCATTCCTTTATTCTTTTATTTGCATATAACTAATGGCTCACTCTCAAATAAACTTATGACTAACTCAAATAAAACCAATTTTAACTTTAATTAGATTTTCACATAACACAGTTCCATATATGTAATTAAATTTTCTTCCGAAATAAACCATTAACACAATTTCCTGAAAATCTGGAAATATTCAATAAGATAGCTGGGGAAAAGAAATCTAAAAACATTACATTTTACAATTAATATGCTCCCATATGTAGGAACAGCTCAAAAAAGCTGATCACAACACAATTAAAAAAAAAGAAGTCGATTAAAAATAGTAAGGCAAAACTTAACACACAATTGTTTCTATTGTGACAGAATTTAATCAAAGACTCTTGCAAATGATATATTGTGGTAGCGTTAATCATTTTATCTATCTATCATTTTTTGCCCCATATTATTTAGTAGCTATTTTGATAACCTATAATTAAATTTCACAGTAATAAAGGCACTCTGGAAGTCTGGTAGTGCATCTTCTCTCTTGCAGCTTTAGTACCAAACAACTACCACAACTCAGAACTTCAGGACTCAGAAAAGGCTGCTAATTAGTTGGTCAGAAGACATCTCTTGTTTTGTGGGCCTCGCAACAGCGCGCCCGCAAGTTAATACGCGTAAAGGTTTTAATTAAATTGAATTAAACAAGTTTCTCAAAACACTTAAATCTACTTAACAAAAATAAATAGAAAAACGAACTATTTACAATGATAAAACTAATTACAATTACAAAAAAACTAGCATAATTGCTCTTCTTGGCTATTCTTTTAACCAAAAACGTAAAACCCAATTTTGAAAAAACACGTATAAATAGCTTAATAAAATATTAAACAAAAAAGAAATAAAACGCGAAAACAACTATTTATATTACTTAATTAAACCGTGTGTAAATCACGAAATGCCCGACTAAAGTAACCCATGATATTCCTTTACTTCCCAAATTAAATCAAACAAAGAAAACCTTCTTTCCCGATGATTATACCCGTGACGTAATTATTCAACGGCACTGGTACTCACGGTACCCTTCTAACGACATTCAAACTATGACTGAAATTTACTAATTCTTAAAAGAATGTCTTCGAATCTTACACCCCCTCGACACCCCTCTGTTTCCCGCTTGAACCCTTATTACCCGATGGAACCCTGTAAACGTCAATTTTTTTCCCTTAAAGTTCGAAGGTTTCGATCGTTACATGCTGAGGGCGTTAGCTATTTTATACCGGATGCTTGATTCCCGAATTGGCCTCTGAGCGCCTTAATCCTAATTTTTATATAAAAGAATAGTAAAACCAACTAACCTACGTCTTCCTATAACGAAAAGAATATATGTTAAAGACTGTAAAAAAAAACCGTTCACTTTGCTGGACTGTTTTGGCAATAAACATCTTAACTCGTTATTTCTTGTGAATAGAAAAATCAATTATTAATTAATATTCTTTTTACAAAAGGTCAAACGATATATTTCTATTATAGTGAATGTATTTGATCATTCTTTTGTTTCCTAATAATGGGAAAATCGTTCAATATTCTAACACATTTTAACGGTTTATGCATATACCATATGTTATATACCTCCCTTATCTCTCGGTTTATTTACATAACCAGGGCAGGATTACTTAGACAGATTTATAGGCAATTCTAAGAGAGGGTCTTATTACGTCTTCATAAATTAACTGACTTTATGTATTTTTTAAGAAAACCTTTAAACGACAAAGATAATAAAAGTTAAGTTCGATAACTGATTTATTTTTCCTTTAAACTTTCTCGAATAGTGATAAAAAAAATATAACTACCCTATTCCCACGAGAAATCTATTCACAGAGTGATTATTTAATTATTCATTTTAACGGAATATAGTTCACATTGGACAGTGTAAAATAGTTAACATTTGTTCCGTTACAATGTGATAAGGAGTCCAGTTTTAGTAAGTTTTGAAAAGCGCAATCTGGTATATTATTGACGTTGTTTTGACTGTTTGCATTCAATTTATTAGTGCCAGTCAATAGAAAAAGCCATGAGTTCAGTTCTCGGAAAAAATATTCCCTTTAATAGCCTGAAAAGTCAAGTAATATTTTTGTTTATTTTGAAACCTAACATTCGGTACGAATTTCTTCATAATTTTCCAAATTATGATACCCTGTTTCTTAATAAAATCCAGAACAATATACCTCCCAATTAACTTAAAATTATAAATAGGTCTTTCTAAAGGCTTCTTTTTGTTGAAGAGTTTAATTCTGCGCTTACTTCATTATTAACGGCTCTTATCAAAATGTATTTTATGTGGTAAATATTTATTTATGTAAAGAAAATTTTATGGCTTGAATTGTAAAATTGAATAAGTACTCGTGAGGATTAGAAAATTAATCAAATTAGACTTCTACAGTGTATTTACTGGAAGACGCTCAACACGTTGTTAACATTACATAATATAAAATAGAGTTCCCCAACTGCGTCTCTCTATATATCAAGACTAATCTTGAAAACAGCTTAATAAATTTTATTCTGGTTTTCACCAATAAATAGACCATTTTCCGAGAAAACGTTACTGTATAAGAAATATATATATAACGTAACTATTCATGCAATAATAGAGTGTTAAAGTCGAATGGAAATCCTTAAATGAAAGTTTCAAAGTCTTCTAGACAAAAACAACAAATAAATACGTATTTTCCTCCTATTCTATTTTATCTACATTATTAATTTTTAAGCTGAATTTTAAAAAAAGAATAGTCTGAAAGGTATCGTCATTAAAACAGGACTCGTTCACTCGAACTCGCTGCAAAAAGTTCATTCGTTGAACTCGTAGAAAGCCGAAAGCGCGATGTGATCATGAGATGGAGTTTTTGGTCTAAAGTCAACGAACATGGCACCAATCTTGCTGATAATTTTTTCATTTCCCTGATACCAATTTGCTTATAACTTCCCTAATAAGGACTTTAGGCTAAAACAAAATTTTTCGTTGACATCTAGGCTAGGTGGCCTTTGGTTTTGTCCAATAGTAAGATTTTGGAACAACTCCCGTATATGTCGTTAAAGCGGCATTGTCAGACTATTTGAAATTTATAAGAACGGGAAAGTTAGAAAATAAATTTGCTTTTTGTAATATGTGTAATGCCGAATCATTCGCTAACGATAGCACAAAAGTATTGTTTCAGCAGAGACTCCCGGAAAAAATAAAAGCTAATACAATCCTAGAAAATGACGGAGTGAAGAAAGCCTGGGAAAAACTGAAAAGAAATATACAAGAGAGCGCCAGGGAGGCGATCGGAACACGAACAGTTAGCACGAACAAGCGAAGCAATACAAAACCATGGTTCACAGAAGAGGTGAAAATACTAGCAAAAGAAAAACGACAAGTATTAACAAAATACCGACAGCACAAAACAGCAAACCATTTCGAAGAGTACAAAACGGTGAGAAACAGAATCAACAGTCAAATAGCTCAACTAAAGAAAGAATACTGGGAAAAATATTTAAAAGACATGGAACACGACCTATATGGAGGACAAAAGAAAATATGGAACATGCTGACGAACAGAAAAAAAAAACAATCAATGAATACGTTCAACTAAGTCCAATCGACAGCCAACAATGGGTCAGCCATTTTAAGGACTTACTCCAGGCACCAGCTACAGAAAACAACGTAGACGAAAACCAACAAGAAAGCGCAGAACTAACAGATGTTAACATCAGTGAAGCAGAGATGTACCTGACAATTAAGAAATTAAAAAACAGAAAATCACCTGGTACCGACCAAATTACGAATGAGATGCTAAAGTACGGAGGCCCCAGCCTTGTCACAGAGCTCACTGTTCTATTTCAAAAAATACTCCACACAACGTCAGTACCCAACGAATAGCAGAAAAGCATCACAATTCCGATCCACAAAAAAGGATCAAAGAAACAACCCGAAAACTACAGGGGAATCAACCTACTGAACAGTTCAGCCAAATTGTTAACCTAAATACTGTCACAACGGATCGTAGATAAGTTAGGGGCGTGCGAAGAACAGCAGGGCTTCCGAAATAACCGCTCTACTATCGACGGTATATTTATTATCAGACAGCTGGTTGATAAATCTGTCGAATACAATAAACCGCTGTTCATTTGTTTTGTAATATAAAATAAATATAATACAGAAAAGAACAAAGATTTTGATGGCAATTAATAACTTCACAACAATAAAAATGACCTTACTTTTCAACATAATTAAAACTTCATTGTTGCCAAAACTACTTTGTTTCCACATTTTTGGTTTGATAGCTCAGTTTCAATCTATCATCCATTTCATTTTATGACGGGACACTAGTATACACTTCGATGTCGCATAGGTACGAAAAGTTTACGGTGTTCCCCAGAGATGGGGTTAGTAGCATCATTTTGATTATGTTATCTTATAATGTCGTGCGAGTCCTAATAGAACTACACAGAAAAATGTAGACTTAGATGCTACATTAGGGGAGTATACTCCTTCATTTGCGACTTTAAAAACATGGATTGTAGACTAAACGTGGTAATAGCACTTAATGTGCTGACAATTCTGAAAGATCAAAATTTACCATAAGTGAAGCAGATTGAAATTGACGTAGGTAATTGTGGTTGCTAAAAGGGTTGAAAGAAATTGTACATCATTTCAAACAGCTCTCAGAATACAAAGACAAAGCACCGATTTGTGACGGCATGACCCGTATGCTGTTAAATTAACTTACAAACTTTATATAGTCGCTATCTAAATATTCTAAGCTTATGTTTTTCCTTTTACGACCTTTTCCTAATCAGTTATTTCTTCTGCAACAGAATTTTTCAATCAAATATTGGAAAATTGAAAAGTAAAAGTCAATAACTATTTTTACTGCGTGTTTTGCAGCCATCAAAATAGATTAAAAATCTTTGTTTAAGGATAAATTTAATATACGAAGTTAGTCTAAAATGGTCTCTGATAAAAAAAATATTCAAGAAATTATCTTCTTGGTCACTAAGTATTGTAAAAGTGACGTAGAAATAGCCACCTGAGGAACATCTCACTGATAGTTTCCGACTCCAAGAACATTCAAATATCAGAAATGACGTTATAGAAAGTATGTCAAAGGATGTCTGGAAAAGGCACCGGCGGACCGACTGATGAATCCACTGCCGGTATCAGGACGAAACATTCGGGATTTTAGTGGTCGTAAGTTTCCAAGCCGTTCAGGGTGACGGTTGCAGCAGTATTTTCAGGAGTAATATATATGAAACAATAACTATTTTATTTACATGATCTGAGAGATATTGGAGTGCACCTCTACCTAAGTTCGTTGTGAGATTAATTATCTTCAACACTAATTGTACGTAATTTATCGTATTCAACAAATTTTAACATTTCAAGTTTTAGGTTGTCCATATCAGTTTCTTTAATACAAGTATTTTGAGTATTTCGTCAATTTCCTGAAAAAAGTCATCAGAACTTCATGTTTGTCATATTCAGGTCATAATAGATATCTTATTAAAAAAATTTGTTAGACCCCAATCACAAAAGAAATAAACATTTTCAATGCCAGTTTTACATTTTGTTGTTCCAGGCAGATACAAAGTCCTTAAATTTAAAGAGAAACCCTAGTTTAGTAACATGTTGTGAGCATCCAAACATGCAAACCTTTTCTTGCCAGTAAAAAATTGGAATATGTAAAAATCTGATCAGGTTTTAAATTTAATTAGTTATTGAAAATATTGAAACATATAATAGTCTCATGTCAATTTTGTAATTTATCCAAAGTACATGACAAGAAGGAGTACTTTATTAACTTGTTATATATATTATGTAATTTACCTAAAAATTAAAGGAATATATAAAATTGTGTCACGCTGTACTTTTAAATGTTGTCTAATAGGAGTTGGGAAGAGATTACCAAATATATAATAAAAAAGTTAACTTGATAAATTATCCCTTGATAAATTTACGGGATTAAAAGTTTCCAGCAAGTTGGGATATTCTGACCAAAGTTTGATAAATTATTTTCTGCGACTAAGTGTGGTGTAACTTTGAAGAGCATTTGTGTTTTTATTCAAATGCCACAAAATGGTTAAACTGCCACATTTCAGGGCAAATAGTATAAGAAGTTCCCAACGTTTTTTGATGTCGTCAATTAAACCAGAAATAATTTAGTTATTTTAGTTAAACCTTAACGCGCATACAAGTTAACAAAAATATGATATGAAGTTGTTGAATTACTGGGAATTCTTGGCTATAGCTCCCTCATTAAGAAATATGAAAACAAATGTCAATACAGGGTTATTTCATGCTACAACATACCAGGGTCTAGACCACTATATCTCAGATTTTCAAAGTAATTTGTTAATGTACTCAAATTAGCATTACTCTAGAGCAATCTATCTGGCAGAGAAGCTTAATGGTGCATTTTAAAGCTTGTTTTAAAGTATCTTGTTGAGATATAATGCATGTAGTATCACCAAAAATGTGTAAAAAATAATTTTGAATTTTTCAAAGTCGATTTTTTAAATATTAAATTTTTTCATAAAATCTTTTTTTTGCGAGTTTCTAGAAAGCAGAGGAGGCTGCGCTAGTTTCGATTAAACTTTATTAAAAAGGTCAAAATGAAACAAAACACCTAAATAATTTGTTAAATTGTTAAAAAGCAAGGTATTTAAAACTTTTATATTTTTATAAAAAAAAGTCTATAAGACACATAAAAAAATTGTTCCAAAAAGATACTCAAGAATTCAACAGTAAATTTTAAAATAACTTAAAAAAACATTTAAAACTTTTGAATTGCTATAAAAGAAATCGGGAAAAACCGTAACAAAATTGTCACAAAACACCCAAAAATTCAAGAATAAAATTTATAATAACTTTAAAAAACAAGACATACAAAACTATTTTGTTTTAAAATATTACTAAAACATTTAATGAAAAAAGTAATAAAATTAAAGAAAAAAAAACTTAATAAAGCAAAACTTTTTAAACTTTTATTAAAAGATCAAGAAGAGACCTAACAAAATTGTTACGTAAAACCCAAAAATTCCACAATAACATTTAAAATAATCCAAAAAACAAGACATTTGGAACTTCTAAAATTGTAGTTAAAGAATTGAGAGAAACCCTAAACATGTTACTAAAAACCTAAAAATTAAACAATGAAATTTACACTCAGTTGAAAAACAAGAAACCTTACAAAAATTTCTACAAAGAAACCCAAAAATTCAACAGTAAAATATAGAACAAATTTAAAATTAGAACATTTATTTTCCTTTAAATTATTGTAAAATAAAAAACACAGAATCAATAGTATACTCTAGAATAACTTCAAAAAGTAAAACATTTATAACTTTTTAAATTTTAGTTAAAAAATTGAGAAAAGAAAACAAACAAAATTGTTACAAGAATAAAACAAAAATTCAACGGTACAATTTAGCCAGTAATTTAAAAAATTTTAAATTTTAATTAGATGAAGAAGGAATCTAACACAATTGTTACAAAAACCCAAAAAATTCAACAGTAAAATTCAAAACAAATTTAAATTTAAAATTTTAATATATTTTTTAACAGTTCTAAAATAAAAAAAAAATAACAGTATAATCTTGAATAATTTAAAAGGGCAAAACTTTTTTAAGTTTTGTTCAAAAATCAAGAAAAATACAAACAAAATTGTTAGAAAAATAAAAAAATTCAACAGTACAATTTAGAATAACTTTATAAAGCGAGAAATCTAAAAAATATTAATTTTACGTTACAAAATGGTGAAGGAATGTAACAAAATTATTACTAAAACCCAAAAATTCAATAGTAAAATTAAAAATAAATTTAAACTTAAAATATATATTATTTTTTTAACTGTTGTAAAATTAAAAAAAAAAACAGAATAATCTAAAATAATTTAAAAAAGCAAAACTTTAGAAAGTTTTGTTAAAAAAATCAAGAAAAAACAAACAAAATTGTTAATAAAATAAAAAAAATCAACAGTATAATTTTGTAAATTAATTTTAAAACTTTTAAATTTTAATTAAAAAATCAAAAAGAAACCAAAACTGTTACACAACCCCGATAATTCCACAGTAACTTTTAAAATAATCTCAAAAATAAGATATTTAAACCTTTTTGAATTGTTGAATAAAGAAGGAACCTTACAAAATTGTTCAAAGAAAATTCAACAATTAAATTTAAAATAATTTTGAAAATAAAACGATTAAAACTTTTTTAAATTTTTATTAAAAATCAAGAAAACGCCTAACAAAATTATTACAAAAAAATCCAAAAATTCAACAGTACTTTTTTAAATAATTTGAAAAACAAGAGATTTCAAATGTTTTCAATTTTTATTAAAAGAACAATTTTTACAAAAAAAACAAAAATTGAACAAAAAAACTTGTAACTACTTTACAAACAAGACAACACATTTCAAAATTGTTACACAGAACCAAAAAACTCAACAGTACAATTTAGAATAACTTTAAAAAACAAGATTTTTTAAACTTTTTTAAATTGTTATTAAAAAATTAAGAAAACACATAAAAAAGTTGTAACAAGAAAATCAAAAAGTCAAGAGTAAAATTTAAAGTATCTTTACAAAAGAAGACATTTAATTAACATAATCACGAACACACCCAAAACATAAAAAAGTTATTTATTTATAATTATATTTATTTACTTGAGTTTTTTATATATTATTTTTTAACGATTAAAATATTTATCAGGCCAAAATTTAGAAAAGCATCTGCTTTTCAAAGAATATAAAATAGCCACGACATTTCAGCAAAATAAGGCTAAACCCCGAAAAATTAAAAACCGCTCCACTTAACTCAAAAACAACCGGATTGATTCCAACTCAGCGAACACACGGTAACCTTTTTGTATCTCTTTACACTTAATTTACACCCTTCCTGAAAATTGGGAACGCACATACGAATAAGCAGACGTATGAAGACCTGTATATAGAGACAAGTACGACGATCCGCATCCTTTGACCAATCAGATTTTACACTGATCAAGCAGCACAAAATTGACCAAAGACAAGTTAAATCTTTTGATGTAGGCTTACAGATATGACAGATATAACGGATATAAACACGCCTTTGACTAATCACTTGTGCCATGAACGGAAACATTTTTATGCACGGTCAAAAAAGCAGATTTTCTCCACTCTTTGATCACAAAGGGACGATATGCTATAATCTCATACCTTCCGCTTCGGCGATCGCACGATTCCCGAATGCTTGAAGCGTATATAGAACATTTTACACCTCATATGTAATGCTGTAGTATACAAAATTAAAATTAGATATAGGATGCGTTAGGGATGTGTATGCAAAGGTGAAAATTTAATATGTTTAGTAGATGGGTGCCGTGTGCAAAAGACATCAAACGGGTGTTTTCGGTTCATTGGAGGGTTGCTGGAGGCTTTAGATGTGTTTATGGAAGCGGTTAACTAGTATGGTATATGTAAATATAAAGATATAACCAATCGATATAGTACGATATACGAAAGTTCATTATATTTAAGTTGCAAAAAAATAAAACCTTCATAAATTCATACCTGTGCTAGGAGTAAGCATAACTAAACCAAGAAACAGGCCAACAACAATAAAAATTTATATAATAACGAGTTAATAATAATAAATATCGCCATTATCTATAAGAGAGTATTGTCAAACGACTCAATCTGACAATACATAATAAAATATTTAAATTCAATTATCTCAGAAACGGCTGCTAGAAGCGACACCTACCAAATATACCTTTTTTGGATAAAAAATGTCAGGGAAAAAGAATTTTAAATTAGAAATTTAATTAACCAAGATACAAAAAAGTTAGGAAGCCTTAGATAAAGGTGAAGAGCTGCTAGTGGTGTCCTCTAAAATGTACATCGACACTGTAATCAGATTTTTATTTTTCATATTGAAAAACCCTAAAGTACCAAATTCAGTGGCTTTTAAGCTATTATTAGGATAAAATTTCTAAAAAAAAATTAAAAAACTATAATTTTCTTGGAAAAAAATACATATTATCATATATAATTATATATAAATGATTCTAGTTAATTTTATATAATCATTTATGAAAATTGGCACGATATAATTTTATTCGATTAAATACAAAAATATATAATTGAACACAGATTTATTTAATTTTATATAATTATATATAACTTTAAATTAAAGTTTACTTTCAAATGATTATATATAATATTATTATATAAAATTATATGTAATTTTATACGAACGAATAAACAAAAGTGGTGATACTTGATCATCGATGTCTAGGTTTCATTGGGCCCTTTGCATCGCACTATAGCTGTAGATCATTCAAGGCCCATCGCCTTTGCGAATCCAAGCAGCCTGGTTAATTAAACTTGCCTAACTGCTTCTGAAAACCACATTGTCCGAAATATCTCTATTTCAGTCCGTTGAGTGCTGACAACTCTCTGAGGTCATGGTCAACGGTTTAATCCTCCTCCAGATACTACCTGCCCGTAGGGTCGTTCACGACATCGATCTTATAAAGATGGCCCCACAGATGACAGTGTCATATCCAAAGTCCCACCACAATTCGTAACTCTTTCCTTCCTAAGGAGAGAGAGAGACCTCAACTTTGTCAGATGACCCGGTTCCTCATTCCCGCGTTTTGAAACCTTTTAATGTTCATTCTGAAATTCATAGATCTGCTTGATTTTGTTACATTCAACTACCTTTGGTTCCCCTAATTTTTACATAAAGGCATTGTATCTTCTTTTCTTGTGTGTTCTTCGAAGCTTATCTCTTTTTTATATTTGTTGGCTTAAAAAAACAGGAAGATCGTTGGTGCGACACTTTACTTAAACTGCGGAATTCGTGGTTGGTTTGGTTGCCGATGTCGAATAATGCGTCCTCTATCCTTGAAGTAGCACGTGTCATGTACCGAGTTTTGATATATTCCTTTTTTAATTTACTGTCGTTCCATCACATGGTGGTTTTATACAACATTGTTGGTTTATGTTGCTCTTATGTTATTCAGTGAGTCATCGAGATGTCGACACTGTGTCTTATTTACTATTTTTAATTTGTGAAATATGTTTATAGGACACAGATAGGAGATGATGGTTTGTTCCGAACACAATGGCCTAATAAGTCCCATACTAGGACGAAACAGCGCTGCCGTCATTTTTCGGATTCGGAGCTTTTCCATTATCTTGGAGATCTCAGCACTTTTTAACATGAGAGTAATATTTACCAACGGTCTTTATGTTCGCATGGCCGAAAATTTCTTCCTATTTTATTTTAAAATTACACAGACGAAAACCTATCTCTTATATATATATATATATATATATATATATATATATATATATATATATATATATAGAATGAAATATTGGCTAAGCGGAAGTGAAAAATTTGTCAATCTACATGATTCTCTTGTTAAAAAGTGCGGAGCACTCCAAAATATGAAAAAACTCCGGGTCCAACAGATGGCGACAGCGCTGTTTCGTCCTAATATGGGACTCGTCACGCCACCGCATTCGGTACAAACCATCATCTCGCCTTTGCATCCTATAAAGCTGAGTTTAAAATCAAAAAACAGCAAACAATACGACAAAGGCGACATCTCGATGGTCCACTTGATAACACAAGAACCACACAGATTAACAAAGTTTGTAAAAAAACCGCCATATGGTGGCGCGACGGTGAATTAAAACAGAAATATGTAAAATCGAGTACACGAAACGCGCTGCCCAAAGGATAGGGGTCGCATTTTTCGGTACTGGCAACCAAGCCTACTACTATAGTTATATAGTATATAATTCGTGTTTTACACCTTATTTTGGGAAGAAAATATAATATTCTTATAATATATCATTTGTTTACCTACTTTTACCCCTTAATTTCTACGTTATTCGCTTTTGAGCTCAGTTATACTTTAAGAATTTTCGTATATTTAAAATACTAAAAGAAGTTGCTCGAAATATAGGGCAAGTAAATTGTCCTATTTCCACTTCTCTACACCCTGACATCGTATTATCTGCCCTACATCCAAATGCACGTCCATCCACTATCGACAGTGTCATTTGTAACTGCGAGTGCTCACAATAATAAATAGAGCTAAAGATATAACGTCGCTTTATCGGATTCTATTTTATTATCTTTGATGGCTTCGTTTTAGAATTTAAAAAATGTCAATAACTATTTTCGTTGTAAAAGGTATTAAAGAAGAGGCGATGAAAGAATTGATTTCTCTTTAAATTTTATAATTAATTTTTTTCGACCAATTTGAAACTTGTTACAGCACTGAATACAAAGAAATTCATAAAACGCGTTGGAGCGTATTTGAATCTCACACCTGTTTGAGCTTGTCTACTTGGTCTGTCCAAGATTCGAGCCTCTAAATTACTTCACGTTATGCATCAGTTACTTGATATTCGTGAAGTCTCTCAGACAGACATAGTTCTCATTATATATATATATATATATATATATATATATATATATATATATATATATATATATATATATATATATATATGTTCTTTTCTACTGTTTTAAAGCGCTGCAGATAAATTTTAAGCATGGTTGGAGAGAGGCAGGAGCCCTGTTTAACCCCTTTTGTTTGTGAGAAAGCCTCAAAAGTTTGATTTCCGACCTTAACAATCTCTTGGTTTCATCTATATGTTGTTTTTACGGCGTTTATATATATACACTGTTTATACCTGCTTCTTTCATTGCGCTCCATAAATTCTGCAAAGGGACGGAGTCGAATGCCTTACGAAAATCTATGAAAGCAGCGTGAAGCTCCATTCCCAAAAAAAATTTCTTTAAGAAAAAATATAATTTTTGGTCAAAGAATAAAAAGAGGAACACAAATATATATATATATATATATATATATATATATATATATATATATATATATATATATAGTTTTCATTAAAATAATTTCTTTATATATTTACTTCCATTTTGTAATTTAACTTTTCTATAAAAATTATACCATAATTATTTTTGTAAGTCCTCAAAAAGACAAGTTTTGTGATTTTTTAAACAAAAGAAATATTTTGACTCATTATAATATAATCAATACAAGTTTGAAAATAAGTTGAAGATGGTACAAAAAATACATGTTGGACGAATTATTTATACAACTTTCTTCTTCTTTCTCAGCCCATTGACGTCCACTCCTGGACATAAGCCTCTCCGATGGTCCTCCACTGGGATCTGTCTCTCGCCCTCTAGAACCAGTCTTTTCCAGCAAACCGTCTTATATCATCTACCCATCTGCGTTGTGGCCTGCCACGATTTCGGTTCGTTTCTCGCAGTCGCTATTGCAGTAATTTACTCGTCCACCTATCGGGCTGTTGTCTAGCTATGTGCCCCGCCCATTGCCACTTTAGTCGTGATATGCGTTGAATGACGTCAACTACTTTGGTTCTTGATCTTATTACTTGATTTCGTATTTTCTTCCGTAACGAGATTCCTAACATTTGTCTCTCCATGGAGCGTTGAGTGACTCGGAGCCTATTTGCGTTTTGTTTGGTTAGTGTTATCGTTTCCATGCTGTAAGTAGCAACAGGCAAGACACACGTGTTATACACTTTCCGTTTAAGGTTGGTTGGTGTGTTTCTATCTCTTAATATGTACTGCAACTTTCCAAAGTCAGCCCATGTCAGCCCTATTCTCCTTGTTATTTCCGCCGTTTGATTTTCTTTGCCCAATTTCATGACGTGGCCCAAATAGATGTACTCTTGGGCATTCTCTATGATTTCATTTTGGATCTCTATTTGTAAATTTGCGTCAGGGCTCATAAACTTAGTTTTCCCCAAGTTCATCTTAAGTCCCACTTTTCTCGCCTCTTCATTGCATTTGTTTTAGCTCTTCTGGGTTGCTAGACATGACAACAACATCGTCGGCGAAACGAAGATGACTATGATAAGAACCGTCAGCTCTCAAACCTTTCTCATCCCAATTTAGTTTTGTTTCTATAGAGTCAAAGGCCTTGTGAAAATCTACAAATGCCAGGTATATAGGAATGTTATATTCCTCGGTTTTTTCTCTAGGACTGTGCGTAGGGCTTGGATATGATCTATCGTACTAAATCCACGTCGAAAGCCGGTTTGCTCCACAGGCTTGTAATAGTCAAGCTTTTCAGTCAGGCGAATAGTTTATATAGGTGGTTTAATAAACTGAGGACGGTAGTTTTCTATATTTGTTGTGTCCCCTTTTTTGAAGAAAAGTACAATTTGTGCGTTATACCATTGTTTTGGTACTCTACCTTCGTATAAGCATTTATTCATCAGTGTTTATACAACCTACAAGAGTAATTTTTATACAGTTTTTTATATAAATGTTAAGTTAAAAAACTGAACTAAATATAAACACTAAAGAATATCTTAAATAAAATTTTTTTATATTTATGTCCGAGGGGGCGAAAAACAGCTGATTTTTACCCACCTCCACGTATTTTACATAATTTTTACGTCAGAATCGCAGATCAGTTGATCTTTTTCCTACACAGCTGCTAGTAAGCAAACATTTCATCAGAGGCTGCAGGACGCGATCACAAAAATTAGTATTCGGTGGCTTATCTATTCCTCCATTATCTAAACTATGAGGGAATGTCTGAGGATGTTTCTCTCTCCATGGATTTGGATTATTTCATTTTAACCTAAAAACTACAAGAACACAACGACACACAACGAAACACTGTAGTCGCCTTTGTCGGGATTAAAATAGGGAAAAGTACATTACTGTAATGAAGGAGCCTACTTCTTCGCCTGCTCTAAATCCTATTGAAAATGTATGGTTTTTAATAATGATTCAACTTCGTAACAAACATATGCATTCTAAAGTAACAGAAATACTTGGAATATGGAAAAATTTATCACTGCATTATGCGGCTAGCAGCAATCATAAATAACAATGCCGACTAGATCCTCTATTGAGGTGATAGCGTCTTATGCCGAGCGCCCATCTGTCGAACAAAGACAAGACACAGACAGGACAATCCCGCGATACAAAAATGAAATATGTACACATGTCTGATCGTATCGTGCCGCACTAGTATGCGCGAAATAAATTAAAAGGCATTCGAATCACTAAACAAATTTGTTCGTCAGTGTCTTATCTTTGTCTGATAAGTGCCCGCAATGCCATAAACCAAAAACTAGTGTCTCGAACAACGTAAGGCTTTTTTACGTTAAATTTTTAGGTAGTTGTATTTTGTTAATCCGTTCTTGTGAAACTAAATGGATTTATTTTATATAGAAATCCACTAAAATTGCCCTGCAAAATGATCAAAATGAAAAAGAAATCGATAATAAAGTAATCCGTGCCAGTATATTCGTCGACAGATATCTTTTAGAAATTCGATATATCGTATTTTATTCTTTCTTGTACATTTAATCTCAAAAAAGTTAATTGGGTCACATTAAAGGAATTAATTCTCTCAAGGATTTTATTACTTTTAATATATATAAATCTTAATTAAATTTATTAATTCTCTTCTATAATGATTATATTAATAAAGAAGATAAGCACTATTTAATATGTGACAACATTTGATTGTAGACTTCTGTAAATAATATATTTTGAAAAATGAAGGCCGTTATGTCTACAATCCTACTGCTGTCCCATATTAATTTATAGCTATTTTAAATACTTATAAATAATTATCACAAAGACATTGGCACTCTGGAAATCTGGTCGTTCTTCTTCTCTCTTGCAGTTTTTAGTACAACTAAGGGTTATCAGAGGCTTACCAAAACCATAACTCAAATTCAGGACTCAAAAAAAGCTGTCTTGTCTAACTGGCCAGGTGATATCTATAAATTTGAAGTCCTTACAACGGCGCGCCCACAAGTTAATTCGCGTGAAGATTATTAATTAAATTAAACAAAACAAGTTTCTCAAAACACTTAATCTTATTATTTACAATGAGAAACTTAAAATTGGAAATGAATAACAATATCAAAGTAACTAGCATAACTGCTCTTAATGGTTATTCTATTAGTAAAAATGTAAAACCCAGTTCAGAAAATAAAACGTATAAATAGCTTTCTAAAATATTAAGTAAAAAAAAGAACAATAAGCGAAAAACAGCTATCTATATTATTTAAACAAACCGTATTAAAGTAGCTAAATTTTCAAATACAATAACACAAGATATTTCCTTAAATTCCCTAGTTAAATGAAAAACAAAACAAAACAAAGAAAACCTTCATTCCCAACGAATATACAAGTCACGTAATTTTCTAAGACACTGATCTTAAAAAGGTACCGACCTTAACGAATTCTAGACTGTAACTGAAGTTTATCATTTCTACAAAAGCGTTCTCGAACCTTACACTCCATACCCTTCTTTTTAGTACTTTTTTCGATCATACTCCCTGTAACCGTCAATTTCATTCCCTTAAAGTTCAGAGGTTTCGGTCTTCTCGTGCTGTACACACCTCAATGTTTTGGTGTTACAAAGTAGTGGTTGCCAAAGATTAGATATCTTAACGCTGGATTTACTGAAGGTTCCATTATTATTTTTAATGTAAGCTGCTTCTATAAATTTTATTTTTTTCATGTTGGATTCCATATATATTGCGGCAATTTCAGATCATTTTATTCGATGTCGTTTATCCCAGGCGTGTTCTGCAACATCTGATTTCATCGTTTCCTATTTTTGTGTCCAATATACATTTCACCACACTCACATGGATGCTTTAAGATATAGAGACTTATAGATTTGTTAAGGAAAGTGAAAATCTTAATAAGAAAGATACTTCAGGATTAATTTGCATAATATGTCACTAATTGATGATCAAACAGTAACAAGACTTGACTCACTTTTTTACAAGTAAATTGTGTACTAAAATAGTTCTCATTTCTTCTTTCAATGACATTTGTACAATGTCTAAAAATAGAGTTATTGTGTATTTCTTTAATAATGTATATTTGTTGTGTGTACCTAAATCTCTAATTTTTTATTTTGATTAAAAAATTATAGATCTTTTTTAAGGGAATATGATGACCTACACGCAATGGAACAGAAAAGTAATGAACCTTAGTACAGAAAAAGTAGGTCAATAACAATGATAGGCTGTAAATACTAAAAGTAATTGATTCATATAAATTTTATAACATGCTTTTAGGAAATTAAAAACAATTTTATTTCTGCTAACGAACTGATAATTTATGCAGATAGTTTAGAAAGTTTTCAGAGTAAAATACAAGCTCAAGTAACTAAAAGTGAAAAAGTAACAAGTCGATAAATAGAATGATAAAACCATTATTTTAGCTAAATTGTTTTGGATTTTATAATTATTCTAAATGATTTATTTGAGTCCGTTCGCTTTTAGGTGTTTTTTTTTATTGATAAACATTTTTATCCCATTTTTTAGTATTAATTCAAAAATTATTTATTTGACCATTAGTTGTGTTTCAACCAACGTATTTTGACGTTTCGCCTTTTATTCAAGGAATTTCCAAAAAAGGTTTTATTTATTATTTGCCTTAATTCAATAATAATAATGAAAATTTCCCTTGTCAAACAACCTAAAAATTTAAATCATATAAAATATGATTAAAATCTTACATGCTAACAGAGAGAAATAAAAGACAATTCAAAACACTTATTTTACAATTAAAAATGAACATAATTTTAAAATTATTCAATTTTGACAAAAATGTGCAGATACGCACCTTGAACTTGCTATTTTTATTTCAATACTGAGTAGTAAATTGTACCAATTATGGCATTGGAAAAACTATTATTTTTTTATTTAATTATATCTTACATCATTAGTTATAGAATCTTTCATTTTTTATCACAGATAAAATATAATATTTTAAGAGCATATTCCTATTCCTTAAATTTTAAGAGGGTATGTTAGTTTTTAATAAGATTTGCTTAAATGTGACAGGTTATTTATATCAGTTCTATGATTACCTGCGTTTTTTTTATTTCCATCTTTTGTTATAACTATGGTCACGTTCAGAAATGGCTTGTTTCCCATACATATTTATTTAATGTAGTAGTGGCATTCTTCGTAAATTTGTGTCCATTTAGACTATGTTTAAATAGATATGTGGTAGTTATTAGTAGTGAACATAACCCGATTCGCTCGATCCCCCCACTCCTCGACCTTGACCTTGACCTTGCTTCACCCCTCTTTGGCCCCGCCAACATGTCCTTGTCATTGACCTTGAAAGTGCACGTGTGCTTTGGCCTTGGCCTTGTGTTCAAGGTTGTGTGTGTGACCTTGACCTTGACCTTGGTCGAGACGACCTTGACTTTGTTGAAGGTCATCTTGGGTGTGTGACCTTGAAGTAGTTATTTGTGCATTGTAATAGTGTGGGATGATCTTGAAATGATTTTGACCTTGCAAATTGTTCTATAAATTGTGTGAGTCTACTTGCATTCATTCAGTGTGAAATGTCAGATACGGAACTATCTAAAGAAAAAATTATAGAGCAAGTCGGCAGAGTAATTTGTTTATATCAGAGTAATTTAAAAAGTTTGTGTGATTTTGAAGAGAAGGATCTAGCATTTTTTCCTCTCGAATATTTAAAAACTTGCGTTGATACGCTGAGTTTACGGCAAATTTGGGATAAGCTGCCAGCGTCATATCGGTGTAATAAGGAACTACAGTTAAGCTTACCCTGTTACATTCACTATGAACAAATATATCGTCATCATATAGATGGGCCACCACCAGCAATAAAAAAGTGTCGTGAATGTAAAAATGAGTGAATAATATGAATAGTGCTTTGCAAGAGACAGTAAAAAAATTGGGCGATGAGTTCACTGAAACGGCTAATAATTATTTCAATGATGCAATGAAAAGTCGAGCAGAATGGGCGTCGCGCTATTGTGATTTGGCTTATGAATATGAAAAGGCTGCGAATGCATGTCGTAAATATTGCAGCAAAACAATAAATTTACAAGACTTTGTTCGTGAGATAAAAAAGTTGGGGTTTAGTGACTGTTTGGAAAAACTGATTAGGTTCATTGCAGATCCGGTTGTGTTAGATGAAATTAGAGTGTAGGACTTAAGTTTAACGTAGTAGTAGTTAATATGGAAAATTTAGTGCGAGAAATGTACGAGGAATTTCTAATTTCTGCAGCCTGTTCGGAATTTTACGCATATGAAATGCAAGATTCGGAAGCTCAGGACTTTAGTGTATTTTTTAAGTATATGGACCATGCCGAAGTGTGTCTTTTAGCTAGTATAGTTTGTAAGAATTTTCTAAGAAATAAAAACAAACAATTATTATTGAACAAATTAAGGAAATTAGGTTTAGGTGATAATGTTAAACGCATAGAAGAATGGCAGAAAAAAATCAATGAATAAAGTACATAAAATGTAGTTATTTGTTTCATTATATTTTGTCCTTATACCAATTTAAATGTGTGACGTCATTTGACCTTGAATACTCCTTCCACTATTTCTATCGTTAAGCTACCCCCACCATTGTTACAATTCGACCTTGAAACCCCGCTATAAAGGTTCGTGGGAGAAGAAGTGACTTCAAACAGTCGCAGATATCAGTGGCATAAACATCAAATATTGTGTTCGTGTAGTGTTCTGAAAGTGCTTTTATATTCACGGTAATTTTTGGATTTATATACCATTTTTTTCAATAATGAGTATTGCAAAAGAAACTCTAGATGAAATTAATGAAATGTTCAGCAAAGATTTCGAGGTTTTAGAGAAAAAAAAGGTTACCGAAATGATTGTAGGCAAAGTGTATAAAATTGTAAAGATGGTTTCAATGACTATACGATTTGGTAAAACTCTTTTAGTGGCTTTACACGATGACGGTGATAATAGCACATTTGAGACTTTTTTACCAAAACGTGTGGCCGAAACACTACCTGACGATATTGTAGATATTATGAGTAAAACTAAAGATAAATACACTCTAACTTATTTGGGGCAGGGCACTAGAGTTTTTGGAAACAATACTCGAACATTATTACGTTTTGGCTCATTGGAGTACATTGTATGTAAATTGTTTGAAAAAAAGGATGTAATTAAATTTAAAATATAGTTGCACATGTCAGAATACTTACGCGTGTTCATTATTTCTGTTAAAGATGTCTGCTGATGCGACGACGACGACGACGACGACCGCCAACGAATGTGTAGATAGATACATATTTTGGTTGGGGAGAGAATTAAGAAATAGGGCTCACGATATGTTAGATAGCGTAAATGATTGGTCGCATATTGATGTAACCAAAGATCAATATAAGAACGAGATCAGGGATACAATCAATTTTATGGCTGGGGCACACTTGTGCGACAAATTTTTATATGGTTCCATAGACATGGATACATTTTGTGCTGAAATGGTTGAAGAAGAATTAAAAGAATACCTCGTCAATATTCCACATTTACCAGGTGAGCTTGCTGCAAAATATGAATTGGTTTCTGCAACAGCAACAGCCCAAGACGTTGACGATCGAAATAGTGTCGGATGGGATAGAATTTTGAGCAACGAAAACGAAGACATGGAAAACTAATTTTTTATAATTTTTGTATTTGTGCAATTAAATAACTGTAAATAAATATCTGTTACAATCACAGTTTTATTTTATTTCTTTTATAAACATACCAACCCAGTAGATCATAGTCAGTGTTTCTTTTTCTCAGCTGAAATATTTAATATAAGTAGGGCAAATAAAAATAAAATAGTTTAGTAAAGATTGAAAATGAGTCGAGGAAACAACACAATTGATAAATTTGAAGTTATGCAGAAAATACTCTATCATCAGCCTTTAAATGACTCATTAAGCGCACTGTCGTACGACTCGACTTCAAAAAAAATCTAAAAAAAGCAGGTTAAAGAATAGGAGAACACACTCCGAGTGGCATAGCCTTGAAGATAACGTCGTAGTCGTCGGTGAATTGGACCTTCCCTCCAAGAATATTGAAATGTTATTTATGTGTATGATGTTTTATTGTCATTGTTTTTAATAATGAAGATTGAAATAAAAAACTTTATTTTACAATATATTGTTTATTTATTTTACATTTTAAATAAAAAATATAGTCATACAATATGTTATTTAAACAATATTAGCTTTATCTATCCAAGAGTTGAAGTGGTTGGGAAATCCTAGCCATTTGACAAATAATTGTTCGATGTGATTTTTCTTGCGTTGTCTAAGGACCTTTTCTACTAGATAAACGTCAGGACTGCTTGTTTTTTGTAGTTCTGATTCGTAAAAACACCCTCTTATAGGCTGACCTTCTAACGATTCCAACAAGTAAGTAGGTGGATTTGTAACGTTAACTTTTACAACTTTAAACAATTCGGTTGACCAAGAGGGCGTATATCCTTTCTCGAATAAGCTTTTGTACTTGCTAATACGCACAATTTCACCCATGGAAAACTTAAATTTTTTAGGTACAATTTTTAAATAATCATATGCTTTAATATGTGTTTTTTCTTGCACGTCTGCAGGCTTCATTCCAATGGTGCGATGTTTCGAATGGTTATAGGTTTTTGTTACTGCCGATAATATATGTATCCATTTGTAAGATCCTCTTGTCGAGAATTGTTTATATAAATTATTTTTTAAAGTCCTTATCACTCGCTCAACAATTGCAGCTTTCTTTGTGCTGTAAGTGGAATAATGATTTATATTATATTTTTTCATAAGGGCTTGAAAGTTTGTATTATAGAACTCCTTTCCTTGATCACTTTGCAGATTTGTTGGTGTATATGATGCCTCTTCAATGATGCTTTTCATCGCATTAGTAACTTCTATACCAGTCTTGTTTTTTATGGCTTTGGTATAGACAAATTTCGAGTAACAATTTATACAGACCAAAATATAACGATAACCATCGTTTTCATCAGCATACTGTTGCATTTCAACCAAATCAATTTGCCACAAATCTCTGTATCCTTTTATTATCGTGCGCCGTCTTACAAAATTTTTTCTAGCCGTTCTATGTAGTTCATTAACAATCTTGATTTTTTCTAGACTGGGCTCCATATTATTAGTAATACTAAAGGTTTCAGATCGAAGGAAGAACTGAATAATATCATTAAATATTGAGCTTAATATATTATATCTTCTTCTCGTAATTCCTCTATGATTGACATAATTTCATTTTCATGTCCAGTGTGACCGGCCATTTTGGAACTCCACAACAAACGTAAACGATCCACCAACTCTTTAGCTTTGTTCCAGTAGACATATTGAAATTTTTTCGAAGATAATTTCTTTTTTGTGGGTAACTGTAGTTTTTCCGAGAGATTTTTTCTTGTAATAGTACCACCTAATTTTATGCCCATTATCAGAGGTTTAATAATTCGTAAATATTTGTTCCATCTGGTCTCCCGTAAACCATCACTTTTTTTAAAATTGTTGTAGACAGCATTCGTTGATTCCAAAATTTCCTTGTACGTTGAAAGTACATTATCACTTAATTGTTGTTGTTCCTTGCCTACACTTGGGGGTGTTTTAAGAAATAACAAATCATAAAGTGCCGGTGATCCACTATATTCTGCAATATTTTTCCCTTTTTTGTATAAGACAATATTTCCATTTCGAAAACGCACCTCTAAATTACCAATAAAATTTTTGTTATGATCTGTTTTTGAACCAAAACGTACACCATATACAGTATCGTATAGAGATGGTTTCGAACGTAATCCTTTCAGGTGTGCGTTTAAAGTATCGGAAGTTGTGGTGTCAGCGGATGCGAGAGATGTATTAGTTGATGTCGAGGGTGTATCAAACACCGATTGGCTAATATCTTCTTTTGAAATGCGATGCTGCTGCTGCTGCTGCTGAATAGGTGTGGAGGTTTGAAAGGAATGTGTAGGTTGGGGAAAACCTGATATTTGAGTCGACTGCACTGATGTACTGAGACTATGTGGCTTTGTAGCTGGATAATGTTGTTGCTGTTGTTGTTGCTGCTGCTGCTGCTGCTGCTGACGTTGCTTAACCACATCAGATATAGTTTTCAACGGCTTAGAAATGGGTTCGTAAAACTTTTCCAATTCCACAACATTAAACTCTTTAGCCGCTTTAATTTGTTTAAATTTTTTTCTGACGGCATTGGTAGCTTCCACTAGTTTACGTTTTAAGTCGATCGCGTTATTCATGATGTTAACAAAGGACGTTTCAACAATCAAATGAGCGTTTTCTCTTATTATTACAGTAATATATAGCTATCAAATCCTTTGCGGTATCTTCCCGATTTCACATCACTGTCTTTATCAATTACTAAAAATCCATACTTATTATCCCAACATTTTGAGCACATTTCTTGAAATTGAGTAAAAGTTAGATCCGGTGAAACGTGGTCGGAAAATATGTGTTTCATATTCAACTCATCTTGTTTAAACATAATAATAAAATTGGCGTTGTCTCGCACAAGCTGTTTAGGCACTCGCGAATATGTTTGCGCTAGGTAAAAGGAGTCGATATTTTTATGACGTCCCATGCTAAAGTACGATCTTATAACATCTTGTTTTTCACATATAACATCATCAAAGATAAATATAGAGTTTGGTTTTGCATCGGACGGTTCCACAATATTACTGGAATCACTAAAGGCATAGTAGCCTAAACCTTTGATGGGCGCTAAAATTTTCCTTAAATACTCACATTTCGGTTGATACAGAGATTTCGAGTAAATATAGGCATTTTCGAAACGTAGCCCAAGGGGGTGTGTAAGCAGCGAAATCATGACATTAGTTTTTCCACAATTGGATGGACCAATTAACAGGCCGCGAATAGAGGAAGGAAGTAAAGGACCGTGTCTCTTCATTATCTTCTTTTCAAATCCAAGTCCGACTTTTTCATCGAGATTGTCAATAGGAAGTTTTTGTTTAAGATCGATAACGCGCATCTTAGGAAAATTTGATATTTTATAGGCAATTTTTCACAAAAACTGTCATTCAGATGCCGAGCGTCAAACGAAGTGGACGGTCTCACGTTTCCAACAAAACTGGATACGGTATTGTGAATTCGTTAATAAATAAATTACCATTCGAGGTACACATTCCTGGTTATCAATATTGCGGACCCGGAACAAAAGTAATAAAACGTGTAACAAGAGGTGATCCAGGCATTAATCCTTTGGATGCCGCATGCAAAAAACACGATTTAGCCTATTTACATAATAAAGACAACATAAGTGCGAGACATCGAGCGGATTACGAGCTCGAACAAAGTGCTTGGAATAGAGTAAAATCGAAAGATTCCAGTTTAGGTGAAAAAACAGCAGCTTGGTTAGTTACAAACATTATGAAAGGAAAACAACGTTTTGGTATGGGTGTACCATCATCATTATCAACAAAAAAAACATCTAGTAAAGGCACGCGTCATACAAAAAGGAAAGGTGTTAATAAAAATCGACATGTTCGGAAAGCCAGTTTCGGAACAGCTATTCGACAAGCAGTTCGAAGGGAATTATTAAAAGCCGGAAGTAAAAATGTGTTGGAAAAAAATGTCATGAGTGCATCTAAAATAGCTCTGTCGGCAGCACGTAGATCGGTAAAAGCGGCAGGTGGCAAAAGGAAGGTTCGTACACCGAGAATAATACCGATTCCTAAAACTGGTGGAATATTACCATTAATACCAATTTTTGCCGGGTTATCAGCTTTGGGTTCATTAGCCGGTGGGGCAGCGGGAATTGTGCGCGCCATAAAAGCAGTAAAAAAAAGCAGCGAAGATAAAACCGGTGCCGGCCTGTATTTAAAATCGAAAGGAAATGGTTTGTTTCTAAAGCCATATCGTAAAGGAATGGGATTATTTTTAAATCGTAGATCAAAAAACTAATTGAATCCCTACCTCGAAGACCACTATCTAACATCGATATAGAAAAATATGCCAAAAAGAAAAGAATAGGACACTTTCGAGGCGTTTATATGAGGGATTTATTACCTAGACAAGGTCCTCGACGTTACGAAGCAGCAATAGTGAATTTGGATAGTACGCGTGGTGCAGGGACTCATTGGGTAGCTTATAGAAAAAATAATTCTAAAGTAACATATTATGACAGCTTCGGCGATTTACCCCCACCGATCGAATTGGTACGATATCTACAAACGGGATCGGAACCATCAAAAATTATTTACTATACATACGATCGTCTGCAGGATTTTGGAACAGTCTGGTGTGGATATTTGTGCTTAAAGTTTCTTGTCGAATCATCAGCGTAAAAGATGTCATCATCATCATCGTCACCATTAACACCGCAAATGGATCGCAATAACTATACTAAAATGTTGCAATCACTGAAAGCATTTCATCTAGCCGGTGGATTAAGGGAAATGACCGTGAAACAGTTAGAAAACATGCCCAAGGAAGTGATGATTGCATTAGCCCCAAATGAAATTCCATTCGTTTGGGAAAAGTTGCCCGAGCACCTTAAAAGCGATATCGATATATTAAAATATCAGTGCGGTTGCAAACATTATTTCAGCAGCAGCAGCAATTTAAACGAGGTTACGTCTGATGAGGATCTTACAGCTAGAAAAATATTTTGTTGTTATTGCAAAATCAGCGATGTGCGCATAAAAGCAGAAAATAGCATAAAAACATCACTATCTAATGCAGTGAGAAAAGGTGTGAAGATGAATCTTTTTAAATATTGCCGCTAAGAATAAAACCGAGATGTGTGATGTTTTAATGGTTAGTCATGTCTTATACGTTCACACTAACAGGACACTCGAGCGTCTTAAGCGCCGATTTTTATCCACCAGTCGAATTAAATAGAGAAAACAAATATGGTCTGGCATTGCTGGGATTTTACACATACAATTCAATTTTTAATGTGGACGAAAGCAACAATAAGTTTGCCTACATGAAGGAGGGTTACACCACCGAGTCGATACAATTGCAGATTCCACCTGGGGCCTATGAAATAGATGAGATAGGTAAAGCTATGTTGGAGGCTTTGAGGATTTCAACTGAAGAAAAGAACGATGGAATCTTTTACTTGGTCGCTAATAATAATACGCTGAAATGTGATCTGAAATCCCAATATACTATAGATTTCCGGGGAGAGGCGAGTATCGGTAAAATGTTAGGATTTAATCATACAGTGTTAAAAAGAGACAAAAAGCACGAATCAACCGAGATGGTGGAAATAATGAAAGTACGCATCATACGCGTAGATTGTAATATAATTTCCGGAGCATATATGAATTCGGTGGAAGGTCATACCTTGTTCGAATTCGATATCGACGTGGAGCCCGGTTACAAAATCAGTAAAGAACCACAAAATAATATTTATATGCCGTTAATGCCGGCAGGACGTCAGTTTATCGACAACATTACTCTTCGCATCTTGGACGATAGCGGTGATCTAATCAATTTTCAAGGCGAGAAAATAATCGTGAAATTGGAACTGAAGAAACTTTCATAGAAATGGGTTTTTGCTTCAATCGTCAATTGTGTGTGCTGTCGACTAAGATGGGGGAATCGCCGAAACATAATAAAAGTAAAAGAAGAGTTAACGTCAAGGTTAGTCGTCGTCCAGACGTTAGATCACAAACATCTCAACAGTTATCTGCCGAAGACTATAAATTTTTAAAATCAATCGGTCTTAAAGTGCGAAAATGATTTCCACCACCAGCGATAAAATAGAGGTTTTCTCCGAGCCCATCTTGGACAATTCCATTATTAGTCTAGAAGAGCATACGTATAAACCATACGGATCTCCATCATTCAACAATTCGGATGAAGTCCGTATCCCCATTAATTTTCAAGATATTATACTGGATATCGCCGAAAGTTACATATATATCGAAGGAAAATTTAAACCCATAGACGCAACGAAAAGATGTTTTTTATCAAATAATGCCCTCGCATTTTTGTTCGATGAAATTCGCTACGAGATGGGAGGTGAGCAGGTCGCCGTGGTTCGTAAACCTGGAGTTACGACGACATTAAAAACCATGGTTTCATTCGGAAGTTTGCAACAAAGATCTCTCATGACGTGCGGATGGGGTCTCGACGAAGCAAACCAAGATATCGTAGACACGGCAAGTAACGTATTCTCCGGGAAATTACCCTTAAAATATCTTATGGGATTCGCCGAAGATTACGCAAAAGGTGTTTTCAACGTAAAACAAGAGCTTATTATGATTATAGCTCGCATTTTTACAAATTGTTACGTCGGCGAAGTAGAGGCAGAAATTAGTATCGACAAAATGGAATGGAAAATTCGTCACATCATTCCAGACGACAAGCAAAAATTGAAAATACTGTCTCGCATTAATAAAGGAGGAAACAATGCCAGTATTCAAATGGCATATCGTAAATGGGATCTGTACGAATTACCAGCTTTAAGGCAAACATCTTCCGACGTGTGGGCCTTGAGAACGAGTACAAGTCTGGAAAGACCGCGCTATATAATCGTCGGGTTTCAAGACAGCAATAATTGCGACAAGAAAGAAAAAAACGCAACCCAGTTTACCCACGCCGACGTATGCGACATTAGACTGTATCTGAATTCAACCGTTTATCCATACGAAAGATGGAATTTAGATTTCGCCAAGAAACTGTACGCAGCAGCCTATTACAATTACGAAAACTTCCAAAGCAGCTACTACGGGCGCGAAATAAACGATCCGATGATAACGTTCGCGGAATATATGAAAAACCCCGTTTTTATTATCAATTGCAGTCATCAACCAGAGGCGATTAACTCATCGACAGTGGATGTAAAATTGGAGTTCCAAACGAGAAAGAATAAATTCCCCAAAGACACTAAAGTGTACGCATTAGTTATTCACGACTCATTTTTTAGTTATAATGTATTAAACGGTTCGGTGACCAATAAATCTATATTTTAATGTATCTATTATATGTAACACAAAATAATGTTCTTGAATCAATAAATTTGTAATGAGTGAAGTAGTAGTTTTATATTTATTTGAAACCCAACCAAAAAAAAAAAGCTGGCGGAAAAGCCCGCTCTTTAAGAAAAGAGTACGGGAATTTAGAAAATGGTGGTTTGTTAAGTGGAAAAAAGAGCTTAAATAACACAAGAAAAAATTTTTAAGGCAAAATATGAAAACAACGATTTAGAAAATTTGTAGGAAAGTAACGGTTAGGAATAGGGAAAAAAGTTATAAGAAAAAATTATAGAGGAAATCGAGTACTATAAGCAAGCATTTTTCTCGATAGTAAAAACGTAAAAAAAAAAATTTTCAAAAAAAATTTAAAAATGGTGAATGCGCGCCAAAGTTGAAGTTTTGGAGCAAAATGATATTAGGAAATTAGAAAGAGAATTTTTTTCTACATATGGTAGTACTTTTCAAAATTCGGAAAGATGAAATTTTAAGAAAAGGGTTATAGTAAGTTAGTAATTTGGATTTTTTAAAGCGCTGTAGCTCGGGAACCGTTCAAGATAGAAAAAAAATAAAAGCACTTTGATAGCCCAAAATTTTGAGGAGAATGCGATGGTGAAAAAAAAATTATAATTTTTTTTTTTTTTGAAAATGCTGAATACGCGCTAAAGTTGAAGATTTAGAGAAAAACGGTATTGGGAAATTAAAGAGAGAATTTTTTTCTACATATTGTAGTATTTTTGAAAATTCGAAAAAATGAAATTTGAAAAAAAAGGTTATAGAAAGTTAGTAATTTGAATTCTTTAAAGCGCTGTAGCTCGGGAACCGTTCAAGATAGAGAAAAAATAAAAGCACTTTAATTACCTAGAATTTTGAGTAGAATACAATGGTGAAAAAAAAATTTGGAAAATCTTAAAAATGACAAAAAATTTAGATGAAAAAAAAGTCCTTTTCAGGACCACATTATATTTTGATTGTAGTTTAGTAATCGTCACCTATGGGGCGAGATATTCGTTTAACGACGATTTGTCTCGTAGTTTAAGTGCCAAGTTATATGCTTGAGAACCTATGAAAATGTTAACAGTTCAAACAAGGTTTCTATTATTTTTTTTTGTAATGTATTCTTCACAAAATATTAAGAATAAGTCTTATTGTCTAAACAAATCTAATTCCTTATTTAAAGTTTTTGAAAAAATCAATAATTCTATAAGCTCTCACCAATATATAACATTTAGAATCCGTTGGTGGGGTGGGGGTAGTTCTATATATATGAGACTGGGCCAGTTACACAGTCATATATTCATCAACCCTCATACGATGAACATGGAGGAAGAAAGACCCGCCAGCCGAGGCTCATCCATCTTTAGTGATGACACCGTAGCCGAGAACGTTGGAGACCTGCAAGTCTTCGACGACGACGACGAGGTGGATTTTGAAATTGACGTCCTACGTTGGGACGACTTGGATGAGCCGATTCCGCTAGTATATGACCATGATCCGGGTCTAGTGGAATTAGACGATGCGGGCGATTGGGTCTTACAAAGACTCGAAACTCCGTCGCCGCAGCCAGAGCCGGACTCGACGGAAGATGCGGTGCTGGAAATTCCAGCATCACCAACACCCGACGACCCACAAGGCCCCTGCGATTCGTCAAGCTGGTGGTCGACCAGCGAGGATGGGGCACCATAAGCCCCACACTCTCCCTGGCCCTTTTTTAAGGGCACACAACAACGGTCCTTTTCAGGACCACAAAATACTTTGATCGTAGTTTTAGTACATATTAGTACTTTGTTACTAATATTGTATGTATAGAATATACAATATTAGATACAAAGTATTAAAACTTTAAGTGCTGGTGGAACCCAGCTAAATCGTTCGTTCGTATTTGAGACCACAAACAACTTTTGGTCTCAATACGTAATACGACATTTGTTTTCACCCCCCACCATTAATTTGTCTCTATATATACCACCACCAATACTTATTACAATCATTTTAGTTCAACATGTCAGCGACTCAACAACAACAACAACAACAACCCATCCAATGCCCTGTGGTAGATTCTACCACAGAGAATTGTTTGGAGTGGGAGCCGAACGATCCTAGATGGGATGAACTTTGGCGGTTCATCATCGAATATACAGAGGATAGCACCACCACCCCCGCTGATGATGACGGGCCGTGCGACTCCACAACTCAATAAAAGAGTCGCATGTTTTACAACCAAACGGTCCTTTTCAGGACCACAAAATAATTTGATCGTAGTTTTAGTTGGTTATAATACTTTGTAACCAATATTTTATGTTTTTTTCATAAAAACATACAATATTGAGATACAAAGTATTAGAAGTTCTGGCGACAGAACCTTAACTTCATAAACCGAACCATGTTTTAGCATACTTGTAAATATTATCAGAAAATATTTACAACTATTGCTATTGCGTAATTTTAGTGGATTATTCACTCTTTTTTTTATTACCTAATATTATGTGGGACAGGGTCTATATGAAATAACACACAAAAATAAATTTTCAAGTCATTTTTATTCTCATTATAAAATATAAAAATTTGATCAAACACTTTTTTTTATTAACTACAATATGTATATATATATATATATATATATATATATATATATATATATATATATATATATATATATATATATATGAAGTAAAATGCGAACAGTGATTGCAAACTTCGCTCCATCATATCCTTTCAGTGTTAGAGGTTGCACAGTTTGGATGAACTGCTACAAAACACAATTCACCCTATTACACCACCATCGAGATGGTGGCCTACCTGTACCACCACACCGAGAAGAAAGTAAAAACTTACCTCCTCTGTTACAGTGATACGGCAGAGGTACATGTTTCGTCTCTTACTAGACTCATCAGGGTACCGACATGCACCTGTCTGTGCAAAGAACAGATCGGAAGGAAGCATGCAACACTGAACGCGGCTTCGCCGACCTCCCGCCGTGAAAGCCGCATAAACATATATATATATATATATATATATATATATATATATATATATATATATATATATATATATATATATATATATTTATATATTTACAAACTTAATACTATAAATTAAAAGCTAATATCTACAACTACCTAACACCTACTACATAATTTATTAAAGTCCTCTAATTGTCTTTTTAACCGCGCAGATTTCACCTTTTTTATCTCTAATTGTTTTTCAAGTTCTATAATGTCACTGTCACACTCGTCCACTTCTTTCACTAAGCGTTTTTTCATGTCAAAAATGTCTGTCAATTTGGTCTTCTGAGAGTTGGTGAAGTCTTCGACCCACTCCGGTTGTGATGGCTCCGAATATATTAACGAAGAAGAAGCGGTTTTATTTGGTGAAGACGATGACGATGACGACGACGACGACGACGAAGCAGCGGAAACTTCATCGCCTTCAAAACACCGCTTAAACCGCTTCTTCATGTGTTTCCGGCACCCCAATATCGGCGACAGTGGCGCTGGCGCTGGGGAAGACTTCACCTCCGACACTATTTCATTCTCTACGCTGGCCGGTGTTGGTGGCGTTGGTGGTGTTGGTCCATCGGGGCCTTCTATGACTTCCACTTCTACTGACAATGGCTCTTTTGGTGCTGTTTTTAGGAAGTCGGGAAATGGAACAGGGGTGGAGGGACGCTTAAAGTTAAACTTTTTCTTCTTCCCTTGTCCCACACCTTTAATCGCCAAATAAAATGTTTTTTTATCGGCGATTTCCGACTTCCGCATAGTCAAGAGCTTTTTCAGTTTCGAAGCTTTCGGAGAAGATTCCCTAGGCCGCGATGCTTTTCGCACAACCACATCACTAATCACATTTATCTTTGGCTCCTTCTCCTCCGTCCAGCATTCCAGGAATTGCGCTGCCGACTGAACTAACTCTTCTCGCGACCATCATTGAGGGCTCGGTCTTCGGCATCTTCATGCTCCACGCCATTCCAGTTCTCGAACACCCCCGGACTTAACACTTCCAAACCACTCATGTTATCCAGCATGCCTTGCTGTGAACCGCAGCTCACCTCAAGAGCATCTAAAAGAGACCGTACACTAGACATTTTCGATATTCAAACTCACACAATTAACTTTTTCTTAGCACTGTACTGTTTGCTGTTCTGACGAACTGTGAAGAGCTCGAGCCAGCAAGTCTGCTTTTATGCCCATTTCCCCCACTACACCGCCTTTATTCCTTTTGTTCGATGCATTAAGTATAATATTTAAACTTGTCAGATGCAAGGCCAAGGCCAAGGCCGACGTAACCGGCAATACCAGGGTCGTTTTCAGGGCTGTAATTTTCATGGATTTTTTTTTGTCCCTGTCAAGGTTATTTTAAAGAAGCATATAAATATAGTACTAAACTTGTTAGATGCGAGGCCAAGGCCAAGGTCAAAGTACCCGTCAATGTCAGGGTCGTTTTCGAGGTTGTAATTTTCAAGGATTTTTTTTTTGGTCCTGTCAAGGTTATTTTAAAAAGTAATACATAATTAGAGTACCGCGATTGAAAAGTACAACATATTCAAACATCATGTTGCCAACCGATGAACAACCCAGTGAAGCAGCCAAAACATACAGTCATATACCAAAAGCTTTTTATTTAACTTGTCATCATTGTAAAAGACTAGGTATCTGCTGGCGAAATGATCTTACGTACGACTTCAACTACATTGACCTTTTCAGGGTTAAATTTGTACAATGCGGCTTTTGTGGACTAGTTTACTACCAGTTCAAGGACATTAATGAACGCGCCATCCAGAGAAGAAATTGGGTCATAGAAGAAGCTTACCTGTACAGAAGAAATTAACATGTATTTTATTTCTTAATTTTTAATTTTTTTGTTTGTTATTTTTTTTATTTTTTTTTTAATAATAAAAAGTAAACTCAATCTTTTGTTATATTTTAATTTTTTTTTCAATAAAACAATAGTAAAATGAATCTGTATGTGTATTTATTAAACATCACCTAAAATACGTTTTGCAATCCATATTTTTCTGCAGAGTCCGTTTATTAATGAAATAGAACCATATATTAGGGTGAAATCTAATGGTTTCAAATCAGTCTCACATAACAATGTCAGAAGTAAACACTATTGATAAGTTTGGTCGCAAAAGAAAATTTAAGGATTTTAACTTTATGCGAGGTCCTTCAGGAATAGGTTTTAAACTTACACCTAATGGAGATTACGACATGGGAAGCAAAAGATTGTGCTATTTAGCAGAACCTCTTGAAGGAGACGATGCGACCACACGAAATTATGTTGATAATAACCTTGCTCAGTGTGTGCAAGATACGCAGAAAGCTTTACATGACTCAACAATTGTTATTAAAGATATATTCAGAAACCAACTTGAAGGTTACGTACGCAAGAAATTAATTGAAACCGGTCAAGAACTTAGAGGATACATTGATGATACTGTTATTGCAATATATGAACTTAGGCAAGACGAACTGCGTGATGAACTTAACTCTAGAATGTTGAAAATTGAAAAGACTATGGAGGATCTTGTCAGCAAACCTGTTTCACATTAAACATTTACTCGTAGACCTGTGCGTTTAATTTACTATTAGACAAATTTTTCAACAATAACTTTTACAGTTTGTTATTTGTCGACACTTCATTATATTTATAATTTTAAAATAAAGGTTCAATAAAAAAGCAATCAAGTAATGAATACATGTTTTTTATTTAAAAAAAAAAAAAAAAAAAAAAAAAAAATTACAATACTATCGTTACATATTAATGTTGTATGTTTAATAGAAATAATAAAAACAATACAAATAATGAAATATGGATTTTCCAGATTACGTGCTGTCCTGACTTAGAAATGATTCCAACACGGTGACTAAATTTGCTAAGTTTTCTTCCGGGTCTGTTTTGTAAAAATCTATGTCTGCATGCCCCCAAGGTAGAGTTTTGGTTGAACTGGGAATTACATAACGTTTATCATCGCTATGTGACAATGCTACTTTATTTATTATGTTGGTATAAATGTTATGTAATTCACTTCTAAATGTCTTCATCTTTCTTAATATCAAACCACCCCGTTCAACAATTCTTTGATAGTCTTCCTGATGAAGGTCTTTCTCGATAACACATTTTTTGATACCTTTGGCTTTTTTTAATTCATTATTAATGGACTTTACATAATAAGCCTTCGCGCCGGTACCATAAAAACTTATTATCGGATCACCAGGAAACTCATCTTTCATTCTACCAACTACAGAATTACTTTTAATTATGTTGAAATTATTAATTTCGGGGTAATTTGATGTATCGAATTTTTCGGGGTTTTCTGATATAGTTTGATAAAAGTTTTCCGTATACACTTTTAATATAAGCGAGTCAGTATCGGTGTAAAGTAACGAAGCATCATCGCCAAACTTGGATTTAATAAAATTATAATAAAAATCGTATATTACAGTCTTTGATATATCTAATATGGAAAAACCGATATAAATTGGTTTATTGTACAATATTTTAACTTTATTCATATGTATGGCAACAAAGTTCTTGGTAAATATCGAGCTACTATTGAAATTGGGGCGGGATATTAGTGCTCTAGCTCCATTTCTGCCTACACTGTTCTCCCAATGTGTTACTAATTTTATATCCTTTCGATTTTCCACATTTTCCATAGTTTTACCAAATATTGCGTTATTTTTTAATTTAAAAGTGTCCTTCGCAAATTTTGTGGTGGCCTTGTTACGTAAATTGGTATTAAAATCAATATACGATTTTAGCCATTTTGATTGCTTAAACTGTAATACTCGATGGGTTTGCATTACCACTAAGCCGTTGGCGATGGCTTGTTTTAAAGTTCTATAGTGTACAATGTATTTTTTTTTATCTTGTAAATTAGGAATTAATTTCGGTAATTTAGCATTTTCTGTTGGCGGTATGATATTTTCTACTAGAAATGGAAGATCAGAATGTGCATCATGCAACTCAGTCGGATAATGCACATCCACTTCCAAAACGTAGCCATGTAAACTATCATCACCAACAGCCATAATATTTAAATCCAGAATTTCGCGCTCGCTTAACCATCGAAAACCACCATATGGTAATGCTTGTGACATACTATGACCATATAGATTTGTAGCATCAAGGTATGTTATAAATGAAGAAGGTTTTGTTGGGTCATAGTCTGGTAAAAAAATATTATTAGCGATGTGCTTCCTTTCTGTACACTGGCTTATGCCGCCGCGTATACCTTTCTTAAAAAAATGTATCATGTCTATATCAGTTAAGAGCTCTAACTCTACCTTAGTCATACGTAGCATACAATCAAATGATAAACTTGGAAGGGTATAGTAATGTGCTGGATCAAGTTTATCGAATTTTAAACAATTATTCCGAAATTGCTCAAAAACATCACACAATAGCAACACATCTGATTTTAAATACACGTCCGAATAGTCCCCCAAAGTTTTACACCCAAACAAGCGCCATACTTCTTTTGCTCTTCTATAGCTTTCATCGCTAATATGTTCTTCCCGTAAATTATCATAAAATTCATCTTTACTTGGAAGACATGTATTTTCCATTTTTTCTATAGAGTCAATAAAGCTATAGGGAAAAACACCCTTTTGACGCATCAAATTAAATTGGTTGATATTTGAAAAATGTTTCCGCGTTTCAATAAAATCGTCGTCGTTTAAACCGCTGCCTAAATTTTCCAAAGACGTTGACAGAAATTTAAAACTATCAATAAATCGCAACTTTAAATATTTCCTCTTGACTTTTCCACATTTACTATCAAAATAATCGTGCACATAAATGCTTTTGGTAAATGATATGTACTTTTCCTTACTTTGAGCCAAAACACCAATTTTATCCCCATATTTACATAACTCTTTTATAAATAAATGGCTGTCGTAGCCGCTTAAGTTATGAAATATGATAGGGATAAAAGAGGGTAATTTATAATTTAAATTACAAACGGAATGTGCAGCACCAAATCTTTTTGCACCAGTTATGTGACAGTGGTTTCGTACTTTAATCTCACCCTCTTCAAAAGGGCCTTCACATATACCACATATTTTAGCATCATTAAACTCCCTTTTTTCTTCAGGCGTTAACGGTTTCATAGGCTTAATGTCTTTTAAATATGTGTTGTATAGAGCCCTTAAATCACACTCGGTACGATCCACAAAGACTTGAGCTGCATTATTCCCCCGAAATAGCTCAAATTTCGAAAGTGAGTCGTCAAAAGAGCATTTAATTAAATAAGCAAAAGAATATGGTTCATGTTTAAAACTTTTTACAGTGTAAGAATTTTGTGGGTTTGGTTGTACCGTTTCAACGGGTTTTAAAACAGATTCGAAATCTGCATAAACCACGAATGGAACGCGCATTTGCTTTTCTATACCCTCGAATTTTAAAATATTTTCCGGCACACTCTTTCCAAATTTATCGATTTTTAAATCCACTGAGGATGTTTGCGTGAAAATGTGGTTACAATCGTAGCTTTGATGTAAAGTTAAAGCTGACGGTGTACTAAAATAAATGAGGCAACCATCACAGAAATATATTTTATGTTGTTGACAACTAATTTGACTTGAAACTAAACGTGATAAATCCCGAATCCAACAATAATGACTCTTTGAACAAGTCGTATCACAAAAATGTTCACCGCCATCTTTACTACTACAGTCTTTTGTAATTAACAATAAATTTACATGCCTATCCAACTTTTTTGACGCATACCTCAGTGGACCAATAACTTCATGTATTACTTCATTATTTTCATATTTAGATTCCAGACCGTATACGTTAATTGATATGTTGTTCATTTCCTCAAATTTTTTAATGTCACGTAATTTTACTGGAAAATCCATACCTGTTACATTTAGCACTCTAGAAAAATGGGGGTAGGATGTCTTCTGTGAAGGCTCTGCTGTTGGAGGAAACAATGCTGATGTTACAGCCCACGCAAAGCAAAATTCGTCCTGGTTAATCACATTGACGACAGCTCCTTTCTTTTCAATAGAACACGGCAACTTGATGTATGATGAGCCACCCATAGGCATATACTTGTTGATACCAACTTCCAAGTATAAAATTCGCACAAGAGCCCATCCTATAACAAGAAAAATAATATATAAAAATCAGTTTAATATATCGGGTTTTGATTTTTCCATACCTGAATCTTTCTCCTGGAACTCTGTCGCCTGCGTTTTTATTAATTCGGTGAAAGAATGGTAAACGGCATCCAAATCACTTTCTACACTAATTATTTGATTAGCAGTGTTGAAGGATTTTTCACTGAATATTTCTTGTGATGGAAGCATGTACTTGCCAACAGCTGTCATGTTAACTTTTAAAGCATGATGCACACGCAATAAATTATTAACAAGTTCCACCACCTTGGATTTAATGTCTGCAAAGAACATTACGTAATCGGAATGCTCCATATCACTGCTAACCCGATAGGTTGCAATTCTCCTTTTGAAGGCACATTCAACGAGTTGCACACCATGACATACCGGCAAACATGAATTATTTTTATGTTGTTGTGTTCGTTTATGCACCGACATATGATTTATTGGAACATCTACATTACATGTAGCGCAATTAATTAGCGGAATCGTCGATGTATACTCTTCAATTCGGAGCCGTTTTCCTCCAGGCACTTCATTAAATCTCGCCGCACACGATTCTCTTTGATGACGTCTCATATTATAAATATTAGTAAACTTAGAACCGCAATTTTCACAAACATATGCCATGATTTGTCAAATATTAACACATGTACTACCTATACAAGTCAGAGCCAACTGATGAATGAAACTGCCCCATACCTTATATAAAACCATTCAAGGTCACCCCCAACCACGTAACATATCTTCAAGGTCACACACCCAAGGTGACCTTCAACAAAGTCAAGGTCGTCTCGACCAAGGTCAAGGTCAAGGTCACACACGCAACCTTGAACACAAGGCCAAGGCCAAAGCACACGTGCACTTTCAAGGTCAATGACAAGGAGATGTGGGCGGGGCCAAAGAGGGGTGAAGCAAGGTCAAGGTCAAGGTCGAGGAGTGGGGAGATCGAGCGAATCGGGTTATGTTCACTACTGTTATTATATATTTTTTTAGACTATTGGTGCAAAGAATTGAATATACAACATTAGAATTATTCATTTTAAGGGTTTTACTTTTCAATTTTGTAAATAAAGAGTCTAGTTTATTTTGGGCTTTTTGGCAGACAACGATTTTATGTTGGCCCAGAATATATTTAATTTTTTCTGAAAGTCTGTTTAAATAAGGCAAGGCAATAAATTTCGATGTACCATTATTATTGGAAGGACTTGTCGATTTATAAAATTCTTATTCTCGCTCTTTTATTATTTTATCAACGTTTCTGTGCACAGTTGTTCCTTAATAAAGTCTCTTTTACTTTTTTTAAAACGGGGGTCTAAATACAGAGTTAAAGTGATCGCTCTGTCTGCTAGACCAATGACAATACTATTTTTCTGGGACATTGGATGATCTGAATAAAAATTCATGTCTCCCTGACCATATGGGTTTAGTATACCACTCAGTTAAGATTTTATTTTTTCTTCGGATAAGAGTTAGGTTTAAAAAGATGCTGTTTTTCTCTATTTCTAATGTAAATTTCAACGTGCTATGAAAGCTATTAAATGCCCCTAAAAAGGACAGCCATTAAACATTCATTCGCATGTCTCTTAGAGAATATTATATTAAATTTAAGGTATTTAATAACTCTTTCTTGGTGAACCCATAGCACAGCCATTTGTTGGTAAAATTAATATTATATTGAAAATAATTTGTGTTCAAAATAAGATCCATAGCAACCAGTAGCACTTAGTAACGAAAAGATTACTACTCGGCAACGCCATCCCAAATACTGGCAACAGGGCCAATGACGCGCAGCAGGTCTCGCAACTTGATTGGTCAGAACCATTCGGAAAACGAGCTTGGCCGACGTACACCCGAGTCGCAGGCGTCAGTTCGCTCATGGACACCGTGCAGTGAGCTTTGAAAATGGTGCGTAAGATCTCACCGAAACATCAGCTGCCTTACAGTCCTGAGACAGACCAGACACATACACGTGATGCCCGAAAACTTTCGATTACACATCACACCCGTGAGAATATCCGACATAACATATCTATATATACATACATATATAATACCGTAAATTTTCACGGATAATGAAAGCAATGGTTTGGTTATTTAGGGTTTCAAAGCGACTATTACCAGGGCTCCCGGGTGGATTTACGAAGTATTGTCGTTTGCATTGTCTTTGGGATAGTAGAGCAACACAGAGCCATTACCAAGTAAAAATATGGCTTCCGAGAGATAATTATATTCCAGGTTAAGCTAACGTCAAGAATACACGTCTTGTTGGTCCCAAAAGAGTACTGTTACCTCCATGACACATTAAACTGAAATTGATTAAAAATTTCGTTATAGCATTATATATACATCAGATATTTATCGATTTTAAACAGGCATTTGATAGAGTCTGCCGAACGAGACTATGGACAGCAATGCAGGAGCTTGGCTTTCCCAAAAAAGTGGTCAGCCTAATAAGGATGTATACGGAGGGGTTGAAATGCAAAGTGAAAGTGGGACAGTACTACTCTGAAATGTTTGAAATAAGCAACAGACTTAAGCAGGGAGATGCGCTCTCACCACAACTTTTTAACATAGCACTGGAATATATAATCAGAAATTCGAAAATTGAAGCACCGACATCTATATTCTATCAAGATGGACCAAATCTACTGTTGGCATTTGCAGATGAAGTCGACATGATTGGTAGTAGTAGAATAAATATGAAAGAAACTCTAATACGGTTCGAAAGGGAAGCAAAGAAGATGGAACTTCAAATCAACGAAGACAAAACTAAATACATGTTCATAAGTCGGAATGGCCAAAACAGAGACACAATAGTTCAAAACATCACCATCGATGAATATAACTTTGAACGAGTCAAAGAATTTAAATACCTAGGAACAACAATATGCGAAGATAACAACGGATCACAGGAAATAAACAATAGAATACAAGCAGGAAATAGATGCCTGTACGCACTGCAAGATCTGATGAAATCGAAACACCTCACAAGACGAACAAAGATGGACCTATACAAAATAGTTATAAGATCGATAGTTATACATGGTTGCGAAACATGGACGCAAACGGTAGCGAACGAAGAGAGACTACGAGTCTTTGAAAGAAAAATCTTGAGGAAAATCTCGGGACCAACGATAGATGAAACTACAGGACAATACAGAAGAAGGAACTAGAAGAACTATTCCCAGATACAGATGTAGTAAAAGAAACAAAGGCCAGAAGATTCTAGTGGGCAGGGCATATCAGAAGGCTTCCTGACGACAGAATAATAAGACTCGCTTGGGAGGAAGCACCGACTGGGAAAAGGCCACTGGGACGACCGCGACTCCGGTGGAGAGATAATATAACAAAAAATCTCAAAACTGTGGGCATCGAACACTGGATGGAGGTTGCCAGAGATCGAAATGAATGGAGGCATGTCGTAAAGTCGGCTAAAACCCACCCAGGGTTGTAACGCCACGGAGTACATAAGTAAGTAAGATGCGTTTAAATACCCAAGAAACAATTTTTTTTTTAAACTAAGTGATGCTAAGCTTAAGGAAGGAATATTTGTTGGACCACAAATTAGAAAAATACTAAGGGATCAATGGTTTGATCAAAAATTAAGAGTTGTTTAATTAGTTGGGTGGAGTTCTGTTAAAACAATTATTTCGGAGTTTTTAGGAAACAAAAAGGTAAAAAAATACGGAAAACTTGTAGAAAAAATACTTGAGAGCTACTGCAAAATAGGCTCTCGCATGTCACCTAAAATACATTTCTTGCACTCCCATTTAAATTTTTTCCCAGAAAATTTGGGTGCGATTAATGACGAGCAAGGAGAAAGGTTCCACCAAGACATATTAACGATGGAGCAACGCTACCAAGGCAGATGGGATCCAGCAATGATGGGGGATTACTGTTAGTTTCTTATGACTAAAAGCGATCAGGAATATAACTACTATAAATGTATTTTTGTAAATAAGTCCTGTTATCCTTAAAATATCTTGTTTTTTTTTATTGTTTTGAACTTATGATATATTCTATAAAAATGTTTTTATTAAATAAAAATAACTGATACATTCTATTACTTAAAATCTATTTCGTTGTTAAATTCGCAATCAGGATGCTTTAAACTCACACGGACAGCCATTATGACACCAGTCGCATTTTTTTTTTGTATTTATTGACTAGTGTAATTAATATTAGTGTTTAATATCCTGCTGAAATGCTTCGGAAATTCTACTTTTTTATACCAGAGTTGTATCTGCAGGAAATAAACTGTTTCTGTATATTCTTTATATATTATTTACTTGAAAGGAGAATACATATAGGCAATTATTTAAATACGGCAGATAGATTTATTTTATTTCTTACTGAAATTTTGATTTTATAAAATTTGTCCGGAATCTTCGCGAAAGGTGGCTGAAAATGCGGGTATGTATCGGTATCAAGATTAAACTGACTTAGAAAAAACATTAGAGTGATTATTTTTTTTGTTTTTATTTTTATATATTTTTTTGCTTTCTACCTAATTGAACCCCAAAAGATAATAATAACCCGGTCCTAATAGCCCAAAAGTAATACGATCTCGAAAAATCTATTTGTAATTTGTTACACTTAACTATTTTCGAAGAAATAATGTGTATCTACAGAAAAAGGTCCGATATATTGAATTTTATAGCTATATAAAGAGATAACCTGGGGTGATTTATTTTATTATCGTTTCCTTTATACGTCGGAAAGGGAAAGAGGTTTCGCGCTACTGTCTCGATGGATTTTTAGAAGGAAGTTTGATAGGTCAAATTCAATTAGGGTCTTCTTTGACTTTGTAAAATGTATCTATTTTTAGGTGTCGGTCATTAAAATGACGAATCTGTTACTCAACCAATAAAAATTCGAAGAGTTGGCATTTTTATATAATATGTATTACAGTTAGAGTACTTTACAGCAAATATAGACATGTAACGTTTGATTCTAGACATAAATATCAACTTTTAAAACTGACAATACTTTTTCAAATGAGGCGTAGATTCACCTCGGTAGCCAAGACATTTCCCGGCTGATTACCAAAGTGAGCCGGTGCTGGGCGCTGTTAATAATTGAATGGGTGACCGCTTGGTGGGATCGTGGTTCGGAACCCATATTGAACCGTAGGTCCAGTCGCCAAATGGCCTTTTAACTGACACGACTTTAATCAAAATTCTTTACTTTACTTTTTAAATTAAAGAAAGAAAAGTCCGCAAATCTCTCTACTACACAACTAGCCGCTCCTATTTGACCAAATGACATTTCTCCATAGCCATCTTGTGCTTATATGTTGTCAATCTTTTTTTATCCTGTACAACCCTCAGCAACTAAAATTTTACGATACCCTTGACATTTTTAAACCATTTTCTCGCGCTTCTTCTTCCATAACATTTTAACGTTTTATCTACTTTTCTTGACTCTTGGGACGTATCCCGTCTAGTCCCATTTTAATTGTGTTACTCTAGTATATCTGGTATCTTTGTAAGGAAACAAAACAGACAACCTGTATTTAAAGCACAAAAAAAAAATAGCTGACATCCTGGAAACCCCAAAGATAACATTAACCCTGAAAATTATTACGTTTACAGTATTTCATGTGCAGATGGCCATCAAACATACATAGGACAAACAAACAGGCGCATATCAGTAAGAATTCGTGAACACAAAAATATTCTCAAAAACAAGGAGACAACGTCAGCTTTATTTCAATACCATCAGATAACTGGACATTCCATCGATTTCGAAAAAGTAAAAGAAATAGCACCAATACAGGGTGAGTCAACGATTGGATGAAGTAGGTTTGTGCCTTTTCGGTGAAATTAATAAAGAAACTATATTTATTGTTTGATACAGTTTATTTTTACGCAGATTTTAAAAATATTTAGGACTCTACAGGGTAAGCCAAAAAACTAGGACAGCATAAAGTTGTATTTTTTTAAATAGAACACCCTATATAAGAATCGTATTTTCGATTTAGCTTATAAATATAAATCTTTTTTATTAAAGGTTTACTATAACAAAACTTTATAGTTTCTAAGATAATTAAGTTTAAAGAAAAAAAGTCACATTTTCAAGTATCAATTCAATCCTAAATAGCGTTTTCAATTTTGTGACAAATATATTCAAATTTGGAATTTGCAAGGCCAAGGACAAGTTAACATAATTTTTACCTAATATTTGCAATAAAAGCTACAGGGTGTTGAATACATCGGCTCAAATTTGAACAAGTTTAAATGAATAAATATCTTTTTTTTTAAATGGTACACCCTGTATATTTTCATGTTATTTAATAGAGTAATAAAAACCCTAAAAGTTTTGTTCAATATATCCTATACCTATTTATAATAGTTTTTGAGATATTTCAGTTTTTCTTATTTTCTATACTTTTTTACAGAAATAGTCTTCATTATCATAGTAGCCATGTAAAATAATAAAAAGAAACTACAGAAACAAACAGAATGTGGTTAAATATGATGAAATACATTATTCGTTATATTACAACGGCAATAGTTTAATTAAACATAATGTAAAAAAATTAACACAACAATAACGACAAGGCAAATACATATTTACTTTTATACTAAATTGAAACAAAAAAAATTACCTATTAAATACTGAGATTAATTATTTCTTTTTAATAAGTGTTCGAATAAACGACCCTCTTGTGCAATGCACAAATTTAGTCTTTTTTGGAGATTTTCTCGGACCCTGGACAAAATTAGTGGCGTTATTGTTCTACAGGTATCCCTAATCCTGTTTCGCATATTTTCCACTGTTGTTGGTGGATTAACATACACCTTATTTTTAATATAACCCCATAGGAAGAAATCTAATGGGGTGATGTCGCAAGACCTTGGTGGCCACTCAATGAAACCCCCACGTCCAATCCATTTTTGCGGATATCGTTGGTCCAAAAACGCACAAACTTCACGATGGTAATACGGAGGCGCACCATCATGCTGGAACCACATACTGTCGAGCTCATCCCTATCGAGACCTTGAAGCAGTTGGGGTAGTTCTTCTTGTAGAAAGTTCAGGTAACTATGGCCATTTAGTGGTTCATTAAAAAAGTGGGGTCCAATAATTCGATTATGATGATTACCACACCAAACATTTAATGACCAGTGGTTTTGATGTTGCACCGCTCTAATCCAAAATGGGTTTTCTGTGGCATAATAATGCATGTTGCGTCTATTTACGGCACCGTTACTTCTAAAAGTAGCTTCATCACTAAACATTACCTTGCATAATAAATTTGGATTTAATTGAATCTCCGCATTTATTGTACGACAAAAGTTTACACGACTTTCAAAATCCTGTCCATGCAATTCTTGGTGTAATTTCATGTGATATGGATGATACCTATATTTCTTGGTAGTACGATTAGCGGTGGATTGTGATGTTTTACATAATGCTGCTAACTGACGGCTACCAATATAAGGATTTTCCTGAACATTTAACAATACTTGTAGTTCTCTTTCTTCATTAGTTACTGGTTTGTTGACCACTTTACGTTTTGGATAATCAACAGTACCAGAAGAATCAAATCTTTGCATTAAGTTTTGAAAAGTATGGGTATTAGGCTGGCGTCGATCAGGATACTTCATTTTGTAAATTCTTTGAGCAAGTAGGCAATTTTTTGAGCCTCTCCTATTGTATAAATCATATCTATTAACTCATTCTTTGGAAAATTCATTTTACAATATAAGATGAATGCAAAAAAAACCAAACTACACTACATAAAAACCAAAAGAAGCGATTGCAGTTATAAATTGGACACACAGAAAAATGTTCTTTTACATTGTTTTTGCCATGGCTACTATGATAATGAAGACTATTTCTGTAAAAAAGTATGGAAAATAAGAAAAACTGAAATATCTCAAAAACTATTATAAATAGGTATAGGATATATTGAACAAAACTTTTAGGGTTTTTATTACTCTATTAAATAACATGAAAATATACAGGGTGTACCATTTAAAAAAAAAAGATATTTATTTATTTAAACTTGTTCAAATTTGAGCCGATGTGTTCAACACCCTGTAGCTTTTATTGCAAATATTAGGTAAAAATTATGTTAACTTGTTCTTGGCCTTGCTAAATTCCAAATTTGAATATATTTGTCACAAAATTGAAAACGTTATTTAGGATTGAATTGATGCTTGAAAATGTGACTTTTTTCTTTAAACTTAATTATCTCAGAAACTAAAAAGTTTTGTTATAGTAAACTCTTAATAAAAAAGATTTAAAATTATAAGCTAAATCGAAAATACGATTCGTATATAGGGTGTTCTATTTAAAAAAATACAACTTTAAGCTGTCCTAGTTTTTTGGCTCACCCTGTAGAGTCCTAAATATTTTTAAAATCTGCGTAAAAATAAACTGTATCAAACAATAAATATAGTTTGTAAATTTCACCGAAAGGCACAAACCTACTTCATCCAATCGTTGACTCACCCTGTACAAAACTACAAAGTATGTGCCATAAGAGAGGCCTTAGAATTCTAAAAAGCGGAACAGCTGAATAAACGGAATGATACTTTAAATATTCCAATTACAGAGAGAATAGTACATCAACAACCTCAAATAAATGTGAAAAAAGCACACAGTAAACAAATATCTCGCACTGTGCAGACGCAAGAAGTCTGCAAAACCGCTCGACCAATCAGAAAGCAAGTCAACTTATCAAACCCGGGGAAAAACAGTTCAAGCGAGTACTGAGGTGAGCCCTGCTTGAAAATGTCGAATGTTTTGGCGAAACGTTGTGAAAACGATTTTTTGATCGGACGCTTTGAAACCCTAAATAACCAAACCATTGGTTTCATTATCCGTGAAAATTTACTATATTATATATATATATATATATATATATATATATATATATATATATATATATATATATATATATATTTGCTACACTGAAATTTTATTTCTTGGCGCAAAAAGGTAAAAAGGCTTGAGCCAGTAGAGCAGGGTTGGAGGCTAGAGGCGAGACCAGTTAGCAAGTGCCGAGCTAGCCCCTATGCCGCAGAGTAGGGGTGGGTATTTTTTTTTATTTCAGTGGAGCAAGCTATAGAGTTAGGTTGGACGCTAGGCCCGAGTAACAACGTGGGGGGGTTTCCGAGTTTACCCGGCTGAAACTCGGTGGCGCCTATAAAAAAATTGCCCACCCCTACTCTGCGGCATAGGAGCTAGCTCGGCACTTGCTAACTGGTGTCGCCTCTAGCCTCCAACCCTACCCTGCTTGCTCAAGCCTTTCTACGTTTTTGCGCCAACAAATAAAATTCCAGTGTAACAAAATGGCGCCCAACGTGGGGCCCGAACCCCCACGACCCTGAGATTAAGAGTCTCATGCTTTGTTAACACTTGATATTTCATACAAATATAGGTATAAAATATTTACATATCGATTTTCTAATAAAGAACGAAAGCTTTCACGGATTTGGTCAAGTTGAAAATCATGGTTCTTGGGTTTCGAACGTGTCAAATTGGAATTATCATCCGACGTTTCGCCTACGATTGCACAAGACTTATTCAGGGATCTTTACTCCACGAAATTAGAACCCTAAAGGATTATTGAAGAGCAACCGCCCGGTATTTATACCCCGCTGGTGCTCAACGAACCGTGATCCAGCGTTACAATCGATATCCACCTGTGATGTAGACATAACCTACATCTCTATTAATATTATTTAAATATTTATAAATTTCGATTGATTCTTAAATTTTACGTTTAAAGAAACCTGACACTGATGCTAGCACCTTAATTTCTTTTACATTAAAAGTGTGACCTGAGCAATGCAGGTGTTCAACTACTATATACATGGAACCACTGATAAGATTGCCAGATTTCTCAGAAAATCAAACATTCGGACAGTCTTTAATACATGTGAGAAAGTTGGACAATGCTTGAAGTCTCCAAAGGACGCAATTCCATATCAAACAGAAGGCGTTTGCAAGATACTTTGCTCTTGTGGTAAAGTGTATGTAGGTGAAACAGGACGGTCTATATTCACTAGGCTTAAAGAATATGAAAGATGTATAAAAAAGAAACAAATTGTACAATCTGCAACAGCTGAACACCAGCATTGCTCAGGTCACACTTTTAATGTCAAAGAAACTAAGGTGCCTAGCATCAGTGTATGGGTTTTTAAAAATAAAATTAGAGAATCAATCGAAATTTGTAAATATCCAAATAATATTAATAGAGATGCAGGTTACAGTCTTCATTACACATAGAAATTGATTGTACCGCTGGATCACGGTTCGCTGAGCACCAGTCGGGTATAAATACCGGGCTGTTGCTCCTCGATAGTCATTCAGTCTTCTCATCTCGTAGAGTAAAGATCCCTGAAGATGCCTCGTGTAATCGTAGACGAAACGTAAACCCAAGAACCATGATTTTCAACGATTTTCTAAGTTCATAAATAAACTTAAAAGGAAATATATAAATCGAACAGAAATTAGATAATGATGAGTTGTTTTTGTGGCTTAGAGTGATAATGTTACAAATCAGTGCTATTTCCTTGTATGATAGGAGTTGTATAGTTTAATATTCCTGATTTTCCTTGTGCAATTATAGTCCTCAAACTCAGCTTTGCTAACTTAGATATATCTAAAATTCTCTAGTGCGGATGTCATTAAAGCATTTTTCTATGCTTTTTCCCATAATGAAATGCTGAATAAATGCTGTTACAAATTTGTTTTAATTTAGATAACCTTGATTAACATACAGAAATAATTTTCGGTGAAATAGTGGTACGTTTTCGGCACGGTATTGTATTTTATTCAAGCGACGACAAAATAAATTGCGTTATAAGCAAACAAAATGATGGAATATTTAGGAAAATACTGCCCCTTATTGTAATTTCGTCGCGTGTAAAATTCCGAGGCGAATACTACTATGTAAGTTGATTTAAGTGATTTTTCTAAGACGCTGAACATTTAAATCCCAAAATAAATAACTTAAGAAAGAAACAAATCAGCCAAATTGACACAATCACAATTTAAAACTCTTTGTTCCTTTATTCTTCTTAGACACGTCACCATCGCGTTTTAACTGTCTGAACCCGTCGACAATACTCCGCACAGACTTTATAGTCCTTTCAACCTATTCCGAAAGGCAACGATCTCTTTATTAATTCTCCTCTCCACTTTCTTTGTGTTAAGAACAAACTTCTTGTCCTTTTGGATTTAAGTGGTCAAAACATTAACTGTTGAAGTAGGAGTGAACGGATAAATGCAAGTCGCAAAAGGAAAAATCGAAATACTTACCTAGTAACTGAAAAAATTTAATCAAACTTCTCGCTACAACTTGTTAAGCAAATTAAAATTTCAATAAAATTTGAATCCCTTTTATTACCATTAATTCTGAAAAATCTTTAATTAGAAAAGACCGACAATCATTACTGAACGTCCCACATTACCATCGTGCCCCTAAGTTCGTGATCAATCTTAATTATCTTTAAGTTATAAAGTTCTTTTATTCAATTTACTTTTAAAAGTTTTTATAGCTTCCATTTTAATGAAACTTTTATTTATATTTTAGCTTCGGTATTTGATTATAATAGACGGTATGTCGTACTTTTTAAAATTGTGACGAAAATATAAATTCAATAAAAGTATTCGTATTTATAGAAGTTATATAGTCACAAATGTGGGGTAACTTATTTTAAAAAAGTGTTTGTTCTTATCTTTGGATGTGTTTAATAATTTTTTCAAAATCATATTGTAACGAAGTTACTAATTTTTGGGCATGAGTATGTTCGCCAGGATTATTTATTTTACATTCGAAAAATATGATTCTTACGAGAAAAGAATGCTTAAAATTTCAATATTACCGGTATATTATTAGATTTACCGCGCTATGCCGGGAAATATAATTTTCCGAGTTTTTCAGAGCGTCCGATCATAGTAATCGCGCGCCGCATACAGCAGTGTTGTATGCGCGATCACCGCACGCCGTCACACGTCAGCGTAGTGGGAGCTCGGGCCGACTACTTAAGCTCGAGCAGACCATTATTTCGCTGAGAACTGCACGTTCTCCACCCGGGCCACCAGTCGCCTGCCAGACCGCGCCCAGGGCCCTCATAAGAACAAGCAATGTCGTTTCCTTTTCTAATTTCCTACCGCTATTGGTCGATATTGTCGAGGACCCCTATAAGTACGGGCAATATTGTTCCATCCTGCTGACGCTATCGAAGACCCTTACAAGAACGGACAACGTCAGTTCCTTTTGTTCCTTCCTACCGTCACCGATACACACACGCACTAAATGCCGTCAGTTTTTGTTTATGTTTCCATATTGAACAGGAATGTATTTTACGGCCAGGTGCCCTCCGACGTCCGTTGATAAGGGCGCTTAACAACTGTTGCCCCGACGTTTATCGCCACCGCCGCGTGTAGGGACGCCGCCTATCGTCGATCGATGCCGGGTTATCGTTACATACGGCGTATACCGCCGTCGGTCGAATTTTAGATACGAGACGCGATAATTTGTGTACTCACCGTCGTGAATAGCGTCGCAACCGTGTAGTACGAAGTACGTGAATAGCGTCGTGAATGATACCGTTGGGTTACCATCTTCAGCGCAACCGACCAGTACGAGCTACCGTAAATAGCTCTCAAAACATACTCTTGCCCTCCAGACCGTTTATTTGTTTATATTATTGTCCATTTTAGATTATAAGTTAGTTTTAGGTCATGTATTTTTATAAAAGAATGGAATACAGAATACAGGATCTTTTATAACCGTTTGTTTTATTACCTAGTTCCATTTTTAACATTACATATGACAATTGGCAGCCGGCAGCCAGTACTAATACGCACAATTGACCCCTGGCTTGCCGTTTCTCCACTGTAACAAGCTGTCCGGTGCATAAGTGGGCCCTCGACCACATGAATCCCGAGGGTGGCGCCCGAGAATCGACCATCGAGTAGATGTTTTGACCTTTAGGCAGTCACACCGTTGATCAGTTTAGTTCAAAGAGCAGGGATATCCCGAATATAAGTAAATATCGTCAAACCGATACCCTGCGCTGAGCATTTGACCGATGACTGTCTGCACGAGAAATATCCACTGACCGATGTTCCGGTGCCGTAATCAAAGTAGATCCCAAGAGCACGACCTATTCCCTCCTACGAAAACGCGTCACAATGTCGAGAGAAATATATGCTATCCTTATTATCTAACATTTTCATTTGCAAGTTTCCACATTGTACAGTCCCATTTTCAACACTTTTAGGGCGTATTGGAGTTATTATCAAAGATATAATGTTGCGGTCTTCACTTTACTACTTTCTAACAAAACCAAAGACTCCGGTGTCAAATTTGTCACGGCTCTCTTAGTTTCTAATCTCCAGAGTGATTTTGAAAATTTTTGTTTTTAGGCACATGTCGTATTTCCGTTATGCGTTAATTTATCAAAAAGGTAAAAACTGACTTTTATAAAGTTTTTCACATAAAGTTCAGTAGCGTAGTAAAGAGTTTAGTTTTTAAGATATTAACCAAACTTATGATTTTCTAAATAGGACCCCCTATATATTATTTTAGATATTGATTAAGTATAATTTAAACTTTTCAGAAATGTATAATGTGTTTATTTTATTTTGAAAACAAGCTAGGAATTCGATATATTCAATAATTTACTTTATTTTTAAGAGTAGGCTTAGTCCAATTTATAAGAAACAAATACAAAATTTTGACAATAATAATTATTTGTTTGAAGGTTGTAGGCAATGTTGAAGATTGACTAAAATGTGGTTGTCGGACTTGCATTGTCTTTATTTTTATTCAGTATTGAATACTTAGTCTACCTTTGTAATTCAGTTTGAAAATGACTCTGTGAGTTGAAATTGCAGTCACTGTTTTCTTAATAAATTTAGTGGTATAAAACATAGTAGTTCATTTTTAAACATTTCCCGAAGATGATTAACTACCACATAGTAACGGCTACCAGCATTAACTTTTTAAAAAATATTGTATTTTTTGGATTCCTATTATGGGAACTACCGTTTCGAGGTAAAATTATATTTTTATTTGAATACAGTCTCTATTGTTTGTGGTGGAGAATGAATGCGAAAAATCATAATGAGTTCGCATAATTTAGAAGAAGTTGTACCCTTTTGTACTTAAGGAATGGGGTTTCAGATTCACGGTATATACTGAGAGCTGGACTGGTGTAAAAAGTGCCGATTGATAGTCTTATAAAAGTGTTATATACGAAAGGTACAGATTTTTCCATATACTATATAACGACACATAAGTTATCTTCGGGTTTTTTTTATGTCTGCTTCTAATCTTTTATGATATTTCGCACTCATTACGATTATTTATAATTAACTTCACAAATATTAAATAACTGACTGTCAAGACACAACGCGAATTAATTTAGAACCTCGAATATTGGACGTACCAAGTAAAGAGGTCTAATCAAGTATGGTAATCACATTTTTGTGAAACTAATTGTATATAATAGTATAGTATATAAAAAGCAATATAAAAAAGGAAAAAATTTATATAAAAAATAATTTAATTATTAATAAAAGATTAAACATCCTATAACTTTATGAAAATTAATTATATTTTATTTATATTTGTAATCCAAAATAGCATTTCTAAATAATAATGCTTCGTAACAAATGCAAAACGGTATGACAAAGGCAAATAAGAAATAGATAATCCAACTAGTGTTGAAAGGTTCAAGATAACGCAGTTAGTCATGTTGTTCGGCTTCATTCCTTTGTAAAAACGATTTAAAATGAAAGTTCTAACAAAGAGTGGCACAATTCCAAAGATGTGGCCGGAATTCTAAATTTCTAACTCCTTTATTTTCTTTAGAGAGTTGTAATGGCTTGTAATGCTGCGTTGAGGATTTCTGTGAGAAAAAAACAATTTAGAATCTCTTATATAGATAAACCCGAACTACAAAGTAAGGCTTAACCTTTTATCTTATCTATCTGGCTGGCATTCACTGCCGAAATCCAGGTTTAGACTTAGATTTTAGGGCGAAGCTGGGCATACACTTTTAGTTTCCGTATTGCTTTTTCCAAGAGATTTTCAGAATTTAAATTTAATAGTGACAGAGGGAATCTTTAATAAACCATTCCAGATGTTTCTTGGAAGAACTGTATGTTTAATTTATACAAGGTTAAGTTTATACAGAGTGTCCCAAAAAAGCCTGAGGCAGATTTTTTTATCTAATTTATCAGGACAACTATTATCCTGAAAATTTGCTTGTTTTTGAGTAATCATACCTTTTGTCTGTTGGCGTTGGTTTTTCTTACCATGATAAACCTAGAAACAGGAATTTTGGGCAGCTTGCACGGGTAAATGAAGGAATTATGTTAATTCTCCCCCAACAACAGCAGATAAGATCCACTAATAACATTTTATTAAAACAATACTTCATGGGTTTCATAATTATCAAAGATTTAAACTCAAAATTGATTTTTACCTCACAAAATTAATACCTATTTGAATCTGACCATAATTTGGTGTTTTAAATCTCATTAAAACCTGATTTGACTACAATAGACTATTAAAATGTTTGTTAGGTTTAAGGGCTGATGATTACTATTTATTTGTGAATATTGAATAATTTTTCTCGTAATTTTCTTAGTTTTCAAGAACTGTTATTTTATAAATGCCACAATTATTTCTGTTGTATTAGTGAGACTTAATTTTGAGTGTAACTTTTCTGTTTATTGTGAAATTTACTATATTTTTTACGTATTTGCTCTTTGGAGGTATCACAATAACCCCAATTTGTAGCTTAATTAACTTATTAAATGTATTTTGAAGCATTTTTTAAATTTTAGCATCGCGATATGCCTGTTGCCTCAAAGTCTTTCAGTTCAACTCCAATTTATTTTATTGTGTGTCTAAATACAAATATTTAGGTACTTCAGACTGGCCAAATTAATTTAAATCTGCAAATTTTATCAGCTAGAAGTCCATTTATTTTTATTTAGTGAAGTAAATGTCAAAATGTGTATCCTGGCTTTGCACAGAGTATTGTGATAATCATTGTTAATATATTTTGATTATATTTGTTCTATTGTTCTTCCCTAGAGCCTAATTGAAACTGTGTTTATTTTTACCAGGCTTAAACTGATTTATATAGTAGCAATTAAGGTTAATAAACTAAGCATGTAGCATCATCAGACCTGCCAAATATTTTCTATTTTATTTTATTGTTTCCAGTTTTGTGATAATTGATTTAGTTAAGTAACTAATTATTTTCTATAGTAAATTTTATGTTCGATCTTATATTAAAGTATTATCAGTAGTCACCTGGAGTCGGGCTGGACTTTATTGTAAGTTTGCATTTCCCTGTTTTTTTCTTGCTTATCTTGAGTTTATTAGGTAAAGCAGTTTGTTATTTTAAAATTAAATATTTTCTTAATTGTTACTAAATAGTTTAATTAATATTTTCTTTTTTTTTTGCTATCTTAACTTACAAATCATCCTCGATTTATTTTTTTGAATATGTAGTAGTTGTAAGGTTTTAAATTTAAATCTGTCTCGATATTTTGGCTAAGGTTGATTAATAAATTCAGATGCTTTTTTAAATCCAATTTTTATAGTTGCTTTAGACGATTTTTTTTTGTTCTGGTTATATTAATAGTGGTGCCCACCCTACTATCATATTATGGAGTCCTCGCTTCGGGACAATTTATTACTGGTTGTTAGTACTGTTCGTGTTCTGCGAGTACCTATTGATGTTAAGATAGATCTACACCGTTAAGCAGAGAAACCGAACAACTGGCAATTTTTGCATTTGAGAGGCAAACTTTAGTATTACCTTTTATTTATTAGTAACGACAGGTTTTATTCTTTATTCTTGTGAGGCATAATCGAGAGTACTATCATAGAATGAACGGTTTTGCTTTATGTTTTAACGCTAGTAGGATATTTTGTATGCTAATTCTTATATGATTAAATTTATTCATTTTGTTGTAAACTGAACAGAGAACTTTTTTTATAATAATACATTTTGCTCACGTTTTACCTTTTTTAAAGATTTTTACTATTACTATCTTTACTGAGCTTTATTTGTCCCGCATGCTATTTGCGTTTGCATATTTTTCTGTTGTGCTTGATAATTGTTAAAATGTGAAGTTAAAAACTAGTTCCTAACAACATTGTGGAGAGTTTCTGCATTCAGCCTAGCTTTAGGTGCAGTGGCGCCCTGAAGAACCCACCCCTACTCTCGGCATAGGGATTAGCTCGGCATTTTGCTTGCTGGTGCTGCTACCAGATATCAACTCTATTTTGTAATTATTTTTGGTATTTGTTAACCTTTCTTCTCACTTAACTGTGAGATGTTGTGCCTTAAGATTCCAGCATGTCTAGCCAAGTACAGTATCCCATTATTGGACTATCCGCCTTGTTCGCCTTACCTTGCACCATGTGACTTTTATCTGTTCCCCAAGGTCAAATCTGCATAGAACAGGAACAAGATTTCATTGAAACTATGATACAAAAAACGGCACGTTATGAAGGAACTTACAGAAAAAGACTTCCAGCATTGTTTCGAACAATCGAAAATTTGAGTGGAAAGTTGTAGGGATAGAGGAGGGGTGTATATTGAAGGTGATAATAACTAAATACTTATAAATTTAAAATAAAATGTTTTACAGCAAAAATCTCATTATTTTATAGCCACACCTCGTAAGTGATAATTTATGTATACAGGTTGTAACTAAAAATTATTTTAATATACTTAAGGCAACTTCCCTACCTCAGAATGACAAAAACCAATTAAAAATTCTTCTTGCATATAATAATTTTATTGTATCTGTGATCTTCGAGAGAGATAGCTTATCGAATACGTAAACTACATTAAATAATAAATTGAAGTTTCACTATACCTGTGTTTGAAAGCTGTATATAACAAAAAAGATGGAAACAGCTGACGAGACAAAAAGTTCATAATGGCACAGTGGCCGAAAGGAGAAAAACGAATAGGAAGAGGGTCTTCTACCAAATTGGAGGATATTCGATAAACCTATCTCAGAGCCCTCTTTGGAAAATAGAAATTGCTGTTTAAGTTAATAAATATGTGTGAGAAATCTTAGCATGGCTAACTTTATATTATAGTGGTACAATATTTATTTTTTATATACAGGGTGTCGAAAATTGTTATATTAATATATTGATATTTCGATCAGTTACTAGAATTGTAGACGTTATTGAAAAGTAAGACAAATTTTTATTATTCATTCTAATAAACGACATTGTACTGAACTGACATATCAACGCACAACCCAAAATATTAAAAAGAGAATTGCGAAATTTTTGAAAAAGTTCGGCAACGCCATATAGGCAACTACTAAGAAATAATTTTTAAAAATTCGTATTGCAGACAAGTGAAAAAGGGGTAAATTTTCATTTCATAAATTTATCGATATCTCTTGATCAAATAGAATATAGACTCGATTTTGATTTTAAGCTTATAATAATATCTAAAAGGAAATTTCTTGATTTTTCAATATTCCCCTTTTAAAAAGGCAAAAAGGGGTAAGACGACGTTGATGCGTTTTTACTATTTTGTCAGTTAACGCTAGGACTATTGCATAGATCTTGTTCAAATTTCATTAGTATGTAACAATAATTTGTAAAAATGATATACAATTTATTTCAGACTGATATCACAAATAGAAGTCAAATAATAGCGAAAAAGGTAAATTAATTACTGAGGCGTAATGTAGCCTCTCAAACCGTTCCTCAGTAGCTCCACTTGACTCCGTTTTTCTTTCCTTAGGTAGTTGGACACAAAAACTTCAGCTAATTCGGGTAAGTGCCATACCATCAAAACACAAGTGTATAGCGACATGGAATTTAAAGGGTTGCGCCCCCATTTTAACGGCGGGGAACTTGGTTGTCAATAACCTTCAAACCAACACTAGATGTTTTCTATTTAGAACTAACTATATAGTAAGGGGATTTTAGTCTATTTACCAATATTTAAAAAACTTATATTGTAATAGCCTCTTTTTTATTTACACATAGAATTTCGGAAAAGATTGCATGCCTCTCGCCATCTCGCGACAACATTCTTAACTGGAGTCGCCATTTCAAGCGGGTTTTCTGTACAAGTATTCTTAGCATTCTTAGGTGTCTGTAAATTGATTATGCGTTGCAGTTTTTGGGTAAATAATATTGAATTTGGGAAATATGCAGTGTCGAATATTTTTCCAATAATTAGGACATGGTTTAAAAAATCTTTTAACTTATGCTTTTTTAACAAGTCTACTTTTGAAATTTTGGCGAATTCTGCCATTTTTCTTTGTAACTGGCGGTTCAATCAGTCGTGTAGAACAAAATCAGTTATCATATGTGGGTTTTATTATTTGATTTCATCAATCCACACCAAAATTAAGGGTCAGCTTCTATAGCCTACATTTACTGCACTTAAAGCATTTATCTCAGTTTCTTTAAGATTTACCTGGAAGTTTTATCGTCAGTAATAGAAATACTATATATTTTTTCAAAACCAACTACTTCTGCTGGCAAATGTGATGCTTTTGATTTCCTTTTGGCCACATATACCAGACTATTCACAAGGAAATATTAAAACAACCGAGAGCTGTGCTGTTTTCAAGTATTCCATTGGCCGAAACCACCCTTTGGTGACTGTAATCAGATAGCAAGTACTTATAAACCGATAAGTAGCCGAATTGTTTAAATTTGTAAGAAAAAGAAACGTAATATCATATTGTAAAGGGAATTAAAATTTTTGTTGACGAACAATGTCGTTATATTATTTTTTTAAATCTACGGCTACCGTATGTTTTTTTTAACGTAAATTTCATAATTTAGTACAAATATCTTGAGTTTAATTTGGATAACCTGAAAAATCTATCTTTAGAGACTAAATCTTCCCAGAGTTACTAATTTATCAGTTTTAAGCTACAAATGGCGCCTTGAATTTGAACTTTTGTAGAGTAACTTAGACTATAATTTTTTAAATAGTATATCAATCTCCGATTTTGATATCGAACAATCAAATGATCGACCAAAAATATCGATAATTAAATATATCGATTTTTAACTGCATCCCTAGTGCGTATTTAATTTTTAATATTACCAATGTATTTTTGATTTATGGTTTATTTAAAAATTTATTGTTTGTTTCTATGTTGTGGTTTCTGTAAAAAAATGTTAATTTAACATTGTGTACCGGTAACTTGTTTTACTTTTTTTCGATTTCGCTTATATGTATTTTTGATTATCCGAATGGCCTTCAACAGCAATTACTCTGGATAATCGAGTTTCCACTGTACTTACTTACTAATCTCTATAATATTGTTATCGTTTTATTAAATTGTATTCTCGAGTAAATAACTCATTTGTAAATTGGAATTTTACATAGACGCTATAAATTTTCTCCATCTTTTTGGTGTAATTTATTTGCTTTTCTAGAAGCAAAGCAGATGAAATGTGCCGGAAAGTGTAAATAACGGGTTAAAATGGGAAAAGACAATTATTTTGGAGTAAAGAGAATTTTTTACTGTAATCTTTTTTGATAGTTTTTCATTTTTCTTGGATATTCGCCTTACATAGAGCACTATATTGTCATTTGCCAATAGCATTAAGTATTTGACGTGCAAATACAAGACACCAAGTGAGACGTGTGACTACGCGACTTCTATATACAATAAAACAAAATTATTTCCTGCTGTTTTGATTTCTTCTTAACGTAGGCGATTTGGCTATAGTTCAGTCAAAAAAATATTAAAGAAAAATTCGTTACAGGATTTTTATACCGGAAAAATTTTAAAAATATTATGAACAAATAGGAAAAATAATCCGAACCACTAGTGAGTTATCAGGTTGAAACGGGATGGAAATTTAAGGGTAAGAAGGTTTTCTGTGGTTTCTGACTAGACTATGTTACTTATCGAATAAAGTTGTGGGTAATAAAAAAATGTATAACTTTTATCCAAGCCCTACGCACTGTTCTAGAAAAAACGCTAGCTTTGGAAGATGTCTTTAAAAAACTAAATTGGGATGAGAAAGGTTTGAGAGTGTCGACGGTTCTTATCTTAGTCATCTTCGTTTCGTCGACGATGTTGTTGTCATGTCTAACAACCCAGAAGAGCTAAAACAAATGCTTCAAGATTTCAATGAAGAGGTGAGAAAAGTGGGACTTAAGATGAACTTGAGGAAAACTAAGTTAATGAGCCCTGATGCAAATGTACAAATAGAGATTCAAAATGAAATCATAGAGAATGTCCAAGAGTACATCTATTTAGGCCACATAATGAAATTGGGGAATGAAAATCAAACGCGGAAATAACAAGGAGAATAGGGCTGACATGGGCTGCCTTTGGAAAGTTGCAGTACGTATTAAGAGATAGAAACACACCAATCAACCTTAAACGGAAAGTGGATAACACGTGTGTCTTGCCTGTTGCTACTTACAGCATGGAAACGATAACACTAACCAAACAAAACGCAAATAGGCTCCGAGTCACTCAACGCTTCATAGAGAGACAAATGTTAGGAATCTCGTTACGGAATAAAATACGAAATCAAGTAATAAGATCAAGAACCAAAGAAGTTGACGTCATTAAACGCATATCACGACTAAAGTGGCAATGGGTGGGGCACATAGCTAAACAACAGCTCGATGGGTGGACGAGTAAATTACTGCAATGGCAACCGCGAGAAACGAACCGAAATCGTGGCAGGCCACAACGCAGATGGGTAGATGATATAAGACAGTTTGCTAGAAAAAACTGGCCCAGAAGGCGAGAGACAGATCCCAGTGGAGGACCCTCGGAGAGGCTTATGTCCAGGAGTCGACGTCAATGGGCTGAGAAAGAAGAAGAAGAAGAAAATAACTTTTATATGTACCATTTTTAACATAAACTCAAAATTTTTAGAGAAAAATGCGAAAATTAGCTAAAATTCAGTTAGAGGTTATGATCTCTCAAATGAGCTTTACTTTTTTTTAATCAAAATATTCAATGGTTGATTTTAATGAATTTATTTTTTTTTTAAATTAAACTTTCTAAGTGCAGTTTGTTCCGATTGAACTCTTTTTTTTTACTTCAACTTTTAATAAATATAAAAATATTTATATGATACAGTGGAAAAAAACCGAAAAAGTGATTTTTCTCGTTATACGTTTTTTATTAATTTTATCCTAGGTTGGATAGTGCCTTTTTTTCAATTGTTTATTTATACATAAATTTTTTTCAATTGTAGTTATGAAATATCATTAGAAAATTGTTTATTTTGCAAAATAAATTGATAAATTAAATGTAATTATTAAAATGTAATTTACGAAAGATAATATTTTCCGTAACTTAAATATAAACGATATTATGGAAAGTTTTGAAACTTAGTGGCGTATAGAAATTGGAAAAAATCGGGTCAAATCAAATTTGTATAAACAATTCACAACCATCAATGAACTACCGATCTCCAGCCATATAGTGCATGCTGTCGATGGAGGTTTTTTATTGCAGAAAGTGATTTGCAAAAAGTGATATTGTTGAAGTCATAAAAAATAAATACCTTCACTATATACTTAGTAATTATGCCGAAAATAGTAACATAATTTTTAATAGATACCTTGACGTTAATATATGTATGTGCCTAGAGTTGGGGTCTGTACATTGCGATCTGGTAGATCCATTATGCCCCCCTACTGCTGCCCTGTCGTGAAAGTTCCCTTATCGGCTAGAGCAGGTCCTCCAGTCCTATTTACCTCAGGAACCTTAGGATATTGGACGTCTTCAAGGTGGGTAGCTCCCCTTCTTCGATTTGGTGTGTTTCCAAGAACCGCATCCAAGGGTTTTCTAGAGCGCTGCACTCTGAAAGAATATAAGTACAGGTTTCGTCCTCCTCCTCACAGAATCCGCACTTTTCTCTTTCTACTAGTACGAGTTTCTTGAGGTGTCCCTTCACGTGACAATGGCAAGGACCCTTTTCAGAACTCTGAATTGGTTTTTACTTAAGCTTATGCATTCTTTGAATCTCTTCTGGTCGTAGTTCCCCAGAAGTATCTTTCCTTGTCTCAATCCTTGCAGTTCCGTACAATAATTGGATCTCCCGCTTTCTTCTTCCATCTTTAGTTCTCCCAGTATTACGCTGCCACTGATTCCACGTAAAGCCTCTGACCCCAGAAACGGTGTCCCAGCCGCTTTCCTCGAGAGCGTGTCTACTATTTCATTCCCCTCTATCCCGGTGTGTCCCGGTACCGATATGAGGGGGACTTAATTATTCTTACTCAAATCATTTAATTCCTCTAGGCATTCCTAGACCATCTTGGAGCTGATAACTTGCGAGCTCAGCGCACGGATGTCTGCTTAAGTATCCTACACGATGATAATCTCTTGGCAATGATAGTTTTTCTCCTTGTTAAATTGAGTACATATTCTAATTACAGGTATTTCTGCCTGGAAAATGCTTAGTGGCTTAGCCAAGCTTTCGTAGTGTCTGGTGCCGGGTCCATACACTCCTATTCCAGTTCCCTCCGTTGTTTTAGAGCCATCTGTATACCATATAATTGATTTCTCGTTGAGTTTTCAATGGTGTTTCTGTCCCATTCGCTCTTGAGACTCAACTTTGTGATGAAGTATTTCACAAAGTTGAATTTCTTTTTCATTTAATCTTGGGACATATCCCAGATATGTTGATTTCTATATAAGAGGCCTTAGTTTTATGACCTCATCTCTGATCATCTTATAAATCGTCCTTTTCGCCATGTTGTCTGGAAGTATATGTAGAGGTGTGAGATTTAAGATTACTTCCATGGCGGCCGTTGGCCATATTTTCATTGCCCCGTTTATACATGCACAGGTCAGTCCTATAGTTGATACCGGGACGAAACACCAAAACTTTTAATAATTTTCACGACAGAGACGTTTAATTCTCGATTATCCCAACTTGCTGTACGTTCGAAGATCAAGATACAGATCTTGAATGAGCATCAAATGGGCTGTCTAAAGGGGGGAGTGTTGTAATATACAGCATCCTACTGCCAACTCCCGATGCAAAATAACTTGAAATATGAGTTCCGACGTATAGTAAGCGCGACAACGGGTGTCTGGGAAGATACCAACTGAATCCCACTGAAGAGTCCTATAGTTGGTACCGGGACGAAACACCAAAACTTTTAATAATTTTCACGACAGAGACGTTTAATTCCCGATTTTGACATATCAGCGTAGGCAGCGTAAGAAATGAGAAGGATCTTCCGGTCATATTTTCGATTAATGTATGATTATGATTTAAAAATCTTCCGTAATAATCGCACACAGGGACTTACAAGCGATATTACGAAATGGCATCCCTGGTGGGGACCAAAATGCAAGTTTGTTGATTTTACTGCATAAGAACATTGGTTATAATGCTGAACTCACGATGATAACGGGGTGTTAGTCCCCACAGTTCTCCAGATACATCCAAACTTGCTGTAGGGTCGAAGATCAAGATACAGATCTTGAACGAGCATCAAGTGGGCCGTCTAAAGGGTAATATACAGCATCCGTAATAATCGCACACAGGAACAAGCGATATTACGAAAGTACATCCACTGCAGGACTTTTGAATTTGTACCTCATCTTTTTCCCGCAAAGTTTCTACACACCATCAAGTCCTTTGTAGCCTTGTCGATTACTTCTTTTTCGTGCTTGTTCCAGAGGAGTTTGTTATCTAGGGTTAGTCCCAGATATTTAGCCTCTGACTTCTACCCAATAACATTCCCATCCATTTTAGTGATTTTCAGATTGAGGTTTCTTTTCTTTAGAAAGGCTACTAGGGTAGTTTTGGTGGGGTTGATGGTTAGTCCCATCATCTAGCACCATTCTCTAATGTATTCAAGCTCTGTTTGAACTATGTCACAGAAGATATTCTCGGATTTGCTTCTTGCGATCACGCCCACGCCATTGGCATTGCCCTGACAAGATATGCCGAGGTCAGTCAGATCACAGAAGAGCTGGTCTACAATTAAGCTCCTCATAAGTGGCGAGGCTACTTCTTCCTGAGGGCATCCTCTGGTGGTACAGGAGGCGATAGTGTCCTGTCCTATCTCTGTCTCTGCTATTCTAGTGGAAATAAGTACGTTTTCATGTTCAACAAACCACATCTTGCACTTTCCGTATGAGTGCAACCACGCACGTGTTGTCACTTCAATAATAAAAACGGAACTCTGAGATTACAGATAAAAATAGAAAAATAACACCAAAACTTGCAACGTTGGCAAATATAATTCAGGATTTACCAAACATATTACGGTGAATACCACAGCAGTCTAAACTAGATTTAAATAGGTTTATTTAATCGCATTTAATTGAGTCCACGGAGAACGCAGATATAAATATATTAAAATTTTTGAAGCACAAAAATTATTTTTAGGTGACTTTTTTTAGGTTTATTGTAATATATGAATTTAAATATATTAAAACTCATTTCCGCAATTTTTATTCTTAAGTTCCATTTAACAATGTTGACGGAACACAAGAATTCCACTAAACAAAGTTGTAAACGTGCGTGGTCGCTCATTATTTCATAACCTACCATTCCTAGAATTACTTTTTTATTGATCGTTTTGATAAGTTTTTTCATTGTCTTGGTTTCGGTAAATAAATTATTAAATTTCAGATCGATGGTTGATATATTATTTAGTGATAAAAAAAGGGCAAATACCAACGAAGGGAAAAAATTATATTATAAAAATTTTGATACACAATTCACGTTTCTTTTGGTAAGAAATATGGCAATGCGATAATCTGGATTTACCTTTGTCATAAAATTGAGTTTTTAATTTTTTTCTACATTAGAGGAGTGTTGAAAGATTTTTATTTGTTTTCTATCCGTTGGGGTATAGAGGTCCCTCAGACTTACCTCCGTATCCTGTTTTGGGCCAATCTATATGAATTTATATTTTCTATTTATTTTAAATCGTTAACCCATCTCGGCTGTTTCGCCTCTCTCCCCATTGTCGCTATTTAGTTATTTTGGTCCATCGATCTGTAGTTTTAGCAACGTACCCGGTCTAGCTCCATTTTATTCTGCTGATTCTGGTAGCTATATTTTTTGTTTCTAAACCAAGTCTTCAGTAAGTGCGTGTTATTTCGAAAAACACATTTTCTGTGCCTTATCATTTTATACACTCCTCTTTGTAAGTACCCATGTCTCTTCGCCATATGTTTTTATCAGCAATACACATTGATTTTAAATTTGTACTTTATGCCTAAGCGGAATATTCATGCTTAAAACTGCTTTCAGTTTGCCACATGATGGCCAACTCGAACGTATTCTGCGGAACCATTCCAGTTTTTGATAGGCTTTTCTAATAATTTAAATTTGTCAGGTATGCATATGATGCAACTTGATTTCACAACAGGGATGTAGACTATTTGCGGGAAAACTAATACTTCAAAAATCATACATTTTAAATTCCATTTCAAATTTTGCTGCATAAAGCCAATACTTGTCACATGTTGCTAAAGACACCTGTATGAAGTTAGCGATGTCTTTCAGAAACGTTTCTACCAGCGACAAAATTTAAGAAGGGAATTTATCAATCGTCTAAACAACAAGTTACAGAGTAAAATTTGAAATACTAACTGCATAATTTCGTGGTATTCGAAAATATTTACTATGAGGTTGTACCTAGTTGAAAAATTCAAAACCGAGAAACGTAAATTGACTAAAATGTGGTTGTCGGACTTACCTTGCCTTTATTTTTATTTATTTTTTACGACGTTTCGATTAGGTTGTATCTCTAATCGTTATCAAGTATAAACTTGATGTTTTGTCTTAAGATTACGAGCATATATGTGTCCACTGAAGCGCAAAGTTTCGCTTTACTGTACACACCACAATGATTTGATGTTACAAAGTAGTGGTTGCCAAAGATTAGGTATCTCAACACTCGGTTTACTGAAGATTCCATTATGGTTTTTAATGTAAGCTGCTTCTATAAATTTTCCTTTTTTTCATGTTGGATTCCATATATATTGCCGCAGCCTCAAACCATTTTATATGGTGTTGTTTATTCCAGGCGTGTTCTGCAATACCTGATCTCGACGTTTCTTCTTTTTGTGTATGAGTTTTATGTTCCTTAATTCTAACTTCTAGTGGTCGTTTGGTTTCTCCAATATACATTTCACCACACTCATATGGAACCTTGTAAACACATTCTTTCCTATCGGTACTTTTTGGTTTTGTTTTTGTTAAATGAGCTCTAAATTTATTTCCTGAATTAAAGGATGTTTTTATATTATAAATAATGACAATTCGTCTTATTTTCTCCGAAGTTCCCTTAATGTATAGAATTGTAAAGAAGGAATGTGTTTCTTGTTGTCGAGTGTTCGTTTTTCTAAAGTTATTTATAACATCGTCCATTAGTTTCAAAGGATAATCATTTGTTGTAAACCAGATTTAATATTTGCTACCTCTTTTCCAATGAATCGGCATTATTGCATATAGATATAGCGCGATTATAGAGGTTGCGTATAATTCCCCGTTTTGTTACAACAAAATGATTGGAACTATGATTAAGATATTGTCCAGTATGTGTTGGCTTTTTGTATACTGAAGTTTTAATAGTTTCGTTTCAGCAATTCACCATGACATCTAGGAAAGACAATTGATCATTTACCTCTTTTTCCATGGGAAACTTAATTGTAGGTCGAATGTTATTTAGATGTTTCAAGAAATCACTAAGTTCTTGACCATTGCCCTTCCATACAATGAAGGTATCATCGACATATCTCAACCAGACTTTCGATTTTACTGTTGCTGTTTTGTATGACATGAGTTTCGAACCATTCTATATATATATATATATATATATATATATATATATATATATATATATATGTATATATTGGACCAATGGAGAGAGTGAAGAACCCATTGGAAGCCCGTCGTCCTGATTGTAGAACATGTCTTTTACTTGAAAGTAAGCACTACGCAGGCAACACTCCAAGAGATCCATCACCCCGTCCAGTGGTAACGTGGTTCGATCTGATAAAGTAGTATCATTTGAAAGTCTAGTTTTGATTATGTCTAGTGATTCCCATAATGGTACATTAGTACATAAACTTTCCACATCAAAGCTTATTAGTTTGTCGTCTGGCTCTAGATCGATGCTACTAATAATGTTCACGAAATGTGTGGAATTTTTAACATATGTGTTCGTCTTACCTTCTAAAAGTTGTATGATTTTTAAAAGAAACTTCGCCAGTGCATTTTTTGGGGATCCTCTGGAGCTGGTTATTGGCCTCAATGGTATGTTCGTTTTATGAATTTTTGGTAGTTCGTAAAGATGTGGTGGCTTATTGTAGTGTGGTGTGAGCGTCGATCGTAGGTTGTCAGGCATATGATCTTGGTATTTCTTTAGTGTTCTGTAGATTTTTGACTATAGATTTAGTGGGGTCAAGAGGTAATTGTCTATATTTTCCTGTTTCCAGGATATCTCTGATTTTTTTGGTAGTACGTTACGATGTCTATTATCACCGTTACATTTCCCTTGTTCGCTGGTAAAATTTTCATAAATTTATCCTTACGAAGTTCTTTTAAGGCTAATACTTCTAACTTGGAGAGATTTTGAACTCGATTTTTCTGGTCTTCGAAAGTTGATTTTATTTTCCACCTAAACTCGTATAAGCTCGTAGTCTTAAAACAAAACATTCAGTTTATCTTGATAACGATTAGAGATATAACCTAATCGAAACGTCGTAAAAATAAATAAAAATAAAGACAATGCAAGTCCGGCAACCACATTTTAGTCAATCTTCAACATTGTCTACAACAGACAAGAAACGTAAGTTGTAAACAACTAGTTTTAATCAAAAGCCCGGACGAGTTAAGATATAAAATGTGCCAGCAACGGACAGTGGGTTAATAAAAAATATGCAATTTTCACGAGGAAAGCTTCGAGTCTACAACTCGGAAATATTTTTCGAAAACGACCCGCAGAAGTTCGAGTCTACAACTTGGAAATATTCACTATGTCGAACAAAATAACCCACCACATAACAACTTTTAAAATCCTGTAGAAGTTAACATACAGAACAGAAACTGCCAGCAACGGATAGTGGGTCGATATAGAAATATGCATATATACTGTCCGCCGCTGGCAGTTTCTACTCTGTATCTTAACTCCTACGGATTGTTAAGAGTTCTTATAGGGTGGGTTATTTTCTTCAATAGAATAGTCATTTTTGAAAAACATTTCCAAGTTGTAGACTCGACACTTTCCTTGTGAAAATTGCATATTTTTTTATTAACCCACTGTTTGTTACTGACACATTTCATATCCAAACTCGTTCGGGCTTTTGGTTGGAACTAGTTATCTATAACTTATGCTTTACGGTTCTTAATTTTTCCACCAGGTACAACATAGTGAAATATCTTAGAATACCACGAAATTAAGTACTTAATCTTCCAAAATTAATTGTCTAATTTATTATTCAGGCGGTAGGCGTGAGTTTCTTTATAAAAATTTGTCGCTGGTAGAAACGTTTCTGAAAAACGTCGCTTACTTCATACAGGTGCCAAAAACTGGTAAACTAGCAAGAAGATATAGAGTTTTAAAGTAATTTGTTATAAAAGATAAGTTCTAAATTTTATACGTGTTATTCGGTGCCTCACTGTACAAGTACTACAATTAAAACACCTGAAAAGTTATTTATTCACGTTCCACGTTCGGAAAATAATAGAATATGTAGCTTCAGCTAGCCTGCAGGGATCCGGTTCTTGTGTCTCCCCAATCTAAAATGTATTTTTGACGTAATTTGTGACAATATTTATTTTTCTTATATTAAAATTTACAATTTTTCAAAATTTGGACTTTTGAGGTTAGAAATAAAGTAATCAATGGTAGGTAACAATCTTTTATACCTGTTTTATTTTAATTTTATGCTTATAAATACCTATGATTACTATTATGTATTTATTATCGGTTGAGGAGATAACAGTTCTGGATATATTACTTACATGGAGGTTTTCATATTTCTAAATTCAGCAGAACAAAATTTATTCTTTGTTGCGAAGAAATTGGCCACCATAAAACAATCAATTCTCCGCAAATTCGACCTATTTGCCCTAATAAATCCACTTTCTTGAAATCATCTTTAAAGAGAGTAGGAAAATCATCATAAAATAATGTTAACGTAACAATGAAGCATTTGGCAGCGATGAACAAGTGGCGGGTTACACTTTGATTGGTGTTCGTTCCCACATGACTTGAGAGTGATTTAATTACATTTTGATTATTAAGTAGAAACTAAATTCCTTAAACATAAAGAAAAATATTGTATTTTTTAGGATTGCTAGTATGAAAACTACCTTTTCGCGGCAAAATTATATTTTTATTTGAATACAGTCAACATCCCCATTGTCTGTAATCATATCGTTGTTGGTGTCCTTGTTGGCGAAGTTAATTTTGAAGTACTATGTGACTCACTCTCTCAGCTCTGGTTCCTCCGTGACAATTTTTGCATTTCCTGATGACGTGGTCATCTTTCGCTTTTCTTCGAACTTCATTTACCAATCGAGTGCCTAACTGTTAGGAGTTCTGAAAGGGGTACATCCGCAATAAAGTGGCGTTCGCACTTTCATAGTGAAACGGATTTCATGAACTACAAAACACAATTATTCTTACTTGCTAAAAGAATGATAAATATTTCTTCTGATTACCTAAAAAATGTAGCATAACGACATATGACATAGTCTGCTCCATATCAAAAGTTACTCCATTGTAATGAAGTTCATAAACATTTCCCATTTTTTATGAATTTCAGCTATCCTTACTCAAATCTGTTTGTATGAGTTTGAAAAAATGGGGATTCAATTATTGCAGAGAAATCTAATAAATAAATAAGTGAAGTATACAATTATTTTAGAAATGCAGCTTTCTAAACATCCTTAGAACTTTTCTTGACTAAGCCCATTTTACTTGCTCTACTAATTATGTTCTCAAAGTGCCCTACAAACGTCAGCTTTATGTCCAAATAAAACCCGAGATCTTTAACCACATGCTCCTTCGTAAGCATTATATATTAGTTTCATTAAAAAAAATTTTTGGACGTCTGGCAACAAGACATTTCCAGACTCTTATGATGTAAACGTTTTTCTTAATATAATGATTACTACCATTCCTCCCAAGATTTTTACCCCAAGAGCATAAGGTTTTTAAAACTCGTAAATCAAATCTCCTAAATCCAATACCTTTTATAAAAAAATATCAAACATGCCTCTATAAAAATAGTAAACGTGGTATGAATGACAAAGTATATAAAAAACTCATTTTTGCCCCTTTTTCTTCTTCCAATTTTCGCTGTCGAATCAATTTTAGTTAAGCCTTCTTTCTTATTTCTAGATACCTTTTAATATTAAGAAAACACTAGTATCATATTGTAGTAAATTATGATAAACAGGGGAAGGATATCTACGCAGTTTTATAAGGAATTGAAATTGAAAGTGTTATAAAAAGTAAGCATATTATAAAAAGTAAGCATGTCATAAAAAGTAAACATTTTTTAGTAATAATAGTAGTCTATAGGAGGGTAATGCGGGTATTACGAATTAACTTATATAGAAGAATATATAGAAATTTGTTTAAGGCGCTCAACACGTACACTTGCTCTGCACTTAGCTACCCTTTTGGAATTGTAAAAAGGAGTAGGACGGAAATCCAAAACCTGTAAAGAAAAATAAAAACACTATTACAAAAGCACAAAAACATCACCCTCGGAGTGCTATTGAACATACAATGCTTCCAAGACATCAAGGAGAAAGAGGATTGGTGCATATTGGTAAGCAGATCGACAACAAATAAAAAACTTCCGTTCATATTTTTACAGGTTAGCGGACTCTTCCACACAACATCGAGCAATATGCGATTGAGACGATTCAACGCCGTTACAGCTGAGGGAACAGGATATTGCTTCTCACCACCAAACAGACGAAGAGAAGTTACAAGCCTGGCTACAGAAACCACTTCATGGACAGCGTTGAACTACTAGTTGTTTCGAAAACGGAGGGCTTCTAATTAGCTATCCAAGACCAGGGTATTCTGAAGAAGAACTATCGGAATTTCGTCTTCAGTCTTACTCCTTCTTTTCTGTCATCCAAAGCCTCCCTAAAAATTTCTTCAGAGTATACATTAAAAAGACAGGGTGACAAAACGCAACCCTGTCTTACTCCACGTTTGATGGGTAGGCTTTGAGTACGACTGTTTTCAATTTGAATAGAGGCTACTTGATTGTAATACAGATGTTTTTGCAGTCTTATATCGTAGTCTTCTAGACCTGCTGCTTGTAGACATTGGAAAAGTGTATCGTGTTATACTCGGTCGAATGCCTTTTCAAAGTCGATGAAACAGACGTAGATGTTCTTTCGGAATTCACGACATTTTTGAAGGAGAACGCGTATACAAAATAGTGCCTCTCTGGTTCCTAGACCATTTCTAAATCCAAATTGCTCATCACTCACTCTACTTTCGCATAGAAGAAATATTCGGTTCTGTAGAATTCGTAGAAGTATCTTAAGTGTGTGGCTCATTAAACTAATCAGTCTAAAGTCGCTGCATTCGGTGGGTCTACTTTTCTTTGGTAGTGTGATAAACAGCGATTCTAACCAATCATCTGGTATTATTCCTTCGTTGTAAATTTTATTAAAGAAAGTTGTTAAGTAGGAAATATTTTCCTCATCCAGAAGTTTAAGCAGCTCAGCAGGGATTTGATCTGGTGCTGGTACCTTATTATTTTTGGCTTGCAGTATTGCTTTTCTGACTTCTGATTTCAATATACTGGGGCCCCTGTCTATCTCGCTGCCGCATATAGTCTGTGTATGTGCAGCGTTTTCTCGAGTAGCATCGTCAAAAAGGTCACTGATGTATCTCTCCCATTCTCTGCACTGTTGCTCGTGGTTACAGATTTTTCCGTCGGCGTCTTTGAGTAAATGAGCATTTTTTGGTTTTCTAATTCCGGAGGTACATTTAGGTTTCCTGTGGAGATTGAAATTGTCGTGTTTTTTTTTTGGATTTTCTCTATTTCTTTACAGGAATTTTCGAGCCAAAGTTCTTTGGCTTGCTTAATTTTTCTTTTTATGAGTTTATTGACTTCACTGTATTTGTTAGTATCTCCATTTTTATATTTCCGTCGTACTTCCATAAGGTCAAGAATTTCCTGTGTCATCCACTCATTTTTTGCCTTTCTTTTAAGTGTTTTCAGAGACTCTTTCACTTTTAAAATCGAGCTTTGTATATCGTACCAACATTCATTAATGGTTCTGTTTTCGTTTGGTATTTTCGATATTTTGTGTATTTCATTATTAATTTGCTGCGATATGTGTTCACGTGTTTGAGGATTTCTGAGGGGGTCGAGGCATATCCTGTTTTGTTTAGATGGGTTTGTTAATTTCTTTAATTTAATTTGTATTTTGGAGCTGAGTAAATTATGGTTTGAGTTTATATCAGCACTGGGGTAAGTTTTTACATCCTTAATATTATTTCGAAATCGGTGGTTTATTAGAATGTAGTCTATCTGGTTCTATACTATTCTGCCTTGTTGTCCATCTTGAGGGGATTTCCACGTGTACAGACGTCTTTCTGGAAGCTGAAACCAGGTATTTGCAATGACAAAGTCAACTTCTTGGCAGAATTCAATTAGATGTTTACCTCTTTGATTTCTCTATCCCAAGCCAAAGTTTCCGGTGATGTCATGTGTTACCTTCTGTCCAACTTTAGCGTTAAAGTCTCCCATAAGTATTGTTGTTTCGTGTTTCTTTGTTGTTGTTAGCACTTCTTCTATTTGGTGGTAAAATTCTTCAATTTCCTGTTCTTCTTTGTCAGCAGTAGGAGCATAAACTTGGACAATGTTTATATTCACAGGTTTGATATTTAATTGTATAAGTATTACCCTGTCTGACAGTGGTACGAAGTTAGTGACATACTTACTAATATGTTGTTTCATAATTATTGATACTCCATTTCGGTGCATAGGGTCTTGGTTTCCAGAAAAATAAACGGCATATCCGTCTGATATGTAATTTCCTGTGTTTTGCCATCTTGTTTCACTTACCCCCATAATAGTGATATTAAGTTTGTCCATTTCCAAGAGTAGATTTCTCAGTTTACCAGCCTCATATAATGTTGTTACATTCCATGTAGCTATCCTATATGGATTTTTCATTTTCATCTTCGTCTTATGTCGGGTGATGCTTTGTTCACAAGAATTTCGCAGACTAACGACCTGGGAAGCCCTGTGGTCTAATTGTGATTTGCTTCCCCTGCCGGATCTTGGGTTCCGCAGCCCATGATTAGTAGCATTGTTCATTTTATTTATCAATACCATGATAACTATACTAGGGAGTATAATGGGGTGGTTTCCCGTTGCTTTCCCCATCGCAGTGTTTTAGCCGTTGCAATCTAAATATACTGATTGTCGCCTAAAAGTATCCGTGTTAAATTGTTCCGAAATATTCTTCTCCATCTTGACACAGTATCGAAAATGCTACTTCCCATTTTCATGTGCTAGTTTTGGTCCGCCCCGAGTATTTCATTTCCTCGATACCACCCATATCTGGGAGACTTTCCCCTATCCGCCACCTGGGGAGGCGCCCGATGAGGGATCTAGCAACCCCACATGGAAGAAGATCGCCAAATACAGATATATAGAGGTGCAAATCTGAAGACAATGGACAATGAACAGCGTCCAAATGATTCCCATAATTTTATCAACAACTGGAGTGATACTAAAGAACCTCTTGCAGAACATCAAGGGACTGGGCCTCAATGAGCATCTATATAAACCTATTTAAAAACAGTTCTCTTTGCAACCACACGGACCGTCCGAAAATTTGTAGAAAGTACCGAAGACCAAGCCACCTAGGACCCGATGACACGGAAAGGATCCCCACAGATATGTATGAGTCAATAATCCCTGCATGAAGTGCCAATCCGTTTGACTCTTAAATCTGAAATAATAATATTCTTGGACTTGAACCAGTTTTACCCTTGGATTATGATACAGAATCGGGGGATTATCTGCAAAAAGTACTCAGCTCGGTGAGCGCTTGGAATAAAACATGTCAGTATATTTTATAACTCGAATTATAATTGTAGAGGATCCCAAATTTATTGTTTTACTTGATAAAATAAAAAAATAATAGCATATAAACTGTTTTTCTATAAAAATTCAGAATATTAAATAATCCATAGCACTAAAATAGATTTTCCAGTTCATAAAATATTTATAGAATCTTATGGCTTTTGTGTCAAATAAATTTTATTATATTGACAGCGAGAAATTGTCAATATGTACATAGTTCTCTAGTTTCGTGTGTTGTTTTTACACGGGGTGTTATAAAATTTTTAGAGTTGCATTGTGTTAACTGAGGAACTGAAAACCACAGAAAAATAAAAATAGGATGCTAACTCCATTCTACCAAGAGCTCAAACGGTACTCAAATGAATGTTGAGTTAGATATATAGATAGCTCGACTTGTGGAGGGTCATATTATGCTCCCTGATTAACCATTTCTCCGGAATATTCCTGTATTTTTTATCTCATTTTAGTTAAGGTTTCGTTACACGTTACAAATTTGAGATAAATGTGGAGGCGTCCGTATCAATTAAAAAAAAGTAAATTAAAAATGTAAAATTATTATTCAAATTCTAATCTAAGGGAAAGTTGAACCCAAAGTAATTTATTTTCTTACTTCAGATTATGTTTTTAGAATACAAAACGGTTGAACATTTAGAAGGCGTCAAAAAAGTGGGTCATCAAATTATCTTACTTCCTTTTTATTAACTTCGTCTTAGTATCTGAGATTAGTTCCGATATTTAATTATAGAAATAAGTAATGAAAGTCCGAGATGTATTTTATTTTTATTGAAAGAGAATATGAAATAAAATTGGTCAGGTGATGTACTGAGATCAATGATTCGCGGAACCACATAATTTTTAAAACCGACCTTATCCAATGTTTCAATTATTTCTATTTGTATGGGATTACCAAGTTAATGAATAATCATCATTAATATATATATATATATATATATATATATATATATATATATATATTGTATTAATCAGTCTGGATGTGGTCTCGTTATACAGTAACATACCTTATTCTCTTATTCAGGAAAGCATTAACAGACACTGGTCTGAAATTTCAGAAAATACAAAATTTACAAAGAATACATTTTTAGAAATAATAAAGCTTATTTTTGACACCACTTACTGTAAATTTGCTAATAAATTCTACAAACAGATTCTTGGCTCTCCTATGGGAGCTGATATATCACCGATCATTTCTCAATATGTAACAGATGACCTACTTAATTCATGTATCCCAGAATTGGACTACCAACCATTTTTAATAAAGAAATTTGTGGACGACATTATTGCAGCAGCACCACAAAACAATATTGAAGAGACCTTACGAATCTTCAATGCGTATAGTCCACACATTCAATTCACAGTAGAATGTGAAACTAATAATAGTGTACCTTTTCTCAACATTAAATCAATAAGGACTACTAACAACGAAATAATGGTGGACTGATATAATAAGCCGACGTATTCGGGACGTTACATGAATTTTCACTCCTACCATAATACAAAAGCTAAAATATATCTAGTAATTAATTTCAAAAAAAGAATTACATCAATTTGTCATCCTACTCTCATTCATAAAAATATAAAGAAATTAAATAACATACTAAAAGAAAATGGCTATCCTCACTGGTTCTTAAATAAGTTTTTACACAACACCATCATCACTCAACAGAAACATAACTCTCCACACCCCATACAATGCAGATCTAGTCCACAAAATTTCAATGTCTCACCAGAAATATCCGCCTTCATAACACCAATACAGTCTCACATAGAAAACAATACCAATCAAAACACCATTAACATTTTCCCTGAAATTTCAAGTTTCTTAGATGAAAACCAACTCACATATTATTTCTCATTTCCTTTCATCAACCAAGTCACACAAAAATTGAATAAAACTCTTTCTATGCATAATAATATAAAAATATGTGGTAAACACATATTAACGGTTGGCCAAATCTTTTCCAGAAGACACGGAGAGCAACCCCAACAAATCAGGGGTAGTATACAGTTTAAAATGTATAGACTGTGACAAACGTTACATCGGTCAAACATCAACTGTTTTGAAAGATAGAATCACCAGACACAGGAGTGATTGTAGATTGCAAAAGAGGACACGCACCTTGTCGGAACATGTAATCGATGACGATCACATGTTTGGTTTTGTCAGTGTTGAAGTGATTAACAAAGAACAAACTAACAATAAAAAACATTTTCAAGAGATGGTAGAAATGTATTTAGATGGTAACTGTATTAACAAGAGAAAAGATATTAAAAATCTCTGAACTGAACTCATGATTCTGGCCGGCTCTTGAGATACCAAGGGGCACGGTACGAAAAGCCGTTCAACAATGGATCAGAAAAGAACACAAAAATCGATGGACAAGCAGATAACGAATCCTGATCCGAAATTATCCAAAAAACTGCTCCAAATGACTAGGAACCAACCACGGGTAATCACAAGTATAATGATGGGACACAAAGATGTCAAATTTCACCTGTTACGAAATGAATCTTTATGACCGAGATCTTAACTCCAGATTATGGGATCGAGTAAAGGAAATGGTAAGGCTATTGCAAGTTCTTATGATTTGTTCATACTTCTAAAAATTACCAGCTAACACTAAGAATTTACATTAACAATTTTTAAGTATAAGTAAATTAACACACTTTAGTTTCATCTGTTCAACGTCCCTACTAAAAAATACAAACTAAGAAGTTGACGAACATTCAACTTCTTAGTTTAATTCTTGATTATGGGCAGATTCGTATCCCTTTTCGGATGTTTTCCGCTGTAGAAAAAATAAACAAAGACATCAAAATAGAAAAAATAACAGTATAAAGAAATAAAATAATCGGAAGCACTTTAAAATTAAATTAGTTAAACAGCCACAATTGAAAAACAATGGATTGTAGTGTGTTAGTTTACTGAAAATTCTTATTGTTATTTGTTAATTTTTAGAAGAAGTATCAGAAAAAACAGCAAACTTGCATGTCAATAAACTTGAAACCACATGAGATTTATACCCACTTCTTGGTTGACCTGTACAAAGGCCCCGCACCAACCAACTGGAAATTCGTTGAAAATTCAGTATGTTGTAGATCTAGATGTCCTGATCAAAAGTTTCTATGGGCACAAAGTCCAAAATTTAATAGTTTTCGAGATACAACTAATTTGACTGGGATCCAATTTCCATTTCGTTGGTGCGGGGTCTTTTTCTAGAGTGAGCACAATAGCCACAAAAAGAAATATTATAGATTTGACTTCGAACACATTAATTTTATGACTACATAGTTACAAGACTTGCCCCCGTTTTTGCAGGAATTTCCTTCATGTAATATAATTGTCTACAGTTATTTATCATGCTAAATGCATGATATGAAACTTCCTGTTAATTCCAAAAAACAGCTTTAACAAAATAATTTCTGACCTGTCTTACGAAAAATGTGACACTATCGGCAGCCAGAAATAACCTAAAATAGATAATGCCGTAAACAACCAACAAGTTGACGTGATTCCCTGCCATAATTTAACCATAACAAGATAAAATTAATTTGAACATTTCCGTGCACAAACTCACTGTCGTAATTAATTTTGTCTCGCAGGCATTTGAGCAATTAAAGAAAATTTTAAATTAGATTTTTCGTCACACAAAATACAGTTCTTAGTTGAAACTCTTGAAATTTCTTTGCAGTGAGATGCACCAAGCAAATAAAATTAAATAGGAATGTTTATGAAACTAAATTTAATCTATGTTAAGCAGAAATTAAAACCACCGAATAGAATTAAGAATGTACTTTGATAAACGAAATTTAAAAATATGTAATTTTCATGATTTTGTTAATAAAAAAAATAAATTAACAACTTTGACTTTTCGAAAAAGTTGATGCTGGTAGCCGTTACTATGTGGTAGTTAATCATCTTCGGAAAATGTTTAAAAAGGAACTACTATGTTTTATACCACTAAATTTATTAAGAAAACAGTGACTGCAGTTTCAACTCACAGAGTCATTTTCAAACTGAATTACAAAGGTAGACTACATATTCAATACAGAAACATGAGAAAATTTAACAATAAATCAAAACTACCTGAGAAATTACATTATTACAAATGGAAGGTACTAAATTTTGGGAACTAATTATTATGTGGCGACAACAAATAACGGGGAAAACCCAAGTTCTGTCTGGTCATTAAGCAAATTTACATTTTTATTTTTACTATGTTTATGTATTTCTAAAAATTCAAGAATATTTAACTTTTGGCCCTTTGTTGAATAATGTAATATGTCAGTGTTGCTTAAATCAGGAAAACTGTGGCTGTGTTCTAAGCAATGGTTGGCAAAGCTCGACTCTGTTTTTGTTGTCTATATGATCGGTGGTATTCTGAAAAGCGAGTTTTAAAGCTTCTACCACTTTGTTCAATATACAAGCTATCACACTCTGAACATTTTAACTTATAAACTCCTGATTTATCAAATTTATTAATTTTATCTTTAGCATTGTAAAGGATAGTGGACAGATTGTGTTGAGATTTAAAGGCTACTTTTATGTCATGTTTGGAAAGAGTATTAGCTATGTTTTCTGATAGGGTACCACAGTATGACAAAGATACATAAGATGAACTATCTTTATCATTTTTCATTTTGGGATATATTGAATTAAAAGCTAGTTGTTTTTGTTTTTCAGTTATTAATTTCTTTATGGTTTGTTGGGAGAAATTGTTTGATATTGCAATCCTTTTATATGTTTTATACTTATCCAAGAAATCTTACAGGAACGAAATATTAATCCAATAGTTACTACTGAAATCTTGTCCTCTTTTGAACTTTGCCTATCACAAACCTATTTCCCATTTAATAACAAATTTTATTTGCAAAATTCAGGCCTACCAATGGGTTCTCCTCTTAGCCCTCTCCTAGCAGACATTTTCATGTCAAACATGGAAAACAAAATTCTTAAATCCCCTTTAAGCAAAAACCATGTTCAATTTTGGTACAGATATGTAGATGATGTTCTAGCATGTTTTAAAGGCACTATTAGACAGCTTCAAAAATTCTTACAATACATTAATAATTGCCATCCAAAAATTCAATTTACTCTGTAAACTGAAAATAACCATAAAATAAATTTTCTAGATCTCTCCATATCTCATCTCAATAATCAGTGTAATTTCAAAATTTTTAGAAAACCAACGTTTACAGGTAATACTATAACTAATGACTCTTTTCACCCCTTACAACGCAAAATGGCTACATACAATTCAATGATACATAGAGCATTCTCTTTGCCTCTCTCTGAAGAAGATCTTCAAGAGGAACTAAATATCATTGAAAGGATTGCAATATCAAACAATTTCTCCCAACAAACCATAAAGAAATTAATAACTAAAAAACAAAAACAACTAGCTTTTAATTCAATATATCCCAAAATAAAAAATGATAAAGATAGTTCATCTTATATATCTTTGTCATACTGTGGTACCCTATCAGAAAACATTGCTAATACTCTTTCCAAACATAACATAAAAGTAGCCTTTAAATCTCAACACAATCTGTCCACTATCCTTCACAATGCTAAAGATAAAATTAATAAATTTGATAAATCAGGAGTTTATAAGTTAAAATATTCAGAGTGTGATAGCTTGTATATTGGACAAAGTGGTAGAAGTTTTAAAACTCGCTTTTCAGAACACCACCGATCATATAGACTACAAAAAACAGACTCGAGCTTTGCCAATCATTGCTTAGAACACAGCCACAGTTTTCCTGATTTAAGCAACACTGACATATTACATTATTCAACAAAGGGCCAAAAGTTAAATATTCTTGAATCTTTAGAAATATATAAACATAGTAAAAATAAAAATGTAAATTTGCTTAATGACCAGACAGAACTTGAGTTTTCCCCGTTATTTGTTGTCATCAAATAATAATTAGTTCCCAAAATTTAGTACCTTCCCTTTGTAATAATGTAATTTCTCAGGTAGTTTTGATTTATTGTTAAATGTTCTCATGTTTCTGTATTGAATATTTAGTCTACCTTTGTAATTCAGTTTGAAAATGACTCTGTGAGTTGAAACTGCAGTCACTGTTTTCTTAATAAATTTAGTGGTATAAAACATATTAGTTCCTTTTAAAGCTTTGACTTTTCTGCTACTTATTTTTTGGTATTTTAGCATGCTATTGTCGAATATGGCTTAAAAATATTAAACATATATGAAGCTAGAGCAATAAACGTAACTAGAATTTCTTTTAAAAAGAGCTCAACTCCAGATATTTATTTATCTTTAACTGCATGTACAAGCAAATATGGGTGAATGAGGGGATATGTAATGTAAGAATAAGCCAAAAACATATGTGAATTTTAATTTTCCATTTATCTTATATCTTTTTCTCCATGACAAATTCAGTGCCAAACAGATACTAACGTAGTAGATAATCATTTTTGGTGAGAACCTTTTCAATTCCGTTAATGACATTGTGTTGTCGCCAAGTATAAATACCCGAATGAGCACAATATGGGTATACTAACAGCAGTGCATCCGGCTTCAGGACGGACCCATGAAGAAAAGAAAGCAAATTCTCAGCTGGTACACAATATGTGTTCCTTAGATTCCTCGTCCTTGTCATTATATCTATTTTGTACCTGTAGTATCTATCTGCATGGCGAGTACCAAGAAATATAGTGGCTGAACTAATAAAATATGAAATTTTTAAAAAATCCATCCACATTACTTTGGTGATTCATAGATGTTGTTCGACTGGCGATATTTTTTAGTCTGACATCGAGGTCGGTAGATGGCAGGTGCAATATCCTGCCGACATACCTTGAAATTTATATTTCATATATCAGTTGTTTCCTGCTAATGTTGCTCTCGATCCGTTACAGCTCCACTGGCGAGAGAGAGAGAGAAAGAGAGATATGGATTAGGGACGCATCGACCACTAGGTCTTTTAGCGTCCATTGTTTGGTTTCCTTGATACATATAATGTTTGTTCTACATTAGATTGTATAATCCAATGTCTTTGATAAATTTGATAACATTGTTAGAATTTTGATGGAGAGGCGAACATCAATCTTGTTTTCCTGTAATTGACGGAATGGGTGATGCTCATATTTTCTGCATTCAGTGGTAATATGTTTCATTGATAGGGAGGTATGACGGGTCTCGCAGTAAGGAGCAGGGGATTTGTTTAGGAGGTATTCATGGGTTAGCTTCGTGTGGCCAATTCGGAGCCTCGTCATTATGGTTAATTTTTGTCTTGGTAGATTAGGGAGGGGGATGCAGGAAATAAAGTATTTTTAACTAATTGAAGTTTGTTGATTAAATCCTGAAGGTCCCGTTCTAGTGGAATAATAAATATATAAGACATATGATGTAAAGAGTTTTTAAGGTCTTGAGGGTGGAATATTTTGTTTACTTTATTAGGAGAGTTTTGATGATTAAATGCAAGGGTGTCGGCTTTAGTATTTCCTGGGATTCCAGTATGACTTGGTACCCAGAGGAAGGTGAAAGATTTGTTCCTGATATGGGAGTATTTTATTAGGGTTTTGATCTCGTGAGCTATTAGATAACTAGGATTGTATGATTCGATTAGTTTGTGGATTTGACTAAAGCCTCTGATAGTGTTTGCCACGAGTTGCTGCTAAAGTGGATAGTCTGCTATCTCTTGTGTGGTGAAATATCAAGGGATTTGCTCGTATTATCTGGAGTCCCCCAGGGGTCTCATTTAGGTCCAATTTTATTTCTAGTATTTATTAATGATGTTATAAACGTTTTTAAATATTGTCATTACCTTTTGTATGCTGATGATTTAAAACTATTTGCAATTGTTTCCTCATTAGATGATTGTATTTATATTCAACGAGAGCTGTCAGATTGTGTGATAATATTTTCTTAACTGTCAATGTAAACAAATGTAAAGGTATGAGATTTTTAAATATTTTTCGCCTATAATAAATTCTTACCATATAAATGATTTCGATTTGGATTGTGTGCCATTTTTTAAAGATCTTGGGGTTATCTTCAATAAGGAATTAAGTTTTAATATACATATTGACTATATTGTACAAAGGCTTTAAGATGTTGGGTTTTATAAAGAGAAACTATAGGTATATCGAAGACACAAGGGCTGTCTTAACACTTTATAACAGTTTGATGCGTTGTATTTTTGAGTATGCCTGTATTATTTGGGCACCCACATATCAGTGTCACATAGATAGACTTGAGGGAGTACAGTCATAATTTGTAAAATTCTTGCTATATAAACACTGATTCCCATATGAGAATTTGTCGCACTAAATTTGTTTATTGTTGGGTCTCCAAAGTTTAGAAATGCGTAGAAGAAAAAATTATTTGTTCTTTTTGTACAAGGGTTAATGGTTTGATTAATTGTGATGAACTTCTTGACCGGCTTAATTTTAGAGTACCCAGCAGACATACTAGACAAAGTCAGTTATTTTCTGTAACAGTACACTGAACAAATTATGGTGCGAGAGCTTTTGTCGATTGTTTAACCAAAATTTATAATGAACACTTTTTAAATATAGATATTTTTTATGTAAGATTTTATCAATTGAAAAGAATTACTGAACAGCAGTTAGTCTGTATAAGCAATATTGTTTTTGTATGTAGTTTGTAAGATCTGTGTACTATTTGGAAATTGTTCTGTGTTGTAAATGTGAATAAGATGAATAAATAAATAAATAAAATTTAATGAAAATTGCAAGGCAATCAAAGTAAATAGTTTAAACCACAAAAATAAATAAAACAGAAACTAACCTTTATGTAATCAATCTCTAAAGAAAGTTACAAAATATTATTAATTATCTTAGGTAAAATTCCTAAATATTTCATGTCAAAGTTATAAACGACGTCGCGCCAACAGAAACAAAAGCATGACTACTGATAATATGGCGATGTAGATTGTAGCACCGTTGTTGTAGAAAGTTAACAAATGTGTGTGCAAAATTTGAAGTTTTCAAAAGAACGATAAGGTTATAAAGGCGAGACTTATTGGAATTCGGGCCTTATTAGATGCAACTTACGTTAGTCCATTTTAATTTTAATGTGATTGAACGCTAAATTTGTATTTGAAATTAAAAAATTAATAAGTGTAACTTACTTCTCTGAAACAAAAATTTTATTTAATTGCGAAATATACATATACAATTTAGTTATAAGGCGATAAAATCCAACTGTAATACCTGAATTACACTGAAAACACATTGAAATCGATGTTGGTTAGCTGAAAACAAAGGACACAGCTGATCCAGATTCCCTACCGACCAATTTTACCCGGTCAGTATATTCAGTATATAATTAAAATTCAGAGCGAAAGGACGAACTAATGCACTCCGCCAACGTACAACGGATTTTATATTCCGGCCAAGGTTGGTTTCATTTGATTGTTCCCGTATGAAACTCCTGATTAGTTCGGTGGAGTTTTCTATTGTCGCCTGGTAAAATTTTAGCAGGTGATAAAAGTCAAATTTTGTCGATATAACTTTGTGGTCTCATGCGAAAGCTAGTAGCGCTGAGTTAAATAACGCAAGCATTTAAGAGAGCATCCCACTTTATCAACTTCAAGCAATCTATTTTTTAAATACGTTTTCCCAAAATACGAACAAAATGTTTTCAGAAAATTTCATGGAAATCCAAGTCCTTTTACATTTTTAAGTCATGATTACCTGAACAAACATGCGCCTGAAATTTAACCGAAAATACATAGTCAGGAGTTCAATGTGTTCTTCAAGGAATATAAAAAATTACGGTTTATTACTTGCTTTTCAATATTTGCATCCAGTTAAGTTTTTCCTGTCCTGCGCTTAAACCTCATTACTAACTTTCTTATTCACCGTCAAAACCTCATCCCAAGTAAATAAACTGATTTAAGAAATTTTTATGATCACATGAACACATATGGTTAAAAAAAAGCATCACTTCATAATGATCAATTTAAAGGTGCTTTTAACAAAACTATTTTTTCAAAAATGTTCCTGTCATGGTAATAACGTTCATAGAACTATCAGTGGCTGGATTTACACTATGCTCACGAAAAAGTCTAACTCAGTGTAAACGATGTCAAATTTTTAACAGAGATGAGAAGGGAGTGCCCACGAGGAGGGGTACTATCACCTCTACTTTGGAATATAACCCTCGTGAATTAACATCACTTATACAGATGGATCATTCTACAAAGAGGCAAATGCAAGGGCATAGTTTGCGAAAAGATACATGATGTACTAAAATAATAGAATACTGGTGTACTAACAGCTCACTAACCAAAAATTCAGAAAAGACTATGATCCTTTGCACTAAGAAAAGGAAATTAGGTGATTTTAAAGCTCCTACACTGTTAAAAATCAAATTAAACTTCTCGACAGATCTAAAATACCTATGTATAACCTTTCACAGTAAGTTACAATAGAATTATAATCTCAACCGAAGCATATATAGCTTAGCCGAAACATGAGAAAACCTGGAGGTAAAAAGCAAATCAGACAACAGCAATCCAAAAATTAGACCAGATCCATATAAGAATATGTATCAATATTATAGAAGCAAAGAGAAGTACACCGAGCAATGGAAGTAATCCTAAGCCTCACCGTTCCTTATATTTTTGGCAAGGAGACCTAACTACAGATGTGGCAGATGAAATTAATATCTACGCACTTAACCGGAGCTCACTGACTTTACCATAGTAGCAAACTAAATTACTGGCAAAGACAAAAATATACTACTAACTTTAAAAACACCAAACAATTTTCTTCTTCTTCTTCTGCTTCTTCCTCTTTTATTTAAGACTGACGTCTTGTTTTTCTGCTATATTAAGCCTCCTGTGATATTGATGTCCAACTTTCGTGCCATCGTTTTGGAGGTCGACCAGTGGGTCTTCTAGTGTTTGGAATCTCGTTCTTAGCCCATTTGGCCCATCGATCGTCGCCCATTCTGTTCACATGGCCCCTCCAATATCTGCGCCTTGACCTTATGAACCGTATCACATCAGACACCTTGAGCTCTTCCCTTATTTCGGAACTTCTTATTTGATCTCTTAGGGTTACTCCTTTGTTCTTAACGTTTTCATTTCAGCCGTTCGTAGCATACTTTTTGTTTTAGATGTTTCGGCTCGAGTTTCCGATGCATAAGTTAGTACTGGTCTTATCACAGTTCTGTAGATGCGTACTTTGTTCTCTGTGGACAAATACTTATTTTTCCAGATTATGTCTCTCAGGCATCCTGATATCCTTGAGGCCTTGTTAGCCTGTGCTCTGACTTCCTGGTATAGATTTTTATTGCTTGATACATCAACTCCCAAGTATCTGCTAGACATGCTTTGTCTGATAGGATGGTTCTTCACAACCAATTTGCATCTGACAGGATCTTTTGAAATTACCATCGTTTCAATCTTTTCTGTAGGTATTTCCATATTTAAATTTTTTGATGTGGTCTGGAATCGGTATAGTAGTAGTTGTCGATCGTCTTCATTTCCTACTACCAGTAAGGCATCGTCGGTAAAACATGAGATTTTTAAAGATTTTCGTCCCATTTTGTATCCTCCATTGACTTCTTTTACATTTTGAATTATCTTGTCCATAATTAAATTAAAGAGAAATGAATTCATACTGTCGCCTTGTCGTATTCCCATCATGATAGGTATTTCCTCTGTTACTCTTTGTTGTGTCTTTATGTGTGTCTTGTTGTTTTTATTTAGCTCTTCAATTACCGTAATATAGTTGTGGTTAACGCCATTTTCCTGAAGTATTTGCAAGACGTCTTTAAGTCGAACTCTATCAAACGCTTTTTTAAGATCCACTAGGCAGACGAAAAGAGGGTTATTGTATTCTATCGATTTTTCAATAGTCCGTAGGATAATGAAAATCGCATCAACTGTCAATCTGTTCTGTCTAAACCCGTGTTGTTCTTCACTTATTGCAATTTTACTCGTTAGTTTTGAAGTCATGATTTTTGTTAATAATTTGCTTGTACTGTTTAGTAGTGTTATTGTTCTATAATTGTTGGGGCATTCTTATTTCCCTTTTTGAAGATGGGTATAGTCAGGCTGTTCCTCCACTATTCTGGAATACTGCAGGTGGATAGAATTTTGTCAAATAGTATTGTTAGTGCTTTTTCTAGTTCAAGGCCCCCATATTTAAGCATTTCATTAGAAATATCGTCGATTCCCGGAGCTTTTCTATTTTTCAGTTTGGTCAGCATTTCGTGTATGTCTTCTATTTCTATGTTCTCGTCTTCCATCATCGGTTTTACCTTATCTAAATCTATTTGGATGCCCTCATTATTATACTCCTGGTTATTGTAAAGGCTCTGCATGTATTATTTCCAGTTTTCTGCTGTTATAGAGTTGACTATCACTTCTTCGTTGACTTATTTGCCATAACGTCCTTCTTGCAGTTCAGAATGTGGTTATTTTCATTGGATCAAAGTTCAAGATTCGTCCGATGAAAACCTCATTACTGATCCATTAGGAAATAGGAAGCTGAGCTGAAGATGCTGGAAGCAAACCCACCACTAGCTATGACTGAATCCACAATGACAAAGCTAATTAAAGGATCAGACAGACCTCTATAGGAAAATCCACAACGAACTTAATGAGGGCTAAGTGCTATGGAGCCTAGTCCATACTCCTCACTTTCCGAGTCTAAAACATAGTAAATTTCGCTTTAATCACTTATAACTAACTGTAAAACTCAAACCTATTGCTTTCAATATAATAAACTATTTGTAGAACTAGAACTAGTGAAATTATTGGTTATTTTCATTTTTCTATGTTCATGTGCACAATTTTTTCCTCGATTCAATGAAATAAAGAATAGGTAATTTATTTTACAAAGTTATAATGAAGCGTTTACAATGTCAAATTAACAACTTTTAAATCGTGTAACAATCCTACAATATATCGCGAAACAGTAACATAATACAGCATACAAACGTGGAAAATACAAAGAGGCTCTCGACAAATCTAAATTCAAATCTCGCATCAAGAACTCAATTATCTCGACAATTCGGTGGCTATCTGATAACGAGTGTACGTGTACATAATCTGACTGCTAGTCACATAATTTCTCAATGGCTATGTTTATATTCGGGAACAATTTGCTAATAAAATTCATTGACATAAAAAATTGAAGGAAAGTTTTAATGAATTGAGGCCCGACCACGCGAAAAACCAACCAACACAACGAAGTATTCTAAGCCGAGTTTTCTTTATATATCTTATGCATTTATCCTTCACAAAAAAGTTAACTTTATATACTACGCAAAATAAATTAGGGATCACTTTTAAAAATTCAATTCATGTTCGTAATTTAGAAATATATTTATATACAATTTCATGGTTATACATTTTGTTTTCAGAGCACTAAACCATATTTTTGTAAAGGGTATGTCCCCCTCTTGCTAGTATTACCTACTAACATCGACATAGCATACTGTTGATTAAATGTTGAATTTTTTTAGTATCTATTCCTTTCTGAAAGTACAGTATTTGCCAGATGTTGTAGGTTATTTACAATTTATGACGTTTGCATCTCATTATCTCATCTCAGAGGTGTTCTATGGAGTTAAGTCAGGACTGTTCTATAACCGATACATAATTTTCTTTACAAAATTTTCGACGATCTGCCAAATCTTCATCCTGAATTAAAACTAATCACCAACACCCTTATTGCCTCTTTCAAGATGGCTAGTATTCTCATTACAATTTCTGTTCATTCCAGTGTACATGTTTGCGACAAAGCGCTAAACCATTTATACGGTGTTGCTTTATAAGCTTTGGTACCCTTACTGACCGTCTAGACTTAAGTCCCATCTCCTTTAATCGATTTCAAAATATTTTCATTGAAAAGGACTTGACGCAGAAGAATTACATGCCACTGAGTGAGCATTTCTTACTAAAATCCGACCCTTCTAAATGGTTGTATTAGGTATACAAAGTACATATGGCCTCCCTGTTGTCACCGCTCTCTTAAAAAATGATTCCACGTTCTAGAAAAAACGAATTAGCTTACATAAATTTCGGTTATTATTTGCCACTGAGAACCGCATTTCTGATATTCGTAATTCTCACAACAATTTAAAGAAAAAGGAGCTTCATCTGAAAAATAAATTCTTCAGATTATCTTATGCTTTGTTATCTGTTAGTTCCATGAATATTTCACAAAAATACTCCCGTCCCGTTGAATCTCCTTCCAATAACTCTTGGCAAATAGCCTTAAAGAAATCCTTAACGTAGCGTAACGTATACATAAAAGTATGCAGATAGAGTAGTTCTGGGTTCCGAAAAGGACAACAGCACTGTTTCGTCCTCATTTGGGACTCATCAGATTATTGCATCCGGTACAATTGACATTACAATCGTGCCCATAAACAGTTTTTATACTGAAAAAAATAGCAGCATCTCGACGGGTCATTTAATAACGCAAGGGCAACATCCACTATGACTGAATGAAATAAAAATAGAAATATATTAAACTCGATACACGAAGCATGCTACCCAAAGGATAGAGATCGCGTCATTCGACATCAGCAATCAAACTAACCGCGGACTTTCGCAGTTCAAGCAGATATTGCACCAACGCTATCGTCATTTTCCGGACCCGGAGCTTCTCCATTATCTTGGGGTTCTCCGCACTTTTTAATACGAGAGGGATGTTTATATCCACGTCCACATAGCCGAGAATTTTCTGTTTTATAGTATATATATATATATATATATATATATATATATATATAGTTATTTCGCGTCGGGACGTATCGGTAAGCTATTAATTATTGGAAGCCCACCGTGAGAATTTTTTAGTCCGTGTCCGTTCATCGGCATATTACGACAATAGATATATATATATATATATATATATATATATATATATATATATATATATATATATATATATATATGTATATATATATATATATATATATATATATATATATATATATATATATTTAGAGTACTCTAACTTCACGTGGTCATCTATTTAACCTAATATTAAATTTAATGAATGTGTACACGGTGTTCAGTGTTGTTCGTGAATTTTTGTTCAAGGTAAAAATACAATATATTCTAAATAATTTATTATACCAAAAAAATGCTCTATTATTTTAAGCACTCTGTGAATTCAGAAGCAGGAAAATAAATTACCGATATGTCAATTATATAAAAAATGTATAATATGGAAAATACATCAACATTATTACGTCTTGATTTAAACGGACCATAAACCCAAGAAAAAAAAAAAAAAAATATATATATATATATATATATATATATATATATATATATATATATATATATATATATATATATATATATACATATATATAGTAACTAATTTATTCTTATAAAAACCGGTATTTGTGTTTGCATGCTGTAAAATATGTGGCGTTCCAATTAACAAGTTTCTCAAGTGATAAAATGAGCAGCTTTCCTCTTGAACAAAGCTCCAAAAACATCTGACGCGTCTTCATCATGCATCGTTTTGTACATGTCATTCATCATTATTACTAAATTTTTCTTTATGAATAATGAGATTCATCATTTGTTATTTATTTTTCACCGAGGCTAAAATAAATAATTGTGTAATAAGAAGTAGAACTACTAAACTAACTTAGAGATCAGTATCTACCATATTGAATCCGTTATCTTGAATTATAACATCCTAGAGAATTTTAGGTGATGTACAGTATGAATATAGGATATTTGGCAGCCATATTGAATTCGCTATGTTGAGTTTCGTTAATCTGAGATTAGCTTCATAATATGCGGCCCTAAAACCAACAATTGCTTATTTTCAAGTAATTCTGAACAATGTTGATTGACTTAAAAAAATCCGACTGATTCTCAGTAGGTTAAGGTGTGGGATTATGCCGGATACTTCAAAACCCAAATGTTATTTTCGTGAAATCAATAGCTAGCGCTTGAAAAACTGATCACTTTTTAAAAAATATCTGTCTCCAATACGGCTTTCATAAAAAAAAATGGATTATCCCAATTTCAACAATGCTTGCCCATACATTAACTTTTTCGTTATACTAGGTGTAATAGCTTTCAATTTAGTGAGAATTTTCCCGCCAGCGGTACGTACAGTTTTATCTGTTAAGCTAACCATTTAAATAAAAAAATAACTTCATATAAGAAAAAAATTCTTTGGATAAATCTTGCTTTATAACCTGTTAACTCCATTGTTATTTCACAAAAGTATTCCTGCCAGTCAGGATCATCTTCCAATAACTCTTAGTAAAATAAAGCTTTATAGGAATGCCACTTTTTTTAAATTCAGTAACGGTGTTGCGAGGAAAATCGTTGTCACGTAGCTTTTAATTCCGTTGAAATTTAGTCAGTTTTGAGGTCACTGATGAAGCAAAAGAAGACTCAAGGTACATAAACTCATTGACAACATTTTATTTTGTTGTTGGTGATGACTTTCGAGGATGTTTTCAAAGCTTTAAAATAGGAAAAACCTTTTCAACATAGCTAGGACCAAATTATGTCATCTTAAGTCTGCAAAGGAAATAATTGTTATAGCCAATATAGTTAAATAAGGATAAGATAAAGATAGATTTGAAAATAAATTATAGAAAAATAAAAATAGTGAAATAGTGACCAATAGGTCACACAATTTAGCTGGGAAAAAAAATCAACACGCAGAAATTGCCAGGCAAATCAGATTGTCAAGAGCAGCTTGGAGGAAACCAGGCACATTCTTAAATAGAGCTTAAAAACCAGATTTTATAATATCCTAGTAGTCTGCACTTACGGATTAGAAACAATAAGGGTCACAAGGGAAGAATAGTAAGAGAGGCATATGTCTAGAAATGAAAAAATATTGACTGAGAAAAGAAGAGGCACATTTGGGTACGATAAATTCCGGTATATCAGTAAATAACTTTAAAAGTCAAAAATGGAAATATTTCAGAAACAGTTGAAGATAAGTATAAAGAATAGTCTAATAACACTTTCCTGGTCCTTCTTATTCAAGTGCCATATCATGTCCTCCTGACGTTGGCAATTACATTGGCAAGTTTTCACGGTCCTGCGCTAGCTGGAACAGTTCCTCCGCGCTGCGTATACCTGTCCATTCATGAATATTCCTCAACCAGGAAGCCTGTCTCCTTGCTACCCCTCTACGTCCCTCTACTTTATCCATCATGATTAGCTGAAGAATTCTATATCGCTTCCCTCTGAATATATGTCCAAGATATGAGATTTTTCTACACTTCATAGTGTTTAATAGTAAACGAGTTGTGTCGGCCCTATTGAGTACCATTTCGTTGGTCTGCTTAGCTGTCCAAGGTATTCTCAGCATTCGCCGGTGTAACCACATTTCGAGAGCCTCCAACCAATTAATCGTGGCAGCCTGAATTATCCAGATCTCTGCCCCATATAGTAACACTGGCCAGACGTATGATCTTATCATTCTCTGTCGTAGTTTTAGGTTGAGGTTATCATTGCAGAAAAGTGGTTTTGTTTTTTGAAAAGTTGCTCTAGCAGTCTCTATTCTACACCTTATCTCTTTATCTGGGTTTAGATTTTCGGTGATATAACATCCAAGATATTTAAAATGCGTCACCCTGTCTATACTTTTTCCTTCTATTTGTATTGAAGCATTAAGATGAGGTTGTCTACTAAAGACCATAAATTTTGTCTTTTTGATATTTATGTTGAGCCCCATTTCTTGACTCTCAGTGTTAACACAGTTTAATAGATGTTGCAGGTCTTGTAGTTTGTCGCTTAGGATAACAGTGTCGTCAGCATATCGTATTGTATTTATATATTCTCCATTGATTTGTACTCCCATTCGTTGTTCTTGAGTAGCCCGTTTAAAGATTTTATCTGAATATATATTAAAAAGCAGTGGAAATAGTATGCAGCCCTGTTTGACGCCTCGCAGAATTTTACTTTCTTTTGTGAGGTTTCCATTTAGCATTATGAGTTTTCTGTGCTCTACTCTGTCCAAGGCCTTCTCGTAATCGACAAAACATACCAATACATCCTTGTGTTGGTCCCGGCATTTTTGCAGAAGTATATTTAGAGCGAATAAAACCTCTCTAGTACCTAGGGCGTTTCTAAATCCGAATTGGATTTCATCTAAATCTGCATCGCTTTTAGATCTTATCCTGCTGTGGATGATTCTGAGAAAGACCTTCAAAGTGTGGCTCATTAGACTTATTAGTCTGTACTCACTGCATCGCTTTGCTCACTGTTTTTTTAAGATTGATCCACTCTATATAATTTTTTATTTTCTAAGGTAATATATTTCAAAAAAATGGAATTGACGGATCCGAACGATTTCTTATTAAATAAATGGTGTTAAATATAAAAGACCGATCCGTTTTTTTTTTATCACAACTCTGTATATGAACTTTTCCCTCATACATTAGTATAATGAAGTTTTATACTGAAACTTATGACCCATATAGCTGTAATTATTGCTATAAAAAAGTGATATCCCTTTTAATTTATTGGAGCATAAAAATAATAGAGCGAAGGGCTGTGAAGGGCCCCGAAAGAGCCATATTCTCTCAAGAGAGAAACAATCCCGTAAGTTAGGAAAGTATGTCAGTGTTGCGCTTTAACCTAAAAACGAGATTTTCTCAATTTTCCTTATTGCGTTACACAAACAATAAAGACGGAGAAAATCACGAGGTAGAAACCTTTTGCAATAGTTCTGATATTATACTAGTACAGCCATATATGAAGCGACCAGAAAAGGAAGACAATGAAAAACGAGAAATATTAAGTACGTGCTTGTTATTAATAATGAAAATAAGAGGAAAAATCCCCCTCGACAGATTTATGATAAATAAAAATATCTTTGAACGGGTGAATTATTTATGAATAATAATATCTATAAATATCATTATTGATAAGTAAATAATGTTTCTTCATAATTATAATATTTTTAATAAATAACTAACCGTACTATATATTGGATTTCACAACTTAACGTGAAGTGTGTGTTCCTGTTAAACACCTATGTTAAATCATTTTTTCAATATCTCAAAACCTAGCGAAAAATTTGTTTTTTACTATTGATATCAATATATTTTTGAATAAAATAACACCTCGTGAATGGATGCATCGCTGATCAGCCAATGCTATATATATAAAAAAAAAACTTAAGATAGTTCACTCGTGAAACGGCTTTTCTTAGGAATGTAATCGAATTTGAATACATAGTTTACAAAATTACCTTTTATTTAATTAAAAAAAAAGAAATTTTTTAATCGCCTGTGAGACGAAATATTAACAGTTAAAATATGTATAATTATCATGCTGGAGGTCACTACATATAACAGAATGCCAATACATTTTGGAATATCTCAAAAACGGTTTTTACCATATTTTTTAAAAATTAATGCAATTCTTCTTCTTCAAGTGCCATATCAGGTCCCCCTGACGTTGGCAATTACATTGGCAAGTCTTTCACGGTCCTGCGCCAGCTGGAATAGTTCCCCCGCGCCACGTATACCTGTCCTTTTACGAATATTCCTCAACCAGATAGCCTGTTTCCTTCCTACCCCTCTACGTCCCTCTACTTTACCCATCATGATTAGTTGAATAATTCTATATCGCTCCCCTCTGAATATATGTCCAAGATATGAGATTTTTCTACACTTCACAGTGTTTAATAGTAGACGAGTTGTGTCGGCCCTATTGAGTACTATTTCGTTGGTCTGTCTAGCTGTCCAAGGTATTCTCAGCATTCGCCGGTGTAACCACATTTCGAGAGCCTCCAATCGATTAATCGTGGCAGCCTTAATTGTCCAGATCTCTGCCCCATATAGTAACACTGGCCAGACGTATGATCTTATCATTCTCTGTCGTAGTTTTAGGTTGAGGTTATCATTGCAGAAAAGTGGTTTCATTTTTTGAAAAGTTGCTCTAGCAGTCTCTATTCTTCACCTTATCTCTTTATCTGGGTTTAGATTTTCGGTGATATAACATCCAAGATGTTTAAAATGAGTCACGCTGTCTCTACTTTTTCCTTCTTTTTGTATTGAAGCGTTAAGATGAGGTTGGCTACTAAAGGCCATAAATTTTGTCTTTTTGATATTTATGTTGAGCCCCATTTCTTGACCCTCAGTGTTAACACAGTTTAATAGATGTTGCAGGTCTTGTAGTTTGTCGCTTAGGATAACAGTGTCGTCAGCATATCGTATTGTATTTATATATTCTCCATTGATTTTTACTCCCATTCGCTGTTCCTGAGTAGCCCGTTTAAAGATTTTATCTGAATATATATTAAAAAGCAGTGGAGATAGTATGCAGCCCTATCTGACACCTCGCAGAATCTTAATTTCTTCTGTGAGTTTTCCATTTAGCCTTACTGTTGCTTTCTGCTGCCAATATAGATTTTTAATAATTCTTACGTCTCTGCTGTCTACCCCTACGTTATTTAAAATGTCTATGAGTTTTCTGTGCTGTAGTCTGTCGAATGCCTTCTCGTAATCGACAAAACATACGAATACATCCTTGTGTTGATCCCGGCATTTTTGCAGAAGTATGTTGAGAGGGAATAAAGCCTCTCTAGTACCTAGGGCGTTTCTAAATCCGAATTGGGTTCCATCTAAATCTGCTTCGCATTTAGATCTTATCCTGGTGTGGATGATTCTGAGAGACCTTAAAAGTGTGGCTCATTAGACTTATTAGTATGTACTCACTGCATCGCTTTGCTCGCTGTTTTTTTGGGATTGGGACGAATTCCTGAACTAACTTAAAAAAAAATCAAAATAAAGATATACACAAGTTTATATTTTATCATACAACGCAACAAATTTTAGTCTCTCTGTTGTATCTTATATGAAAAGTGAATTTTTTTATTAATTTTGAGGCGCTAAACACAAAAATGACAATGAAATTATAAACTTATTTGCAGTTTCCAAGAATAGTTTTTTTTTTAATTTCATTTTTAACAAAATAATAAAAAACACATACTTTTACACTTGTAGAGACACTAAATATCCTATATTTTTGCTTTTATTTTGTTAATTGTCTCTGGAGCACCTCTAACAACAGTAGTGCATGAAAGCAATCCACTTTCCCTGGTCCTTTTCTCCATTGTTGATATATCCTGATGGAACCGTTCGCCATACTCATCACTTACAGCTCCACAGTTATCAGGAAGGAAGTCCAGATGTGAGTGTAGGAAATAGATCTTTAGAGACATATTGCGACCCATTTTTTGATACGATGACAGCATATTTTCAACAAGAGTAACGTAGTTGTTAGCTTTTTTATTTTCGAAGCAATTGGTGACACGGGGAGAAAGTCATTTCAAGCATTTTTTTCAATATCTGATAGAGTGCTGTCAATATGTTTGTTTTTCAGAATATTTCGAATCTTTGGCCTAACAAAAATATCTTCTTCAATTTTTGCTTCACTTAGCCTTGGAAATTTCTGACGCAGGTACTGAAAAGCTGGCCTATCTGTATTCAGTGCCCTAACAAAGGTTTTCATTGGTCCCAATTTCTCAATATCTTTTTGGGATCTACAAATGGCAAATGTTGTACATTCATTTTACGTGGCTCTAATGATTGTTGAACGGACCAGTCTTTTCTCTTGTAATGAAATGCCTTTGCCCGACCCATTCACACAAAAAGCAGCAAAACTTGGTGAAGCCTAGCTGCAACCCAAGTAAAAGTTCAATCACCTTTAAGTCACCACAGATCTGCTTTGGTTGCTCATCATATTTTATACTTGTGAATAAGTACTTCATATTGTCGTATGATTCTTTCATGTGAACTGCATATCCAATAGGAATAGATGGTAAAATATTTCCCATATGCAGTGGTACTGCTTTTAAACTCAACGTTGAATTGTCTACAAACAATCCCCATTCATCTGGCTTGTAGTTTATATTTAAAGGCGAAAATAAATCACTAATGTTATTGCAGAAAACCAAATTCTTTTCCATATTAAAAAATGGTGCTAGATCTTTATGACGTGCTGAGCCTAAACCGCAATTGGTTCGGTTTTTTGCTGGTAAGGACTAAAATTTCTATGAGCTCGCAGCTGCAAAAAAAATGACAAAAAATCATGGATGGATGGAAAATATATAACTTATTGAAGTTTATTCTTTGTACTTTGCCGACCTTATATAATCAAATATGAAGATATTAATGAACTTTTCATTAATTCATTAGTATAATGTCATAGTTTCTACAATAATTAAGCTTCTGAATCAAAACTGTGTTGAAACCAAAACTGGAAAACTTTAAGAACTTTCTTGATTTTATATATTTTTATTAACAGACAATGAAGTGCTCAAATTTTTTTTATTGATTAATTTCTACATTATTTTATTATGAATAAAATCGATGAGAGGAGTTTAAATCAACTAAAACGACATCTCAATTTTAGAATATACTTGAAACTGAAAGACGCTTTTAAACATATTTTACTATCATTAATAGCAGGGCTTATTATGAAATTATTTAAATTTGGATTAATCCCGGTTTTCAGAGGGATAATAAACACAAAATTATACGAAAGCCCGAAGTTTTCATCAGACATCGGGTAATTTGTTTATAGGTGCAGTCTTTCAAGTGCTTGCTTACACTCGTGAAAGTTTGTAAGTTGAGTCCACTTTTCTCGGCAAGTTCATGCAACGCCTTCTTGACCCAATTTTCTTAGGTTTTTCTTGTTTTCCCTTTTAAGGGTTAGATTATTAAGACACTAATAAAAATAGAATACAGAATATCGAGTGAGTATATGACAAACTCTCGGCAGTGTACAGAAGGTGTCAAAATAATCCTGGTGTAAAAACTGTAATATCAATTTGCTTTATTTTTTATTTAACTACTGGGGAAGTTATTAGATTAATTTTTGTTTTTAGTGGAAAATGCTAATGCCTAATGAATTGGCTTAACTAACAAATGTATTTCAGCCGACTGTTGTTGCCAAGTGTCATTTCTTTCACACGTGGCAATTGATCTAATGGAAGTCGATTAGTGCGCAAGCTGGGCCGTGGTTATAAATGGACGCCATTTTGTCTTGATTTTTCACTTTTTCCTGGCTTAATTCGGCCGAAGCAGCTGCAGACTTCCATTTCAATTTTTAGTTGCTAAAGTTTTGAGATTCTGAGATGGAAAGTAAAAAATTATCCTTGTAGTGTATTTAGGAGTACCGTATCTTTTGCCAGGTTGGCAGTTATGGTTTTTTTTGTACCGGAAGAGACCTGGAGACAGGGATTTTGGGTAGTTTGCACGTGTCAACGAAGGAATCAGTCTAGACTCCAAAAACATCAGGTAAGGAACTTTAAATTAACAACTATTAAAACAATCCTGCATGGATCTATAAATTTTAAAAGATTTCAGCTTAAAATTGATTTTTACCTAATGTAATTTAAGCATATTTTTAAACCAACCGTACTATGTTATTCTAAATCTCATTTAGATCCAAAATTAACCACTTTAGAATTTTATTAAGACATATTTTGAGGTTTTAGGGTCGACTGGGTATTTTTGTGATTATCGATTGATGATTATGTATTTCTTGAATCCTGAAATTTGTAAGTTTCTGGGTTTTTGATATCTGCTACCTTGCAGTGCCTAATTTTTCCTTTTTGTTATCAGTAGGAGTTAATTTTGAGATTACTTTAATTATCAATTGTCGTTTGCACAATATTTTGCTATGTTTTTACCCCCTGAACGTATCAAGATGTTCCCAATTCTTAGACAGATTTATCAGTAGTAATACTGAAATATTTTATATTATATGCAATCTTAAGGCCCCATTCTGGGTCTATTATTGACAAATTTAAAGTTTTTTTGCATCTTAGTGAAACCAGAAATTCTTTTCGATCTTCTAGTTTTTTTCTAATGAAAAATGAAGTATCCTGACTTTTCACATTGTATTGTTGAAATTAATATGATCATATTTTGAGTATATTTATTTTGTTGTTCCTGCCTTAGAGTTAATTAAAACGCATTCTATTTTAGCCAGGTTTAACCAAATTTTTTAAAAATAATTAAACCAATTATTTTAACGTCATCATACAGTGAGCTAGAGTCACGAATTTTATGTTTAGTTTCGTGATGATTGATTTAATTGAGGAATTGATTATATTCTATGGTAAATCTTTCGTTTTAGTTTTTATTAAAGTAATTATCGGTATCTTTAATTATGGATTGAGAATTTTTTTATAAATAAGTATTTTTTTAATGAACCTGTTGTTGTATCTTTGCTGGTTTAAGTTTGGTGAATACATGGAGTCATGCTGGTAATTTTTACTTGCAATATTTCTCTTATATAACTCGAATTCAATAGTTAGAGCAAGCGACTGCTCTAAGTTAATGATCTGTTTAATTTTGCCGATTAGTTTTCATATTTATATAGTTTTACTTTTGATAATTTTTCTCTAATTAAGGTGTGAATTCAGAATTTTGGATTTAATAATTTGTTGACGTTTTGGCGATAGTTAATAGATTCGCTTGTTCTTTTTATTGTCTACTATTCACTATCTTAGTTATTGCTGTTATATCTTAGGGTGCACCCTACCGGGTAGAAGAGTTAACCGCCACTCCACCCTACCGGTGAGAACACCGCATTCCACCCTACCGGATTCTACTACTGGGCAGAATAATATCACTCTACTACCGAGCGGAAAGCTGCATTCCTCCCAATCTATGAGAATAACACCTGTCCTCACTGCACGAAGTTACAGTTGCCCACCTCTTCAGTATAAAGTATTACTGTGTATAATTTTAATTGTAATTTAAGACCATCATTATAGTCTAGAGGTAATTTTATCACTATAATCTTAATTTTAATTAAAGTCCATCATTAAAATTTTTTTAAGCGTTTTATTTGATCCCAAGTCTACTTGCTTATGCCTTTTTTTGATTTATTGCTTTAATTTTGGCCAGAGTAAGTTGAAAACTAGGTCCACACAAAAACGTGGACAGTTTTTGCTTTTACTTTGGCTCAAATTCAGTGGCGCCCTTAATCACCCACCCCTACCCTTCGGCATTGGGGATAACTAGGCACTTGCCTCGCTGGTGCTGCCACTAGCCTTCAGCTTTGCTCTGTTACGTATTCATTTATCTTACACCTCTCTGCGAGGTCTAGTGCCCTTTTAAAATACTGGTGTAGTAATCACACACCAAAAATAATTAAATCCAGTTACCAAATTTTCAAAAAATTTCAGGAAAATCAATATTTTCTTCAAACTATCTATCCCTTAAACAAAGCAGTATATGATATAACTAAGTTGGCCTAAATCGATCTATTTTGACGTCAAGAGTCTATTAAACGTTATACACGTATTTTCTGGACACCCTGTATATAACATATCTATGATATTGTTATTGTACTTATTTTATAGCCATCATACATGTATAAGAATAGTTCTGTAACGTTTCAAGAACTGAACTGTAATGATATCACGACGAAAGGTATTGAATGAAATATTAAATGCTTTGAAATTGCTCCTTTGTTATTCATAGAAGAGTAAAATATTAAACGTTTCTGTACGGTACATTACTTAGTAAATTGTGAAGAAGTTTTTTTACTGCTTTAAGGGTTCCTTTGCCACTAAAAAATCTAAATGCATATATTGACAAGCAACAGAAGTCCAATCTCTTGATAAATTGGATGTTTCCGCTACACATATATTTGAGAAAGTCTAGAAACCCAACCCGGTAAGTTCACGTTTAGAATATTCTGAAACCTCTCTTTGAAATCAGCATGAAAAACGCTGCTGATGAAATTGAAAAGTAGCTGTGATTACCTCTACAGAGATTCTGTTTGAACAGAAGACGTTTCCCCATGAACGTTTTCTGTTTTAGTTATACTTAACTCTTCACCAAGTAATTATAAATTTACTTCATTAAATATTTGAACTCTGGTCTTTTAAACAAGCGATATCAATTTTGGATATAGTCAAGTCGTCACGCAGTTCTTCGTCTCTGGAAAACTAACAGTCAGTCAAATATACTATAAAAACTCGTACATTTTTTAGCATTTATTTTTCAATGACGTCATAGCCAGCTATAAATAAAAGATCATAGGCAACTAAGATTAAAACTAGACTAAAAATCTTCAGCAAAATCGCCATATAAAAATATTAAACTGATAATATTTCGATAACGATAACTGCAAAAACAGAAAGCATCACTAAATACTATTAAACAAATTATCGAAAATTTTAAGAACTTTGAATGCATCAAAATAACACTGCACGCTTAATTTAAAAAGAAAAAACTTAACTTAGGAACCTTATATTAAAAAAAAATAATTCTTCAGGAAACGTTCGAAATATCGTCCTTGAACTTCCAGGGATTTTTCGCATCTGAGCCACTGACATCTACTATGGACCCCTACTCTTGTCGGCTGCTAAAGCCAAAAAATGGCAAACCATGGGCGAAAAAATGCGTTTCTGCACATCGGGCGCCAGTAATATTTTTGGACGTTGATCAGATAAGGGCATGCGCATAAGCGACTTCCTGTTATCGATCGGTTGTTTCGTAGCGCCATCCGTAAACAGCACAGTATCGGCTCAACGCCATTTTTGAGTTTATTTTTGCTTTGTGAGTTGCGTGCGATTTAAACGGATTTATAGCGTTTTAAGTGAGTTATTTTATTTGTTTTTGTGTTTTTATTTAATATAATGGAATGTGTACATATTTTGTTTGTTTTGTTTTCCTTTCTCTCTATAGGGTTAAAAATAGTGTTGCTTTACAACGTTTGTGGATTTATAGTGTTTTCGTATAACATTAAATTTCCAAAACATGTAGTATGATATATTTTTAGCACTTTCCAAATGATTACCAAAAGATAAACTGAACTTTTAAGCAATCAATTCTTAAAAAAAAAATCTGAAAATTCGCACCAAACCATATAATAGTTTATTCTATCATATGAAAAAAGTACATTCATCAATATGTCAAGAAATGGTACAATTTCTCCATCTATTACATTACTTACATAAATAAAAACATACATCCTCAAAATGAAGTTGGAATATTTTAAAATATACATATATAACTTACAATAATTATAATGCATTATTATTTTGTTATATACATAAAAAATTTCATTACAAGGTTTATATTTTAGCCAGAATCGGCTATTGGCTCTATAATTTCTAAGCTCTGTTTGAATTATTTTTTCAAATTGTCAACGACTTTTTCCCAGTTGGTAATTTGCATAATGTCTTGCATAACTTCATCTACCTTATATTTAACCGATGTTTCCACACAGCTCAAATGTTTTTTTTTTGTTCTGCAGCCATTCTATGATTTATTATTTTGTATGTCTAAAGATTGAGAACATAGCGTTAAAAAGCGTTGTTCATTATTAATACTGGTTTTGAAAGTAAATTCAGATTAGTTATGTCCGTACTCATTTTATGAAATTGTCATGATTCATGTTATCATGGCAATCCCCACTTTGAAATCGTCAAATTAAAAATTCATTAATATGTTAACAAAAGCAAAATATTACGAAATCAGTTAGACAAATGTGAATTTCTTTTGTTGGTATATTTTTTTTATTCACCCCAGCAATGACCTTGTTCACTTATTTTATTTGAAATAACATTTTCATCATTTTATCAAAAAATTAATGCGATAAGAAAATATATACTCCGTTCACCATTACAGCAGAAAAATATTATTATATAAAATTATTTTTAAATCCTGCATATCCGTTGACAAACCCAATTCGTATCAATATTTTGTTAAAAAATGAAAAAAAAAAGATAAAGAAAATAAGGTCACTATTTTTTAATAATTAGAGAATACATTGCCGGACCTTAAAAATGTTAATTACTCACTCCCACCCTACAACCAGAAAGTTAACGCACACAGACGGAAACAATAGATTAGAGAAATAGTAAGATACATTTTCTTCACAATTTTACTTTCACAGTATAAGAAATCACTAAACTAACTCCCATCGGTAGACACTGACCCGATTATTCCCTCTGCTTCAGATATTATTTGCGCCCATATGATGTGACCCCCAGAACAAGAAAGTTACATGACACCGACTTTTTTACTAAAGATTGCAACCATGGTTGCAACTTTGATAACTTGCTTGATTTAGACACCATTTATGACTAATTGAATTAACTAAATAGATTTTCGAAATTCGGTCCTGTCGATGGTCACCTGATCATTTTGTAGTGCGCATGCCGACATCTGATTTACGATGTTTACTTTTTATTCTCTTAAATTTGCCGTTTTTGGGATTAAACTTTGCGGATCTATAAATATTTTATCTATGATCTGAGCAGCACTTATTCACGAGTCTTGCAAATTCATGTCTCACTCGCTCCTTGCAATCTTCCATAGTTGTTATAAGAGTGTTATAAATTTTATTTTTAATTGTACCCCAAATTAAAAAATCGGGCACTGAAAGATCTGGGGACCAAGGTGGTCAAAGGAAAAGATGATTGTTGGCTCTCCATCGATCATTAAAAGTACTTTGCAAAAAATTGTCAATTAGGTACCCATCATGTGGATTTGCGCGATCATGCTGGTAAAACAGAATTCTATGAACAGCGAGCGGCACATTGTCTAAATAGTCTTTCTTAAAATTACGTAAAATGTTCAAAAAGTCATCACCAATAAATTAATAAACACATTTTATATTTAGAATAATTAAAAAACGTCTAATTTACCATCTAATTTTTCTTGATAAAAATTTAGTGCCACGACGCCATCATTTCTTATTACACCATAAACATTAAACTGTCAAGATTCTTGAAAATTTTGCTCTCTAACACATATAAATTTGAATCACTCCAATAATGGGAATTGTGTCGACTAAAGACAGCATTTTTTGTAAATTTAGCTTCCTCTGTTCAAATAATATTGTCTCCTAGCGCCCAAGTTATGATAAATTCACAGAATGCCACTCGTCTTGGAAAATCAGTTTCTTTGAGATGTTAAACCATGGAAAATGTGTTTGCGTAATATTCTGTTAACTATTGATTTGGATAATCCTTGCTTTAAAGCAGCTTGTCTTACCGACATTGTTAGATATGCAGCGAAATATGTCAAAATAGTAATTTCAATATTTTCCTTGTTAACAAGAGGTTTATTTCTTGTCTATTGCCTTGATAGATCCAAAGTTCTTAAAATTTTCGATAATTTATTTAACAACACATTGTGATGGTTCTTGTTTTTGCAATATCGAATAGCAAATGTGTCATATGTTCTTGACATAACTTTATCACATTCTCCATAAATAATAATTCTTCGCTTGTATAATTTAAACGTTCCGGCATAATTATTAATAATTTTCTAATGATAATAGCTTCATACTTTTTGTCTTTAGCACTTGATTGTTTTTCAATGCCATCATAGCCAGCAATGAATAAAACGTCATAGCTAATTAAGATTATAACTGAACAAAAACCCCCAACAAAACCAAGATACAAAAACATTAAATTAACAATATTTCGGCAATTTTCAACATATATAACCTTACACAAACTTACCCTTATCTATATATATATATATATATATATATATATATATATATATATATATATATATATATATATATATATATATATGTAATCGAAGGTTTTCGGGCATCCCGTGTATGTGCTGAGTCCCTCTCAGAACCGTAAGGCAGCTGACGTTTCGGTGAAATCTCATTCACCATTTTCAAAGCTCACTGTATGGCGTCTACGAGCGAACTGACGCCTGCGACTCCGGTGTTGTTGGTACCGTGTGCGCGTTGGACGTGTTCATTTTCCGAATGGTTCCGAACCATCAGGTGGCGTGACCTGCTGCTCGTCATCGGCCCTGTTGCCAGTGTTTGTGGTTGCGTTGCCGAGTTGTAATCTCTTTCGTTACTAAGTGATACTGGTTGATGTTTTGTAAGCAGATTTTTCCAAGTATTAGACACACGTTGCCTATCATCTCTGCTATTTAAGTTGTTGGGCCTCTTTGCAATTTCAATAGCCTCCCTTATAACTCTTGTGGACAGATTTTCACATCTCGATAGCATTTTTGTTCCCGAGAAATTTATCTTATGTCCTGTGTTTAACCAGTGTTGGGCCAGAGCAGAAGAAGTTGTTTTTTGCTTGACAGAGTTCAATGTTCGTCTCTTCCGGCGCTTATTTTACGGTTGGTTTGGCCTACGTAAGGCGAGCTGCATTCTCCGCATGGAATTTGGTACACTCCCTGGTTTTCTAGAGGGATTATTTCTTTATGTGTTGGCAAGAAATCTTTTACTTTACGGTCTGTGGTGAAAATGGTTTCAATATGGTGTCTCCTGAGAATTTTTTCAATCTTGTCTCTGGTGCCTCTTACATAAGGAACAAAAGCTTTGGAGTTATTCTCTTGGTTTTCGAGATTTTTTGGAGCCAAGTGTTTGTTTTTTAGAGCCTTGTCTACACGTTCTTTTTTATAACCGTTTTTTGTTAGGGCGTCTTGCAGTATGTTCATCTCTTTGTGGTAATTTTCTTGATCTGTAAGGGACTGCGATCGAAACGCAGGTGATTTCACTACTGCATATAATTGGTTGGGACGGTAATGTGAATCGGCGTTGAGGTATCTGTTGGTGTGAGTGGGCTTTCTGTAGACAGTGTGCGAAAAATTTCAGTAGGATATCTAGGCACGGTAGTTTTCTTTCCTGTTTTGTCTCCATGATGAATTTGATTTTTGGATATATATTATTTATATAATTTAGAAAACTTTTGAAATTTTCTTCTCCATGTTGCCAGATAATGAAAGTATCATCTACGTAGCGCAGCCACAGTCGTGGTTTGTTTGAAGAGGTCTCCAAAGCTTTTGATTCAAAGTCTTCCATAAATAAGTTAGCGAGTACAGGAGATAGCGCCGATCCCACCGGAGCTCCCTCAACTTGTTAATATCGTCGGCCTTCATAAATAAAATAGGTGTTATCAAGACAGTGTCTAGCTAATTCGATGATATATTTTGGCAGATTGTATTTGTTTTCTATTACAGAAAGAGCTTCTTTGACTGATATTTGCGTGAAAAGCGATGTTATGTCGAAACTAACTAGACATTCTGTTTCTTGTAAGCGTATGTTTTTGATTATTTCGCAAAAATGTTGCGAGTTTTTAACGTAGGACGCCGTTTTTTCGACGAAAGGTTGGAGAATGGTGGCTAGATGTTTTGCTAGGGCCTTAGTTGGAGAGCCAACAAACCTTACAATTGGTCTGAAAGGAGCTCCGGTTTTGTGTATTTTAGGTAAGCCATAAAGTTGATGACATATGGATGATTTTTCTCTTGGTATGATCTCCTTCTTTATTTCTTCGGTAAGTGGAGATGCTCTAATCAATGTTTTGGTAGTTTTTTCTAGATAAGTGGTATGGTCTCTGTTTATTGGCTTGTAGGCAGGATCGTTTATCAGGGCAATCATCTTTTCATGATAGTCTGTTTTGTTTAGGACCACTGTCGAATTTCCTTTGTCAGCTGGAAGTATTACGATCGAGATATCTTTACGCAGGTTTTGTAATACTCGATGTTCTTCTGCAGATAGATTACTTTTTGGAGGTTTTACGTTGCGCAAAATGGCTGAAATTACTTGGCGGATAGTTTTTGCTGTGTCGTTGTTTAAATTTAAGCTGTTTCAACTCCACATATTATGTTATCGGTTGAGGTACGTGATGGTGCTATCGCAAAATTAAAACCTTTGGTTAAAACACTTTTGGCGGCAGGTGTCAAAACTTTGTCAGATAAGTTGTGTACGACTTCTGACTCCTCCGTTGACTGTTTCTTTAATGGTGCTTTTGATCACTCTTTTAACCGGATAATTTTTCTTTTCTGTCTTTCTGTTCTTATTGAGAAATCTGTTTCGGCTCTGAATTCTGCTAAAGTGTCTATGCCGTAGTGACCCATGTATAGTGTTGCTTACAGTCCTAGGAGGGACTCAGCACATACACGAGATGCTCGAAAACCTTCGATTATATATATATATATATATATATATATATATATATATATATATATATATATATATATATATATATATATATATTTGTTTATAGCGTTAACCATCAATAAAAATCCCAGCTTGTAGTTCTTAAAACACGGAATATGAAAATATTTATTTAATCAAAATTTTTTCATATTCAAAAAGGACGCAAACTGCCATTTTTCAAAGGTTATTCGTAAGCAAGAGGTGAAAATACATATAAAGACACTTTGATGTCTCTTCTTCGGCTACGAGAGCCCACTGGGCTTCCCGACTAATCGGATTATCTCTTATTTTATTCCTTTACTATTTTTAATTTATTTGTATCATTTGCATAAAAGAGAGAATTATTTCATTTAAGACCGATTTTAATAACGACATTAATCAAAACACTTAAAAATACTATTCAAACTTTGTAAATAAGACAAACCATTAAAATCAAAAGCCAAAGTTCTAAGAGTGGCTTTTTCCTCTAATTAACACAAAATTAATGTTGAACTCTGGCATTTGAGAAAACATTAATTTTGGTTCTTAGAACTTTATTCCTAATTAAACATTTTGATGGATAAGCGGTATTTCATTATTGTAATAAATTACTGTAACATTCAACTTGTAAAGTAAAAGACGGTGTAGATTTTATTAAATTTATAAAAATATAAATTTTTTCGTTATAAAAGATTGCTTTTGAAAAATCACGAAAACTGTCCCGGATATTGACACAGCCTTCATCATTTGGTTATTATAGAACAGAAAAAAACACTTAAGAAATGCTTTATTTTATGTAATGTAAGGTATATTTGCTGAACTAACCAAACAAGTCTCCGCAAAATCACTGTGGTTATACAAAATTGCATTTGCTAACATGTTTTATGTAAATTACTTTTCTAATTTTTACAAAAATACCTTTTTTAGATAAATAAAATTACACTACTTTACAACCAATTTGGGATTGTAATATTTTTGATCAGTTTTTCCCAACACCTAAGATTTTTGAGTTATAATTTTTTCAGTAAAAATGAATGAGTATTTTAATCATTATTTTAGAAACTAATTTGTAATATACCAAAACGCGACGTTGTCAAAATTACGTTTTCAATAAGTTAGTGAAATTGTGCACAATCTGGCAACATCACGTAGGGGTATCTAGGGATGACAAGTCAACCACGAAGTCTCAACTCCCTAGAGCTTAAAATAACGGAAGTTATTAAACCCATATAATTCCAAATTTCACTCTCCCCGCCCGGTAGCCTCGGTATACGTGAAGTGCGCCGTCGAACTTCGGATACCCGATGTTTTTACAAAATACCAGAAGTACGGAACGACTATAAAAGCAACTAGCCGGCAGCATTGTATTCGCATTATCTTTGTGTTGAATAAAGTTAATTAACGCCTGTAAACGTAGTATCACATCTCTGAACCGACGTACGCGACGGTACAAAACTGTCTAAAATACAGAAACGTGGCTGTGTTAACCCCGCGGATAGTTTTTGCTATATATGTGATCAGTTAACCCCTAAATTGCAAAAAATTAACAAAATGATCAAATTAACTTGTCATAAGTATTTTGGATGTTTGTTTGAAGGTTGTAGACAATGTTGAAGATTGACGTAAATGTGGTTGTCGGACTTGCATTGTCTTTATTTTTATTTATTTTTACGGCGTTTCGATTAGGTTGTATCTTTAATCGTTATCAAGTATAAACTAGATGCTTTGTCTTAAGACTACGAGCTTATATAGAAATACCAAGACAATATACCTGACAACCTACGATCGGCGCTCACAGCACACTACAGTAAGCCACCACATTTTTACGAACTACCAAAAATTCATAAAACGAACATACCATTGAGGCCAATAACCAGCTCCAGAGGATCCTCAACAAGTGCACTGGCGAAGTTTCTCTTAAAAATCATACAAACTTTAGACGGTAAGACGAAAACATATGTTAAAAATTCTACACATTTCGTGAACATTATTAGTAGCATCGATCTAGAGCCAGACGACAGACTAATAACATAATCATAACTAGACTTTCAAATGATACTACTTTATCAGATCGAACCACGTTACCACTGGATGGGCTGATGGACTTTTGGAGTGTTGCCTGCGTAGTGCTTACTTTCAAGAAAAGAACAGATTCTACGCTCAGGACGACGGGCTTCCGATGGGTTCTTCACTCTCTCCAGTCGTTGCCAATATATATATATATATATATATATATATATATATATATATATATATATATATATATATATATATATATATATATGGAATGGTTCTAAACTCATACCATAGAAACGGCAACCGTAAAGCCGAAAGTCTGGTTGAGATATTTCGATGATAATGATCAAGAACTTAATAATTTCTTGAAGCATCTAAATACCATTCGAGGTACAATTAAGTTTACCATGGGAAAAGAATGATCAATTGCCCTTCCTAGGTGGTGCACCGTTCAAACGAAACTATTAAAACTTCAGTATACAGAAAGCCAATACATGGACAATATCTTAATCATAGTTCTAATCATTCTGTTGTAACAAAACGGAGAATTATACGCAGCCCCTATAATCGGGCTATATCTATATGCAATAATGCTGATTCATTGGAAAAAGATGTAGCAAATATTAAATCCGATTTACAATAGAATGGATATTCTTTAAAACTAATTGACGATGTCATAAATAACTTTAGAACAACGAACACTGGACAGCAAGAAACTTCACAGAAAATAAGAGGAATTGTCAGTAGACATAATATAAAAACAGCCTTTAAATTAGGAAATACCCTTAGAGCTCATTTAACAAAAACAAAACCAAAAACTACCGATAAAAAAGAATGTGTTTACAAAGTGCCATATGAGTGTGGTGAAATGTATATTGGAGAAACCAAACGACCACTAGAAGTTAGAATTAAGGAACATAAAACTCATACACAAAAAGGGGAAACGTCGAGATCAGATATTGCAGAATACACCTGGGATAAACAACACCATATGAAATGGTCTGAGGCTGCGGCAATATATATCGAACCCAACAGAAAAAAAGAAAATTTATAGAAGCAACTTACATTAAAAACAATATTCGAATCTTTAGTAAACCGAGTATTGAGATACCTAATCTGTGGCAACCACTATTCTGTAATATCAAATTATTGAGGTGTTTACATTGAAGCGAAAATTTGCTCTTCAATGGACACAGTTCCTATATAAGCTCGTAGTCTTTAAACAAAACATTCAGTTTATACTTGATAACGATTAGAGATACAACCTAATCGAAACGTCGTAAAAATAAATAAAAACAAAGACAATGCAGGTCGGATAACCACATTTTAGTCTATTTTGGATGTAGATCAAGATCGGGACTGGGTTCCTCACATATCTTGCCAAACCAGTGCAGCAAATCTAAGTAACTGTTAGATGGCAAAAGATTTTCTATAGCTTTTGTAGTTCCTAAGATTTGGCGAGGACTATCAAATCTTTTTAACTACTGTTACTTTTGCACGACAAAAGTGTCTGGTTTTCCAAAAAGAGGAAACATAATATTGAATATGGAGAAAGTTCCAGTTCCAATGCCTCCGCAAAGTAGGGGAAAGATTTAGAAATGCATGATAATAAGGCAGAATCTGATAATGTATCAGAAAAGGACGATTTTTATTTTCTCGAAAGTGAAGGAAAAGCACCCCATTTAATCGAACAACCTGGATTAAATGATCTAGTTCGGGATCTCCTCTTGTCCAAAGAGCATCCTGAATTATTAGGGTCTAGATTACAACAATGGAATTTACTGGCCACTGGAACAAAAGTTACAATATTTAGGAACCGTAATGAGGAGCTATCCTCGTTTTTTACTCTGCAGGATAAAATGTGTGTTTGTATTAATCCAAAGAGTGTTATGGAAAAGTTAGGGTTTGTAAATAACCCAGACGAATGGCGCTTATTTATAGATTATTCTAAAATAAGTTTAATAGCAGTTTTGCTCCATAATGGCAACAAAAGACCCTCTATTCATCTTGCATCTGCAATTGACATGAAGGAAACATACGAAAGGATGTCACTTATTCTAAGTGCAATAAGCTATGATACGTATAAGTGGCAAACATGTGATGACCTTAAAGTCATAGGACTACTACTAGGGCTTCAGAGTGGATTTACGGAGTATTGCTGTTTTCTTTGTCTTTGGGACAGTAGAGCAACACAGAGACATTACGAAATAAAAACCATAACTGCCAACCAGACAAAAGATACGGTACTCCAAAACTCAACAAAATTACCAGGATAATTTACGAATTTCCATCTCAGAATCCCAACAATTTGGCCAATTAAAATTGAGGTGGAACTCTGCAGCTGCTTCAGCCGAATCAAATCAGGGCAAATTGAAAATCACGGCAAAGTGGTCTCCATTTATAACCATGGCCCAGATTGCACATTAATCGACTTCCTTGAGGTGTGTTCAATTGCCACGTTGTGAAAGAAATGAAAGCTCAAAAAGAATAGCACTGGCAACAGAAATCGGCTGAAATGCATATGTTAGTTAAGCCAATTCGTTATTCAGCATTTTCCACTCAAAACAAAAATTAATCTAATACGTATCCCAATAGTTATTTTTAAATTCGAGAAATACATATTAAAACATTAATAGAAATTTCCCGCAATCCAATATACATACAATTCCATTCAAGTGTAGATACAAATGGCCGGGAAAAAACAAGATCTATCTGAATAAAAAAAGTGACAGTAAGATCAACATCGATAAGAAAATACCTAAACACAGTGTAGTGAAATATCAAAACAGGACAAAAGAATGGTCAACCTGAAAAATAAAATTAATTGAAGCTGTACTTAATGCAATGCTTTTCTACAAAAAATACTTAAGGAAAATAATACTATGTTGCCATAACGACAGAATTTGCAAAAAAAATAAGGTTAAATAACTAAATTAGTCATAGTAAACTTAAGCGAAAAATTGAACCGTGACAAGATTAATCATTACGAAAACAGAAAAATTGGATCATGGAGTATGGAACAAAAACGTTCGGGAACCTCTAATTTATATCTTATTAAAGAACAGACTTATAAGTACTAAGTCTCGGCATCGAACTTCCATTTTCCCATTTCGCTCCCATTCCTTTAATTACGTACATCGTTTCCAACCCCAAAATAATTATTTCTAATGTTAATTATCCAATTTCATCAGTATGAATAGTGTTTAGTGTGATTGAAAGGAGGTGTTTGGGATTCCGTTCGTAACACCATTAAATAGCTGAGGGTTTAAATCTTAGAAATGTCGCTTTTCTAAGACGTTACTACATGGCCATTTATATCCATTTAATTCATTTAATACTGCAGTAATGTGATACGTCGCCTCCGCTTTGCGAGGATATAAGGTTGACAGTGAAGGAGGGTCGTTGAGACAGAAAAAATAGAAATATAATTATTTCATTTTGTGGAAAAAGTTGTTTATTTTATATATACACTTATCCATGGAAAATTTTCTTGAGGTATTGATAAACAACAAATTGAATAAAACTGATATTTGAGGTTTTGTGTTGCCGCACATTTAGAATCTAGAATTACATAAACAAGCGCTAGTTTTTTTTTTATTTTTTTAAATTTTTTTACGTGTGTATATATAATTATTTAATAAAAATGAAAATAATTTGTTTTAAAGTGAAAATATGGGGGAGAAATGGCACCATAGCTCATTTTTCATGTTATGTCTTATAATAAATCAATTAAAAAAGAAAGTGAAACAAAACATTTTTCTTAACTTTCTTAATATTTCATTAGTATAAAAATAACGAATATGGTGGAATCTTTTTTTTTAAGTCGAATTGGTTCAAATCTGCCTCCCTATGGAGGCACTTTTCAACTGAAATAGAAGATATAGAGTAATAGTTTATTGTGTCGCGGTTTGATTTCATTCTTACAACTTACCCAATCTCTCATTCAGAAATCAACAAATCTGGAACATGCCCCAAGATAGAATGAAAAAAAAATTCAACTTTGTGAAAAAGTTCAGCACAAAGTGAAGTCGCAAGAGCGCAAGGAGGGAAACACCATTGAAAAACTCAGCAAGAAGCATATATGTTATACAGATGGCTCCAAAACAATGGAGAAAACTGGAGTAGAAGTGTATGGACCCGGCACCAGAGACTACAAAAGCTTGGGTAAGTTACTAAGCATTTTCCAGATAGAAATACATGCCATTAGGATATGTATTCAATTTACCAAGCAGCCATCGGTGCGCTGAGCTCTCGAGTTATCAGTTCCAAGATGGTCTGGGAATACCTAGAGAAACTGAATGATTTGAGTAAGAATTATAAAGTCATCCTCACCTGGGTACTGGGACATACCAGGATAGAGGGGAATGAAATAGTAGACTAACTCGCAAGGAAAGGGGCTGAGATATCTTTTCTTTTCTGGGGCCAGAGCATTTCTCTGGAATCAGTAGCAGCATAATGCTGGAAGAACTAAAGATAGAAGAAGAAAGCAAGAGATCCAATTATTGGACGGAGCTGCAAGGATTGAAACAAGCGAAGAACTACCACCAGAAGACATTCAAAGAATGCATAAGCTTGAGTAAAAACCAGCTCAGAGTTTTGACAGGGGTCCTGACAGGGCATTGCCACCTGAAGAAACAACTCAAGAAATTCAGAATAGTAGAAAAAGAAGAGTGCAGATTCTATGAGGAGGAGGACGAAACCTCTATTCATATCTTTGCAGAGTGCAGCGCTCTAGAAAACCCTAGGATGTGGTTCTTGGGAGCACACCAATTCGAAGACGGGGAGCTACCCACCTTGAAGCCGTCCAACATCCTGAGATTTCTGAGGGAAATAGGACTGGAGGACCTGCTCTAGCCGATAAGGTAACTCTTACGACTGGGCAGCAGTAGGGGGGCACAATAGATCTACCAGATCTCTCTACACCTATACATACAACTTACCTTGATCTATAAGGTAAAATTTATACCATTTTTTTTCGTACCCATGAGTGATCAACGATGTCACTGGTACTATCTGATAAACGATTTGTGAATCAGATATTATTCAACATCAGAGACCGTTAACTATACTTCTGTTTAATAGGCTATCTAAACGACCTAGTCGTCCTTCTTTATTGACTAATGTACAAAGGCCTCGGCGAGTTGTACTGAATTTTGTTTAATTGTACCAAAATAATTTTAAATTGGATAAAATAATATTTCTAACTTGATTCTACAGTAAAATAATATGTTTTATTCGTTTGGCATCTATATTAGTATTGGGAAGTTGTACTGATCAACTTGTCTTTTTCCGGTTAATAAAGTTACCTAGACAGGTCCAACTGTACTCGCATAATGGACTAAGTCATTGGTCAATTTCATTACCGCCGTTTCTTTTTACTAGCCATTTGAAATGAAACGCCATTTTTGTCCGCTCATTTAGTCTTAATGAAGCCGTAAAGTGAGAGTTAACTTGTGTCTGACCTAATTAAGTCCATTGGATGGGATTTTCGATCAGTTGCCTTTATAAAGTTACTCATTTTAATTTCTTTCCTTTTTTACCTTACCTTTTATCTTTGCTGTAATAATTGTTGAAGATTCTTGAGTAACCACTTCTTCTCTGAGGGATTTATTTCACAAGTAAGCACTCACGTGATGCAGACTTTTTTTGTTCTTAGTTCGTTCATTAAATTTATTTGCCCCGTTGTGCATTTTAGTTTCTTTGAGATGTAGATTATGGCACGAGGGTCCTCAAAACTCGTAGAGGCTCTTTTTTTATCAGAACTTGTGAATTTTCCCGAACAACTTGTGAATCTTAAGTTAATATATCATTTTATTAGGTAGAAATTTTTATGCAGCTGATGATATTAGTTATTTTAGTTATTTTTACCTACAATTTTCAATTAAAGTGGGGTAACCTTTTTGTTTCCTTATCTTTCTCTCTGGGGTAATATTAGGTGTATATGATATCTCTAGAATCAGTATACATGAGGTAACTAAACTAATTTTTTTTGTAAGATAAATTTATTTGGTAATTTGCTTCATTTTTTTAAGCCAAAACTGTTTGTCTCTTATAAGTAAGGAATGTTAATTTATTTATAATTGTTGTAATTATTCTCTTCACACTGAGAGCCTATATTAGTATAATATTAATTTTTTTAAATGCGTGGTTTTGTGCAATATTACATGCAAATTTTACAAAAACTTTAACACATTTTGTTAAGATAAATTTGCTTTTTCTTGAATAAAAAGTTTAAAGAGATATCATTTTTTATGTAAGTTTTGTTTAATCTAATAATACTTCCGATCACAGGTATGTATTTAATAATTAGTTTTATTTGAGGAACATTAATTGCTTACCTTATCTTTTTTTGACATTTGCACACATCACACAATTGATTTTTGTGTTAGCTTTGCATTATTTTATAATTTACGCAACGATTTGTTATAATGTTTTAAGAGGGGATGTGATAATAATAACAGTAGATGTTTTAATAATCCAATTTATTAATTAAGAAACAAGAATTTAAATGTAATTCAAACTAGCTTTTTTAAGTCTACAATAACCTATAAACTCTATTGATATTTTAAACGTTTCATTTTTATCTTAGGGTTCTTTTTTCCCCTATCTCTTCTTGATATTTATTTTCTATCCTAAATTGAATTTACTTTCTGGATCCATCTTTTTTCCAATTATTTTGGCATAAGTTTGCATTTTGGCCTCCTGACCGCAGTTACATACATTATGGATCCCCTTCTCTGATTACTCGGGTAATGATTTCAGCCCCTTTTGATTCACCGAAGTCCTTCTTCTGTGAGACCAGAATTACATGGAGGGATCAGATAAGCTTTTATTGTACTATTTTCCAGTTATGGGTCATTAACCGTTAACTAACTTTTAATATTTAGTTTGGTTATCAGAGTTTTGGAACTTCATTAATGGCTTTAAATTCATTGGAAGGGAAATTTATTATCAATGAATTGTGTTTAATTGTTAATAGTTTGTAGTTCGGAATTTATGATCTAAGATTAATAATTTAATATAGTTAAGTTACCTGAGCCTTAATTTCAAATAGGGTAGGGACCAAGCGTGATCATGATTTGGTAAACGCCGGCGGTACTGGTTATAAGAAAATTACATTTTGCCAATTTTGTTATATGGCAGTTATTTGTGTTTTGATTTTTTTTAATTATATATGCAACATCTTGCTGGTTCTATTTATTCTATTTATATATTTACACATACTTTTTTTTAAATGTTAAATTCTATTGAAATTAAAGTTAATGGAAGTTGGTATGTACATCCAGATTTCTTTAAATTTGATTCTTTAAGTAATTTATTGGCTAAGTGGATACTGTAGAGAAAGTATAGAGACCATCACTGGCAGTTCAGTTCAACTGGTATAGAGTTGCTGGCGCTATAATACCGGACCTCCTCTCACAGAGCTTTTGAACATTTTTCACTAACTGAAAAACTTTTTCTACACAGCCATTTTCATTTAGCTCAATTTGCGCTGGATATATAGAATGGGAAGACCAGGCGTATTGGTCAACCAAGACAACAGATAATTCTGGATAGCACAGAAAAAAATAATGTGTGGGAAAAGTATGTAGAAGCACTCTTCTATGACGACAGACCTCTGGAAGCGGGTAATAGGAGCGACTGTTTAACGGGCCCATCAATCATCAAAGAAGAGATAGAAAAAGCTATACAAAATTCAAAAAACAACAAGACGACTGGCCCAGACGAGATACCGTCTGAGATATTGAAACTTCTGGATGAAAGAGGCATCGCGGCGCTCATAAAATATTTAACATTATTTACGAAACGGGTTGCTACTCCAAACTATGCTCTACCTTCATTCGCTTGCCTAAGAAGACCAACGCAAGAAAATGTGAAGATCATAGACTCACTAGTTTGATGGGTCATACACTAAAAATATTTCTAAAAATTATACATCAAAGAATATATAATAAATGCGAAAGAGACATAAGCGACTCACAGTTTGGGTTTACGCAGGGCCTAGGTACGAGAGAAGCGATAGTCGCTGCACAGGTGCTTGTTCAGAACTGTTACGATCAGAGAAAAGATGTGTGCCTATGCTTTATAGATTACGAAAAAGCATTCGAATTCGACATAGATCAGAAAGACATCCAATGCATTGAAAGCTTATACTGGGGTCAAACCGCGCAGATAAAATCAGACAATAATGTATCCAATCCGATACAAATCCGAAGAGGAGTGCGACAAGGGTGTGTGCTGTCCCCTCTCCTGTTTAAACTTTATTCGGAAACAATTTTCCAAGAGGCTTCGGAAGATATTGAAATGGGAATTAAAGCTAACGGAATATGGATTAATAACATCCATTATGCGGATGACGCAGTTCTAATCGCCGACAATATAAATGACCTCCAAGAACTCATCAACATAATAGGAGAGCACAGTGAATCAATGGGCTTGAACATCAATACAAGGAAAACAAAATTCATGATTATCTTAAGGAATCCCAATTTATTCCAAAACGCCAACATAAGATTGAACGCAGTACCCATAGAAAGAGTAACCAAATTTAAATATCTGGGCACATGGATATTCGAAGAATGGACTGCTTGACAATGAAGTAAAATGTCGCATTGAACAGGCGCGACAGGCTTTGTAAAACTCAGGCGAGTGCTTACGTGTTCGGATTTTGACTTGAAATTAAGACTGAGGTTCATAAAAGGCTACGTATGGTCAATACGTCTTTATGATGTAGAGGGTTGGACATTAAAGACAAGCGCTATCAATAAATTAGAGGCTTTCGAGATGTGGATATACAGAAGAATCCTTAAGATATCATGGACAGCGAGAATGACCAATGAAGAAGTTCTCTCACGTATTGGGAAAGAACGTGAACTATTCAACATAATCAAGAAAGAAAGACGCCTATCTGGGCACATCATGCGAAATGAGAGATACCAATTCCTAAGTTGATGATTGAAGGCAAGATCGAGGGCAAAAGAGGAAGTGGAAGAAAGAAGATGTCCTGGCTCCGTAATATCAGACAGTGGACGGGGTTGCACAATATTCAGATACTGATACACACCGCAAGAAGCAGGGAAGAATGGAAACTGTAACCGCAAACATCCATTAGTGGATATGCATTTGAAGAAGAAGAAGTGCAATTTATAATCTTCGTTAAATATAATTTTACACCCTCTGTTTTCAAACAGAGAAAGAGTGTAGCAATTATTATTATAATTATATTTATTGACATGGAATCAAAATTAAGTATACCTGAAAACACATATCAAACTTCTAAAGGACCCCATCCGTCGACACACTGTACGATATATATTCAAAAAAAATGCAAAAATTCATTTAATCTTTTATACTTAATTCTTTTATTACGTTCGGTTTATAATCGTCTTATTTTCTACGATCAATCTTAAATTTGCATTTTCCCTTGAAGGAAGTTTCCCTTTTTGCTCTAAGTTTTAAAAGATTGTCGTTTATAAAATATGAAGTAAATTGTAATTTTGAATTTACAAGGAAATACACTTTTCTAAAAAGGATTTATAGAAGAATTTTAATAAAGCGTATTTTAATAGACTAATCAAATAATTAAAATACAATGAAGAAATTTTCCTAACAATATTAAAATTAGATGAATAATAGAAAATTGTTTATTTAATTATGCTTTTTTATTAAAGCAGAAAAACCCAGTAATATAAAATTTAGAACAATATGGCAGAAGTTTCTTAGTCATTCATGATCTAGTGACTGAAACCTGCTGGAAAATAAGAAATGTCTGGCTTTGTCCGCTTACTTATCGTTCTATCTATCTAAAAAGCCTTAAGCATCAATTCTTGTTTTGTCTTGAGTGCTTTATATCTATCTTTGACTGGCATTGCTGTATATCTCATTTACGACTTTGCTCTTTTTCATTTGTATTACCAGAGTCGCCATTTTAGGATCATTTTACTAGATCTATCATCTTTCTGTCCTAAAGCATGATCGGTAAATTTCGATTTAACCTTAGCTACGTATATCGAAATATAGCCATGTTTTTTTTTGTTTATGTATGAGTCTAATACTTAACATTTATCTCTCCATTGCTCTTCATATTTTGGCTATTTTATCTGTATCTCCTTTGCAAAATGTTCATGTTTAGAATCGATACATAAGGATATATGATTGAATATTCTAGTTTTCAGATCCTACAGATATTTCTTATTTTTAGAAGGCATGAGAGTTAACCAAATGATACCCATGACAGTATGATTCTTCTTTTTATTTCCTCAGTCTTATTGTCAAAATTCAGTTTTGTTATCTGTGCTGGATAGACAGCCTAATACCACTTTCAAACGACTCGATCGAGAAATGGTTATATTCTAGATGATTTTTTACTGTTAAGTAAACATTCATAATCTAGGTGACTTTACTGAAACCTGCTAGGAGATAAGAAATATCTGGCCACTTACTTATCTTTCTATCTATTTAATCAGCCTTTAACATGAATCCTTGTTCTCTGTCATGAACTCATTTGCAATCAAACTTATCTTATTCTCTTGTTCTTCAGCGATTATTCCCCCCCCCCCCACCCTCCAGTCAAAGAAATAGCTGCTGAGTAATTAATTTATCAAAAATTTAGTGTATTAGGCGTATTTCGATAAACGATACATCTTTGTTCCTAACAAATGTCCAACCTTCAACCTTATGATTTAAAAAATCGATCCAAAATTAGAGTTTACCTCTTAGTTAAAAACGTCTAATTCTGTGAATTGCAGTTCGACCTAGGTTCGCAAAAAATAACTTTTTTTTTATCAACACCAGAAATAAAGTATTGTTATCTTATTCTCTTGTTCTTCAGCGATTATTCCCCCCCCCCTCCAGTCAAAAAATAGCTGCTGAGTAATTAATTTATCAAAAATTTAGTGTATTAGGCGTATTTCGATAAACGATACATCTTTGTTCCTATCAAATGTCCAACCTTCAACCTTATGATTTAAAAATCAATCCAAATTAGAGTTTACCTCTTAGTTAAAAAACGTCTAATTCTGTGAATTGCACGACCTAGGTTCGCAAAAAAATAACGTTTTTTTGTTAACACCAAAAATAAAATATTGTTGTTGCAAACATTGCTAGGTAGGAAAGAAATAAATATCCTGCTATTGACAACTTGCCAACTTTCACTCCGCTGATACATTGATTCTTTTCTTGGATATTAATTTACTAATTTTTGAATTTCGTGGTGAAATTAATTGTGAAATAATTCAAAATATGAAATACACGTTTATTGAACATGCAGATAGGCGTCTACGTACACGCCATATAGTGAGTTTTGAAAATGGTGAATGAGATTTCACCGAAACGTCAGCTGCCGTACAGTCCTGAGAGGGACTCAGCACATACACGTGATGCCCGAATATGTATAATATATATATATATATATATATATATATATATATATATATATATATATATATATATATATATTATTCAGTTATACAGGTCATTTTTAATTTCTAATCATTTAAATGGGATTTAATTTACGACCTTCTAGTACAATAAAATTTTTACTATACATTTTGCATCCGCCATTTTGAATTGCATCCATTAATTCGAACGAAACAACAACAAAAAACTGCAGTAGTAAACACTGAACTGCTAAAAGCTTCGCCCTTTATGTCAAGTTGTAAATTTGCAGAAGCCACGCTGTCCTAATTTAGAACCTTTATAGTGTAGGTGTTGCTTTAACGTTGCTACTGTATCCTTAATATTCTTACCCCAAAACTTTCACTCTTGCTAGCTCAAAAATAAACTACACCCTACATTCTGACTGACAACTTTGCCGGGGTAGAGTAGATATAATTTAGAGAGTTCGTCAAAAATTCTTGTATTATTTATCACGAATAAAGCTTAACATAGACTATACTTTGTCTCCTCTATACGCTTTGTAAAATTTTTGGATAGTAGAAATAAAAGCGTAAGACGTTAAGTTTGACTAACTCTCCAACAGTACTTTTTACTAGTTAAATATTGTATCTAAGCTATTCATGAAAAAAAAACTTAATTTCTATATATATTTTATATAAAGAATATAGTGTAGATATTATTCTTTATTATTTTTACGTAGTTGCCATGGTAACTACATGGCATAGGGTAAGAAATTAAAATGTTAAAAAAACTGTGGTTGACTTTAAAGGGATTTTAATTTTATTTCATAGAAAGTAAGTCCGGAAAAGTAAATCTGAACACCGGAAATCGATGTCTTTTTTCATTAAAAGTCTATTGATATGCATCATTTCAGGCCTTTTTATACATAAAAGTGTTATTTTTTAACAACTTTAATTGTTTATTTAGAAAATGCAACAAAAATAGCCATAAGACTTAAATATTTTAAGGTTATTTATAGCAAACCTTTTGTAAGTGAAAAATAAAGGCCGACTATCTGATAATGCCCTACTATCTCTGTAATAAATTGTGAACAAACAGAGATATCTATTTTCGCTTTTCGAATTTATTTTTTCCTAACTAATAGCTATAAAATAGAATGAAAACGGCTCGATAATTGAATTTCATTTTTTTTTGATATATGATTTAACTTTAAGATTGTTTACAACAAGATATAATTAAAATAAAAGATCCATTAATATGAGCCATAGTTTGTTAAATGTATTTAACTCAAAATATCACAGAATTTACGATTAAAGTCTTAAGAAAGTGAAAAATTTACATCAATAATCAGAGAACCCCAACAAACCGTGGTTTACACAACAGATGAAAAAATTGTAAATGATAAGAAAGAAGCTTACCTGAAATATATTAATAAACAAAA